>OY282406.1:11278961-12489675 GCA_958295455.1 Coleophora deauratella | reverse complement strand
TGGAAATTTAAGCACTTAAAGCAATAAAAATGTTCAGACAGACATTAAGGTTGCAGGTTGTTTCCGACTGCATGAAGCCGTTTCGAACCTTGGGATGAGTTAAAAACAACGTAACAACAATATATAACAAATAAATACACGTGATATCTCACTACACCATCCCCCCCTTGTGATATTTCGTGATTTTTCCGAACCCCCTCCCCTTTTTTGAGCCTTACGTGATTAATAAACGACCCCTAAGTTAGTAGACAACATTCACTAAACGTAAATCTGACAACATAACAATGTAAATAAGATCTATAACTATAACTTTCTCCAAAGTAACTTTTCAAAACTGTAATGTTCGTATGCTGCTGTAGCACATCACAGTGTTACTTTCCGATCATGTCACCTATTTTCTTACCTGTGATGACGATAAATGATGATTATTAAAAAAAAAGTGCTGCTTTCACCCCCCCCCCCCCCTATATTTTCTACACATTCGATACTTTGACAATCCTAAGCATCCTCATCGCAGCTGCATGCAGTCGCACACAAAGACACACAACATATGCGTCTAAAATAGCACCCCTCTTTTCCGTAGGAGGTTAAAATAAACTATTACCATGTATTTATGTTGTAAGAGAAAATAAAAATAAAATTCAATACATTTGAACGTAGCTTTCGGGTCAATATCCAACTTATTCCAGCTCAAGAGACCGTCGACGTGCTACGAATGCTACGCGCTACGCCGTCGTATACGTAGCTGCTACGGACGGTTCGTTTCACTACACAAAATGTTTTATTAATATAATAAAACTTTTCGTTTAATTAAGTTTAATTAACTCGTCGTCCATACAAATTCATTATTAATTTTAACTAACACATAAGATATGAAATTTTAAGGAGTTTATTAACAATAAGCTTTGCCGATAATCTTGTAACTAAATTACATTTACTCTAAAGTTTTTCATAGTTCTTCTAAAATAGGCTAATGTATATTTTTTCTAAATAAATAATTTTGAACATGTTATTCATTTGAAATCTTTGTGTTTTTGTTAATCGTAAAAATAATATTAATATGGAAGTTTAGATGTTTGATCACGCAACTATAGTAAATTATTTGGATACTTGGCACTCAGATCGTTTATAACCTGTATTAACACAAAGGCTACTTTTTATCCCACTACGAGCTAAGTCGCGAGCAGAACCTAGTGTTATCATAAAAAAAAATCTTCTCTCCGTGATTCCCTTGGCAGCAGGTGCGAATGTGAAGCGCCTTAATTACGCCCTTTACATTGCTCGCTCGTTACCGCGCTCACGGAACAGCTTCTATACGAGAGGCAATGGAAACGCTTCATCATATCTACTTGTATTAGCTTTTGTTAGTACAGTAGCAAGCTTATGAATCTTTTTATGGAGATAATCAAATTTTTAATCGACGACCAAAATTATCCTATAAGTATATTTGTGTCTAAAGTATTTTTGTTTATAGGAGAGTGATGTGTGTAGTATTAATGATGGCGAAAGAAATACAGGAGCGGTCGTGGCTCGGTGTGGCTTGCGTAGTTGTGTCGATTACGCAAGTTAACTGACTATAGACACGGTCATAACCTGGATGGGTTTGAATGTTAGTGGCATTTATATCGACCGTTTCAGTGCTTCGCAAGGCAAGTTAAGCCGTAGGTGCCGGCTATGCCGTATGCATGCATGACAGTCTGTCTTAAGCTATGTCGGATGCCTTATAGGCGGCTTGAAAACTTCTGATATTCGGGTTGGCCACTAGCCTCACAACCTCCACCAATCCGGACTTGGCCCCCGTGTGTGGAGTATGGCCTAACCTTCTCGAGTTATGGGAAGAGACCCGTGTTCCTGCAGTGGGGACTGTATGGGTTTTTTAACGGAGAGTAACAGAAGTGTGTGACAATACTTCAAGGTTGGCTTTTACCCATCAAACTGAACAACTTTTGTTCTACAACTTTGTTGAAATCGCAAATTTTTTTTTGGACTTTTCATACAAATCGATCAGCTGGCGAACCAAGTTTGTATGAAAAGTCCAAAAAAATTTTTGCGATTTCAACAAAGTTGTAGAACAAAAGTTGTTCAGTTTGATGGGTAAAAGCCAACCTTGAAGTATTGTCACACACTTCTGTTACACCCTGTATACTGCTCAAAAGAAAATAAGGACCAGCTGGTTTTTTTTGGTATATAATTGAATTCAATTTCGTTTAAAACTTTGGCCAGCATTTTGGTCTTACGCAGAACAGCAAAGAGTTTAAATATCAAAAAGTTCGTAACATTAATATTTTGTTGTTACGTAATTAACTATCCCAATGTTAAATGAATTAAACGAAACTTCAAGAAACTAAGTGGCCCTCATTAGGGTTCCGTAGCCAAATAACAAAAAACGGAACCCTTATGGATTCGTCATGTCTGTCTGTCTGTCCGTCCGTATTTCAAAGCCACTTTTTTCCGAAACTATAAGAACTATACTGTTGAAACTTAGTAAGTAGATGTATTGTGTGAACCGCATTAAGATTTTCACACAAATATAGAAAAAGAAAACAATAAATTTTGGGGGTTCCCCATACTTAGAACTGAAACTCAAAAATTGATTTTTCATCAAACCTATACGTGTGGGGTATCTATGGATAGGTCTTCAAAAATGATATTGAGGTTTCTAATATATATTTTTTTCTAAACCGAATAGTCTGTAACTTATAAAATAAGAGAATGATAAAACTAGAAAACATATATGATGTATATTACCATGCAAACTTCCACCAAAAATTGGTTTGAACGAGATCTATTAAGTAGTTTTTTTTTAATACGTCATTAATCGTAAACCGCAAATTACCTTTCATTCAATCAACTCAAATATAAAAAATATAGAGTTCAAGACATGTGTGATTATGAATTTATACGGAACCCTCAGTGCGCGAGTCCGACTCGCACTTGGCCGGTTCTCTTTTGAGCAGTAAGCATGTGTGGTATAAAGAAGGTAAGTTTACTTCAGCATCTAGGGTTTCTACTCATGGATCTTAATACCTTTCCCCAAGAACCACATAGTTAATAGGCTGCAAAAATTAAATTTGTATGAAAAGACAAAAAAAAAGAATTATTTATACAGGATGTTAAAAAAAGTGCGTTTGAAGTTTTAAGGGGTTACTCAGAATCAAGTACAGAACCCAGGAAAAATATTGAAAAATCCGCTCTTCAACTATTTTTTTCAGATTCTCATACTAAATCTAAATAGTGAATCGAGAATTTGTATGAAAAACTGCAAAAAAAAATTGAAGAGTGAATTTTTTCAATACTTTTCCTGGATTCTATACTTGATTCTGAGTAACCACTTAAAATTTCAAACGCACTTTTTTAACACCCTGTATATTTCCTTGTAAACTTAACACCTAACTTTTACCTGATGGAAAGGGCTTTTGTGACCATTAATATCTACTTTTAGTGCACTTTACAAATTCCGGAACTCAACCAAAATTACCAAATAAAATAGTTCCATAGCCGGATATGAGTACGAGTATCGCAATGAATAATATTTGCATTGCGCCGGAGGGTGTCGTTGGCGATCGGCCAAGGGCCATTTTTACGAGAGGCCGAAAGAGCGATACCGCAGTAGGAGTTGGAGAAAATATGTGACTGTTAGGAATTTCGAATAAATTCATAAATATCCGGGACAAATCGCATACGGTCATCTGGCCTCAAGCTAGGATTATAGGAACCAGAGACATATATCTGTACATACAGATATAATATGTTCAAAACCACTCCTGGGAACTGCAACCGGTTTGTCTACTCATGAAACTGTACAATTTTCCCTAATGAATACGCAAAAAAGATTTTGGACTTTCCAATACAAATTCCTCGGCTAATCAAAAAAATTTTCTGTCTCAGAAAATTTACTGAAACTATTTTAACTGTTGCTTCTACATGATTAGAATAATAATAAAACTGGACAACTTTCCCCGAGGAAATTGGTCAGTTTTCCTGACATTAATAATTATATAAAACTAAGGTAAAATTACCCATAGATTGGGCTAATAGGCTTTAAGTTCCGTTTTTATCATGGCAATTGTGTTTATACATATTTAAACAGTTAAAACAATCCAAAGTTGTGTATAATTTTATATTTCAAACAAAATTCTAACACATCTCTTGTCACTATTAGGCATGAGGTAAAGTATGGTATGGGTATTCTTCTATAACAGGAAGGATAGGTTTCAGGTGATTCCTGAGCGGAGGATGATCCAGGAATAGGCCAGGAGTTGGGTCTGAGGATCTGGAAATGAAAGTTTGCATTTAGTTGAAATAAATACGTGCTGCTCAAGTTAACAGGTCATCTGTCAGAAAACATTTCTGAAAAACAAAAAAACTGAAATACTTTATCTTTTTGGAAAGAGGAGGAAAATGAGAAATTTTGCGAAAAGCTTTTTTAAAAGCACCTTTTGTTTTTTTACTCGTTAACATACCAATGGACAGCCAATTTAGAATCGAGTAATAATTTTCATTCTATCAGGAAAAAATCATACAAAAAAAAAGTGGTTTACGCAATATTACAAAGACGGTGATAGCAATAGAAGTATGTTCAGGATAAGATAGAGATAAGATAATATTTGTTCGGGATAGGAGCGAATGGCAAACCGTCGTTTCTGCTTACCCCAATGGGAATAAAGCGTGAGTGTATATACATATACGAGTACTATGACAGACATGACATTGTATAATTCATTTACTGATCTAGCATTAAGATGTAATAGAATATAAGACTTTTTTTTTAAATATGTTGGAGGGAGTTTCTTTAGGGCCCGCCGTTTCTTCTCACTCCGCAAACACTTCCCGAAACGGTGGGTATACGAGTTCCGAGTGGTAGGAACCTCGTATTAGGTAGATAAAAGAATGACGTTCGAAAAGTGTACACTTTTTTTTTTTTTTTTTTTTTTTATGGCATAGCTGGCAAACGAGCAGACGGATCACCTGATGGTAAGCGATTACCGCCGCCCATAGACACCCGCAACACCAGAGGAGTCACAAGTGCGTTGCCGGCCTTTGATATGGGAGTACGCTCTTTTCTTGAAGGTTTGAATGTCGTATCGGTCCGGAAATACCGCAGGCGACAATTCATTCCATAGTTTGGTTGTGCGAGGCAGAAAGTTTCTAGTGAAACGCACAGTTGTGGACTGCCAACCATCTATGTGATGGGAATGAATATATTGTCGCGTAGAACGATGGCGAAAAGAGGCGGAAGGGATCAATCCGAACAATTCCTCGGAGCACTCCCCATTGTACATGCGATAGAGAATGCAGAGCGAGGCTACATCTCTACGCAGCGCCAAGGAATCAAGCCGATCTGAGATATCCTGGCAGCCGACGATTCGAGTTGCTCTCCGTTGAATACGGTCCAGAGGGAGAAGCTGGTACTGGGGTGCCCCTGCCCAGAGATGAGAACAGTATTCCATGTGAGGCCGAACCTGCGCCTTATAAAGTTGCAGGCGATGGGCCGCAGTGAAATACCGTCTCGATCTATTGAGCACACCAAGCTTCTTCGAGGCTAATTTAGCCTTACCCTCTAGATGACCACGGAACTGGACTTCACTCGATATGTCGACACCAAGGATTCCGATACTAGCTGAGGCATTAAGGGGAGTGTCCTCAAAACGAGGTGATACGACAAATGGCATTTTCTTGGCAGTGAACGCGCAAACCTGTGTCTTAGTGGGGTTAAATTGGACCAAGTTAATCCGACCCCATTCTGAGACTTTCTTTAAAGAGTCCTCAATTTCTGACACAAGTTTGTTTCGGCTCTCGATGACGTTTTCCCGAGAAATGTTAGCACGGCCGGTATAAAAGGCATCACCTGTGCTGTCATCCGCATAACAATGAGTGCTGCTGATTTGCAGCATATCATTGATATGCAGAAGGAACAGTGTAGGCGAAAGCACACAGCCTTGAGGGACACCAGCATTCACAGACATAGAATCTGAGCATGCACCGTCGACTACGACCTTTATGCTTCTGTCTGCAAGAAAACTAGTGACCCATTTGCATAATTCCTCGGGAAGCCCATAAGAAGGAAGCTTCGCAAGAAGTGCTTTGTGCCAAACCCGATCGAAGGCCTTCGCTATGTCCAAACTAACCGCCAATGCTTCCCCCTTAGTCTCGATCGCCTGTGCCCAACGATGTGTCAGGTAGACAAGAAGATCACCAGCGGACCGGCCCTTACGGAAACCGTACTGTCGGTCGCTAAGCAGCTGGCGGTCCTCTAGATACCGAAGGAGCTGGCTATTGATAATGGACTCCATTATCTTTGAGAATAAGGGGGTTATGGCTATCGGCCTGTAGTTGGACGGATTCGAGCGGTCACCTTTTTTAGGGATCGGGTGCACCAAAGCTGTTTTCCATGACTTCGGGACTACGCCAGAAGAGTAGGAAAGCCGAAAAAGGCGCGTTAAAACTGGAGCCAACTCTGGAGCACACATCTTCAACACGATGGGAGGGATTCCATCGGGCCCACTCGACTTATGAATGTCGAGGGAAAAAAGTGCTTTACGCACTGAGCGTTGGTGGAACCGGATATCCGGCATACAGCTCTTGCACCGCGGTATGGTCGGCGGCTCGTTTCCCCCGTCATCCAATGTCGAATTGGACGCAAAGAGTTTGCCTAGAAGATCGGCTTTCTCCTTTGCGTCGTGGGCCAATGAATCATTTCCCATGTGCAGTGGTGGAAATGATGGCGTGCAGAAATTCCCCTGGACAGCTTTGGCCAGAGACCAGAACGCACGAGTTCCCGAAGGAAGACGCTCTAGTCTCTCGCCAATTCTGCCTATGTGCGCCGACTTCTCCCTGGCAATGTCTCTTTTGAAGGACCTGGAGGCAAAGTTAAACTCCTTTTTCAATGCGCTGGTCTTTTCATCCCGTACCTTCGCTGCATTTGCCCAGGCTTGGTAACATTCCTGCTTCCGGCGAGAAGCCTTTTTGCAGGACCGACCAAACCAAGGCTGTGATTTGCCGCCAATAGGGACCACCGAGGATGGGATAAAAAGCTCCATACCCTGCAGCACCACATCAGCGACAGAATCAGCAGCGAAGTTAGGATCATCCGGCGTGAAGCAAATCTGCCCCCAAGGGTAGGACGCAAAGAAAGACCGCATCCCATCCCAATCTGCTGACTTGTAGTGCCACACACGACGGCGACAAGCAACTCGCGGTCGCGGCGGGCACGTGAGTGGCACCGTACTCCGGATCAGGCAGTGATCCGAAGAGCCGAGTGAAGCGTCAACGGATACTTGGTAGCCGTCCGGATGAGAAGTCAGCAGAAGGTCCAACAGTGAAGGTTCATGGTTCTCCACATCTGGGATTCGCGTGGGCGTAGTAACCAGTTGTGTCAAACCATATGCCAGGGCGAAGTCGTGAACAGATCTCCCCGCATGATCGGTTTTGCTAGAACCGAGCCATTCGGCGTGGTGGGCGTTAAAATCGCCGAGTACCACGATCTCAGCGGATGGGATCTGCTGCTGCACAGTATCTGCAGCCATTTGGACGTGCTCAATGAGTCGGTCAGTTTCGCCATCGCCGGTATGGGACCTATATAGGCACGAATAGACGCGGGGATGGTCATCGCCGTCTACACGTAGCCATATGGTGGAGAGGTCCCTACCTTCAAGGTTGCTGAGGCGGCGAGAACTGATATCGTCTCTGACGTACACGCACACTCCAGCCCTAGGCACAAAGGAGTGTTCCAGACCGTACCCAGGGTAGGAGAGGTACGATGTGTCCGCTGGAGACGATATCTGTGTCTCGGTCAAAAAAAGCAAGGCCGGCTTTGCTGTCTCAAGGTGGTGGTGTACAGCATTTAGGTTGGAATGTAAGCCCCTGATGTTGCAGAAGTCCACAGTCAGCGTGGCAGGGGGTGCCACAGTGTCTTTGCCCTTGCCTCGTGCAGTTGAAAGCGCGGTTTTGCCCCCCCCAGAGTACGACGAGGGGCGGCCTGGACATCCAGGCTCAGGGACGTTGTGTTCTGAGCCTGGACGTCCAGGGAGGGATTCTCCAGCGCTCGCGCAGCTGGTACCCTCCTGGGGTAGCGAATTTGGGAACTGCGCTATCATTGGGGGGGGGGGGAAGGGGTTGGGCCTCCGGTATCCTCACTAACTCGGCGAAACACAACGCAAGCGTTGCTTCACGCCGGTTTCCTGTGAGGCCGTGGTATCACTCCGGTCGAGCCGGCCCATACGTGCCGAAGCATGGCTCTCCCACGGTGAAAACTGCTACCTACTTCGAATAAAATATTTTCATTTCATTTCATTTTATTTCATTTCATGTACGAGTATTTATGATCTATCTGTGTAAGACAGATATACAAATTGTAAGTGCTTATTCCCCCACCCAAAGTAACTATTAACTTATGCAGAACTAGGAACCCCACGTAATTAACGCTAGGAAGCCGAAGCCTCATTAAAACTTCCAATCACTGATCTTCAGCCACAACAATGCTTACGAGTATTTGAACTAGAAAAGAGACTTTTATGAGACCCACAACTGCACTATAAAAGTTTAAGCCTGGACAAAGTCATGACATCAATTACCTCTTAAAAAAAAATTACGATTCTTAAGTTAAAAAAAATCTTCTGTTATTTAAGTCGCCAAACAACGCAACGCAATGGGGAACTGGCTATCTTAATTTCACGCAGAAACACATCAATGCTGTAAACATTGATGTGTTTCGGCGTGAAACTAAGATAGCCAGTTCCCCATCGCGTTGGGGAACCTTGGTAAGCCCGCTTCCCTCTTCGGTATCATTCTCACTTTCCATCAGGTAAGATGATACCAAGGGCTCACCAATTGAAGTTTAAACAAATTTGGTATCAATTCATGTAGAAGATATAAAAATAAAGAAAATAAATAGAAAAAAAAAGTGATTCCATGAACAACTTAGCAGCTCCCAGTTTCAGCATTGGATTCAGTTCCCGCTCAAGAACTTAGAGTGCTTTCTCTTCAAAGTTGTACAAGTAACTTTACTTGCATTTGACTGACTCGGTGGTTCAGTGGTTAGTGCTCCTGTCCACTGATCCGAGAGTTGTGGGTTCGATCCCCACCCAGGGCAAACATTTCTGTGATGAGCAGATGTATTTGCTCTGTGTCTGGGTGTACTATATCATTATATGTATGTATATGTGTATGTATATCAATATCTGGTTCCTATAGTACAGGGAATCCTAGTTTGGGGCCAGATGCCGTGTGTGATTTGTCCTGGATATTATTATTATTATTATTTTATTCTTTTATACCAATTGCATCTGCGTCTATTACAGATGATTTACTGCAGTGCCTGAATCATAAAACTATTATAACTCTTGATTAACAAAAACAATAAACTTTACAAGTACATTAACATTTTATGCATCTAGATTGGTCAGTTATTAGAATTCTCAGTTGTACATGAAGAATACCAAAAATAAATTTGGGATTTGAATTTATTGTATCACAAGGGAAGTTTCACTAGTATCACGTTATCCTAATTCCTACCTCTACTAGAATAATTTCATTCAACAACCTTCGGACGCTTTTATGAAAGAAAATAATTTCTGAATCTGTGTCTGTGTTTGTACACTGGTGGACTAAAAAATCGACTCAAAATCTGTTGACCGACTTTTGAAAAAAGTACTCAGTCTACAAAACTACTAAACAGAAAAAAAAAACAAAAAACTAGAAAACTAGAAAAGCACCAAACTAAAATCATAAAGAGAGATTCTGAACTTTTGATTTAGTGTTTTTTTTTTGCTAGATAGAGTTCTTTTTTCAAAAGTCGTGCCACAAACCTTGAGTCGATATTTTTGTCCATGAGCATAGTTATTATCGTATTTATAGTTATAATACTATACCTTTACAATCTTTTAGTGTTTCCGCTAAAGATCAAACTGCGTTTCATCCGCGTCTTAGATACGGACACTTACCTGAAAAGAAATAATAGTCTCATTAGATTAAATTTCAAGGGGAAACAAGTTAATAATAAGCTATCTGCCTACTAGGCACTATGCCGCCTCGACGGGACGCGCTTGACTCGATGTTTTATTTATAATTTGACTTTTACTTTGTAATTCATATAAGTATTGACCGAATTTCAATATTTTTTTATTAAATATATATATTTCACATAGTTTAAATTACCACACAATATCGTAAAAGTCTAATAACTTTGAAACCTAAAAACTTACGTTAAAAAACATAGAATAGTATTTTATATATTGCTTCAATCACAACAACTACACTTTGTTAGATTTTTGATTTTGTTTATTCGCAAAAAAGTACTAAAACAATTTTTATACAATTTATTTAGGACCACCTCGGACTCATTATCTATCGAATAAAAAAATAATCATTAAAATCTGTTCAAAATCAGCGAGGATATCTCGTACTTTACACGCACAAGAATCATACAGTTCTCGTTGTGAATTGTGAATCTCGTCCATTTTTAGTAAGTCGGATAAAACCTCTATTTATCAGAAACCAAACCACTGGAACCTTTAGAATAACAAATGATACATAAAAGATTACTCAAGTGTACATCGAGTAAATGAAACTCGCCCAATACCTAAATATTTTGAACGAAACAAAAAGAAAGCTATTTTTTCCAATAAAAAAACATTTCGGCACTCAAACAAAGCACTTTCATTCCGATCATCCGTTTGTAGCTTTCCCCATTTGTTCATTTCGTTTAAGTACTGTGTGTATCCTACATTCTACCGCCACGCCTGCTGGGAGCTGTAGCGAATGCAAAAAAAAAACGGATGAAGGCTATTGCTTCGCTTTAAAGATAGCCTTTTCAAATAAACCATCACGCCTGGTAGAAACTTGCAACAAACAGCCTCATATAGCGAATTTTATTGCAGTGGGTCAAAAGTTATGCGAGAAAGTCCGGTTCAGAGAATTCGCTTCCAAAAGCGAGGGAATACAAGTATACAGAGCGGACCCATTTTTCAATACCTTTCTAAAAACAAGTTTCGTAGGACTTAGCTCGGCCATACTGGCAACTGGTAATAATTGTTGGGGGCGTTCTACTGATCAGCTAAGTCTGACTGCTAAGTCCCACGCATATATTGGATCCCGCTCTTATATGGTAAGGAGGCAAAATAAAACAATACGAAATTGAGCTCAAAAATACTAATAAGACTATAATACGGATTATTTGCAATATATTCATGTTAATTTTTTTTGTTTTTAATGCAGGTGTTTTTATTTTCTGTTTTGCATATTCTACATAAAACATTCATAAAATTAGGTTCAAAAATTTTCTAATTATATCAATGACTGTTTCCTCGACCGACGAAATTGACACAAAGACAACAGAAATAATCTATCGATCACTTCACTGGTGTTCACTGATTTTAATCTATCGGACATTGACTGTACGCCAAATTGTCGATTAGACCGATCAGTATTGGAAGAAAATAACGAGCGAACAATGTTTAAAAGAAACATTCGTTCGAAAAATCGCTTTCAAATAAATTAATTTTTAATTTTCAACCCAAAAAATCCAAATTCAAAGAATGACCTAACTTTGGGAACCCTGAAGAATGAGGCAAAGCTTATCTAAATTCAGAACATT
Organism: Coleophora deauratella; assembly: GCA_958295455.1. NCBI lineage: Eukaryota > Metazoa > Arthropoda > Insecta > Lepidoptera > Coleophoridae > Coleophora > Coleophora deauratella. The sequence continues at coordinate 12,478,082 of OY282406.1, read as the reverse complement.
TTTTTTTTCAATTTCTGTAACGCTGCTCAGCACTTGCAAAGTGGGGCAAACTCTAATGACACTTAACAAAAGAATTAAATCGAATCAAACGACACCTTGCCATCTTAAGTTTACACTACAGCACAAAATACATAGATACAGAAGGTCCGCTAATACACTCACTAAAATCCTAAGCATATACATGCTTATAGACGTATACGGTCGTTCTAGGCAAGTTCACGATACTTTGCGATCGTGACCTTGCTTCGAACGACCGTATATTTCTATAAGCATGTATATGGTTACGATTTTAGTGGTTTGTATTGAGCGGACCTTCTGTGTCTATTTTGTAACTACAGAATCTAATAATCTAACAGACATACATATAACATAATAGTACATAAGAAACAACCAAACATTACCGTTCTTTTAGGCTAGTCGGGTAAAACCAAAATTAACGTAAGATTAAAAACTCATTAAAAGGTCTCATTATCGGCTACAAACGTATAAAAAAACACGTCCATCCATTCATATAATCCATCTTTAAAGAGCCAACATTTTATTTATACCCCACCTATACCTCTCAACGCCTTAACACAAAGCCGTAGAGTTCAAAATGCGACGTTTCAGTGGATGATACAGGGTGCTATCTTCTGGGGTACGATCCGTTTTCATGAAAGCAAAATAATTTCTTCTATTCATCAGCTAAAATATTACGGCTCGTCTCATCGACTAATGAATTCGTTTCAATGGGACGTGGGCGGTCGTCCGATCTCTGGAAACGTGTTTCTGTAGGATATTTCTCTTACAGGAAAAAAGGGCTGTAATTTTTCTTTAAAAAAAAAACTGTATATAGATGAAAAAAATAAAATTTAGGACACGTTAACCGCAAATGAAAATGTTATACTCTCCATAAAAATCCAAATATAGCTGATCAATTTGAAATAAGATTTGGTGAAGATATGATTTGGGGAAGCGGTCGTGGCTCAGTGCGGCTTGCGTGTTCGCGTCGATCACGCAGGTTAACTGACTACAGACATGGTCATAATCTGGATGGGTTTGACTGTAAGTGGCGTTTATCTTGTCCGCTTCCGTGCTTCGCAAGGCACGTTAAGCCGTTGGTGCCGGCTGCTATCATTAGATGGCAGTCGTTAAGCCATGTCGGAGGCGTTACAGGCGGCTTGAAAACTTCTGACACTGGCGTTGGCCACTAGCCCCACAACCTCCACCAATCCAGACTTGGCCCCCGTGTGTGGAGTATGGCCTAACCATCCCGAGTTACGGGAAGAGACCCCTGCCCCTACAGTGGGGACGTTATGGGTTGTTAACGAATTATAATAAGAGACTTGTCACAAATAAAAGTGGTCAAGTGCGTGTCGGGCCACGCGCAGTGTAGGGTTCCGTAGTACTTCGACAGCTAAACAACCGTTTAGCTGGCAGCGGGGGAGGGACACATATGACTTTAACAACAATTTGCACTTTAATGCTTAATCTTTCGAAAACGGATCCCTGAATCGAGAAATGGTTTTCGCAAACCCACAATATTTTTGAAACGGCACCCCACACCATGGGATAGTGGAGAAAAAATAATTTCGTCCCCACTTTAGGTGTAGGGGAAAATCCTACACACAATCATCCTGAAAAAAATTTTTTTTTCAAGATTTTATTTTACCACTTTGTCGGCGTAATAAATATGCATATCGGTGCCAAATTACAGCTCTCTAGTACTAATAGTCTCGGAGCTAAGCCGCGGACAGACAGACAGACGGATATGGCGAAACTATAAGGGTTCCTTGTTGACTACGGAACCCTAAAAAAGAACGAAGTTGAAATTCCAATTAGTCAACGAGAAATAAGGGTGTAAAGTTGCATTATTGTTTCACAAATTTCCGCTTCGCACCCACTTTTTCAGGTTGAGTCAGACATACTGAACGCTCACAATTAACCCCAGATTTTTTAAATTAAAATTTCCCCTCAAAAACTTTTATTACAATTTAAAAAAACAGCTTGGGTAACGCCGCCTTTATTTGTTCTCCATCTCTTTCTCGCAAGTACAATCGTGCGGGCTATGACGTCACTTTAGGGCCGCTTCACACCGAGACAAAACCTTCGTTTTTCACAGTTATTAAAGCGAATATGAATTTGTAAATAGCATAAATGTACTGCATCTAGCATCCCCTTTTAATCCCAACATTCGCTGCGATATTATAAAAACGTTTTAGCTATTTCAGTATTAATTAACTGTCTATTTTGATACACGTTTTTAAATTTTGAACACAAGCGCTTAACATTATTGTCACATTAACAAGTTTTATCAAGTACCAGTAGCAGTGCGATGTGGGACGTCTATTGACAAAAAAGTTAAAGAATACATTTTTTGGAATACTTTTATTTTTAAAGATAAAGGTATAAAACTAGAACGCGATAAAACTAAATGAAAATTCAGCCGTAACTGTGAGCTAACGTGACATAGTTTACTGAATTATAAGGAAAGGGTTGTTTGCCTAGATTTTAGCCGGTAAGGGTGTATGCACACCCCTGACACTTCATACAAATTTCGCGCCATTGTTTACTGTATATTCATGTTTGTACACATGTAAATGTGTGCGTGATGTACTAGGGTTGAATCGAGGTTCAATTAGCCCTCATTGTTCTTTATTGTTAGCGGTCAAATGTGCCACACGATAAGAAGAAGATTGTTAGCTAGACTTTTACAAATAAAGTGAAGGCTGTATACACCAGACAAGGCTGTATAGCCTTAGAAGCCTTTAGCTCTTTCCTTAAAAAAATAAAATCGTCTTTGGTTAATAAACTGTGCTTTCGTTTGCCAACCCCTTGACAAATGGTCACACATCGGTCACACAGGGGGGGTGAGGGGGGTGAGGTAGCCTTCAGAGAGCGGCAGGGAGTGTCCATACTGTGTTATGTCCTTATACTGTGGGTGTATGTGTGTGCAAGTATACAGAATGTTAAAAAAGTGCGTTAGAAATTTTAAGGGGTTACTCAGAATTAAGTACAGAACCCAGGAAAAATATTGAAAAAATCCGCTCTTCAAATATTTTTTTCAGATTCCTATACTAAATCTGAATACTGAATCAAGAATTTGTATGAAAAACTGTAAAAAAAATTTGAAGAGCGGGTTTTTTAAAATATTTTTCCTGGGTTTCTATACTATACTATTCTGAGTAACCCCTCAAAATTTCAAACGCACTTTTTTAACACCCTGTATATTTATACTATATGAATATTTATCATTTTGTTCATATCGAACCAAATATATTTTTTAATATTTATAAGGTATCTCCTTCATTGAAGGGTAGGAGCTTCACATTATTATTATTTTTTTGTTTTTTTTTGTTTTCATAAATGTGTATCCATCCATCTCCTATTTCTATTTAGCATTTTTCTAGCGTATACAAAATGTAATTACAATGCGCCTGCCGATTTTCGCACTTGTATGGGGGGAAGATTTAACCGTTGCACGCAAGAACCTCGAAAGCCTATACTATAAACTGGTGCTAGCCGTACGTAACTCAAAGTAATCTTTAGAGCCTTCCGTCCGATTTTCCCAGCCTCTCTCAATCTAGCATGTCAGCTCCCAGCGCCTAAATTTGGCTGTAACGCGGCTAAATATAGAACTCGCTTAAATATTACATGAGATGCGCAACTTGGATCCTTGGGAACGACCACGACCTTAAATCTGAGCTGTCTTATATCTCATCTCATCTCACTAATATAATAAATGCAAAGGTATGGATGTTTGTTAGTTTGTTTGTTTATTTGTTCCGCTTTCACGCCGAAACTACTGAACGGATTTGGATGAAATTTGGTAGGTAGATAAAAAAAGCACTCGGCTAACACATAGGATACTTTTTATCCCGGAAAACTTAAGGGTTTCCGTAGGAATGCTTAAAAACTCAAAATTTCCACTTCGTCACTAGATGGAGCTATCTTGACATTTTCTTTCTTTCTGGACACAATTATGAAGTCCACGCGGACGAAGTCGCGGGCGTAAGCTAGTAAAACATATGGAGTTGTGGATATTTATACTGATGACCGAGTCGGTGGCTCAGCAACAACTCCATCGATCACCACCGAAAAGTGTAAATTACTTGTGTGCAATAAAGCATTATTAATACATACATACATACATACACCGCGTATCCCCTGGGGTATTATGTACATTTAATAGTGCCAAATGATAAGAAAAAATGTAAGCAACTTCGAAGCTTTCTTTATAAAATGTACTCATAAAACCGTGCCGTTAAGATAACTCAGCAGGTGTTATTTATGTAACACCCTGTATAAGGGACGGCGTTATAACAACGCACCCACTGTACCTAATTACTGTTTATAAATCACAATGATTAACGACGCACTTTGGGTTGCATAGTGCAAAGTGGTAGGTGTATGATGCCAAAATTGTATGAGGATTTTCTAAACTAAACCATTTATGATAATAACCTCCGCACCAATTTAACAAAGAAAAAACAATGTGTTAACAAGCCATATCGTCCCCACTGCAGTAGCACGAGTCTCTTCTCATACATCGGGAAGGTTAGGCCATACTGCACACACTGGGGCCAAGTCCGGATTGGTGGAGGTTGTGGGGCTAGTGGCCAACCCCAGTGTCAGAACTTTTCAAACCGCCTATAAGGCCTCCGACATGGCTTAACGACTGCCATCTAGTGATAGTAGCAAGCACCAACGGCATAACGTGCCTTGTAAAGCATGGAAACGGTAGAGATAGATGCCACTAACAGTCAAACCCATCCATGACTGTAGTCAGTTAACCTGCATGATCGACCACACAAACCGTACTGAGCTACGACCGCTTCAAAATCAATCTAGAGATCAATACCTCAATATTCTCAAATCCAATAAGCCTTGTCTCAGTGAAACGAACATACATAGATCAACCCGAAACAAAGTAATCTTTGCTGGGGCGGTCGGGTAAAACAAAGCAAAAAGCAATAATGTATCAAGAGTCTGTCTACTGCAAAACAATAATTCAAAGGATCAATTTGGAAAATACTTCATACAATCAACCGATAACCAGATTTATACACAAATGGATCTAAAGCTCCTGGTATAGCCAGCAGTTTTCGAGTAATTTAGTGCCGTAGTGAGCAGTTTTTACAGCTTTTACTTAGTCTGATCAAAGGTGGACCGGTGGAGTGGTCTCTGTTACTTTACAATTACTTTTTGTGTGTTTTCATTTTTTATTGTAATTTACAACGGGTGTGACAAATAAGATGTAGGACTCGTACCCTGACACTTCCCTCATAAATTAAACAAATTCTGTTGCTACTTTTCCGAAATCGCAAAAAAATATTGGAATTCCTATCACACAAAGTTGGTAAATCGTCTGATCAATTTGTATGATATGTCCAAATATCCCTTTATATCCAATAACGATATACGGATTTGAAAACCTTTAACAACCAATAATCATTCCAACCAATAAACATTTTACCTGTTTGAACTGCTAGCGCCCTGTTTTACTTTTAGGGAAACCTAGATTTTGATATGAAATAAAATAAGACTGTTGAATTATCATAAGTACTGGTTTTAATTATAAAGGACTTAGATATTTGCGTTACAATAGTAGGTCTGATTGCTCGATCAAGGCGAGAAGAGAACAGCTAAGAATGAAATACATGGCCTTATATAGAAATTTGGAAGAATGAACATAACATAAAATGAATGAACTACACAACTTTGATACATTGACGAGAAGAATAAGTTTAAAATAAGACAACGCGCGCCACTATAGCCGCGTGCTTATGTCACGAACATACCATAAGAAACATTTAGCAAAAAAAGCCTTGATATTGGCTTCAGAGCCCTCCACTTTGTGTGTGTCTCCATAACTAAACCACAAGTGGAGTCCTTGTTACAGACATTATTTAATTTAATATTTAGCCAAACTATGGCAACATTACAGCTTTAGTATTTTCTTAATGTTTTTATGGGATATGGACATTTTAGGAAACGGATGTTATGGGATAAGGATATTTTAGGAAACTGTTCTTATGGTCACAAATGTTTGCTTTAATAGCCTTTTGGCATTTAAAATGGCGCCAAATGTGCGGTTACCGTCGGTAAAGGCATTATTGCTAACCTCTTATGCCTACAAGTGCAGTTAAAAGTATCTAATCAGCGGCGATAAAAATAAGTATAATAGAAAAAAATATCAACACGGTTTGCCAATTTCTACTTTATAACTGAATTCGAAAACGAATTAAGGGGATAGGCTAACCTAATTATTATCATCAATTACCATTAGGTGAGATTATGCCAAGGGCTTACTAATTGTCGATAAAATTTAATTTAAATAAATGAGACGATCAACATTATTTTGAAATAATCCATTCATCGTTAAAAATCTATCAGACCTTTTCATAAACATATATACATACATACTTTCGAAAATAATTTCTTAGGCAGTCAGTTAAAAGTTTCAATCACCTCTGCAAATAATCATACCTTAAGTCACCAGCAGTTACTGTTATTTCTCTAGCGATGTTTTCATCAGTCTTTTCCACAAGATTGATTTAGTATCAGTCAATTGAAATAAAAACCCACACGTCAGTAAAAGCTAATCATTCAGCTCTGCAGTCCCTTGGCACATGGAACTGCGATGGATGTGGCGGAACAAATGTAATTAGGGCAAATAATTAAGTTTAACAATACTGGACCACGAGCCGTCCCCTGGGGTACGCCCGAATTGACAAAGGTTCGACGTATAGCGATCGATTGCCTGTTTGTAAGTTCTTTTTTGTTTATTAAACTAAAAATACATATATTATAATAAATAATTAAATAGTACAAGTACGTTTATTAGAAGTAAATATGGAGAAAAATTTACGTGTGAACCGTATCAAAAGTTCAGAATCCCCAAATATTAACTACTACCTATAATATTATATAACTATAAATTATATACGCAGTCGAGCTATTTACTTTCTCCGTGTAAATATTCTGTTGCAAACCACGCCGAGGCGGGTAAATACATGTTCACTACTGCATGAGTGGTTTCTCGGTACTCTATGCCTTGACAAAATACACAAACTAAGAACTACAAATGAGAATGGATAAGTTAGTTGAAATAATAGTCGTATCACAAAGCTACAGTGATGTTAAGTTGATCGAAGCCTTTTTAAGATAATTTTAATTTGACTTTTAATTTTGCTAGTTATTGAAGTCTTGTTCGGGCAGCGGTCGAGAGCGGACGCAGCCGCGCCGTTGTCGCCGCGCGGTCCATCCGTTGCGAGTGTGCTTTTGTTTAGAAATTCCTTTGTTTTAGTTTATTGCAGGACCCTTGCGCCCGAGCGCTTGCTTTACGATAACTTGACTGTGATAATGGCCCTTGCGCCCGAGCGCTTGCGCATCCTAATCGCGGTGTGACGTAAATTAAGTTCGAGGTGAAAATTAAGATTTATTGACAATAACTTGTGATAATATCGTATAAACACCGCCGCAGTGCATACGCGAAAATTCAAAGGTGTTTTGCAAAGGAGAAGAAAACAACCATATGGAACCCGGTGAGACCGTTCTGATTTTGCAATGCTTGATTTGTACTGACAACATTTGCAATCTGTAAAACTTTTTAAAACAAACTTTTCAAAAATAGAGTTTTTGAATGATGATGGTAGAAAGCAATGACATCGGAGATGATCTATCTCTGTTTGATATGAGTTTTTAATAGATAGAAGAAGACCTAGGTAGGGATACTACACTATTACAGGTACTTGTTTACATTGTTCACTCAACACAATGTATATGTTTGTGATTATTGGTGCGTGCCAAGTGTCATGGGTGTGTTTTTTATTTATTTCACGTGCTTTACGTGTTGTGCTCCTTGGTTTTCTCGTGTCATTAAAGCAGGCTAAACGCGAAGCTGATTATAAAATCCATAAGTGTCCATCTTTCAAAAAAGTTTCGTTCTAATTTCAAGAAGCTTCGACACAGCAGGACATCAGTTGCGGATTCTGAGAACCCAAAAAAATCCTCGCTACCTACTCAAGAATTTCTAACAACGAGGAAGAAACATCTGTAGGCCATAAGAATAATGGCCAATGGCACTGAACGTTGATATGCGAACAAAAAGACAAACTCAAAAGTGTGAATGTTATTATTTTATTTCGTTTATAACATGCAGTGCTATATGTGTGTGTTACATATAAGTTTTTTGTGGAAATAATATTTTCTGTGCATTTTAAAATATCATCTCTAGACTGAGAGTGAAGTGTATACAGATAATGCAGTGTTATGTGATACCGAATTACTGCACTAAAAATCATAAATATTACATAGTTAGGTTCAACTTCAGGACTGTGCTGTTATTCTTATAAATTACTGTGCTGTATTGTATTTTAGACAAGACATGAGACAGCCTTAAGTTACAGTTAGGCGACGAGATTCCCAGGAACGCAAACAGGATGTAAAAAATTAGTATTTGAATACCACTTTCTACGCCTTTTGAATTGTATAATATTGCGCCGCGTGCAGCTTACAAAAGAATCGCCACATCTGGTCTAGCATGGTTGGTAATAAAGTTAAAGTTGTAACAAAAACCAAGAAACCATTAGAGTGGATAGTGTAACTACGAGAACAAAGCTTTAGGCCCGATTCAATAACATCAAAATTACGAGACATTCGACGAAACACGGAAAATACAACTGCGAAAAAAGGAAAAACAGTAACACCGATGCAGGACAAATAATAAAACGTCAAGTCGCAACGGATTAAAGAGCACAGCGCATCCATCCGATAACTTGATACATGATATCTCCGCAAAATACCTACTGATAAAGCATAGAACCTAAAAAGACAGTACAATGGAATCTGAAGACACCCTTCTACTGCAACTACTTCAAAACAAGCAGTCATACTTTCCTCCCTGTAAATGTTACACACCAAGTATAGTATCTATCTTCCACATGCTGACTCGTTGCTGGTATACTTGTCGGCCCTATCCATCCCCCCGCCCCCATCCCGACTGCAAAAGCCACCTACACTCCTGATCCTATCTACGTGGCCACTGGTGTCTTGGGTAGATCTCAGCTGCATAAAGGCACAAGGACGAGAGTTGATACGCCCCCAGGTGAACGGTCTCCTGTGCTGCCGGCAGGATTCGCCCATGATCCCTTATGCTCTGACCTCAACGCCCCTGCAGAAGAACTTCTGGTCAGTGAGCCACCGGAACGAAACGGAACGGACTTTTAATTTTGCTAGTTATTTCATTCAAGTGGACTGGTCTGAAAAAGTAATAATCTTGTTACTAAACTATAGTGAATTCAAGTTTTTAAAGGTTTTCTTAAATGACTAATCCTCCTTTTATCATTACAATTTTTGTCCTATCCAACTTCAAGAAATAATTGAGGAGACGAGTTTTTATAAAGGCTTTTTAATACCACATCCACCTTAAAGCATCAGATGACAATTTCACGACGAGACTACCAACAAGATGTAGTCTAAATGCAGGTGAACGCGGAATCTGCAAGCACCTGGTTATTCTGTGAACGTCCCTCCAGTGTGGGCGTGATCAGAATATTTGAGTATTATGATTTAGGGTAAGATTTTTACTTTGGAGAATCAGTTGCAAAAGAGACAAAGAGTTTTTGTATTCAAGTTAAAGAGGTTTGGTGTCTTTATTAAATGAGATAAACTAATCAGGACTACGACCTCGTATGTGGAGAAACGTCTAATAATCCAATGACAATGAAAGAAAATGGCGCCAAAAATAGGGTCGACACGAGTTGTAAACGAAAAAAGAAATGTATAAATTAAATCAAATCACAGTTTCAGTTTATAGATTATACCTATCAATATCGAATAGTGAAGACATAACTCGTATCTGAAATTACTTTCATTCGATTTATCTTATGAAATTAACATTCGAAAGCCATAAATTCATGCTGAGAAAGCATCTTAAACAAAAGATTAATTGAACCAACATCTATTAACTGCGCACCGCAAAACTTGCCAACTTATTTGTTTACGGCTCTCGTCTCCACTAGTGGATACTACAGGTTGTTATAATAATCAACAACGCTGAACACGTTACAAAACCGACTTCAATCGTAACAGCTACAATTTTGCTATTTTTTTTGTTTCTGTTGATTTTTTTCTGAATCAATTTAGATAAAATTTATATGGGACCACCTCTGAAGATTACCTACCAAACAAAAAAAGAATCATCAAAATCGATTCACAACTAGCGGAGAAATCGCGTAACAAACATACAAAAAAAACAACACAGTCGAATTGAGAACCTCCTCTTTTTTTGAAGTCGGTTAAAAAAGATGTATTTACTCACTAGCTGTTGCCCGCGGCTGCGCCCGCTTGGATATTGTATTTGTGACGGTTCTTGAGGATGGCATGGTAATGTTATATCCAGATCCCCCTTAAACTATGTTCTACTACGTTGTTTTCCAGCCTTTACTTAAAAGTATTATATGTGTTAACCGAGTGCTTTATCTATCTACCTACTAAATTTCATCCCAATCCGTTCAGTAGTTTCAGCGTGAAAGCGGAACAAACAAACATCCATACTTTAGTGAGATGAAACTAAAAACTTTTTTTTGAAAGTTTTCTGAACTCACATATGTTATGGATTTCCCATTTCAGGTTTTTTTATTATATTGGGTAGCAAAAAGGCTGACGGCCCACCTGATGGAAAGTGGTTACCACCGCCTATGGGCATTTGCAACACCAGGGAGCTATCAATGCTTTGCCGAACCTTCAAAAACCTTTTCAATCCATTCTTGAAGAGTTCCATACTGTAGTGTAGACCTCACGGAAAACCTTGGATGGAAGCTGATCGATTTGTGCGTGTATGACGTCAAATAACATGATAAAATATCTATATAAGACTGTACATATACGAAAGCATTTCAAGATGGACACATCACATAAGCTTCAAAGTTAAAGAAATCGGCTGAATTGATTAAAATTATTAAAAGTTCTAGAAAAACGTTTTTTTTTCTATTTCAGTCTAACCCAAAATGGAAACAAAATTCAATCATTTTTACAGTAAAAATCTATCTTAATGTGCCTAAATTGCACCACATTTATGTTAGGATATGTACATCCTGTGTAGCTGATTGATTCGACTTAAACTAATTTATCGTCTATTCACCGACAACCCGACTCGGTCGACCGAATTTGGTAGGCAGCATAAAAGTTTAATAACAAGCATCTCTACTCACCATATCTTTCTTTGGGGTATGTGCGCATAATAATTTGATTTGAGCTATCCCGATTTCAAGCTTTGGCAGTTACTTTGGGTCGCACTTAGTGTCTATGCAATTTTCAAAACGCAAACTAGTGCGAGTCTGACTCGCACGCAACGTAACAATTATCACAATATTAGAACAAGCCCTTTCATTGGATATGTCACATGATACAGTCAGCATTTTTTTCTGATTCCCCCCCCCCCCCACCCCAATAGTTAAAATTCATTTATTTAGGTTGGGTCACAGTAATCTATGTGCACTTTTTTATGGCAGAGGTGGCAAACAAGCAGACGGACGTACCAAGTTTCAACTTAATCGGTCCAGTAGATTCGGAACAATGTGGCTGTGATAGACAGACGAGTGATCCTATAAAGGGTTCTTTTTTTTATTGAAGTAAGGAACTCAAAAAAAATCAAAACCTAACAAAGCTTTTATTTCGGTAAATAGAACGCAATGCGACGCCTAATTTTCTCCTTTCTTTGTCTGAGTAAACAGAACAAAAACGTTGATACTGTCATGTCTTCTTCAGTAATATGTTCTCACTTCTACGGTGAGATGATGCCAAGGGCTTACCAATTGGTCGGCAACGCACTTGTGACTCCTCTGGTGTTGCGGGTGTCTATGGGCGGCGGTAATCGTTTGCCATCAGGTGATCCGTCTCTGCTCGTTTGCTACCTATGACATAAAAAAAGCGGCCAAGTGCGAGTCGGACTCGCCCATGAAGGGTTCCGTAGCAGCAAGTAACATAATATAAAAGTTCTAGTTAGTTCTAAGTAGTTCGTTGTAACTTGAATGAAAGGTAAATTGCGGTTTACGATTTATGACGTATTAAAAAAAACTACTCACTAGATCTCGTTCAAACCAATTTTCGGTGGAAGTTTGGATGGTAATGTACATCATATATTTTTTTACGTTTTATCATTTTCTTATTTTAGAAGTTACAGGGGTTTAGAAGTTAAACACATTTCACCACTTTGGAAGTGTCTCTCGCGCAAACTATTCGGTTTAGAAAAAAATGATATTAGAAACCTCAATATCATTTTTAAAGACCTATCCATAGATACCCCACACGTATAGGTTTAATGTAAAAAAAAATTTGAGTTTCAGTTCTTAGTATGGGGAACCCCCAAAATTTATTGTTTTTTTCTATTTTTGTGTGAAAATCTTAATGGGGTTCACAGAATACATCTACTTACCAAGTTTCAACAGTATAGTTCTTATAGTTTCTGATAAAGTGGCTGTGACATACGGACAGACAGACAGACATGACGAATCCATAATGGTTCCGTTTTTTGCCATTTGGCTACGGAACCCTAAAAACTACTACGGTATCAACACTGAATTGATTAAAAAAAAAACGGTTTAATTTTTTTATAAAAGGTGTAAAAAGACCTGTCCAGGAAATTGAAGCGGAGACTTTTACTTATTATAGGTTCCCAACTTTTCCCAGGGAACTATATAGGTTCGAGAATTCCGAGAAGACAGCGTTTCCGGGAGAAGTATTTTTATTTTATTTTGTTTTAACTTGTTCGGAAGACCACTATATAATTTGATTTAAGTTATTTCTATTTCAATTACAGGTCTTCACTAATAACACTTAAGTAAGAAACTAATAAAAGTAGCAAAGTAATAATTTAAAAAAAAACATACAGCAACACGCTGGTACAAACGACAGCAGCAAAAAAAAGAATAGTTAAAAATTAAAGCACTCGCTATGACACATTAGTCAATATAGGTTACAAGCATGTTACAAGTAGTTAGTCCTCAAAGAAAGGTTAACTCAGCATTACACAATAGATCGAGAGTATATTCTTTACACAATTCTAGTTCCTGTTTTAAAGAAAATAATTACAAATTTATGTCCAGGTTAATAATAAATAATAGGTTATTGAAATTATTGCTTGCTCGCCACAAAAATGCATTTTGCCTAAATTAAGTAGACGCGGCGGGAAAGAATAACAAAGAATTAAGCCTTAGGATCTTTTTTTGAACTATTAGAGAAATAGAAGCCAATAATTTAGGACAGACAGTATAGCCTGATGCGATCTTAAGTAATGAGAAATATTAAATCTCTGTAGGTGTAACCATTTTCAAAAAACCATTACCCCTCAAAAAAGGCAATCCCGGTCAAACACAATGTCGTCCCTCTAGAGTTTGCAGCGAACGCTGTGACTTAGACGTATGGACACTTAACTATGATTGATGCTGCCTTAAGCGGTCGCCCGCCAGCTGAAATAAACCTTGAGAAGAGGTGCTTCGTAACTGAATCTAACTTTAAATAACCCGAATACTATTAAAGGTTAACAGAATACTATAAAGTTTACTATACAGGCTGTTAAAAAAGTGCGTTTGTTTTAAGGGGTTACTCAGAATCAACTATAGAATCAAGGAAAAATATTGAAAAAATCCGTTCTTCCAATTTTTTTTCCGATTTTCATACTAAATCTGAATAGTGAATTAAGAATTTGTTTGGAAAAGTGAAAAAAAAAATTGCAAATCGGATTTTTTTCGATATTTTTCCTGAATTCTATACTTCATTTTGAGCAACCCCTTAAAATTTCTAACGCACTTTTTTTAACATCATGTATAGTCTGGGACTGGACTATGTTTGTTCTAACCAATGCTAATAACATCGCAAGGTTAGGTCATAATCCACACTCGAGACCGAGTCCGTATTGGTGGAGGTTGTGGAGCTAGTGGCCAAAGCCAGAGTAAGAAGTTTTCGAGCCGCCTCTAAAGCTGCTTTTCCACCGGCGAGGCGAGGAGAGAAGATAATTTAAATTGTATGGGAAAAAATAAATTCCCTTCTCCCGCATCTTCGGTGGAAATAGTCTTCTTCTTAGAGATTTCAATTCTCTTCACTCCACACCTCGCCTCGACTCGTCGGTGGAAAAGCAGCTTAAGGCCTCTATCTTGACGACTGCCATCTAGTGATATCGATCGGTCCGAACTGAGTTAGATTAACAGCTGTCACTTTTGAAAGTACCCTTCTTGTGCACTGTAACTCAAACTTTTACGAAACTTTTCTCAAATGACCTCTTTGTGTCCTGTACACTGTTTACAATGTATAGAAAACAAAGAGTTATTACTATTTAGACATGTCATGTCCCGACGCATGCCTTATAGAACTAGGGCAGTCCCGTGATATTCTGGAGATATAAATAGTAACAGCTTTATTACGTAACATTATTAACAAATATAAAACCCTATAACAACACAATTTCCATCGATATGGAATCGTTATTTAATTGGCTTCATATTCCGAGTGGCGGGAACAAAGCTGAAATAAGTCAAAACTCCATCTCGCAAAGTCAATATCAATTTTGCAGAGCTCAAACTTTTGCTGCGATGAAAATACTACGTAAAGACTAGTTTAATAATATTTTAAGAAGCTGACTCGAACCAACTTTTATTTGAAAGCAACTTGGCTTGATCTCTGATATTCCAAAGTTGGCTTCAAAGCTGAGGTTTTACTCTTGTAGCATACTGATAACGGTCAAATAATATAGTTAAGACGTGAGTACTCGTATGGTAGCAAAAGGCTGATGGATCTTAAGGAAAGTGAGTGGTTACTGTCACCTACTGACATCTGTAACCCAAGAAAAATTATCAGTGCCTTACCGGTATGTCTAAATTATAGAGTGCAGATATTTAATTTAAATAAAATCAAAATATAAAAAGAATAGCTTCTCAGACAGAAAACCATCCATCGACAAAAAAGTTTTTCAGGTTCCATATCATCCGCAAAAAAATATATAATTCAAAATTGATAGGAATAAAAAAACATTCAATGGCTGAATAAAACATCATATTAGTGCGTGTCTGAATGATTAATTGACTAGTCCTACAAACTAGTTAAAACTCTGATTCGACCAACACTTCCCCGTATCATAACGTGGTTTGTATTTTTCGTCCATTCCCTAGGCTACGGACGTTGGTGTCGGTCCAAATAGGTCGCGCACTACACCCACCGTCCCACAGTGCCTAGGTCGTGCGAATATCACTGCATTGCCATGATTTATCGCCCAATGAGGCTAACCCCGCATTCGAGTAATGATAGATGCGAATGTTTGTACGCGCTGCAATCGAAATCTGCTTTTGATTGTGCAAACTGGTTCCGTGACCAGGATTTTGATAAGATTTATTTTTGAAAAGGAAAATTTAAAATCTGCTTTTCATTTGTATCTTCAATTTCATGTAAATATCGTAGATCAGAGGGTCAACAGCCACAGCGGGATTGCAGTAGCCAATGCTTTTAAACATGACAATGAATTTTAAAAAGTGATATTCACACAGAAATAAAAGCGATATCTAATTTTACAGTTTCATAAGTAAAAGCTCAGCTTAAAGTATTGCTTCACCATTTTGTTTCATCGTGTTTACGATAACGTAGGTATACGAATTAACCATCACCTAAAGTAATAACGTTACAAGCCAGAACACCCACACCACTGGACCAAAGCTTGTTTACAGCAAATTGCAAATACCCCCATTACGAGTATCAGCGATCTAAATTTGTTTTCCGATGAGGGTCGTACGTATTCGTATCGTATAGGCGACGAGGCGCCAAGTAGCGTGACGCACGAACGCTGTCACATTGATAAAATTGGATTGGAGACGTTTTGTTACACAACTTAAGGCAATGACGGTAAACAAAAAGACTAGAAGAGTCTTAAAACAAAATAGTTTTACCATCATAAAGTTTAACGATAATATAACCAATTCCAACACAAAGATATTGTTTATGGCTAATCAAATTATTTTACGAGAATACTGATATGGGAACTAGGTGCATAGTATTGTTTGCGTTTTACGGTTATCTGGCTCGAAGGACCATGAAACCTATTCTTATATGTCACTGTTTTTATTATACTTTAGCTGTGTAATGTTTCTTATTATTGCGAGACGATCACTTCGATCGTATTCTATTTTATGTATAAACATAAAAATATTAATTGCAATGTTCTTGAATGTTAAGTACTTATGGAGCTTTGTAGACATATGTACATACTAGTATCTGCTCGCGAGTCTGTCAGAGAGTGGTATTTGAGATAGGGACTCCCTGATTAAAGTTGTCTATGCTAACTTGTAGCTTATAATCTAAATATGGGCTAAAATCAAAATTGGTTCATACAACTACATAACAAATATGTAGTCAAACATTCAAATGTATAACATAATATAACTTTGTAATAAATTCGTAAGAAACTTTGTAGACATGCTGTTATTTTTCAATGTTTTTGAGGAAAGAAAACTGCGTAACTTGTGTGGGCTATCTTAAACTACCATAGATACGAGAAACAAGCTTGAAAACAACCCATAGTCTACATCCTCACATAAAGCTTTATCCGGCCCGCGCCCAGCGTCCTGAAACTTTTAGAACATTAACCCCTTTCCCGCTAAAACTGTTAGCTGTTATTACAATGTTGGCAATATTGTTCGTTCCGTTAAGCTGTATTTTATGGTTATAGATAAAACAGTTAATTTTTAAGAGTGTTCTAGAAAGTTTGTTAATATGTGTTGCGCTAGAAAAACTGCTGCGCAGCGTAAAGGTAATATTATGCTGGTCATATAGAAAACTGGGGGGCATTATTTCGGGTTGACCGTATTAATTAGTTCATTATTCGTGCTCCATGATAGATAGATAAAAAGCTTTATTTGTACAGTTCATAATGTTTTAGTACAAATGAAAAACAGGACCTATCACCGTTCCTTAGGAAACGATCGCCTTGTTAATAACAATGTTGCCAAAGCACTAGCTGGTTATGCACTAGCTTTTGTGTGTAGAATTACGTACGAGTGAAATAGTAGTTTTGAAATTTCTAGAACGAAGTTTACTATGTCTATTAAATAAAGGAGTAACACAGATCTAAATCATAAAGTTTTTGACGATTTCTCAAAGCTTGAAACAGAGTAATGGTTTTCTATAAATACATGTATTATGTAAAGTAATAATGTAAAGTACATACAGCTGAAGTTAATACATGTTATTAAAGTATAGCGATAAATTTGTTAAAATATGTTGATTAGTTGTCCATTTGATAGAAAAGAAATGCGACTGTATCTTTATTATTTACTGACTGATTCTATAATTTACGAAAAGATTAGTCCAACTGCACAATACACATAATCCACTACCTACTGCAATAAACATTTAAATTAAACTAGAGAAAAAAAGGGGGTAGAAAAAACGGATGTCGGTGCTCACAGGCTACATTATACAGGGTGCAAAAACAGTAAGCCCCGATAGTTGGCAGTAGCCGCTGACAAGTTCCGCGGAACGAGCAGAGGGCTATTTCACTATGCCTCTCTGTTTGGCCTTCTACTTTTGCTCAATTTCGAGTTAAAATATATAGTACTAACCAAAAATATGTCCACAACGCAAAATCCCTAGTCCAGAAGTACAAGCACGATTCAGTTTGAAATTAATCCAGCACCTTCCATATGTATTATCGTCAGCAGATCATCAAATCCATATTGCTGAGGGTCATTCAACACTAAATCGACCGGCCTGCAGTCGCCACTCTCTAGTACAAAAATGATGAAATAGTACAGAAAGTAACACACATCAGCAATATAAAAATGATTAAAAAAAATAATATATTCGATTTCATAAATGTGGCAAAACAGGAACCCATGTACAGTGTACACAAGGCGAAAAAATGGCCAGTGGCCAAAGTGAAACAGCCCCGAACGGTGCGGGACACGAGTGGATCTGACCTATTTCATTCGTGCAGTCGTTGCAAACTAATCTAAAAACAGAGGAGCGAAACCAACAAACGCACCGATATGTACTTTGTGGTGAAAATGAAAACTAGAATTGGACAAGTTGCCTTTAGTCATTTATTTTTCTTTGAAACATTTTTGTATTTGCGTTTTCACTAACACATACATTTATACGTGTCACATTGTTTAAATACTATTAGGTAAACTCTCTACACCAAGTGGGTATCACAGCTCAGTCTATATTCAGGGTAGTTGGTAATTCGACGTAATCCTTCAAAGGGATTATACGTACTAGAGGTCATTTGCAACAAATTAAGTGCGTGATTCGATAATTTGAAATTTTTGAAATTGAAACATTTATTTTCAGGTACTAGCCCCATAAAACACAAAACAATAATATACAAAAAGTCAAATCAATAAGTTAAATTAAATAAACAAATTCAAAATAAATACATCAAATAATAATAATCAAATATAAAAATAAATTAAATTAAATTAAATTAAAATATCAAATTTAAAGGATACAATATAATATCCGGCAATCTTCGCGACAGTTCGTGGACACGACAGTTCGTGGACACGACAGTTCGTGGACACGACAGTTCGCAATCACTCGCACAGTTCCCAACTAGACGGTTAGTCGTGCGGAAAGAAAACTCACAGTATTCTTATGAGGGCAGTGTAGTGGACCTACAAACGGACAACTAAAACACCCATCATCACTCTATGTACTCGTATGTACACATTCAGGTTTGCTCCTTAAACTACGAAACACTTGTTATGTTTCACAACATCGAACATTAAGGTAATTTGGGGGAAGTTCTCTTGTCAGGGGGCATTGGGGCAATCAGGCTCCGAAACACGGAAGGTGGCAATCATTCGCCCTCAGCCAAATTGTAGGATCTACTGCCGTGACCGCGCCGTTAATGGCTAAATATAAATGGAGCAATCATAATGTGATGAAATTGACGAGTTCTTTTGTCAACAATAATAATAGGACGAGGTATGAAACTTTTTGTTGATTTGTTAATATACTACCTTCAAGAGTCCACAATACACAACATAATAATAATCGACAACGCTGAACACGTTAAAAACCTACTTCATTACAACTACAATTCTGCTATGTTTTTGTTTCTGTTGATTTTTTTAATAAGCGCTGAGTAAATTTTGAATGTGACCACCTCTAAGTATTACCTACCAAACAAAAAGAGAATCATCAAAATCGATTCATAATTGGCGGAGTAATCGCGTAACATACATAAAAAAAACAACATAAGGTCAAATTGAGAACCTCCTCATTTTTTGAAGTCGGTTAAAAAGAGTGGTGATACCCCAGAAATTAAATGGAGCGGTTATAGAAATCGTCCGTCCCGCGCTCAGATCGCAGGAAACTTACACCGTACAGTAATAACAGTATACCGGTAAATGGGGGTTAGGTTATCAGAATATAACTATTACCACACCCCGAACACTCTAACAAACTGTCTCTTTATGAGTGCCTATTATTACGGCATATATAAATGACGTGTGTACACGCGTATATATCTGTAATGTGTATAGCGTAGCTTGCTCTAAGCAACTGGTATAGGTAGGAACTTGCTGGGGGGTGAGGTTGCCTTCAGACAGAGGCAGGGAGTGGCAGTACAGTACTACAACAGTACTAATATAAATATCCAGCAATCGACAAATACAAATTAAAATAGTAAACTTAAAATCTCGATCGTAAACAGAGGTTGCCTAGGTTACAGGCTGAAGCCAGCGAAATAGCAGCCAAAACTTGGTTGAATTTATGTTTATTTTTAGTGGTCCGCTCGGTGTTGGTCGAAATGAGAAAACGGACGAGTTATAGCCCAACAAGGCGCTGAAGCCTTTAAAGTGCTAAACTTCGTGAATAATAAGCTATATTCGGTCGTATTTTAGGAGAAAAAGCTTTATCTTTCAACTGTTTCTCTCTGCTATTTGGTAGATTGAACGAGTATAGAAAGAACGGTTTAATAACAAATCTCTCTTTCTTTCTTATTCTTTCCACGTGGGAGACAAACAAAGAATATGAAGTACCACGGGTGAATAATCCCACAGATCCTTGCACGTTATTCACCTTAAACGAAAACATTTTTACTTATTACTATGTCTCTTTTATTTGCTTCGCTGCCTTTGAGTTTAACCTTACTTATGATATTCACCATCACCATCACCGATACATATGATGAATTGAATTAATTGAATGCATTTTATTCGAATTTACTATTCAATTTAATATGAACTATGATGTAATTCAATTCAATTCAATTTCATTTATTAAAGATCAACTTAGGATCAATTACAATATGTAATGTAAATCGATTGTAATTTATTTCTTTTATGCAGGCAACATTAATACTAATGTTATAAATGCTACAGTAATTCTGTCTGTAATGCTACTAATGTTATAAATGCTACAGGAATAGCCACGGACCGATCTAGTCTGAAAAAATAAAAACTGTAAGTTGGTGTACAAGTATATGCTAAAAATATTTTCTAGAACAACTTTAAGTATGACCGGCCTATGTACTAATGACCACCCACAAAATTGACGTCACCAGTTTCGCCAACACTCATGTTCTTCGTGCCATAAAACAATTAAGTGACGTCACGGGATTTACTTTGCCAGCCATTTTTATAGGAAAATATATGACCAAGCCGAGTTTACGATGGGTTTTACGATACACGGCGGGGAACTTCCATCGGTGCCATGTCGCTCCATCAATTTAGATTCGGGTGTACGTACGATGAATTACACCCTTGAAATTTTTGAAATTTGGCCTGAGACTTTATGGAAATTGAAGCTGTTTCCGCGGTATTGGAGAAGCATGGAACGGATACTATGAAAACTGTATTATTATCATAATGTTTACAACCCATATCGTCCCCACTGCAGGGGCACGGGTCTCTTCCCATACATGGGGAAGGTTAGGCCTTACTTCACACACAGAGGCCAAGTCCGGATTGGTGGAGGTTTTGGGGCTAGTGGCCATCCCCAGTGTCAGAAGTTCTCAAGGCATGGCTTAACGACTGCCACCTATTTAGAACGACTTTTATTTATTTCTATTGCGGCGCAGTAGTAGTAGTAGTAAAATATTTTTTTGCGTTCTTACTAGGGTTTCTTCAGGGTGTATTATTTCTTCTATTTTATAAGTAGAATTCCGAGTTTAAATATCATCAGTACATCTGTAAGAACCTTAGGGAGGCCCAATGTAATGCCCTAGTACCTAAAATAATATTTAATCTACAAGATTGCGACGTGGGAATAATCCTCTGTCTGTTCAAACGAAAGAAGAGCCGAGTCTAATTAACAACTGAATTTTAAAGAATATATGTATTGTTTTATCCTGTATAAAACAATACATATATTCTTTAAAATTGGTGTACGACCTGTTAACTGGAGATTCTACTTATCGTACTGAACAACTTTTGTTCTACGACTTTGCTCAAATCACAAAAAAAAATTTGGCCATTTCATATAAAATTGATCATCTATTTTGACATTTCTGTATGGAGTCCAAAAATTTTTTTGGGATTTGTGCAAAGTCGTAGAACAAAAGTTGTTTAGTAAGATGAGCAGAATACCCAGTTAACGGGTCCTACACCAATTTTGTTATACCCTGTATAGAATACAATATTATATTAATCAAGATTCTTCACATAAAAACTGTAATAGCATATAGGACCTTTTTTGAAAAAAAAACATGTTGAAGGAAGTTTGTTTGTTTGTTTGTTTTTAAACTCTTAGTTTCTTTGGACCTGTCGTTTTTTCTCACTCGGCAAACATTTTCTAAACCTTGGAACCCGTAGTAGGAACCTCGTATTAGGTAGACAAAAAAATCCTTCGAAAAGTGTACAATGCTACCTACTTTAAATAAAATATTTTCATTTTCATATAGTAGCGAATACCTTGTTAATCCTTAACATACAAACAACGCAGATAGTAGGTAGGTAGCGGTCATTTTTCAGATCCAGCTCATACGGGCCGCGCTAAGCCCGGCGTTAACAGTTATTTACTATACAGCGTGTTTATTCGGCGAGCGCGCGGGGCGTAAATTTTTGGGTGGCGTCCATAAATCTAAAGCTAGTAATGCATGCGGACTGCATGCGCCAAGTTCGGTCCGGCAGTTTGCGTATTTCGTTTGTTAGTAATTGCAACAGCCTGTATATAGTAGGTTTCGCAGGAACCTAATTAGGTAAATGTAGGGTGACTTTAAATTAGTTCTTGATACGAAAGTCTATGAATGTGCTCATGATAACAAACAACTTTCCCTAAGAAACCCATAGTCAAATCGCAAAAAAAAATTTTAACTCTCCATACAAATCGATGAAATGACCGGCCAAATTAGTCAAAAATTTTTTTTTTGTGTACGACCAAAAAAAAATTTCCTTAGGGAAAGTTGTTCGTTATCATGAACACATGCATAGCCTTTCGTATCAAGAACTAATTTAAAGTCACCCTATATACAGGGTGTTAAAAAAAGTGCGTTTGAAATTTCAAGGGGTTACTCAGAATCAAGTACAGAACCCAGGAAAAATATTGAAAAAATCCGCTCTTCAATTATTTTTTTCAGATTCTCATACTAAATCTAAATAGTGAATCGAAAATTTGTATGAAAAACTGCAAAAAAAAATTGAAGAGCGAATTTTTTCAATATTTTTCCTGGATTCTATACTTGATTCTGAGTAACCCCTTAAAATTTCAAACGCACTTTTTTTAACACCCTGTATAGGGTCCTTATGAAATACCTGAAAAAAAAATTAACCACGGCTTATACTCATGAAACTCAACAACTTTCCCCACGAAACCTATACTCAATTCGCAAAAAAATATTGGGACCTCTCATACTAATCAATCAACTGATGATCCGGCAATTTTGTATGGGAACCCCAACATTTTTTTTGCGAATTGAGTATTAGGTTCCTTGGGGAAAGTTGTTCAGTTTCATGAGTGGAACCCACTGTAATTTTTTTTTCAGGTATTTTAGAAGGACCCTATATGTTATGTATGTTTGCCGTTTTTGCCGATAGATGCTGTCGTCCTTTTCATTCCATATTAGCTCGTCTTTTTCTTAAAATTTAACCGTGCTATCACAAGATGTAGACGGCGGTACCTGCCTTGCGTCGCGTTAACATCTTCATCGACTATCGTCCCATTCTACTGGCTACTTGTGAGATATCTTAGCACAAGTACAGGTTGGATTGAACTATTTCCGTGATCTACATGTGCATTGATAGATTGCTTCATCTATATAGTCCATGGGAGCCTCCGATTTGCTACGGTTACGTTCCTGAATCTGCTACATGAAGTTGATTTTCAGGATATCATGCATGAGTATTAAAATCGTACATTTGCTTTAACTTGAGGTGTTATTTTGTAACAGGTGAAAAGATCCAATTTCTAACAGTCAAGTTACATAAACTTTTATGAACAAAGAAAATTCCACATATTTCTTTTTTTCCAATTAATTTTAATCACTTTGAAGACTTAAGATTGCATAACTGTGTATAGTGTAATAAAAGCAGTTTAAATGGATTACACCTCTCATGAAACTGAATGCTTTTTAAATAAGCGTTCTAAAAAAATATTTTGATAAAGCGGAATATTTTTTATGAGTAAAAGCCCCATTTCAAATTGTTTCAGATTATTTTTTAGACTTTACAGATTTATTTATGTGTAAACTGATGTCTATTTTTATTTTTTTTATATTATGCAAAACACAACTGTCAGTCATATCTTATTCAAAATTGTCCCACCCAACATATCCAAATCCAATAAGTAAATGACCTCAATTACCAAAAACAATCTAGAATCCACACAAATACAAATACAAAAACAGAACAAACGCAAAACCCTATGAATATTTCCCGCCATTATTACACATTTCAGACCAAAGATGAGATTTCCCAGCGGGCCGCGGATGCTGCGTAATAGGTGACAATACAGACAATATGCATTGACAACGGTCGAAGGTATTGGGTTCGATTCCGGCTAGGGTACGCTTTTGTTTCGTTATGATTATGACTTGGGTATTGTAAACTTAAATTCCCAATGGGACCAAAAGGTTTTATTTTTTGTATTTAGTGTTGTTATTGTGTCATTATAATTGATAAGTGTTCTTGGTACTAAAGTTACTGGTTTTTATGCACACTTTTTCAGCCCCATAGCTACGATTCCCCATTGATTTAGGGGTTGCGGCTAATAAAGGATTATTTAGTTACTGCTAAGTAATCTATTGGCATACAGCTTGTTCGTATCGATTCTGGGTCTTTGATCCATACATTGAGTACCTTCTCCTTTGAATAGATTCACGGGTACTTTGATACTTTGAGCCTCGTAACAATCTGAATGTATTTAATTTCTGGCAAACATCTTGAACGTACATTACGAGACATACAAATACATACATATATGTTTCGGATAGGATACAAATGTAGTTGACGAGACAAAATGTGCGATGACTACAAGCGCCATTATACCGGTGTTAGGTCTGATCTCTAATTAATATTAACACAGTACGGTATTGACATAGTAATCCATATGTACACAGAATATATAGTTGACAGACCTATTCGCAGTAATAAACCTTCGATATATAATGTTCGCAGTAACAAGTTTCGCACTAAAAGGTTTCGATTTCACGTAGGGAACCCATAAATTGACCAGTTAAAATAGCATGTACATCGTAAAAATAATACTAGTAAGTATGTTATCTTCGTGAGGCGGCTTGTACGCACACATTCTGGAAATTGTTTAACGAATTAGGGGATCTTACAGTGATAAATACAAATATTGAAAGCTAAAGTAAGTCCGATAGCTAGAAACCATTCTATAATCATGAAGTCGTATTTACAGGATGTGCACAAGTTCGAATCCCCGTGCCAAAGCGTAACATCTGCTGTTTTGCTGTTTTCGACTATGACTTATGGATCTTTGTACAATGTTTGTCTTTAACTTGTTTTCGTGTTCCGAGTTAAAAAGAGGATACTTACACGGTTCTCGAGGAACTTCAATATGTTCTGGTTAGGTATAAATCCAGTAAGAAAGATAGCTGTTTTTGACTTAAGTTTTTTAAGAGAATACGTAAGTTTTTGCATATACTTTTATTTACAAAAAGGCTCAAAACCTCTGACAGACGGACACAATTTTCCAGTTACTACAATAATGTTCCTTGTGCAATTATCACAGAGGTACTCCCATTTGTATAGTCAAGTAAAGTTCATTCCCTATTGTATTTCCTTTCTCCTCCTCCTTCCTTCATTTACCACCACCGGGTCGCTCATATGTGTCAGGACACTCCACAAAACTGCTGCGTTAAAATGCCTATCACTTCTGCACAAAAATATTATGTTCGTTTGTGGACTCGTAAATGTGTGTTGTGCGGCTTGTGGTGAGCAACCGTCTACTGAATCTTACTCGCAGGGGGGGAGGGACTTCAGAGAGGGGCAGGGAGTGGCCATACTGTTTCACAGTAACAAATACGAAAATAATCTAAATAAAGACAAACGTTTGGACAAATTGAAATAACATACAAAATTATCACTCTCTAATTTTAATATCATAATTGACCTGGTCACTATTTCCCACCCTCATCTGGCCGTGACTACATAAATACTGCTCGCCTACAGCTAGAACATCGCGGGAGCACCGCATCGTAGTTTAGCTGTTGCAGGTCTATAAATAGCGACCATTTAACCGGTCTGCGGATACTGCTATAATTTGGCCTAAATTGGTGTTGCCTAAAATTTTGGTCTCAAGCAACAAATAGATAGATAATTTTGGTCTCGAGCAACAAATAGATAGATAGAGTAACTCGTAAATGGTGGAAATAAACAAGTTAACCCCGACTGCAAGTTGTAGCCTATTTCTAAATCTGGAGATCAAGACGAATGGAATGGATACTATAAAATTAATAAAGCCGTTTTGACTACAGTTACTAACAATGAAACGGAAATACACACAAAACATATTAGCCTTGCCTTAGGCAGTTAGTTAAAAAGTGTGCAAAGATTTTGAAACACCTGATTTGAGTAGACAAGACTGAAGGATTTCGGACAACAATACATATAAAAGAAAATTCTAAAAAAGCATAAAATAAAATATTTAAATAATAATATAATAATATCTGGGACGAATCACACACGGTCATCTGGCCCCAAACTAGGATTCCCTGTATCTTGGGAACCAGAGACTGATATACATACACATATACTTTTAAATACATACATACATTATATAGATATAATACACCCAGACTCAGAGCAAACAATTCGACTCATCACAGAAAAGTTTGCCCTGTGTGGGGATCGAACCCACGACTCTCGGATCAGAGGTCAGGATCGCTAACCACTTAGCCACCGAGTCAGTCTAAGCTACTTACGAGTACGTTTATCGGGACTTACTTTTACTGCCACTATAAGGAAGGTTACTCTAGGTAAACTTACCTGAAAAGAAAGAATAAAGGATTTAATATTTCAAAATTAGGTTAATTACAACTATTATTCATATTAAGAGTATTACAAACCGGTAAAAATTCTACCACCCTCGAAAGTAAAACACGAATAAGTCGAAAACCAGTGAACCAATTTTAACGAACATACGAGTAGATAAGAACCACGGTAACAAAACCAGGTTTCAAGTTAAAAAAAAGCGGCCAAGTGCGAGTCGGACTCGCCCATGAAGGGTTCCGTAACAGCAAGTAACATAATATAAAAGTTCTTGTAGTTCGTTGTAGGTAAATTGCGGTTTACGATTTATGACGTATTAAAAAAAAAACTACTTACTAGATCTCGTTCAAACCAATTTTCGGTGGAAGTTTGCATGGTAATGTACATCATATATATTTTTTAGTTTTATCATTCTCTTATTTTAGAAGTTACAGGGGGGACACACACATTTTACAACTTTGAAAGTGTCTCTCGCGCAAACTATTCAGTTTAGAAAAAAATGATATTAGAAACCTCAATATCATTTTTGAAGACCTATCCATAGATACCCCACACGTATGGGTTTGATGAAAAAAAATTTTTTGAGTTTCAGTTTTAAGTATGGGGAACCCCCAAATTTTTTTGTCTTTTTTCTATTTTTATGCGAAAATCTTAATGCGGTTCACAGAATACATCTACTTACCAAGTTTCAACAGTATAGTTCTTATAGTTTCGGAAAAAAGTGGCTGTGACATACGGACGGACAGACAGACAGACAGACAGACATGACGAATCCATAAGGTTTCCGTTTTTTTGCCATTTGGCTACGGAACCCTAAAAACGCATTCAAATAGGTCCACCCGTTTAAGAGCTCAGATGCCACAGAAAGACACATAAACAGATACAAGTAAGGGTTAAAAAAGCTTCAGATTTAAAGTTTTTTACTTTTACGAGAAGAAGGCGAGCAGTAGGACCAGTTTCTTTTCAATATTTTTTTATATGTACATTTATATAAAAGGTGTTAACAAATTAGTTGTCATTACTTAAACTGGGGCTTCTACTCATGAAAATGAACAACTTTCCTAAAGAAAACCATAGTTAATTCGCAAAAAAAATTGGACTTTCCATACTAAATGGGCCGATCAGGTGACCGACTTGTTAGAAAAGTACAACATTTTTTTTGCGAATTGACTATGGTTTCCCTGGGAAAAGTTGTTCAGTTTCACTAGTAGAAGCCCCAGTTTAAGTAATAGGGTTTTTCACCATTTTTTGAAAAGTATCTCAAATTGATCATTAGGTGGGAAAATGTCAAAAATATTTATTTTTTTGAAACCTATAAGTACCCCAAAAATACATTTTAAATTACCATTCCCAATTAGCGCGCGAAAACGCTAGCCGCCATGATGCTTAGGTCGTGACGTCATTTCAGGAGTAAACAAAACAGCTCTGTACTAAAATTTTGACACATTGCGAATAAAATGTCATTGTTTACCACTATTGTGACGTCACATGACAACCAGCATGGCGGCTGTCGTTTCAGATATTTGAATAACAGATTAAAAAACTAGATTTTTGTAAATCGAAAATAAAATGTTTATTATTCTCATTTTATTATATAGAAATCATATTAATTCGATTACTTATTACAAATACCACAGTAAATAAGCAGTTTTAGATTTTCCGTTTTTTTGCCATTTGGCTACGGAACCCTAAAAACGCATTCAAATAGGTCCACCCGTTTAAGAGCTCAGATGCCACAGAAAGACACATAAACAGATACAAGTAAGGGTTAAAAAAGCTTCAGATTTAAAGTTTTTTACTTTTACGAGAAGAAGGCGAGCAGTAGGACCAGTTTCTTTTCAATATTTTTTTATATGTACATTTATATAAAAGGTGTTAACAAATTAGTTGTCATTACTTAAACTGGGGCTTCTACTCATGAAAATGAACAACTTTCCTAAAGAAAACCATAGTTAATTCGCAAAAAAAATTGGACTTTCCATACTAAATGGGCCGATCAGGTGACCGACTTGTTAGAAAAGTACAACATTTTTTTTGCGAATTGACTATGGTTTCCCTGGGAAAAGTTGTTCAGTTTCACTAGTAGAAGCCCCAGTTTAAGTAATAGGGTTTTTCACCATTTTTTGAAAAGTATCTCAAATTGATCATTAGGTGGGAAAATGTCAAAAATATTTATTTTTTTGAAACCTATAAGTACCCCAAAAATACATTTTAAATTACCATTCCCAATTAGCGCGCGAAAACGCTAGCCGCCATGATGCTTAGGTCGTGACGTCATTTCAGGAGTAAACAAAACAGCTCTGTACTAAAATTTTGACACATTGCGAATAAAATGTCATTGTTTACCACTATTGTGACGTCACATGACAACCAGCATGGCGGCTGTCGTTTCAGATATTTGAATAACAGATTAAAAAACTAGATTTTTGTAAATCGAAAATAAAATGTTTATTATTCTCATTTTATTATATAGAAATCATATTAATTCGATTACTTATTACAAATACCACAGTAAATAAGCAGTTTTAGATTTTTTCTTGTATAGAGTAAACTACCCTATTATCACTAATTTCTTAACACCTATATATTTTGTAATTGTGCAAAGGCAACCCTATAGGGTTTGTGTTTTGCCCAGTAGTCGCAGACTAATGTTAAATAATCGTCAAAGCTGAAAGCGTTAAAAAACCGACTTCAATCGCGTAACATACGGGTCAAACTGAGAACCTCCTTTTTTGATGTCGGTTAAAATATACTCATGGACAAAAAATTTACTGAAGGTTTTTTGCACGTCTTTTGGAAAATTAACGCAATCTAACAAAAAAAGACTAAACCAAAAGTTCAAAAACTTATGTTTACTGCTTATGATTTTAGTTTCGTGGTTTTCTAGTTTTTTGTTTTTAGTGTTTAGCAGTTTTGTAGACTGAGTTAATTTTTCAAAAGTCGAGCAAGCAATCTTGAGTCGATTTTTTTGTCCACCAACGTACTAAACCTTCTCTTAAATGTGACAAACACTTTTCTGAAAACCGCATTAAAATCGGTTCAACCAAACGCGAGATACTCGTAATCGCGGACAAACATACATAAAAACATACATACATACAGGTCAAACTGAGAACCTCCTCTTTTTTTGAAGTCGGTTTAAAAGCATATTTAATAGGTATAATCACACGTGTTTTCTGTGATTCTGTAATTATAAAATTATATTTCATATACATAGTAAACAATTATAGTAATTAGACGGTATTCTAAAACTTTCACAACAAAAATAAGACTAAATTAGACTACATATTTATCAACCTTAGTTGCGGTAGGCCAAGCTGTTCGTTTAGGTCTCGTTCAACAGGATAACTAAGTGAATGCCTAACTTGTAACTTAGGTAACTAATTTAGGGCTTAGAGCAAACTTGGGTAATAGCCATAAAACTTGGTGGGCACAAGTCTAGTTTATTAGAAGAATGGCGATCGGTAACATGTGAAGCCTGGATTAATAAAAATTACTGTCACATTTTGATGCCAATAAATGTTAGCAAACTGATGCCTTGCTTTATCTAAAAGTTGTGGCGGAATATTATTGAAACTATATCTGTACATAAATCAATTTCAATTGATTTGATTATTATTATTATAGATTTTTATTATTCCACGGTAGTGATTTGTATCTCCTAACCAGAGGTCTCGCGTTTAAATTCTGGCTAATGTACCTATGAATTTTTCGAAACATTAGTACATTATCATACAGAGTGTTTTAAAGGTAAAGGGAAACATCGTGAGGAAACCTGCACATCTGATTACTAGATGTGTATGAAAGTTGAATAGGTGTTAATCTTAGTGCCATGCAAGTAACCGCGGGTGATGCTAAGTGCAATACCAGGCAACCGCCGAATATGCCGTATAGGGCTGTTGTTAAAGTCGACAAGTGGACTTATAACACCCTAATTTCCATTTGGTACGCAAGCATTACTGTATCACCGTTGGCGTGTACTCTCTGAAAATCTTAAGCTGCTTTTGCCAAGGTTTCTTAATTCTTCTTCTTCATCTTAACACTTTTAAAAAACCGTGAATTTTGACCGTGGGAGAGCCATGCTTCGGCACTAATGGGCCGGCTCGACCGGAGTGACACCACGGCCTCACAGAAAACCGGCGTGAAGCAACGCTTGCGTTGTGATTCGCCGAGTAAGTGAGGGTACCGGAGGCCCAACCTCCCCCAATTCCCCCATCCCATTTCAAAGGTCGGCAACGCACTTGTGACTCCACTGGTGTTGCAGGTGTCTATGGGCGGCGGTAATCGCTTACCATCAGGTGATCCGCCTGCTCGTTTGCCACCTATCACATTTAAAAAAAACCAAGCACAATTTACGTACTTAAACATACTTGTAATGTTTATCACTTAAACCGTTAAGATAATAAAAATCGTAAATTAAGTATTCATATAACAGCAGATTTCCAATCCAATCCATCGTTCCCTCAATGCTGAGGATCGTGACCGTCATGGCCTCGAGAAGGCGCAGAGTGCTCTCCATCCGGCTCTGTCGCTCGCTGCGTGCACTGCCTGCTGCAGCTGCAGATTTGTGGCACTGGTGACTTGGCTGCACCACTTAGCAGGAGGTCTGCCTCGAGCTCTCTTGCCCTCGACCTTTCCCGTCATTATTTGATATTCTAGGCTGTTTTGTCGGCGTGCGCAGTGTCCAAAGAAAGAGAGGGTGCGTTGTTTGCACATTGTTGAGAGGCGAGATGTAACTTTCAGCTCTTCTAGGACAGAAAGGTTGGTCCTCATAGCCGTCTAGGGTATACGTAACAACGACGCCAGCACCACATCTCGAATGCATCTATCCTGTTTTGCATCTTAGCCTTTATGGTCCAGGTCTCCGAACCATATAGGAAGATGGAGAAGATGAGGGCTCTGACTAGACGTACTTTTGTATTCCGCTGGATGGACCTGTCTTTCTATCCAGCGGATTACAAAAATATATATATATATATATATACAATACTTATATCCTATCAAGTTTGCTCATAGCTCCTTTTGACATCTGAATGCGGCGGACTATCTCTTTGTCGCAGTTACCGTCGTCACTAATAAACGAACCAAGGTAGTTGAAGTCCTTGACTATCTCAAGATCTTGTAGCTCGTTTGACAGCGAGAGTTTTTGTTCTCGATCGATGATCATGACTTTAGTCTTCGCTCTGTTTATACACAATCCTAGGCGTAGACTCTCTGCCTCAATGCGTTTAAACAATTCGGCCATTTCACATGGATTGTCTGCTATGAGCGTTGTGTCATCTGCGTAACGTAGGTTGTTCAGTTTTCTGCCTCCAATTGCCATTCCTCCACTCCAATTCTCAGTTGCTTTGCGGATTATGAACTCGCCGTATAAATTGAAAATTTTGGGTGAAAGTATGCAGCCTTGTCTGACACCTCTCTCTGGGTAACAGCAGATTTACAGACCCTAAAAACAGTATAAAATATGCTAAATCAACGCAACAATATGTGCCAAAATTCCAAATCATTTAAGACGAAGTCATAACAAAATTCTTCACAAAACCATCTTAAAATTCAAGCTGAAATACAATACCTGTCTCACACAAAGGAGTACGAAATTCCCGCTGGCTCCTTTGAAAAATTACCATTCGGAAAGGTTTTCCTTGGCAATGTCAACGGAGACGAGCTAACGAGATTAGGTAGCGGAATGGAATATCCAGGATTTGTATGGAAGTTACTATTATTTTACACACATATACCTACATTCCAGTAGTTGTCTGCTAGTCACCTGAGTATTTTTTTTATAAAATGTAAAAGTGTTTGAATTTATGAATGACGTCATTTTTCGATATAGTAGAACGTATATTAATTATAACGAAATTTTAATGAATTAAAAACTGAAAATGTAATTAAAATCCCAGCAAAAAAGTTTTTTACAATTTTTTTGTAAAGGAACATTTCGTGAACAATACTTTCATAATTATCGTATATTTAATGCAGTTAACTACCCAAAGTTAATATTGTCTACAGGATGACTGGGAAAACGCCGGACGCATTTATATTAAGGAGGTCAATAAGAAGCCTAAACTGAACCACTTTCTTCAAAGAGCCTACGGTGAATACTCAACACATTTTTTGGACCTCCCATAGAAACTGATCAGCTGACAAATCAAGCAAAGTCTAACATTATATTTTAAGGGTTTCTTTGAGAATGTCGCTCCTTTAATTCGTCTTATCTCAATCAGTTATACAGCACTCAATTTGAGATATTGGTGTGCAATTTGGAAAACACTTTTGTATCACACTGTAATTTGGAAAGGTCAGAGACAATAGACAGAATTAACGCACAATGCGTGGGAGTTGTTTTGCGAAGCCATCCTGTAGGATAGATCAAATGTCAGTAACTACATTTGGTATCTAGTTACTCTTTGTATGACTAAATTTGGTAGTAGAGGGATGACGCAAAAGGTGAACAATGGGATTAACTCGTGCGTATTAGGATAGTACCTCTATAAAGGAAAAAATGCTTTAAGAGCCAGCATACTACGACTTTGGTGAACCCGCATTTTTTTGAATTTTCCATACAAAGTTATACATTCAGCTTATCAATTCGTGTGCAGTCTTAGAACAAAAGTAATTCATTTCATAAATAGAAACCTTTCTTTAAAAATTTTCGTTACACAGCGTTTTCAGTAAGAAAGAATATAAACTCGGTTCGTATTTCACGTCAAGTTTGAATGCATTACCGGTGTCAGTCAGCTGTGTGCATTTTTCACGTCGTCGCGACTAACCATTTTTCAGTAACAGAACGCCGTGACAGAACAGAATTCACACGTAGAACTTGTATTTTCTGACTTTTTTGTATTCCTATTGTGTATTATACAGTATCATTTTACAAGGAAGAAGAATCATAAGAGAATTAAGAAATCATAAGAGGACACATTCAATAAATAAATAAAAACAGCATTGATGTGTTCCGGCATGAAGATAAGATAGCCAGTTCCCCATTGCTTGAGGAATCTTGGTAAGCCCGCTTTCATCTTCGGCATCATCGTCACTTGCCATCAGGTGAGATGATGCCAAGGGCTTACCAATTGAGCATACAAAAAAAATATAAGTATATTAATCTATTAACCAACGATATCCAAAGCTCGCAAAGAAGCCAATTGCGCCATCCAAGTTCCCTCAGATTCCCTCGTAATGCGTCCTTCACAGTAACAGTCGTTAATATTTCACCGAGATTTGTGCCATTATTCTGCAAACTGAATCAAATATTCCACCGTAATCCGATCCGTAGTCACTATTAATTTAAATTTTCCTAGAATTCGAAAGACCGCTTTTGTATTGTAAATACACGGAATTGATGTTTTACACTGCATTGTATTAATGGACGGGGACCTTTATTAATTCTATACAAACAATAGGAACAGAACCAATTTTATTAAAGTTAAAATCGCGACTTCTTAAAATACAAATTATACTTTCGTATTTTGATCGAGAACTTCATAATTTCAATGATTTGGAAAATCTTTACTTGGAATGTCCAAAAAAAGAGTGCTTACGTCTAATTTGTCGCTAGTGAATGACATTTTATTATTTATTTTTTATTGCATTTAAGTCATACAATAGTTGTTACATTAATAATACAATACAAATACGTACATTAAACAATCAACGGTTTAGCCTACATTTTTTCCCTTAAAAATACCTAAACTGAACTGATACTTAACACCAAGAATCAAGGACCATACAAATTTAATCGTATATTCGTACCATAGAGATTTAATCTCGGAAAAATGCATAGTTCCTGAGAAATAGAAAAAGTTAAAGTGTAATCAGTTCTATTTCATCCTGTGACGCAGGGAGATGTTCATTTCGACCGCACACTCTCTATCGCGTGGTAAGAAGAAGAATAATCAATCAATACAGTGAAATTAAAACCCTACTACTGAACCAATGCTGCACCAATATAATAATGTATAATTGACCACGCTGAATACGTTAAAAACAACCGACTTCAATCGCAACAACTCCAATTTTGCTATGTTTTTGTTGATTTTCTCAAAAACCGCTGAATCCATTTCGATAAAATTTATACGGTGCCACCTGTGAAGTAAACCCTTTTAAACAAAAAAAGAATTTTCCAAATCGGTTCAGGCGTCTTCGAGTAATCGGTGAACATACATAAAAAAAAGAAGATTCCGACGAATTGAGAACCTCCTCCTTTTTTGAAGTCGGTTGAAAACGGAGCTCTACAATAGCGGATGCATCTAAATTCGCCCCAGAGTAAAACTTTAACACCCCAGACGTAGGTGCCTGTTTCCAAAGTGGATTTATAGTATTTTTACAACGGAAAGAGCTGGTTATTGCCAATTTTACAGTTTATATCGTCCAATACCGACCGAGGTATTAAAATTTTATAGTTTGGATACGGGAACAACATTTGTTTTTATTTTGTGTTTTATAATATCGGTGTGTGTTCATATACTGGTTTAGTTTTACATACTTAAAGCGTATTTACTGGAACATGGTTCTGCTGTTTTTATGATTATGAAAATTACGAAACATCTAGTTCAAAATATATCAGTGCCTATTTAAATATACTATACCTCGCAATAAGTAGAAGTCGCAAAGAAAGAATAGGCGTAAAGATTTCTCGATCAGCGACCGTGGGCCAAAAGACATAGTATTACTACGTTGGCAAAAAGCGTTGGTGGCGCAGCGGGTAGTGACTTCGTCCTCCTAACCAGAGATCGTGGGTTCAAATCCTGCCCAGTACACCAATGAGTTTTTCGAAACTTACGTGCATTTTCATACCGACTGCGCTTTAACGGTGAAGGAAAACATCGTGAGGACACCTGCACATCAGATTTCTAGATGTGTATGATGATCGCGTAGCACACGTCCGTATGTGTAAATCTAAATGCCCTACACGTGACCGCTGGTAATGCTAAGTGCAACACCAGGCAACCGCCGTCTACACCTTGTGGATAGAACGGTTAAATGTGCCTGCCACATGATAAGAAGACGACGTTGGCTCTTCGCCATGTGGAGACATGGTCTAAATTTGCGGGAAACTTGGTCAATAAAATGAACACCATTTAATATCGGAGGTTATAATTATAATCGTTATCGGACAGTATTTATTCACAATGACCATAGTTATACTTCATTTTTTTTAGTATTAGACAAAAGGTAAACAAACGAGCTGTGGTTGCACAAGGTATAGGTTGAAATGTTGAATGAATCGTTTCAGTTCTGTTTTGCGGTACCACAGCTCTCGCAGCGACCACTTCGAATTGCGGTCTTGATATCTACCGCACTGGACCACGATTGTAGCGATAATTGCCACTTTCTTTAAATGAGTCATATAATATCAAAGGCGGCAATATCCAAACAGTATGTTTTCTGAGGAAAGGCAAATTAAGTTAATAAACTACGTTATAATGCCGGGTTTGAAATTAACTGCTAGTTTTGTTGGGTATTTTGATTATTTTACTGCCAGTTTTGTTACGAATTTATCCTTTTTTGGATTCTACGTTCATAGACAAACAATATGGTATTCATAGATAATTTTTGAGTATGAGTGGATATTGCCGCCTTTGATATTATAGGACTCAAATAAAAGAGACAGTTTTCATATCTAAGACTTTGTATTTAAAGATCAGCTAAAGGTAGTCACCCTGCCAATTAACTGCTTGCCAGCGCTCAAATAGCATTCTTACTGGCTGGTATCTCCCATGTTGGTTGACATCTTTTATTTCCTTATACAAAGCTTTTTGCAAGGCATTAGCATCAGGGTATACAATGCCACCAATTCTTCTCTTTTGTTGATGAAAGCAGCCATAATCGCAGGGGGTCGCAATCGACAAAGGTTATGATCGCTGGATCTAACGCTCAGTATTATGTTAATTCATCCAGACCTCTAACAGATGTGACGGTGAACAAAACACAAACAAATTAAATAAATAATACATTCTACTCAAACTGAGAATTTTGACATGCAGATACGTACATCTCGCATCGTTTTCATTAGACAAACTCGGACCGATTTGGTTACCTACAGGACAGGCATTGCCTAGTGTAGGAACCAAGCTAACACATTCATGAATTCGCTGTTTCTCTTTCACCATATACACAAATACCGAAAATACACATTACTGTTCGACATATCAATAAAAAAGACGTATCAAAACTGTTTACATTTCATTTAATACTAAAAGAAATCGAGTCGCTCAATGTACATCCTTCGTTCGACTTGTATGAAATGTCAGGTGCTATATCGGACAGTCTAAAAGCTCCCAATGGTCACAGCTATGGAGATTGATTAAATCGTGTCAGGACGGCGCGGCGCTGATACACAGCTGTCTACCTACGTCGGATATTGCGGGCACGGCATCATATCTCTAAATCGGTTGTTAGCGATAGCTGTGTGGGAATTGTGGTTTAGAACTGCAAATACAGGTGTTGTTAGGCAGTGCGAATAATTTGAATATCTGCATTCGGTTTGCGATTTATGTAGCAGTTTTGAGTGTTTGTCATCCGAAAGAACTTGAAATTCGAATAACATCAAGCTTTAAAATAGTTCTTTCCCTCGTTTTTTTCTGTTTTTTTAATGTTTTTTTTTAAGCACATACTAATCCTGTCCTTTTTATTTGACTTGATCATTTTTAATCTTAATCTTCGATTTTCCGTCTTTGGCAAAATCATAAAATCCGCCGCCACCTTTTTTAAACGTATAGTAGTAGTAAGAGTATGTTGGAGTTATACATTTGTTTATAACTCAATTGACAGTCTTAATAACAGTGTTTATCATGCTTCTCTGAACGTCGTTTTCGTCGAAAAAAGAATGTTTATTGATTCAACCACGTTTTACAAATTTTAGGTTGAAACCTCCTTTTAGGTATTCTAATACCTGTGTTCCTCCATTACATAAACCGTTATATAAATATAATAAATTATAATGCAAAAAAGTAACAATTTAAGTTTAGTATTCTAATTAAAAAGGTTTAAAAGTTAGAACAACATAAGAAAAATAAGAAATAAGTTTAATATATAGTATTTATAATTATATAATTAGAATAAAATTAAATCACAATATTCATATCATAAGCTACAAAATTACTCTCTCTGTTTTATAAGTTCTTAAGATATTCCATAACCTTGCATCTTCAGTAAAAAGAGCCATTCCTTTACAGCAAGAGTCATCCTTCACGGCAAAAATGAAAATTACTTAATTGAAAGCCCTTGAGTGACCTGGAAAATTTGGCTTAATAAACGGAGTATCGGTAACAAAGCAATCGCCCCTCAGTTCCAACTGTGGGCTCTTCATTAAAAAGTATTTAATTTGCACACTTGGCCCGCGGGCCTCTTGCCGCGGCTGGTGTCTTCCACTATGCTCTTTTTCTTTTTTTTCTTTTTTTTTTTATTATAGGTTTGAGCGCGTTTGGCAACATCACCTGATGTTAAGTGACGATGCTTCTTCTTATCGTGTGGCACAATTTAACCATCCTATAATAATAATAATACACTGAAAAAAATCATGGCTAAATAAGTTACAATCTTGCTTGATTGAAAAAAATATGACTGAATCATTCAAGGAAATATCAAAAACAATAATTGACGGTTTCCTGCTACAATAAAGCTGAAATGATTGAACGTTTATCAAATTGAAAGTTCTGAATTTAATAAGTTTACTTTATTCATGTCGAGGCATAGTCAGTTCTATCATCAACTTATTTAGATCAATCAAGTTGCTTTATTATTACTACACATTACACTTAGTTCATCCAATAAAATATTATAAAATAATGATTAGAATTGATTAAGCCGACAATTACTTATTGGAATGTACTATGTATGCTTGTTTCGTTTCTCAATCAAGAAGGCTTGATTCCCGAAATCACAAAGCTTTGTGCGCTCGTACATAAACAAGTGACTTGATAATATTAAACATTTTTTTAATGTATATTAACAATTATTTTTTTCAGTGTATATTCCAGAAAAAATATCTTTACGATATCTTAGAATGAACAAGGCTATAGTATAACAGATAATTTGTGCTATGGCAGCAGACGATGCCCGTGCTAAGCACTATGCAGCGCTTGTGTTACGGACCTCGAATGCTTAATCCTCCTTATGGACTCCTTAGCCTTAAATATGTGATTTAGAATATAATTATATTGACATTCTTGGACATGATAAATCCATTATCCTATCCATACGGCATAGGCGGCGGTTGCCTGGTGTTGCGCTGCGCTCTTAAGAGTGCTTGTAAGTAAAGGCGACAAATATTTTTAAAGTGTGCGGAATAAAAGTATGACATAAGCCAAAATAATTTAGCTCTCGGTCATACAAAAATGCATCGCATATTTCTAAATTAACCCATAGTAAAGAAAAAAAACCATTAAGATTTAGGTAATTTGTGTTTTTTTCTGTCGAGAACATTTTATCACTTATGTTTTTGCCACGTGCCGTATTTTAGAAATAGAATGTTGTTACCATATAACAAATAATATTTTGACTTGATTTTATTTAGTGACAATCAATATAGGAATGATTACTTAAGGTAGGTTAGGTAAGCAGGATTTCTTTTAAAATCCAAATATAATACATAAAGTATATAGGCTTAAACAACCCAGAACAAACCGCTACATGAGCAAGGCAATAATACTCCACAGTCCACACATGGGGTCCAAGTTCAGATTGGTGTATGCGAAACATAGCACATAAAAACGTTTTCTAAATACATATAATTACTTATCATAATGAGAGACTGTAAACCTTACGATTTAGTGATCTTTGGAACAAAGTGGAATGAACCAGAATATTATTTCGAAGCAGAAACGGAAGTGCGGAAGAGCACCGCAGGAGGATAAAAAAGATATTTTTATGCTCTGTTTTAAAAAAAATTGAGTATTTTATAGCCAGCCTGAGGTTTATACGAGTTAACTGCAGAATAAAGAAGCGGGCAGGGCTTGGTTCGTCAACAAGTCATAACGAACCCACTACCCCCAACTAGGGATGTTACGGAGGTTCGATTCCGATTCCGATAAGTCGGAACTTCCGATTGAAATTTGACATCCGATTTCGATTCCGGTTCCGACAGTTTTAAATCGGAGGTTAAAACGGAGGTCGAAGCTCACGGGCGGTGGGGAAGAGGCGCGGGAAGGGGCCACCCCGCGGTGGCCGGTTGCTGCCAGGCGTACGGACGAACATGTTTTCGGCTGTTCCAAAATAAAACACTGAATATGCCAATTTTACGAAAAAAATCTTTCTTACCTTAAAGAAGACATACTCGATAGCTTCTAAAATAACTGAGTTACAGGAACACGGCAGTCGATAAGGTATTTTGAAGTTATAAGGCAACAGAATTTCATTAAAAGCCTTGCTCATGTTAAATTATTGAAACGAGGCACCTATGTTATGTAGTGAATCATTTGTTCATAAAGCTTTTGTTCATAAAGTACAACTTGCTTCTCTTAGAATCGCTTGGTATATAGATACCCTATTAAAAACCTGAACAAAATTTAGAACGGCTTCATAATTGCTTTAAATCTAGTCCCAGAGTGGCGTTCGGTAAGAGTTTAGTACTTATTAAAGCATTTTTAACCGACTTCAAAAAAAGGAGGAGGTTATCAATTCGTCGGAATCTTTTTTGTTTTTTTTTTTATTTTATTTTTTTATGTATGTTCACCGATTACTCGAAGACGCCTGTTTTTGTTTAAAAGGTACTTCACAGGTGGTCCCATATAAATTTTATCGAAATCGATTCAGCGGTTTATGAGAAAATCAACAAAATCATAGCAAAATTGGAGTTGTTGCGATTGAAGTCGATTGTTTTTAACGTATTCAGCGTGGTCAATTATTATAGGCCCGTAGGCACAGATAACATTATAATAATTATATTCTTATGTCGGAGTATCATTTCGTCCCTCGCGCCGACTAACTCTCCTAATTCATAATTAATTCATTTATTCATAATAATAATTACATCTCATAACCTTGATTATTTGAGTTTGGACTTTTTCTAATTGAAATAGGGCTGTTTTTAAAAACTTACGAAAAATGAGATAGGATAGTTAGTCGTGCGAGGGACGATTTATGTAAATTATAAGATGATGCATTGGCTTCATAAATGATTGACACGAAATATATACTTTAAAAAAACTTACCATTCTGAATTCTAAAGATGTCAAAGAAACACCCAACTTACCTGAAAATAAAAATAAAAATATCAATAAGACGTTGCTGTCAAAATTTAAGGTAAACATAATAAAGAGTAAATGGTTCTTTTTCTGTTCTTATATAGCTATTATTGCTACTGACATATCATAAAATTGTCTAAAGAAATTTTATTTGAAAGAAAAAGAAAGAAAAAACATTTATTCGGCGATTAAATACAAGAAAGTAGTAGTTTTCAACTAGTAATTAGGATAAGTGGGTGTAAAATACACGTTTAAGTTATTGCTTACATAATTAATTAAATATAAGTGAGACGGTATTGTGTTTACGATTTCAGTTAATTAAAGTACATATTGTTGATGGCACAAGGAGACCCGCAGCTTTATTTTCAAGTATAGTAATTTAGCTCATTCATAAATAATGAGAACTCT
Source organism: Coleophora deauratella (assembly GCA_958295455.1). Taxonomy (NCBI): domain Eukaryota; kingdom Metazoa; phylum Arthropoda; class Insecta; order Lepidoptera; family Coleophoridae; genus Coleophora; species Coleophora deauratella. The sequence continues at coordinate 12,437,068 of OY282406.1, read as the reverse complement.
CGTTACTGATGGGTCCACTTCAAAATTTGGGACTAGATTCGGAGAAGTACCATACATTATGCGCGGGTCAGTCCACAGTCCACATTTTCTTGACTGCTTAAAAAAACTATATAGGTACCTATATTTGTAGGGTTCGCTTACGTTTATCGCATGATTAGGGTCTAACAAAATCAACTAAAACTATTTTAACTGAGTCTCCTACTCGTGAATCTGAACAAGTTTCCCCAGGGAATACAACTAGTGGATTCGAGTTTTCACCAAACACCAATTTAATTATTATATTGTATATACCAACAAACTTCTCGTATAAGTTTGCTAATTAGAAATGCTCGAATTTAAAGTCAAAAAATATTTAACGTGTAAACTATAAGTTCCTTGGGGAAACGTAGTGCTAACGGCTCCCACTGGGGCCCGTTTAGTGAGGCCAGATAAAGATAATAAAGGCAGCCCTCCTCGACAATGCCCGGATAGTCTGACGCTTTCTCTCCTCGTCGCACTGACCTCCAGCCGACTTTGCTTCTGCTGGAGTAGCTCCTGCCACTTCGCCTAGCGCGAAGTGGTCAGAGTAGCCCAAATGTATACTTCCATAATAATAATAATAAAGTTTATTTTTAAGCCTCTTACAATACATGACAGTTCTTATTTAAGATTAACAACTTTATGGTGGTGGCTTGCTAAACGGGCCAATAACTTGTTCCCTGACCTTCATACTAGGATAACCCTGTGTTATGGAGGTCAGTGGTTCCGTGCTAGACATTTACTGTTTTAGCAAGTGCCTTATTATTCTATTACAAAGTTAGAAATTACAAGTAATTATCTTACAAAATAAAATTACACTTGTTGTATGCGTGTGTGTGTGAGTGTGTGTTTGTGAGATACGAACATACCATTAGTTAAAATTCTTTGCTTTAAGACTTCAATAAAACAGTCAATGTTAATAAAAATGGTTTTAGTTTCACTGTGTATCACAACTTTTACTTAGAACAATATCCAATGAAAACGTCAAACAATCGACGGTAAAAGTCTGTCGTACGTTACGCTTCTAAGCACCCACACAGTATCACCAACCACTTTAACAACAACATATCATCTAATTCCAAATCGCCTTTAGAAACCTTAGCAAAAGAACTAAAACAAACGTATTTTTAACTTTCTATCTTAATAACAGTTGGTTTAATGAAATGTAGACGTTATGGCAGTCAATTTAAAGATTTGTCAGTAGCAAAATTGATTTGGTGTCTATAGTGATTTAGCAGCGAGTTAAAACAATAGGAGCGAAAGCGCATCGGATCATCGAGAACGGATGCTAACGAAATCATTTCATAGTTATTAACTGTTGTAAATAATGGGGAGTTTTTACGTAACATCTGACGAGTCACGCCCAGTTTTATTGAAGTTTTTGCTGGCGGATCGCAATACTAGTACATAACTACTTGTTTGGTCTCATAACTGTTCACAAGCGCCATTTCTTGCAGGAAGTTGTTTAGTGCCCCATAAGTATCCCAATAACATAACAAATTAACAAAAAAAACAACCGCACAAACCTAAACTAACCCAGATTTTTTTTGGAGCTCCTCAACCATTTCGCCAGCCATTTCACGATCTAACCAATACTACGCGATCTGGCCACGACCAATGGTAGATATTTTAGTAACTAAAGTATCTGTACTCAGGGACCTCTTACAAAAGCTCCGTCCGATTGGGCCACTTTCGAGATTGCTGGCCCATTCAAAGCGAATGGCGCTGAAATGAAAGCCTTCGGACACCGGACATGGAAATTGCAGCCTTCAGAAGTAAGCTGACCAGGAGACGAATTGATCAAAATAGCCTTTTAGTGGGTAGACGAATTTAATCACATTCGAAGCAGTTGAGGATTACGAAATCTGAAAAGGTTACTTATAAGTTTTTGTTGGACTTAATAAATGGAATAGAAAAAGGTTTAGGTCATATTAGTAAAGATAACATGGGTCCGAAGATATCAATGACATAAACTCATGATAGGTTGAAAGATCCAATCGAATAAGTTTAATTTCGTCGCTCTGTGAGGGAGTGGGGCATAGGTGCAACTGCAAGTCTATGCCTCTAAATATGAACTGTTAATTTCTGAAGACCATACGACATGCGTTCTTGTTCAAAATTAACATTCAAACATCGAGATTACGTACAGTAAAATTATAATTCTGACTGACTCGGTGGCCAGTGGTTAGCGATCCTGACTACTGGTCCAAGAGTCGTGGGTTCGATCCCCACCCAGGGCAAACATTTCTGTGACGAGCAGATTTGTTTGCTCTGTGTCTGGGTGTATTATATCTATAAATGTATGTATTTAAAATGTATATGTATATGTATATCAGTCTCTGGTTCCCAAGATACAGGTAATCCTAGTTTGGGGCCAGATGACCGTGTGTGATTAGTCCCGCAATATTACTATTATTATTAATTCCGGATATAGCACACAAGAGTTAAGAAGTGATAGATTCTTTAGTTACTGAAAAATGATAAACCATCGTGTAATTGGCCAACTTTCCCCGGAAAAACCAATTATTCAATGATTAAATTATTTTTAACAAACAGTTTTTTTTGCGTCAACGTTGTTAAGTCTTACTCTATAGGTTTCTTCACGAATGCTGTTCTTTTTCACGAAAAGCTTCTCAAAGTGCCGTTTTTCTCCAACTAAAACTATCACCACGTTCAAGTATTGTTTTCTACCACTAATCTTCCTACCTAGCTTCAATTAACTTCAGTTGTAATAAGCATCAACTAATCAACTTATAAAATCGCGTCCAATAATCCTCCGCGTAATAAAGACACAGATTGGACGAGATCGGGATACGGAACCCAAGGATATTGTCCGCTTCCATTATATTTACGCCGCTGATACGGACCCCTGATTCCTTCGAAAAGATTACTTTAATTGTTGTTGAAGTATTTGGGTTATACATAGAATAATGCAAGTTAATTTCTGAAAAATTAAAGATTGACGCTGTGGAATATAATAGAATAGAATAGAACAGAATAGAATGGAATGGAATGGAATAGAATGGAACGGAACGGAACGGAACGGAACAGAAAAGAACAGAACAGAACAGAACAGAATAGAATAGAACAGAATAGATGTCAATACATAGGTCTTAAATTTACGTCCAGTACCGTATTCTGCTCGAGGCAAGCATGCAAATTTATTGAATATTAAATTACAACAATAATAATTTATAATGAAGAATACCACAAATTTTTGTTTTTTATCTTAAAATATACTCTATTAAAAATAAAAAAATATGGTGAAAAAATTTTTTTGATACGTTTGATAGTTTCCGAGATACTGAATTATTTAGGTAGGCAAGTGACGAGGGGTCGCCGCACGCTGTTGTGACGTCACTCTGCAACGGTCGCTCAGTGCGCGCACCGCTCCCTACCTCTATGTATGAAGTTTGCGTTGAAAATTTTAAAAATGACGAATCCAAAAACTAGAAAATCGTGCTCGTGTCAAAGTGCTTAAATACAACTACCAATATACCCGAAAAGTTATTTTTTACTGTTATATTTTTGAACCTTAAAGTCAAAAGAAATACATGAAAAGTATGATCCACCCAGACCCAAAGCCAAAAATTGTGTCTATCACCTTCTCCTTATCTGATAACTTTTGCATAAACAGTAACGTCGTCGCCGTAGCTATTTCTAGCCAATCTAAAATAAAATAAATATGAGTTAACCTATACACATAAAAAATAAAAACCGGACAAGTGCGAGTCTGACTCTCGCGCAGAGGGCTTTGTCCACACCTACAAACAAACAATATTTTAAATTTTATCAACTTATTTTAAGATTTATAGATAACTTCTTAGAGATTTTCAAGTAATTTATAAGCGAAGATCTATTTTCTGTATATATATTTGTTTAAGTTTTATGCCCAGTTTTCGGAAATAAGGAGCATGGTAAAGGTGATGGTGTCAAAATCACTTATGTCATCAACTGTAATATAATGACACAATAACGGCACTTAAGCGGTCATGGCACAGCGCTGCTTATGTGGTCGCATCGATCACGCAAGTTAACTGACTACAGACACGGTCACAACTTGGATGGGATTAAATATCAGTAACTATCACTAGATGGCAGTCACCAAGCTATGTCGGAGGCGTTATAGGCAGCTTGGATGCTAGTCAAGTCCATCCAAGCTGTGACCGTGTTTGTAGTCAGTTAACCTGCGTGATCGACGCGACCACGTAAGCAGCGCTGAGCCATGACCGCTTCAGTGTCGTTATTGTGTCATTATATTACAGTTGATGACATAAGTGATTTTGACACCATCACTTTTACCTTGCCCCTCACTCCTTATTTCCGAAATATCAAGTTCATAAATATCATTATTACCTAATTTTTTCAATACTAGTAATGAAAAATAGGTATGTAGGTATATATGTATAGGTATCTTATAAGGATCAACAGATTTGTGATAAGAAAGAAAAAAAATAAGTTGTAAGTACTTTTGCATTTTTAATCATTGTCTCGGCGGCCGCGGTAAAGAAATCGGAGTTATTTGAGAAATAGTAGCTTAACTCGTCTATTTAAGGAATCATTCGATTTTTCAATCAATTTTTAAAACTGTCATCGATTATACTTGTAACACTACTGTAACACCGATTCACATAAAAAAAACTACAGTTAGAAATGTTATTGTGGGCGAACGTAGGGACCATCCGATAGCAATGTATGAAGAACACAGTACGGTGAGAGCGGCGAGTTGCGGTATGACGTCACGCGCGCTTGGCGCGCCCGAGCGAAGTATTTGAAAAAGGCGGAAACTAAAATTGTCGTAACTTCAAAACTACTCGCTTGATTTAAATGAAACAAAAACAAGTGTATTTCTAGACATTTAGGCTACAAGGTCATAAAGTTTCAAGTGATTTAACGGACCCATTAACATTCTTCATTAAAAAGAAAATAATAACAATAAATTTTGAGTCAGTTAAGAAATTGAAATATTAAAGTAATTAAAAAGTAAATGTCAAGTGTTAAAGATAAAATAAAATAAATATAAAAAAGAAATGTCAAGTGAATACAGTATTAAAATGTTGCTATTTATAATGTCACTCACTATTATCTAGATATTCTCTTACACTGTAAAAACAATTCGTCAAAAGCCATTTTAATAATTTAGATTTAAATGAATTTATACTTTGGGTCAATTTAATGTCATTTGGCAATTTGTTATATATTAAAATACTCATATTATAAACATTATTTTTATGAATATCTAAGTGACTATCTATCTAGTGGCTGATTTAATCAAATATCCTAACCGTATATTGTTATAAATTAACCCGACTGCATTAAAATGTATCCTTTGTCACTCTCGGGATCAAGACGAAGCTATGGCACCTCTCAAGCTAAAATCCATCAAGCCGTTTCGGCTACAGAACGTGCCAAAGAAATAAACATACATACATACACCCGAAAAACATAACCCTCCTTATGGCGCAGTCGGGTAAAAAGAGGAAAAAAACATGGTAGAAATGTATTATGCAGCAAAAATAAAACACGGTTTCTCTAGAAAAGATATTTTAAATGGACGTCTACTAATGAAACAAACCAGTAATTTAACTTTCTATAAATAAAGAATACCCGATTAGTTTGAAAAGTGATTTTATTGACGGTTTCCCTAAAGATGTAGGATAAAAGATTTTTTTTATTTTCATGAGAAGAAGCTGCCTTAAAATAACGAATACTATTTGATTTATAAATGGTGATTGGAAATGCAGCAAACATTACAAAACATTCTTTTAGCTACAGTATCTTTTAATTTTTTCACTATCGTACGATTTTAAACCACACAAAACATTTTCTAAAATACATATGTTAGTAAGACAAGATGAAAAATTTAAGAAACCCAAGTAAAACAGAGAAAACAGCTGTAATTCGTTTGTGTGACACACAGGAAATGACTCCACGTTCGGGAGCCGGTGAGGCACCTCGTAAAACCGGGACGTAAGAGGTTACGAGGCAACTGTACGGAGGATGGGCACTCTCGCACACGGCAGGGTTATAAAACTGGGAGTTGATATTGAAAACCGCGAAGACCTAGAAGAAAACAGTTAAAGCCAAACACAATAGGGAAAAGTGGTACAGGCCGAAAACCGGCTCAATTTTGTATACGAGTTACGTATAGCGCTTACTCGTACAACTGTTTTTTTTTTCTGAAACCACAAAATAGATACAATTATGAATTATATACTTACATATTTAGAATGTATCTTACGAAATAATGTATGTATTTTCGCGAACTGAGTTCTTTTAAAATTATTCAGTTGAGTGTAGCAGTTTATTTTTTTAGGTATTTCCAAAAGACTCTATACATATAAACCGATACGGGAGCCCCACAGGTTTCTTGTTTTCTATGTTAATTCCCCTTTTTCTTCTATCTGCCTGTCAGCCAGGCTTCATTATGCATTTTATTGCTCCCATTCAGGCACAGAGCTACAACTAGCTCTCTTTCCTGAAGGTAACACAAAAACTCCCAACTTTTTTGCTCCAACCGCTTATAAAACAACGGGCGAGCGTTATATTCTGTTTATTAATCGTAAAAGTTAAAAACTCGTTAGTTGGCCGGTGCGCAACTTTGCGCAACAAACAAAATGCGCACAAACACAAGGGCCGAGCCAACCGCGAAGTTTCGTTTGTAAATGGCGGTATCCTGAACACAGATTTGAAGAAGGCATAGCGATGTAGTTCTGAATATAGGTGACACAGGCTAGGCTGGTACCTTAATTTTGAGTGCTGATATGAGTTGAAGCAGTAACTAGCATAGCAAAGCTTGACCCATTTATAATAAAATTTCTTTCAGTTCGGTCTAATTAAACTAAATATTTACCGATCCGATAAGCAACGGGGAGACGGCCAGAGCTACGCTCCAAATCATCACCAGACTCTGATATTGTGGTTACCAAGAATCATGCTAAGCGGCTCTGATTTACTGTAAAACACGAAACGTTCAACATTCATGATTCTAACCAACAGTTATTAATGGTCACAAATCAAATAGGAGCACCCTGATCTAATAATCTATCACACAAGCCCGTTCTAGGTGCCCGCTTCCATTTAAACTGCTGTCGTTTTTCGCGACACCCTCAAAATCCGTTATCACGCTTAGTTATCAGTGAGGCCGGTAGGGGGCACTCGGGTGCTGATTCGATCCATTGCTCGTGACTGTATCCCAGGCGCCGACATATAATTCATAAAAAACAACTGCTGATGGAAGACAAAAGTTTAGATGTCATAATTATTTGGAATTTAATTTAATTAGTGGAAGATGAGCGTAACACCTGTTCTATATTAAAAATACAACAATTTTACTTGTGTGGTAGGTAAATCCCAAAAGAAAGAAAAAAAAAGAAGTATATTCGGCAAACACAAAGGCGAAGATGGTTAAAAATCTTTTGTAACTAGTAAACCTAGCCGCTTAGTTTCAGTTTTCATACAAAATGTTCTCATCAAAAGCTTACTCAGAAAATATTATTAAGATACTATTATTAATATTATTATTACTTGTGACTCTTCTGGTGTTGCGGGTGTCTATGGGCGGCGGTAATCGCTTACCATCAGGTGATCCGTCTGCTCGTTTGCCACCTCTGCCATAAAAAAAAAAAAAAAAGATAAGCGAAAATATTTTAAATTAAAAAAGTTATAGGGTTTTAGAAAATCAAAGTTAATGAAACATATTTTTTGTTCAAATTAATAAATTATATTATTAAATTTTGATACAACTTCCGCTACAATATGGAGGCAGTTTATATGGATATGCAAAATGTGCTTGTTTGTTGTATCTTCACGTTATTTTTCAAAGAGATAGCTGAACTTTTGAAGTTAGAATAGGTGACTTAAATAAGTAAATACCCACACGAATATAATTTCGTTGCACACGGGCCTTGTGTGAGCAACGCCCGTTTAAATCTGGAATCAATCAATCATTTTGGCACTACTTCCAGAAGGGATCCTAATCTCAAAAGAAACATGACGCCATTCTTTACGACTCTGTTCTATAGTGCAGCTCTTAAAGTATTTTCGTGCTAAATCACCCCAACTCTATCTGGGACGACCAACCGGGCGTTTTCCACTTGGCTGTCCAACAAAGACTTTTCTGACCGCACGATTCTACCCATTCTTCCCAGGTATCTGTTCAAGCCAGCGAAGTCGCGCCGATTTTATTTCACAAATGATATTATCGAACTTGGATTATCGAACTTGGACACTAAATCTTCTGTCGCCCGATTTTCAATACGCGCTACTTCCTTCTTTCCTTCGAGACTTAAGTCTTTAACACTAAAGTTATTCATAAATAATACAATAAAAGCCATAAAAGAAAATGAAAATTGGAACTGATGATGATTCAGAAAAAAGGTAACGGGCTTTCCAAAATCCCCAAACGCATACCCCTGTTACTTTACTATACTATCTTAACCCTTTGAGCGCCACAGTCGGCTAGGTCCGACTACAGGTTTCCGTGCCACAGGCGCCAGGATTTGAGATTTTCATACATTTTTGTCGGCTGGAGCCGACGTTGTTTGCGGTGGGGGCACGATTTGTCAAAGAGTAGCGTGGCGGTCATGGGTTAATGAACACGATAACAGCTCTTTAATGGTCATCCATTGCATAATAGCTCCTACAGACGTATTTAATGAATGGTATTTTCATAGGCAGAGCGATCGCAAGTCGTCACAGAAAGGCACTGGGCCGAAAGGGCGCGCCTTGACAAGGCTCATCACACCCATTCACTAACGCCTTGTAATAGCGAGGTGGGGCATAATGGGCCGTTAGTACAGGAGTGGGTTAACGTTTAAGTTAGGTTAGGTTACAGTAGTGTGCGGGCCATGTAGTTCGTATGTAGGTTAGGATTAGGTTCTGGCCGTTTAGGACAAATATTATTAGAAATGGAAGACAAAATCAGATGAAACTATTGAAAATTGAGCTTACATTCATGAAGCTGAACACCTTTACACAATGAAATAATAGTCAATTCCCAAATTGAATTTTCTGCAATCACAACTAGTGTAGTGTACCCATGAAAATTATGTATACAGTAGTATAAACATTAAAAATGTTACCACCCCTGACCCTGACCATAACATTCAAATAAAAACTGAAAACCGTCGAACAAACCATCGAAACGTAGCTAAAATCTGGAGAAGTCACACACACAATCAAACTGGTCCTCCTATTGAGAACTTAAATGCCACAGACAGAAACACAAATGTCGTCCAACTAACACTTCTCTTTATTATCGTGAGTAAAATAATCAGTAAATTGTAAAAGAAAACGCTTTTACAAAAAATAAAGATTTTTTCCAATGTCCGTTCGACATCCGGGAGGATATTGCTTTACGGAATAATCTCGAATCCTAATCATAATCCATTAGCCCTCCCATCTTCGTCCCAATTCAATTACGGCCCAATCATTTGGGTCCAACTTATTTCTAGTCTCTTTTTGTCGCCAAATATAGAAAAAAAGAAAAATATCTAATTTAGCCACAGCGCTGCAACACTCAGCAAAGAAATTGGAAAATAAAATTAGTCGATTGTATAAGTATGCATTAACGTGCCTACAGTTGCTTATTTTATTCTATTCCAAAATAAACAGCAGCGTAATTTCATCAAAAAAACCTACGAATAACCTACGAAATCGACTTTTAAATTACACAAAAAATCGACGTTTTGTAAAAAGTTTATTTGATTTTTGTAATTTCGTCATAGGTAGGACACTTAAGGGAGTGTAGTCCAATCCCTGACTTACATAAGGGCCTACTTATAAATGCGTCAGTACTTCAACCTGAACCAGTATAGGTCTGTAACCAGTAGAGTAAAATTCTGACATATTTACAGCTAAAAGTCTTTACTCAACGAAAAGAAAGAAACTCACTAGAAATACAATACATCGAACATCACTGGCACAGCTGGAGCTAGGACCAGCATAATGTAAGACTTGTGTAGCAAACATTAGTGCAATGCCAAAAGTGACCTTATAGTAAACAGCTGATTCGTGAACTTAATATGGGAAGTTTAATGATTTTTTGCTAATTAAGTAAATGTTCTTTGGTGAACGTTAATCTGATTCGTAATAAAAATAAGCTAGGGTTAACATTTTTTCAGGTACTTCAGAACTTTTTACATACCGAATCATCTGTAGTAAGTAATCCAAGAAGAGTATTCTATACAAGAATAAAAGTAGAAGTACAATGGATTTATTCAACATTTGGTTGAATAAATCCATTGGTGGTATCTACCATTATCCGCTTTTCATTGAACCATAAATATATATAAAAATAATCAAAAAAATAAAAAAAAAACTCGCCTGCAAATCAGATGATCCCAACGTTTAGCTAGATAAACAGCGAAATGAGCATAAACATACATACCCGAAAAACATTTCTTAACAACCCTGATAGTACAAAGTGTTATTAATTTATATTACATTTTAACCATGTGATGTGATGCGACAACTTCAAAAAAACTACATACATTCATTCACATCCAGTCAGGTGTTCCACGCTTTCGCTAGCTACTCCTTCACGTAATGTAATCACGCGCAGGTTAGTAACCACAAACTTGGTATGGATAATGGACGCCGTGATCCATCACTCTTGTCGATAGTAGAATTGAGTGCTTTTCACAACTTTGTTGTTTGAGCTGGATAGGTAAGTTTCATTGTATTTACCGACTTATTCTATGTACTCGTATTAGGTACACTTTGAAGCTTTAATTGTAGCTGTCATTATGGTTTTACGCTGTTATTATGGTCTTAAAGGGGTTTCAATTTTACTGTCTTGGATTTTAATGTTATCAAGAGAGTAATTCAACTAGACTTCGTTTTAACTTATTTCTTGTGTTAAAATTATTTTTTTCGACCATAAATTTGTATTTTTTAATATATTTTTTCTGTCGAACGATCATTCGTCGCACACCCGTTTGTCGCACTCAAGTAGTGCACTCTGTCAAAACATATCAATATGTTTGGTAGTAATTATTAAAATAAAATGGCAACACCAATGTAAATGGCAATATACCTATTTTATTTTTTTTATTTTTATTTTATTTATTTGGGAATTCAAACAACCATGTACAAGACTTATAACAAAAATCGTAACAATATAAAATGTGTATACATACATGGTCCACAGCGAAATCCACGAGTTGAAAACAAAAAGTGTAAATATACAGAGACAAAGTGTGACTTATAACTAGTACACAAATACGTGAATCACATGATGAATTATGATGATGCTATGGCATATTTTATAAAGGATAAAAGTAGGTAAGTAATAACACTTGAAAACATTAAACTTTGCTTGTGAGATGTTCTAAAACTAACCTTCTAAACCTAACTGGAGATAATACAAATGGATCAATATGTGAAAAGTGATCATTGTACACACTGACAATACGCCTGAGCGGAGATCGAACGCCAGCATTAGTCCTACAGCGAGATGTGAAGAAAAGTTTGTCATGTTTGACGGTACGAGGCTTACCAGAAGGAACTACATAGGATATATATCTTGTAAGCATTGGGCAATCAAATTTATTGTTACAGATCTTATATAAAGTAACTGTATTGGTCAATTTTCTTCTAGCGTCAAGTGATAATACCGAATAATGTTTGAGTAAATTAGAATAAGAAAGTTTTTTTCTGACACACTTATAATGCATTCTGCGAATAAATTTTCTTTGAACATTCTCAATACGATCAATATATTTATCATAAAATGGGTTCCATATTTGGGCAGCATATTCAAGATGTGGTCGAACTAAAGTATTAAAGAGATGAAGGTAAGTCGAGGGTCGCTTAAAATCTTGAGAGGATCGCATTACGAAACCGTACATCTGAAAGGCATTACTAATAATTTTATCTATATGAGTGTCAAAATGAAGTTGTTGATCGAGGAGAACACCGAGGTCACGAACAATTTGGGAACTGGGTAGAGGGGAACCACCTAAATTATAATAATATGAAAAATTATTAATTTTCTTAGTAAAAGTTATTTTATAGCACTTGGACAAGCTTAAGTGTAGTTTATTGTTTTTGCAGTAAGTGTATAGCCTGTCTAAGTCTTCTTGAAACTTGTAACAGTCCAAGATGGACTGAATACTTGAATAAACCTTCAAATCATCCGCGTAAAGTAGAAAATTACAATGACTGAAACAAGTATTAATGTCGTTGATGAAGAGAATAAATAACAGTGGTCCCAAAATGGATCCCTGGGGTACCCCAGAGGAAACAAGGAAAGATTCGGATTCATAATTATTAACCACCACACGTTGAGTTCTTGACGTCACGTAGGATGAAAACCATCGAAGTAAGTTGCCTTTAATGCCGTTGAAGGCAATTTTATTTAAGAGAAGTTCATGATCAACCTTGTCAAAAGCCTTCTTGAAGTCGGTGTATATCGCGTCCACTTGTACACGCCCGTCCATGTTTTCAAAGAGATGTGTAGTAAAAATCAAAAGATTTGTAATAGTGGATCTGTTCTTCACAAAACCATGTTGAGCAGGAATAACAATGTTGTGGAGCAAAGGATATATGGCGTTGTGAACCAATCTCTCAAAGAGTTTTGACAAGGTTGATAAGATAGAAATTGGACGATAATTTTCCACATTACATTTAGAACCACTTTTGTGCACCGGTGTTATGTTTGCAAGTTTCCATACACTGGGAAACACTCCCTCAGAAATACATTTGTTGTATAATATACAAAGAGGATTACATATTCCATCTGCTGTTTGCTTTAGAAACGATGGCGGAATACCATCAGGGCCACACCCCTTAGTAGTATCAAGCATTCTGAGTTCGCGATGGACATCCGTTACCGAGAAGTTAATAGTGTGAATATGAATATCATGATTAGAATTATCAGCAGGTGAGGACCATGTGTTGATATCAAGTGTTGACGGCTCATAAACAGACTGGAAGAATTTGGACAACATATTGCAGATTGATTTTGGATCATTTGCTGTTTCATTATTATAAAACATAGTAGTTGGAACTCCCTGTTTGGCTCTACGATTCGAAATAAAGTTCCAAAAATATTTCATATTGTTATGGATCTCATTCTCAATAGACTGTACATAATTGTCGTAGCACTTTTTACAGTGATCCTTAAATCGATTCCGATAAACTGAGTATATCTCATAATCACTTATATTTTTATAAGTTTTCCATTTTAGCCAGTACTTCGACTTAGAGTTCAAGATACGGATAAGCACAGGTGTGAACCAGACAGGGAACTCCCCACTCTTTACCTGTACAAGAGGAACATGTAGTTTAATTAAGGTGTACATTTTTTCATAAAATAACATTACAGCGTTTTCGGCAGTTAAGTTCGCAAACAGTGTTGTCCAGTCCATTTCCAAAATGTCAGCATTTAATGCGTTATAATTCGCCTTATGATAACAATATTTTTTTCGTTTGTTTTGTTTTATAAATTCGGATCCCTTGGCAAGTTCAGTTAAAATACTAAGCGGATGATGGTGACGGTCAGGCGGTAAAAGGGGGTTAAAGGAAGTCGTCAAATAACAATCTGCATTAGATATAAATAGGTCCAAAATACGACCATTGGTGTTCTTTATGTAATTAAATTGTGTGGAGTTTGTCATTGATAAAAAATTATATAAATGCCTACCGGTCGGAGTAATAAAATTGTTTGCGAGAGAAACACAGGAAGGGTCGCTCAGATTGTCCCATAATAAGTCAGGTAGATTAAAGTCACCGGCTAGCCAGAAATATTCTGGGTTTTCTGTGGTGATGAAGTCGCTTAAGGTATCAAAGTAAACGGCATAGGTTTCAGCTGGTTGCTTAGGTGGTATATAAACAGCGGCAATTAGATGAGAGTGACGAAGGCCAGCGCGTTTGGCAGATATAGGCAACTCAACGGTAACGTGATCTAAAAGAGCGGCAGCAGCAGCGGTGGCGATGGCGGTGCCCGAGGTGGAAGGGGCGGCGGCGGCGGCAGTGGCGCGCGGCAGCGGCAGGCGGCGCTCGGCCGGCCGCAGCTCACGGCGCACGGCTACCAGCACCCCGCCGCCGTCCCGCCGCCCGCTCGCCGCTCGGTACCGATCGCATCTAAATACTAGATACCTATTATCAATAAATTCACCTTCACAGATACCAGGAATGAGCCAAGTTTCAGTAAGGATTATTATGTCATAGTCGTTAGATAAAATGTTCATGTATAAAGCGTTTAGTTTCGTGCGAATGCCACCACAGTTCTGGTAGTATATACTTAATTGATGTTGATCACCCGCGCCCGTGACATTCTAAAAATAACGAGTGTTTATATACAAAGTGATTTATCCAACTTATCAAATATTTTAATAAAATAATGCAGTGGTCGTGAATAGAACAGTACTTGTCAATCCTTCTAACAGTGTGAATATAGTTTGAAATAAAATCTAGTAGTCGAGATCTGAGAATATGTAATGTATATAAATAAGACGCTAATGTCGCAATTATTAAGAGTAAATAAACCATATTATCCCAATTGTTCAGTATCAGTTCTACAAAACTAAAGTAAATATTGTGACGTTGGGGGGTAGGATTATTAACGAATAGGACATTTAGCCTATTTTTAGTTACTAGTAATGTGTATAGCATGTTAAAATTATGATGATATTTGATTAAAGATCGAAAGGTATTAATCAATGTCCTAATATATGAAATATGTTGGAAAAAAGAGTGTACAACTATGATGGTCGGTATTATCAAATAACTTCCGTTTAATGTTCTCAAACATCCAAGTAATAAGGACAAATGCTGGCTGTTGTTATTATAATTATTTCGTGGCAGTGATATGACCACTAAGTTGCTTAAATTATAGACAAGAAGCGTATTAACTATAAAATAATGTATGTAGCTATGCAGGCGTATTTCATATTGTACAATTACCATAGAGTAGATCAGAAAACAGAGAATGCAATGTTCATTAGGTGTAGGAGATTTTATATGGATTGAGTATGTGTTCTGTGGAATAACAAGAAAAGTTAAGTAGTTACGTGAATCGGGCTTACCAAAGTTTTGGCAACAAAAAAAGTAAGCGTCACATACACAAAAAAATAACAGTACCACCATGAAAAACATACAGAGTTTCGCAGGTTCACTTGAGGCACGATTCATACAGTTACAGCGATTTTCAAGCGGGGTTAGGCTTAATTTTAGCCACGTCGTCATTGCTGCGAACAGCAATAACTGGGGAGGTGTCATTTTGACGCACGAGTATCGTCCCGTGCTTGACCCACACGTAGCGATAACCGTGCTTCCTGGCGGCTTCTCTTGCATCCCGAAATAGCTTCTTGTTGCTTAGGGTCAAGTGCTCATTGATATAGACTTTCCTTGGGTCTCCAGATATGTTTATCAAATCAGTGGTAACACCTTTAGCCAGTCGGAAGGCAGCAAGGACATTGTCTCGTTTAATACGTGAATGGAACTTAACAATGATGTTTTTAGGATGAGTACTAGATGGATTAGCGTGAGGCACACGATGGACAGCAGCTATATCATTAACTGTGATGTTATGCTTGATAACTGTTCCAAGAGTCTCTAGCAGTGTCACGAGGTTCTCTCCACGTCTGTCAGGAATGTTTCCGATTTCGAGATTACACTGACGTGCTTGTTGTTCAAGAGATTCGATCTTCATCTCAAGGGTTTTGGTGTGACATATATTAGCCTCAAAAGACTTTACTTTAACTTCCAGCTGTTGTACTGCTTGTGACGTGATCTCGGTTTTTTTGCCTAACTCATCACATATGTCATTAACAAATTTGACCGAGTTCTTAAGATCTTCAAAATCACTTGCAATTTTTTTTATTTTCTCGTCCTGCTTGCTACACCATTTATCAAGGAGATCTAACATTTTATTCTGGAAAATATTAAAGTCATCTCGGTACGTGTTTGGTTTTGGAAAGTTTCCTTGAGTTTCACTGTTTTCATGTATGGAGTCATCTAGTGGAAACACATTGCATTTCTTTTCATTTTGACGTACGTTGCGGCTCTTAAGATTGACGAAATTCGGCGGCGGCGATTCATTCTCCAAATTCTGGGATCCAGTTGGTGATGTATTATTGTTACAGTCATCCACTGACATATTCGCATCAAAAGTGGTGTTCCTATGTTCATTTCCTAATGGGGAATGAATGACTGGCTAAGTAGACTGAATCAACCGACCAATAGTTTAGATCTTATTTAATATTCTGTTTCATTCACATTATTGAATTGAAAGACTGTTCCTTAACTCAATGAAAGATGTAGATACATAAAGTAAGTTGGAAAATATACGTTATTATACTTTGTGCCTAAAAGCAGAGATTACGCTTAGTTACACACAAAGTGTGGTTTTATTCGATAGCATTGCACAAGTAACGATGTTTTCATAAAACAAATAAAACGCAATTTCTATAAAAAATGGCATGTGTTTATAACAAAAAGTTATGGTTTCTGTATTGGGCAATATGTATTTATATTACCGAAAAACCGCAATGGTACCACAAGTTCGTTTGTCACGCGAAATGTCACTAGCAAACTACGAGTACTACCTTATTCCTAGATAAGTTATGCCGTGGTAACACCGCACTGCGGTTCGGTCCCATCGACGAAATACTGGATAGACACAGTAATATTACCTCATATATATTATAACAGAACTTCTCACATTAAGTACAAATCATTTTAACAAAACAAACAATGTGAAATACTAGCTGGTATTAGCGACGTTTTTAACCGACTTCAAAAAAAGGAGGAGGTTCTCAATTCGTCGGAATCTTTTTTTTATGTATGTTCACCGATTACTCCAAGACGCCTGAACCGATTTGGAAAATTCTTTTTTTCTTCACAGGTGGTCCCATATAAATTTTATCGAAATCGATCCAGCGGTTTTTGAGAAAATCAACAAAAACATAGCAAAATTGGAGTTGTTGCGATTGAAGTCGGTTGTTTTTAACGTATTCAGTGTGGTCAATTATAATCGCCATTGATTTTGACGAGTGACGAGTGTAGTTGAGTTTTTGTCACAATATCTGACATTTCTTGTTCACCTACATAAACCTAACAATGTCCTTCATGTAATTTCACCTTAGTGACTATTTGTAAAGGTAAAGTATTTTATACTTTACCTCGTAATTCTTAACCAATCATAAGAACTTCATCCAGAATTTAAACAGCTCAAAAACGTAGCTTAGTTAAACATCCCGGAAGAATTATTTCGTTTCTGTACCTAAACACTTTATTTAGACAATCTTTGTTGTATACAACACGCAGAATCTATTGAGTAATTCGTCGACGAATTTCAGGCTGTATTGATGAGCTGCTTACCCGGCTGGTATTAGCTACGACAACCCGGCATGCATGATTTAGCTAGGAGTACCCACAGACTAGACTAAGCACCTTCAGGGTAGACTAGCGTTCAATTAATTCTGATTTTATTAGTTGAGGATAAATTAAGAGTACCACACTGTGAGTCTTATAATATACATATTGTTTTGTGATATTGAATACGAAATGAGGGGTTCGTAGAACCACAGCCTACAGAATAAGCAAGGTGAAGTGGGCATGCAGGGCGTAGAACTGAAAAGCGATTAAGAAAAAAGATCAAAGATAAATGACAGGTTGAGAAGTAAAATATGATACTTTTAATCACGGAAAATAATGGTTCCCTAGGTCAGCGGTTTCCAATTTTTTTTTTGCTGTGGAACCCTAACTGACCTACAAATTTTTGGCGGAACCCTACCTCACCAAAGGGAATATTCAACTTTGAGTACCATCCAAAACTTATTCAATGATTGAAATTATTGTGCGCGGTATGTTTGTACCGTATGCGCGAAAGAGTAGGAATGCACTGTGTTGCACAGATCGGTACCGAATTATACTCGAAACTCTCGGAACCCCTGCGACCCTCATACGGAACCCTAGGGTTCCGCGGACCACCATTTGGGAACCGCTGCCCTAGGTATAGGTAACACGTTTATTATTTCGCTTAAAATTATTTGTAGATGTCTCATGTTACTGAGATCCAAGAAAATAGCTAAAATTAAAAGTAACGAAATAAACATAGCAGACTGACAAGATGGACCTGAAAAAACGTTGAATAGCAGCTCAAGAACAATCAAAATAAAAACGATATCCACGCTATCGACAATTCAAAGATATTTACAGTGAAAAGGTTAATATTTCAAAAACGATTGCATGATTTTATTAGCATCACATCTCTACTCTTACTATCTTCAAACAGAAAATATTTATTTCCAAAAACACTTCAACGTCGAACCAGTCAGCGCGAAAATTCCCCAGGTGCAATCAAGTTCGCCATTAAACCACTGCTTCGTTAGCTGACGAAGTGCCGGCTCATTAGTACCACCTGATTGCGGTGATACAGCTATATCTATCTATACTAATTACTACGATATTATAGGTATGGGGGTTAATCACAACATGCCCCTTCCGAAAAATGTCTTCTAGTCGTAAAAAGTCCCTTTATAAAATTTTCTTGAATAGCAATGAGACGCTATTCAAGAAAAAATTAATATAACTCAAATATTTAGTAATTAAATTACTTCTTTAGATTGTTTTTTTTTCCACAATGTATCCTCCCTATCTGAAAACAGCTTGTAATCTTATAGAAGCAGTACAACTTCCCAAAGAAATCACTGTTACCTAGCAAGAAAATTAAAATGCCAAACCTACTAAGCCAGCCATGATTTGCGAGACTATTCTTCTGATGAACCCTTTGGCGACGTTGCAATCATTATGTCACAGACGATGAATTGCAGCTATGACGTCATCGTTCCCGAAGATTATGTCATTAGTGGGCGCTGTCAGCGAGATTGCGCGGCATAAAGTTCTTGCACACAATGCAGACGTTCTGTGCTAAAGAAACTACTTTTGCCTCTGTTACAGATGGCTAAATGAGGCTATTTTAACCGACTACGACTGTTTTTAGTCAATTTATTTATCCGCGTCACTGTTATAGTCTATTGGACGATAGATACAGTCTATTTTTATGAAGTTGGTTTTTTGTTAGGTTTAAATTGGTTAGGTTCAATAACCTAAGAACAATGGATCAATATCCACCACGTCGTTTTAGTCTACACTCTACGTCCAAGTCTGTGCAGTCTATTAGTGTCTTAACGAAGACTGACTGAAAACTATTGACAAGAGACAACTGACTATTGAAACTGGAGCTTCTACTCGTAAAACTGAAAAGTCTATGGTCAATCAAAAACTCTGGTTCAATTCGCAGATATTTTTTGTGAGTCGAATATGGGTTTAATGTGGAAAGTTACCTACTTTTATTTTTCGAATACATTTCTGAGTTAAATATGTTAAGTATACCTTTAATAAGAACCTTCATTTAATACAAGTAATAAAAAAAATGTATAAAAAATTTTGCATTTCAATAAATCTAATGCCTCAAACCATATATGGATTCAGACTAGATAATTTTTGGTGGATAATCATTGACGCATCGTACCGGCCTTAAAAGGTCATTGAGACATTCCATCCTTCCTATATATGTACACCAGACTACTAGTTACCACCACACTCCAATCCCTAGAAATAAATTAACGTTTCAGACCAGCACCGCATACAAAATAGTCTTAACGAGGGGGCGACAAATCGGTCGGCCGGCTAATTTGGTCCAATTGAAAACAAATCAATGATCGGCGGAAACGATCCGTTCGACGTAGACACCGTTACGATTTTATCGGAACTCCACCGTTTTATTGGGTCGAATGACAGTGATTTTTTGCAGTAAGTTCGTCTACACAGAAGAATTTAATGTTATATTTTTAAAGAAGGAAACACAGATGTAAATTATGTGATAGGTAATGACAAAATATTTTTTTATGGACGGCAATCCTTACTGGCTTCGGCATTTTATTTAAAAAAGATAGCAAACTTTTATAATTTTAAATGAAATTCATAGCAATCGCTAATCGCTTTGAAATACAATAGATGAAACATAACGTTAAGAAGAAAAAAATACGGTGAAATATTTTTCTATCGTGTTCAGTTTGCAAATACCTCAAAATTTCTGTGAAGCGAAATAACAATCATGTAATTTTTTGACAGTTCAATAAAACTAAGCCATTCATTCTTTAAAGCGCATGTATGAACGAAATTTTCCAGAACCAGTTCAGTGGTTTTATAGAGGATAAATAAAGTCAAACAAACAATTGCTAACAATCGTAAACTTACCATTTCTAGATATAACTCGTCTCAGCAAATGTCCGATTCTCCTTGCACCCATACACTTTCTCTGTTCCCGCACCACTTCGTCCAAGCCATCACTGTCTGTGCCGGTCCCATCACTATCCACAGACATGTACGACTCACTCTTGGCCCCATCCTTGAAACTCAGCACTGGTTCACTTGCACCTAACTCTTTAGTATTGCTATCTGACCAAGAATCAGAGAAGAGATCATCTAAATTTGTTTCTAAAACACCTTTGGCACTACATATCACTTTGCTTTTCGTGTTCACTATAGCATCTACGCTGCACGATAGCCGCTTTTCAGCTTTAATCTTTATATCTTCGAATTCGTGCGAAGATTTTATGTTCTCCTTTAGTCGCGTTCGTTGTTTTATCCTTAATGAATTGTAGGTCCTGTCATCTTTGTACTTTGATGGAAAACTGACGTCTATACCACCGATTTGCTTCTGCGGGTGCGTCGACCGAAATATGTTTGATAGCACTAACATTTTCACTGTTTTCAATGTATTTGCACTTTTCAAATATTCCATCACTGCATTCCTTATTCATTTCACTGCATTTCTCGATACCTGTATGACAAAGAACATCGAAAATGGTTTCGTGTTTTTGCCTCAGACATCAACGAATATAAAAGGTAAAAGCATTTTTCATGGTTCGGAAATTTAACGTTCCTCGAGTACGAATAAAATCAAAGACTGACATTCCATGACGCGAAATCATACATAAATCATACAGCTCTGCGCCTCTTTATTATAGCACACCTATTCAAATACATAACTTGAATATTTCATTGCACCTTGATCTTACTGTAGCTAGAAGTAGCTATCACTATGATAACATCAAATATTATCATAGAAATGGGAACGTTCATGTAATCCATCTATGAGTGTAAACTTTTCGAAATACAACCTCTCACATTTTGAAGGTGGCCAGCCTGTCACAGACGATGCAAATACATCCTGCATAAAGTGGAACATTATTCATATGTTAAAGAATATTCTGGAAGTCTCGGCTTAGGTGATATTGTGCTAGCTAGGAACTGCGCGAGCTCAGCTCTGCATAAATAAAGTACAGAACAGAATGAAACAATTTTACTGAGACATTAGCCAAACTTTGCTATATGTTTTTTGAACTTCTGTATCAGTAGGAGTAGGAGTACTAACCGCTGAGCCACCGAATAACCGTTCACATTTTATGAATAGTGGTCTTATTTCAAGTAGAACCTTTTCTAAATAAAACAACTTTTCTGAACAGAATACCAACTAAATGTCAAGGTTCTATTAACGTCACTCCTCCTCATCCTATCTTATCGCGAGTTCCAGGATCCCTTTCAACCTACACAGGATCACATAGGAACAAAGCTGCGCGATAAAATTTCAGACCACGTAAATGTTATCGGTGTGACGAGACTTTCGCCCTGCCGTACAGTTGGAAGTGGAGTTTATCATCCAAAAGTATTGTTACTTTTGCTTGACAACAGCGAAGCAAAGAAAGGTTTATGTATTCATTTGTTACGTATTAAATATTGTAAATAAATGATAACAATCTTAATTACACATATGTATTTTTTTATATAAAATGTGTTTCGTTTTATAGATATAATGTATGATAGGTATAGACGTGTCAATTTAACATCACTCCTGTAATGTGTCTAGGAACTATTGGCTATCTTGTACTAGCGGTCGATTTTTAAATGTAAACCGATACGTTAACACATTATATTTGTGTCCACGGGAACCGCACTTCAGTTTATTGACGCAAATGTCTCAATATTATGATCAACTGATGTTGAAAATTTTAAGGTGATTTTGTGGAGACGATGGCATGTTTTTTGTATTGGTTAGTATTAAATAACGCAAAAAAGACGTTGATGAATTATAAAGATTGTCTAAGCTTACTTACTAGTCAATAAACTTTTTTTCTATAAGTACAATATAGTTCATTCCAATCAAAAAAAAGCAAAACGTAAACAAACTTACTATGGAACTGACACATGTCAATGTCATCTGCATACTACGTTTGTTTACCTTTTGCTTTTTTTTGATTGGAATGAAGTATACATAAATACACGCTTAACTCTTGTGTTAACTGTACCCACTATGCCACTACACAGGCGGTAGACAGTCCTTGATAAAACAAGGTTATAAAGTGTTTTTAACGGACAACTATTGTGGATGGTAAATTTTTGCAAGGTCTTTTTCTCCAAAGGAAAGTAGAGGTAATAATAAACATTAAATCTTGCAGTTCGTTTTGCAAAACTTGTCACCTCTAAATCATTTGCTTTTTCTTGTTTGTGCTCACGGTATATTATCCTGTAGTGTATTGCTCGAAAGAGCTAATCACACAGAGTCACGGCTCTTTTGTACTACTGCAATACACACATATTCTTAAGTATTATTTTTATTTTTTTGTTGTATTGTGTGTACTTCTTTACTGATTTTATATGTAATTTGTTCTATTGCTCTTCCTACATCCCCCTGACTCGGTTTTTAGCATTTTTTTTCTATGTACAGACATTCGACCTCTACATTTTTATTATATGTATAGATATGTGTGTTTGAAGTAACAAATAAACGAGTTATCTATTTATCTATCTATATAAAACTTAAAAGAAGACTGAATCAATAAGCAAACTTTTATAACCGTCTGCTTAAACTGCACGATAATGGTGTCGATTCGGTGTTTACGATTAAACTTATTTGACAGGACTAAACTTAATTTAAGCATCGTGTCCTTGTCTTTTCGATATAGAGAGAAAACGACAAAACACTAAAATTAAGTTTAGTTCTGTCAAATAAGTTAATCGTGAAAACCGAATCGACATCAATGTCTTCTTCATCTTAAGAGCAAGGCTTTTGTCAGTGCTATTCTTCTGCTAGTCTTTCCTATTCTCCTATAATCTCGTATACTATGTTTGGAAAAAAGCCATTATTAACCGACTTCAAAAAAGAAGGAGGTTCTCAATTCGACTGTGTTTTTTTACAATATATATGTTACGCGATCACTCTGCCAATTATGAATCGATTTTGATGGTACTTTTTTTTTGTTTGGTAGGTAATACTTCAAAGTTGACCCCATATAAATTCCATCTAAATTGGTTCAGCGCTTTTTGAAAAAATCTACAAAAACAAAAACATAGCAAAATTGTAGCTGTTACGATTGAAGTCGGTTGTTTTTAACGTGTTCAGCCTTGTCGATTATAATTAATATTTTATTCCTCGCCAACAATTTGACCTCCTGATACGACACGAAGATCACTTTTGCCGCCACCTGATCGATTAAGTAATTTTTCGCCTCCCTATATCTCACTTTCCGTCCATGATTTGCACTAAGTGGAAATGAAAATATTTTTATATTTTTTCGTTACGAGCCTGCGATAGGAGTGGCATTTTGAAGCGTGTACCTACATGCTATGTAAGGCAACTTTACAAGCACGGTATCCCGGCACTCGTTTTAATATAAAATTCACAAGATTTCAGAATGCGAATCACGATGTGTTACTATTGTTATCAAAGTCATGTCGAGCTTAGTGGCGAATCCAACTGGCTTGTTAATAAATTTAGAAAGCTAGATTTGGAAGCAGTTGTACTTAAGAAACAACGCAAATAAAAAAAACCTACAGTAAAAATGTAAAATAATGATGTGGCAGCTGAGAACTGATTGTTAATCGATCGACAGAAAATCGATGAACAACAAATATAGTACTGCAGATCTCTAAATAAATTCAAGCTCATGCAGCAGCTAAGGCGTTCTTGTATGACAGACGGCTTTAAAATTCCCACTATACATATCAGACCAGAATAGAACAAGCATCAGATACTGTCAATTGAAGCTTAATCGCTCGAGTGAAAATCGAGTGAGTAACCGTGGTACCGCAGATCTCTTAGGTATATCCAGGCTCCATTATACAGTAGCTCTTGGCGTACGGCAGACGGCTTTTTGCCCTAATCTCGTTTAGTAACGTGTTCCGTATACAAAAATACCTTTTAGTAAGCTCCTATACGTGAAGTTCTAAGTGCTTTTTTCATTTACAACTCTAATACCCGTCGAGATGATATTTTATTTCGATCATTCGAAACGGAAAGTTATTTACAGCGCGTTGGAGTTTATCAGAGAAGCGCTTTAGTTACATTATATGAAACAAATGCTTAGTTAAAGATGTATAATTTGTATTATGTCAACTTAGGCGCGTATCCACGTACCCACGCGTTTTTTCGAGTAAAAGCAATAATAATCGATGCTTTAATACGCTATCCTATGGAATACGATGCATTTACGTTCTCGCATAACATCAGCCACATTCGATCCTACGGACTGAAATACTTTTGTACGTAATTTCATGAAAATACGGACTGCACGATCGTATCTTCATCCTTCAGAGTCCGACATAATATTTTAATGTTTCATATTATGAAACACAATCAAACATAAAAACGTGAATCACACGTGTATAACATATTGATGCCTAATGGATCGATTCATTTAAAAAAATATATATAATCAGAACCTGAATAGGAAAGAACAACATGTACATGTAATATATTGCCTATACTTATGAACACAATAGACAATTTTCTTTGCGCGTCCGTGAGTGATAATGATAATTCTCTATTTCGACCTAGCAGAACACTATAAAGATAATAATAATATGTGCAGATGGGAATATACTGATGGGGTACCTGAACAACATCTACATATGAATGTAGCGCATCCCCACAAACCACGACACGCACGTTAGTGTGGCCAGCACTCTAAAATCCCAACACCTATTTAGGGGAGTAGATGTTTAAAGGACTGATAATTATGTACGTAGCGTAGCATTTGCTGCTTGAATTGTATGAAAAGTCCATTTTAAAAAGTTTTCAATTAAGCCATAGAACAAAATATCTTGTTTCCTTAATAGATTTTTTTTTAAGATTTAGGTGCAGTTTTTCAACCCTATCCTGTATACTCGACAGGATACTATAGCCATGTTTTAAAAAAAACAACCCTAAATGAAATCAAGGATTCATTTATCCTATCATATCGATTATTTTTTTGCTTTAGCTACAATTTTCTCCAATTCATGGTCAGATCTACACCATGAAGCTCGCTAGAGGCTGGTAAAAACAAAGCAGAAACAATATATAAGACTACTGCTTCAAACTCTTTGGAACTGTGATAAAATAAAAAGAACTCAGTCTCAGTCGACACTAGTTTTTACTTTTTAATTACAGAACAAAATGGAAACTCCTTGTAAAGGAGTAGCACTTTGGAGTATGAAGTTGAGACACCCAGTTACATGAACAACTTTTTCTCGGGGGAAGTAGAAGTGCAGTCTACACGATGCAATTTAGGGTAGATTAATATTTCATTGTGGTTTTAATTGTAGATATCCAATCTCTTTTCACCTGACTCCAAGCATAGAGTTCTTAATGCATCGACTGTATGTGTGTATACATGTATGCTCGTTCCACTGTAACTGGCTGTAGCCAAAACAGGTTATAGTTTTTTTTATTCTCATATTTTAAGGAGGAGATTTTCTTCCAGATTAATAGATTTTGGAATGCGAGGTATCGTTAGATTTGTCTTAGTCCCCAGATTGACATAGAATATATTTTACCCAGTGGTAGTTGTTGTTTGATACAATTAAATGATATCTCAAAGTTTAAGCGACTGATGCTTGGTGTAGGTAATATCACCCGCGGTCATGCGTTAGGTAAAACACCTATTTATCTATTTATTTATTTTTTATATATTTTTATCTATCTATCTAAACGGACAGGAACCTTCATGTAAAGGTTTCCTTACGATGTTTTAATGATCTATAAATTATAACTTATTGCATAGCTGGTATAATGTATGTATTTTTGACATTGTATGTAGTGTCAAGAGGGCTCTTCAAAGTATCATGTATATTCTAAAATCAATGATCCAAACCTCATTCTATTTAAAGCTTATGTTTCCCGCTATCACCGAAACATACGCAAAAAAATGTTTATGTTAAAAAAACATCACCTTATAGGTACATTGTATAAAAATAATATTAACACCAAAATTAAATACATTCCGAAACCACTGAACATAATTTTAATGCATAAAATAGCAGTCTCTGTGCATAAATGCCGTGATAATCATACACATAAAAGCTAAAATTGCAAGTTACAATCAACATTATTGACAGACAGTGTTGCATTTACAACAGTTGATTATACACATGATAGTGTAACTATCACCTTCATTGAGGCATATTAGGTAACACAACTAACATTGCTAAATTTACTCTCAAAGGTGATATACAATAGAAACGTTTAAAAATAATTTTGTCCGCAATCAATGGTTCGTATAAAATTTTATGTTATTTTTAGCGAAAATAAATATGCTAAATATGAGTTATTGGAATAAAAGCTTCTATACACCGACTAACTGTTTAATATGGTATTTTTCTCTATACAAGAAAAAGTTTGTGTAGAAAGTGTTTTTAGCACCCCAAAATCATTTTAAGATATGTACTTTTATGAGATAAAAAATGGCGTAAGACCCTACTGTGATATTATTATTAAATTATTTGAGTATGGCAAAGTAAACATGTGAAATTGGTGGTTGAAGTAATTTTTAGGCAAAAAAAACACATTACAAGATTAGTTATTTAGGTGAGCTTATTATTCCAGAATTATAAATCCAAAATCCCCGCGTACAAATTCCTGAACCAATTCCCTCTACTGGTACTAAATCTAGTCAAATGTTCTGTTTGGTCTAATATTTATCAAAAGTATTGTGTATCGCTACTATCGAGCGCCATGTGTTAAGATCAACGATATTCATGATGTTTACAGACAAACAGTATTGACGACAATGTTTATAGGGGTTTAGGGGACCGGGATTTCGTTGCAAAAGAGCCGACTCGAAATTGACGCAATTAAAAAAAAGATCGTGTTTTTATTTTCAAGTTGAAATGTTTGTTAATGACCCATATCGTCTTCACTTCAGGGGCACGTGTCTCTCTATACATCGGGAAGGTCAGGCTATACTCTACGGGGACTAAGTCCGGATTGGTTTCTCGCTAGTTTCCATGGTTACAGGGATTATAATTTCGGGCGCAGAGAATTAGAGGAACGGGACTACTTTTACAAGGAACCTTAGTTCAGCTTTAGAATGTCACTTCCACTTTAAACGAGATAATTCCCAGAAACGAGAACAGATGAGGATGATTTAAGAGTATTTTTTTGTATTTTCCTACGCATCTCGAGAACCCTAACAATTTATGTTTAAACTAAATTCTAATTTCTTTAACGATGCTGTCACGATTATAGGATAAAAGAAAGAAAGAAAATACATTTATTTACAAGGGTTTTTATTTAAAAGGGTATTCTTTAATCATAAAATTATATGAAACTCGTGCAAAACAGGGATAACATTATTATTTCTAGCAAACAAAATATTTCGAGCACAGGCTAAGCAATTGATTTCGAAAACCGAGTTTTCCTAGACAGAAACTTGTTTAATAGTTATCTATGTTTTTATAAAGCCAACACATAAAATTAAAAATTATATTCTACTGAAAGATCTTGCACTTTTGAAAGGATCACTTAGCCATAATACACATATACACAAAAACTATTATTTATTTCTCGTACAGGTAACTCCGCTGATTTTGTTATGTGAAATGAAAATCTTTTTTTTTTTGTGAACCGATATTAGGTTTCTTTCAATAATTTACAGATAAATCTTAAATCGATAGCTAGATAAACAGTTCCTCCTCTGTACCCTTTAGAAAAAAAATAGTATTGGTGTATACCACAATACTATTCCTAAAATGTATCATCCATGATCCAACCATTCACCTGTATACTACGTATTTATAAGCATCTACATATTTACCATTCCATTCTGGAAACTTCCAAAGCCACAATCAGTGATTCTTTCCACGCAGCGTGGCAAGAGAAAAGTTAGGGAGAATCGTGAGCAAAGTTAACGTTATGCTATCTCTAAACATGGCAAACTTGGGGGGTGAAGTTTGGTAACTAATGGTGGCGCTTTGATCCTATTTTTATGAAGGTAAATTTTATACTGTACAATATAGGTCGTGCCTTTCAAAAAAAATATTTCTAAAACACCTCGATTTCTTTTTGTTAAATTACACTTATGTACATAATATAATATAAACGTATCATTTTAGCAATATTTTATGAAGCATTCCTAAATGTGATAAAAGAAAGATATAGAAAATTGGTAGAAATTTTTAAATATCTTTCTTCACTAACTAAACTTTTATTTTACTGAATTAAACGACCAGAACAAAAAAAACAGACTGCACAAAAATGTATCCTATAATTACTATGTAAATCTGAAGATCAAAATCAATTTAACAACACCCAACACACCAAAACCCGACAAGCCGTTTTTAACATCGTTTTTTTTAATGCGAAACGGATCAACATCAGCATCCAAAAGACGTCCACTGTTGACCAACGACCAACGGCTTCCCCAAGGATTTCCACACCGACCGGTCCTACGCAAAATCGATACGGCGCCACTAATGCTGATGGTGCGAAAAGCCTACATGTACCAGATACCACCACAACTAAAGTTACTCCCGTAGTCAGTCGGGTCTGGACCAAATTGCTTTTATCTCTAATAGCAGACTGTAATATGATTCATAAATTTTGCAGTCACTTTATTATGTTACGTGCTCTTTATGCCTTTAAGAGCTGCTGTGCAAAAATATTTGCCGTGCCGCGGAGAGGACAAGCTAGGTGCTTGAAATTTTTTAGGATATCTTCAGCTATGCTTTTTTCAGGGTATTTTCAACCTTCTATAGCCTTCCGAGGAAACCATTTATTAAATGAATTACAACTCGTACTTCCACATTACAGATTGTTTTTAAAACTTTCTTCATTCGCCTAATAAAGGTGTACCTCTCTTTTTAAAATATTTTATTTGCTTTTGCGCTTCATTATTATTATTATATTTTTTATTAATTTAGACCATAATACAGGGTGTAAAAGAAAGGTGCAATAATACTTTTAAAGTCAGCTTTAACTAATGAAACTTAAACAAATATTCTACGAATGTATTTTGAACTACGAAGTTTTAACCGGAGATGCCACTGGATACTGTTTAGCGTTTGCAGACCACCGCTTGTAGGGTCTGGCTATCCGATCTAGGCGAACAGTTTTCAATGATGTAGGTCGGAACCTGTCACCCGCAAAATGTTCTGTCACCGAATATTCGGTATTCGGCAAAATCACGTATTCGTGGCATCTACAGTTTTAACCCACAGAGCATAGGTATATATTTTTTTATAAAGCAATCGGGTTTATAATGGTGACATATAATAAAAATTCACTAAAACATTCAGACAAATATTTTCAATTCGATTTTACAAAAAAAAAATTAACAGTTGTTATTGCAATACGAATCAGTAAGCCGTTCGAACAAACGAGCATTTATGAAATCAGTTAGCGTCAATAAAACACATTTACAAAATATTAATAGGCGATTCACACGTGAACTATTTCCGCGTGTTTCGTTCATTGGCTTGCTGTAATCGCGTTACTTGTAATAGTTATCTAGATTCTGTATTAAATGGTTATGCATATTGGTACACTTGAAACTGAAGTACTTTCCCTATGGTGATGATGATGACGATGAACCATCCATGGAACCTACACAAAGGGAGCAAATACTTTTTTATGGCTTTCCAAACTAATTGTCGTTAATTTAACTGTGGGCTTACATTTTTTTTATGAAAAGTAAATGTTTAAGGCCTTTCTACAATAGCGATTACGCGGCGATATCGTAGCGTACCCAGTACTATACCGCAGTAGTTCAATAGATATATGAGGTTTTAAAAAATACAATAAAATGAAACAGCTTTTTTGTATATTAAATTCGGTAAAATTTCAGCCCTTTTTTGGTATATTTTGTCGAGGGTCACACTGTATAATCCCATGCCCATAATTCAATCAATTTTATCATTAAACCGGATAAGCTTCCAGTCAACAAGGAAAGGATTTAAAAAGGGATTTCCGGGTCACCTCCTCACTAACTTAAAAAAATCCTATACCATCCGCATATTTGCAATAATTATCTCGTACATAAGAGCTTCGAGTCGTTTAAAACAGGTACGAAATATGTATGTATCAAGTGTTTGTGAAGCCACATCACTGCTCCCAATTGGAGCCAATTATCTCGGCAAATAAGACGGGTACTCACTCAGTACTCATATAACCACGGAATGAGGACCAAAGAGACATTTAATGTTGCTTAATTGATCATCGTTAGCCTAAGTCTGGCTTCGAATCCGGCTCGAAGGACCAAGAAAAATATAACAAATATTTTTCTCTTGCTTTTTTGATACTTCGAAGCGTTAACAAAGGTAATGTCACTATTTATAATGTGTTTTCTTTCTAATCAGTGAATGCATGTGAATTAAAACTGGAACTTTCGTCTTTGGAAGATTACTATGTTCAGCAGTGGCTGATAAGATCTTTGTTAACATAACTTACTGAAAATATTACTGATATTTTCTAAATATATCACACAATACTTTTCGAGAGTATACGTATTTGCTAGCCATATTCATCCTGCTACATAATCCATACATCTACTTATCTTGATAGGTTGAACACTATTCGATTATTGAATCGCATCAACTTTTTAGAAATGCTACGTTAGTTTCAGAACTGACTTCCAGCATCAACGAAAGTTTGTTGTTATTAAAAGCAGATACAATGTTGACGTAATATTGGAAGTGTAGAGTGAATGACTCACTCATACGGGACGGGACTCACGCGCAACAACGTTAGTGTTGAAACGAAAGACATGAGGTGTAATCAAATGTGTAACTAATTTGAATCAATTATGGCTGAGAAGAGATGACAGTAGTGATATTTATAAACTGTAAACAAACCGTTTGAGGCGGTTGTGGCTCAGGACGGCAGGCGTGGTCGCGTCGATCACACAGGTCAACTTACTATAGACATGTTCATAACCTGGATGGTTTTAACTGTTAGTTACTTCGTATCGTCAAGTCGTTGGTGACGATTGCTATCACTGAGTGTTAAGCCATGTCTGCGGATTTTTAGACAGCTTGAATACTTCTGACACTGAGGTTTGGCCTAACCTTCCCTAGAAGATATGGGAATAGACTCTTGCCCCAGCATTTTACGTTTTGACAGCTTAGGTTTTAGGTCACGTACTTTGATTTTGTAATACAATCTTAACAATCTAGGCACTTTTATTTTAACACTATCACTCCTAAATATGATAAAACCAATTCAAATTTTAATAATTGTAATTGGCAATTATTTCAAAAAATAATTGTTAACCTGTAATTGTTTCATCACTATTTACAATGTAAATATGTTGTATGTATGTTGTATGCTTTATGTTTATGTCTTGTAATGTACATGAAAATTGGAAACCCATTTTTCCAAGATCATGGAAAGTTGATCCGTTTCACGAGTACAAACCCACCCTAAATTGACGATATAGTAAAATATTTGATCTGAAAAAGGACAACATTATTCATATCATGTTTTTTTTTTTCTAGAGAGAACTTCTAAAACCTTGTTTTGATTCTGAAATCAAAATATCCAATGCGAACCAGATCAAACTAGAATTGGACAAGTGGCTGGAATTAAACAGGCACATTAGCTTCAAGTGCTACTCTCTACAGTCTACAGTGTAGGTAGACTGTAGAGAGTAGACTCTACACGATGTATTTACGTCATGCGTCATTGGCTGGTGTTTTGAGAACGGACTGCTGAGACAGAAGACTAACAAGTGGTGGAGTAATTAAGAACGGGCTCTCTAGAAATTAAAAATAATACGACGACGAGGGAAAACATTAGGTCTGGAACTTGTTCTTTTGTCAAAGTAATTTTTCACTCAATTTTGATATGCCATACAAAGTTTGCAATGTGTTTTCAATTATCGATCATTGGTAAGTGTGGAACGTTAATTACAAAATACTTGCTCTGATTGAATAGGTAATTCTACTATTTTAATCACCGATGTCGTTATTGTGAATTCATATTTTGCTGATACATAATTATCCAAATATGCATCCGAGTTGAAAGATGTCAGCAATTATTTTTGACGATTGTTTTGGGATTGTCAAAATTCGAAAAATGTTTACATGATCTAATTAACTATGTATTTAATTGTGACATCCTCTTATTTGCCTGTACATATATTCAAAATACAAAATTCAAATATTGTTTGCGAATTTGGCTACAGATGTCAATAATGAAACCAAAATGCTAGGTCTATGAATGAAACGGACATACATACACTAGAAAAACATAACCTTTCGCTTCGACAGTCGGATAAAAAGCTTTTACCAAATCACAAAAGCTACTAGCTACATAAGTAGAGCTACATACTGTTCGCAAAATATCTCAGAAGCAACCTTCAAAAACCTCTAGCTAGTTTATACTAATTATGGAAGATTTGGCAAGGCCTCGAGTGTAACGACTAACCAAAATGATGTATGTAGATACCATTTCTAAGGTCACTGCTGCCATGCGCGAGCGCAGCTTTTGCACACAGACAGATACAGGTGTTGGTGTTTGACCAAACGGTGCTGACACACAATAAAATAGTTTTAGAATTTTAGTTCTAAAATTATGTTATACAATACATTAACTAGTATGATATGAAAAAAAACAGGAATTAATTGTCTATGGTTAGTTTCAAAAAAGATGTGAGACTATCAAAATACTAATGGTAACTGAACTAAGAGATCGATAACATCAACACCTACGCCTAACACATCAAGATTCCTCAATAATGAGCAACATGTATATATTTTTATTTTAAGCATAACAAAGTCGTGAGAATGGCCACACTCACACGGTTTTGTTGTTTTATTGAATATGCGGAATTACTTTTTGGAAGGCTTTTTTCATGTGATAAATAAAAAGCATACTCGTGTCTGAGAAAACGTAAATATTTTTGTATTGTAGAAACTGCAATTTTTATAAAGACATCGATTTTCGGCTCGAATCATTCTACCTAAAACAACATATATCGTTCAATATGTGCTTCTCATTATTTCCAACACCGTGAATGGTGATTAGAGAAAAAGAGATAACTATTGATTACCTGGTTTTACCAAACATAGAGACGACGATAGAAAAGCAAGGGAAGGGCAAAATTAAAGCGCACCGGCGCATACGCAGTTACCAGCTCATAGACCATGTACTAACTGACCTACA
This sequence comes from Coleophora deauratella, assembly GCA_958295455.1. NCBI lineage: Eukaryota > Metazoa > Arthropoda > Insecta > Lepidoptera > Coleophoridae > Coleophora > Coleophora deauratella. The sequence goes on along the minus strand of OY282406.1, from coordinate 12,403,617 downwards.
GATTCCAGTTTGTTTGTGGGTCTGCAGTTCCTAGCTGCAATTTAGCCAAGTAACAGACAAGGTGCCAGTAATGAATAAATCAATTTGTGTGTTAGCTTTAAATTCGTGTTTTCTATCATTTATTTAGGGTCATGAGGTGAATTATATGTCTCTAAGGTCTGACAGGCTTGTTGACAGAGTTCAGAATTGTTGTCACTGTTTCTGTTTTGATTGGTACTCATAAAGGTTAATTGAATGGAAAAATTACACGAAAATATAATAACAAAATTATAACCGTGACTTCTACTCATAAATCTTAACAAATTTCCTCTAAAAACCCATATTATTGCAAGTAATCCATAATTGAGCAAAATATAATTAAATTATTAAGTTTTTTTTTAGTTTCATGTTTAGAACTTCCGGTTACATTTAACATACATATTTCCAAAACACCCTCTAATTAAATAACATACTTTTTAGCATCTTATCATTATCAATGACATACAAAACGTCAGCTTTGAACAACGCCAGTACTGCGCAAAAGGTAATTTGTATACGCATTTGCGCAAAACCGGAACCGGAAGCATCAACCATGCATCTACCGTCAACCATAACAAAACAAACAAAACCAGTTGCAGAGCGAGCGCAACAGAATCCCACTATCCACTATGCACTTTCTCTAGGATCACTTTCCATTTCGGTCTAACTTGACTCGAAGACCGCATGTTAGAAAAGGATGCGCATAACTGGCGCTTACGCCAGATGGAGTGGAACCTGGACTGGCTCGGGTATTTTCGCCACCAATCGGCTGCTGTCGGCCTTGAGTGAAAGTTACGCATATTGCTAGCATATTGCGAAATGCGTGCGAAACTTTACTTACCGCGCTTATAAAGTAATATGATGCGATAACTCGTTACATGTACTCGATACCTTATGTGGGTGGTCTCAATTTCGCGTCTTCTACTTGTATTCTTGTATTGGTGTAACAGAGAAGGGTCACTAGGTCAAATGCATCTTAACCGACTGCATTTTATAACATCGATAATAAACAGTTCCACACAATAGATAGCGAGTCTGAAAAGCTTACAATGAAGACTCGATAATAGGGTTCGAAGTGATAATTGTCATTGATAGTCTGATAATTTTTAAACCTGACTTAAAATCCAATGTTCCTCTTTAAGCAGGATTGGGTTACTAAGTTTTGTACTTGTTGATAAAGGACGCATAAAAAAAAATCTGCAACAAAGATGTACAAAATAGCTTCAATCATAATCATCAGCCTGTATGATTCCACTGTTTGTCATAAGTGTAACTCAAGGAACGCCACTTATACCTACCTATCTTCTATGCACGTCCAGGCTGTTACTAGCAAGTTAGTAACCCTGTCCAAATCATCGCACCACCTAGTCATTGCTTTACAAATTAATACTGTTTTATTTAGGTCTTTTAATCCGGTTGGGTGTTTATTCGTCATCAATTTTGGCATTTTGTTGCCGCCTTAATGACGCTCACGGATCGAATCGCGTCAATTTCAAGCTGTGACTGCGAGTCTGTGAGCCAGTTTGAATTTACGCTCGATTTAATTTAACTGTTCCCCAAATTAAATATCTAGGTTGATTTGTACTGTCAATATAAACTTACGGTAGTGTTAGTGGAATGTCAAAATTACAAACTAGTGAAGGAATATTTCGTGAGGCGCTACGTCACAAAATTAAAAAGACTAATATGTAAAGAGTTGACATGCGGGCAGCGCAAGATCGGTCGTCACGAAAATCCTTGAGGTCTTTGTCCAGCAGTGGAAGTCGCGGGTACTTTACTAGTATTAGTTAAAATCGATTTGTTTCCACTGAATGTTTGTCATGCATGACTTGCGTTTTTTTATCGGCAACTATGTATTATAACAAATGAAAAACGTCCACAAAATTTCATTTAAAAATGTTTTAAAGAAAACCGATAAATAACTCGTAAATATTTAACGGTAACGGTAAATCTACATGAAACATTTGAAATTAGCAAAATTGCACAACCATTCCAATTTCAGGTTAATACAGACTTCACAGAAGACTTATCAACTATGTGCTTCAAAACTAAATATTTATTACACGATGAAAATATAATAGACGCAAACTTAACTTTACAATGTCTTTGTTCCAAAACAGACTTCACACACTTGACACAGACATTTGTCAAAACACATGACAGAAACAACTGCAGACAACCTTGACTAAAGACAAAACTATTTCGCTACAAACAAATACAAAATAGAAATAAAACTGTGCATTTGATAGGCAAAGCTGGTACATATTACGAGATCATAAACTCTGTCGCAAAGCAAATAAGCGTTTTGCTTTTTGTTATGCGAATTGTTTATTATGTTAAATATTAATGTAAGCATATCGACGCGACTTATACTGAATGAATCATGTATAAGTTCAAAAATAATTATTTGTGAGGAAAATCTCATCTCATCTCACTAATATCATCACTAATCACTAATATTATAAATGCGAAAGTATGGATGTTTGTTTGTTTGTCAGTTTGTTTGTTTGTTTGTTCCGCTTTCATGCCAAAACTACTGAACAGATTTGGATGTTTGGTAGATAGATAGACAAAGCACTCGGCTAACACATAGGATACTTTTTATCCCGGAAAACTCGAGGGTTTCCGTAGGAATGCTTAAGAATTCAAAATTTCCACCTCGTCACTAGATGGCGCTATCTTAACATTTTCTTTCTTTCTGGACGCAATTCTGAAGTCCACGCGGACGAAGTCGCGGGCGGAAGCTAGTATTTCATAAAGAAAAACTATTAAATATGGACTCGAAAGTTCTATCGTATCGTATAGACCGATTAAAACTGAAACAACTAATAATAATTTACTGTTCATATAGACTGCTACGACATAAATTTTTCACCTTCTCAATTATGATTTATTTTACTTTTCCCCTCAATTTTTTAAATAATCCGGTCATAATAGATGACGAAGTCATTATCACAATTTGACTGACTCGATGGCTAAGTGGTTAGCGATCCTGACCTCTGATCCGAGAGTCGTGGGTTCAATCCCCACACAGGGCAAACTTTTCTATGATGAGCAGAAGTGTTTGCTCTGAGTCTGGGTGTATTATATCTATATATGTATGTATTTAAAAAGTATATGTGTATGTATATCAGTCTCTGGTTCCCAAGATACAGGGAATCCTAGTTTGGGGCCAGATGACCGTGTGTGATTTGTCCCGGATATTATTATTATTATTAATTATGCACAATATATTTCCTCTAATAATTAATAAAATGTTCCTCAGCCTTGAATTTTTGTTTATATTCCGAGTGTGTGATAAAATCGTATTACACAAAACCTTTGTTCGTAGCCGGCCGGCTTACCTCAGTGTTCACTATAAACGTAACTACAGCATGCTAATATTCTACTGTTTCTGTCTGTAGCTCTTAAAAGGGTGGACCAATTTAGATGTGGTTCTTTTTTATTGCAAAACGTGTTGGATGAGGTGATTGTTAGATGAAAATCATCAGTTCAATGACTTTAAAGTTACTCGACCTTGACGATCCGGAATAGTCAAAATTTGTTGAAATTTTGTTAGTTACTCTTACTAAATTTGTCTTCTTAAGTACATACAAGAATTGCTTGATTGTGAATTTCGGTAAAATAATATTCAATATAAACTCAATCTGCTGATTAAGTGGGTAGTTTTGGATTATATTATGTTATTGCAAATAAGACCGATCTCTTTCATTATTTTAGGGACCAATCACACACGCATGCTGGGTACAATACAACCTTATTTAACGCACTCAGGTTTATTTAAAAAAAAACATTACATACATTAGGCACACCTGTACATGGCTAGTGTCCACTAGTATAACGACCTTCGGCTAGCGCGTAAAAAAGGCGCAAAAACTGTAACGAACGACGACATTTACTATTCATAGTTACTGTGGGAGTTAACAAAAAGAGTGAACTGATTTGATCACGATTCTGTACTTTTTAGTCATGACATGTAGCTACAGTGTTTTGTTTGATATACAGACTAAAAATATGATTTATTTATGATACTCCTGTCATACATATCACCTGATGGTGTTGTAATGATGTTACATAAGATACCGAAAATGGAAGCGGGCGTACTAAAATTCTCCAACGCAATTTACCACTAGTATCTATTTCCATAAGGAACACATAAATGTGTGTACAGTAATGAGTTTATCTATCTATCTATTTATAAATGCTGTTAACACTGATACTGCTCAAAATCTTGGTTAATTATCTTCCATCTTGGTATCATCATCACTTACTTTGAAATAAGTAAAATTCTACCAACTCAAAGATAAAAATATTGTTCAGGACTGTAGACTGAACTTGACATCACTGACGCTTAGAGCCAGTATTAAAGTACGTACCATTAAATCTTTTGAGCTACTTCTTAAGTAACATTCTCGTAACTCAAATATAAAGTAAGTAAGCATATTTTCCGTAACAATCCAGAATATTATAACTTTTCTCTCCAAAACCAATAAATTCGTCTCAACTTTGTACCAATTTTCTTTGTCAACTACTTCGCAAAGACAAACAGAGCTGTCCGTAAATGTCTACTGAAAGTCCAAAATAAATACAAGAAGTTTAAAGTAATTAGGAATTACGCAGAATTAGTCTGGATCGGAATACAAAGGAAAACGCTTTTGCCAAAAAGGAGATTTGGAACAGGTCAATAACCTTCGCAAGTTCAACAACCATGGCGATAGATTTCAAAGATGAATCATATCATAAAATTCATTTTGCATGTTTATTTCGTGTCCTATACATTTAACAAAATATGATACAAATTATGTGTACCATAAATAATTTGAATCTACAATTGGCAAAAGATTTAAGAAACGATCATGGCAGCTAATCGGTTTGGTTTTCCCTGAATACACGAACTGATTGCGAACACGAACTAGATCAAATCTTGATTACATTTTGAGGTTTTTTTTAAACTCTGTTACGTATGAAACAGATTTGGATTACTAAGCTCCAAAAATTCCTAATGCATATATGACTATTTTGATAGTATTAAACCGATAAAAAAGTCTTCTACTCAGACTAAAAAAAGTCTTAATATCTATTTCTACTCGTCATACTGAACAATTTTTTTTTCTACGACTTTGAATGAATGAAAACACTTCGCTGAAGTAGCAAAGCAAGACAACTTTTGCACTCTCCGTACTAAATTGTACAAACAGCTGATCAATTTGTCCCTCAGTTAACGGGTCCAACACCTATCTGTTACTAAGAATATTTTCATAGTATTTCAATAAATCAGACGGGTCAGAACAGTTTCTCAATAAGAAATGTCAATATAAACCTGGAATAGACACTAACGTTCTAAGTAATAATAACTGATTGCAATGAAAGATGTCGCAGACCTTCATAACTTTTCATTTTATTTAATTACAATAATTCCAAGCTCTGTCTCTGATCTCATTCCAATGGAACACTAAGCACAGTCTATCATTTCTATACTAAGATAAAGTAAACAGTGACGTCCATTGTTAAGGAACAGTCACGTATTGTGTCGCGTTTATTACTCTGAATGCCGATATCGATAACGGAGATATTCAATAAAGTTTTGTATCCCAGCACTAGAAATTGTGTATGACAGATACTACTGTCAGATATAATCTAATGGGAATACGTTTTTTGTAGAATATCAACATTGATAATATTGATATCACACAAAATAACATAAAAAATAAAGAATTTTGCAAAAAAAAATGTATCAGTATTCGTCGCTATCAGTTTTCAGCAACTGAAAATCGAATTGAGAGCAAAATCAGAGGAATTTTACATTAATATCTTAGATTTTGTTTATTACGGAAACCCTGGACACTCCATAAAAAAGCCGCATTATTATCACCTACTACTTAATTACTTATATATAAAAATATTATGTTAAAATACTACGCTAGTAAATGTGAGTGTTGCGTAGCTGGCACTAAAGCAACCGTCACCTGATCTAAGCGGCAGAGGGGCTGAGGTCGCCTCTAGAAATGGCCAGGGAGTGACCATACTGTATGTAGTTTTTATGTATACAGGGTGTAAATCTATAGGTGCGTCAAATTTCAATCACGGCTTCTACTCCTGATTCTGATCAACTTTCCCCAAGGAACCCGTAGTCAAATCGCAAAAAAATTTGGACTCTTCATACTATGTACTCGTAATTTGGCCGCTCGGCTGATCGATTTGTATAAAGAGTCCAAAATTTTTTTTGCGATTTGACTATGGGTTCCATGGGGAAAGTTGATCAGAATCAGGAGTAGAAGCCCTGATTAAAATTTAAAATCAAACTTGAAAAATTGAAAGTTTTCAGTTCGAACTAGGTACATCTTAAACTTTGCCCTATCTACGTAAACTTGTTCTATGCATTTATATGTGACCGTTCTAGCAAGCCAGACTTCTAGGAGTTTTGTTATCTAACAGTTACGAAGAATATAGTTCCTCATATCATAAAAATATTCGTATGTTGATGTCGCTATAAAGACAGAAAAATAAGCTAGTAGTTCTTGTGGACAATCAATCCTATCCTCCTAAGGCCCCAAGGCCTACTCGAAGGACCCAAATGTCAATAGTCATTCAAACCCAACGTCGTTTTTTTATGTCATTAACGGCCCAGGGTCCTTCTAGTAGGCCATAATCCGCAAGTTCTATTGGTAGGACCTTGGGCGGTAATGATCAGAAAGCTGAAAAATTCTTGGACCTTAGGAGGTTATGTATTACCCAACTAACCAATCAAAGGGTAATGTTATTCGATTGTATGTATGTTCGTTTCATTGCTACCCTTGACAGATTTTTAAGAACCCCGAATAACACATTAACATAGACTACATTTTGTGCTGTAAATTGGTTACGTTATTTTATGTACCTACTCTGCCTTTTCGGGTTTTACCTTCTGTTAGAAAAGTTACTCTTTGGCCATTCTCATTACTTTTTAATTGGAGACAATGGGGTCATGCGTTTTAATATTAAGTATTTAACATTGATATATAATCCATTTATTTTACCCAAATAAGTACCTATAATATCATAACTTTTTACCGCCTCCGATCGTTAAACCCGAATAACCTTTGATGAAGAGAAAACAAACACAATTAATTATTTTTACTGTCACCAAATAAAAAGTTTATTCGTAACATACTTGTTTGCTTCATTTTTAACAACAAAATCGGAAACATGACTGGACTGAACCGATTTTGATCGTATAATTGTCTGCTTTCTACTACAACCGCATTAAAATCAGTCTACCGTCAAACCGTCTAACTTTGCCCTAAACGGATATTTTGCCCATTTAGCCTAATCTAAGTTCAACCTTAAAAAAGAAAAAATATATCCAATTTCAGTTGAGTTTGTTTGATTTAGCAGAAAATATATTATATTTAAAACAACAGCGTGAATTGCATTGGACTCTAATTTCACTCATTTACTTGTCAGTACCTGTCAAAGTGCACTAATGGTTTATTGCGGGTCAATATACTTTCAGTGTTTTGTGTTTAAATAATCGATGGCGAATTCAAATGTGAGTTTTTCTTATTACACGATGTAGACAAAGGTTTGTAGATCATTTATCTATAGTATTTTGTACCGTAAGTAGCTTAAATTGAGAATTATGACGATGGGCAAATTAAGCCGCGAAAACTTTGCCTCCGAGCGGTCAATTTTGCCCGCGCGAAAAAATGTACAAGGGTTGTCACTTTCTTTTTTCCATAATTATAAGTCTAGTCAAAAGATGTTTTAATATTTAGTAGTATGGGAAAATTTAAATAGGTACATAGTATTCATAATTTTAAATGTACGTATGTATGTTATGTTATGACAAAGTTATAAAACTATAATATGTACCACGGATTCACCTTGGATTATTTGGTTAGATCTTATTTTGACAACCTGTAATAAAACAAGATGATAGAAGCTGGCAGTATTTATAGTTAATTTATGCGCCAACGTGAGTTATTTTATGCTACTGAAATACGGATGTTATAAGATATCTTTTTTAATGTTATTGATTTCGCTAAGAAAAATATGTGTTCCTACTTCGTATTAATATAAATGAGTGCCATACACATTATTTAAGACTGATATATTATCTACGGATGATATCTTTTAAATAAAAAAGAATTTTTTAAACCAATAAAAATTACCTATATTTTTTTTCCCTACGTGATCGAATCAGAAATGAGGAGATACGTAGGAGAACTAAAGTTACCGACATAGCTCTCAGAATCGCTAGACTTAAGTGGCAGTGGGCAGGGCACATAGCTCGTAGAACAGATGGCCGTTGGGGCAGTAAAGTTCTCGAATGGCGACCGCGCACCGGAAGGCGCAGTGTGGGCAGGCCCCCGACTCGGTGGACCGACGACCTGGTAAAGGTTGCAGGAAGCCGCTGGATGCGAGCCGCACAGGACCGGTCGGTGTGGAAATCCTTGGGGGAGGCCTTTGTCCAGCAGTGGACGTCTTTCGGCTGATAGATAGATATTTTTTTTATAACCAACCAGATTTTGACAACCCTAGACCTACAAGTTGCTTGTATGAAAACAAACGGAGTTTGGCAGGTAATTTTGCCCATTTGTTTCTAGACGAGTCTATTATTAACTAGCAATTGACAACATGTTAGAACGTCAATTTTGCCCTTAAACTTCAAATGGTTCTTACACAAGGACTGCATAAGAGTTATAGTTTAACAGATAATGGGAGTGGGCAAATATGGACGAAAGTGAAGGTAAATTTGCCCGCTATCAAAATATTAAATTGCTTGGAATCGCATTTAAATATGACTGAATATACAACTTTAACCCAATTCCATGATCCCATAGATCATCCTTAGAAATTAAAAAATAATGCTTATGATAGAAAATTTTTGAAAAAATCAACAAAATTGTGAAAAAGCGGGCAAAGTTAGACGGTTTTACGGTACCCTTTCAAAGCTAACTATGACGCTACAAACAAACAAACGCGACTCAGAGTAAAAATTAGAGTTGCCGCGAATATTCGCTATAATTCGCTATTCGTCATTATTCGCATTTTTTATTATTCGTCGAATAGCGAATAATTGTGTCTATTATTCGCTATTCGACGAATAATTAACAGCTCATTAATATGTATACAAAAACTACAGATTTTTTTGAAAAATCAAACAAAATTTTTTTTATTCCTTACTCTTAAAACTGGTTTAAAAAATTATACCTATACATTTATTGTCTTCTCAAAAATCATAGAATATTTAATTGTTACATTCATGTGAAATAGAAAATAATTAATTAATTAATATGTTACGAAAATTCGACTATTCGCAATAGGCAGTGACGAATATTCGCTATTCGATTATTCGCCATAACTACTATTCGCGGCAACTCCGTAAAAATCTGGCTAAAATCATAGATGAGTATATTTATGCGGAAGTCTTCGGTATCATTAGCAAATTGAATGATGTAAAATGCACTGTTATAATGGTTAACTCATTCGGTTATTTGAATTAGGTAAGGTAATAAGGTTTCTCATTCAACTATTTGAATTAGATAAGGTAATCAGATAACTTTTACAGTATTACGTATTTTGCATAACAATATTTGTAGAATGCAAATTGCAGGTGCAGTGTGGTGTTTGTTATTTAACTTTATACCTACATATAAGAAACGCGTTAAACGAGGTGCTTTGTTCACATTATAATTACAAGATAAGGAGAAAGGTAATTTATATCTTTACACAATGAGATGATGATTATTATATATTATACTAATAATGCATGATTTAACCGAGTATTTTCTATGCCACTTTTTTCTCACAAAATCATGACAAACTAGCTAGATTCTACAAAGTTTTACCGGCACACAAAACTTGTGTCGAAACGTATCACATACCAAACAACATCCTTTTCCAAACATACACAAAACCGACTATCCCAAACTCTATTCTTTCACCGTAAACAAAAAGACATTGTCGAGGCGAATGAACCACGAAAAATGTTTAGCAACAAAAACTGCAGACCGTTGATGTAGGGCAAAAACACAAAACCATTCCACGGTTGCATGCACTGGTTATCAGCTCCATTTTCAAACTCATCACACTTGAAGAAACGAAAAATTTAAAAAAGAAAACTGGCTGATAATAATTAACACTAAACAGTTTGCATATGACTTCGAAAGATTAAAAACAAAAACACACGCGATGCGAAGGTTGCGATCTCTTTGGTAGCGAAACGTGCAGTCGTTCCGAATACCGCAGTGCCACTGCTACTAGGTCATTTCGAGTGGAGCGTTCATTTGGCGGCGCGAGCGCAGCGCTGATTACCCGTCACGGTCGGCTCGAAACAGTTTGTAGTTGTAGTTCGATATTCGAACAATGAACCGCGAGGTGAACAAGATTAACATAACTGACTAATATGACAAGCTTATCTGTTTTCTTAAAAGCCTAAGTAAGCAAAACTTGTGTGTTATTGCAAAAAAATAGACATCACTGCTATAAGATAATTATTTCATTGGAATAATCTGCAGGATACAGGCGGACCCTACAACCTCCATTTAAACAAGACTAATATAGAACATCAGTACTATCAGTAATGGGGACGCTATGACATGGTGTTTCAACATATTGGAATTATCCATTGAGCTAAATATAATTATTTCGATTGAATAAACTTGTGCAAGTTATGCGATTAACCGAACGATATAAAAATAATTGAGATACAGTTTTCACTCATATTTTAAAAACAAAGTACACCTAACAAAATTTCTGACGTGATGCCAAATCAGCCTCCTAAGAGCAATGCTTAACTCGTTGTTGTCTTTTGAATGGCTGACACACGTCATTTGATATACATATATCGATAAATATGATGAAAAATAAATAAAAATAATTAAATAAAACACTTAAAACGATTTTTTTGGAAATCGAGGCCACTACAACATAAGAATAGTCAAGCTATCAAAATTCCCATTCAAATTCTATTTCCGTCGCTCATATTTTTTTTGCAATAACCTATACACTTCCGGACAGATCTATCGGCCCAACTAGCATTAAGTTTCAAGCATTGAGATTTAATGGACTATAGCTAAAAATAATTTTTAAGCAAAAAGCTTTTATGCAGTTTTGAAGCCGGATCATTAGCAATCTTTTTTGTATACCATTAATTCCAAATCAAACTCAGGAATAGTCTATAACTAGGTTTCATCTATAGGCTATTCAAACTTAAAATCCTAGGTCGGTCGATAGATGTGTGGGGACGAGTATATCAACTTTCTGGAGAAAAACCTTCAAACCTTTAGAGGCCAGGTCTAGAAGTACACGTCAGTGGAAAGACATTAAATCAAAACTCGAAGACTTATACAGTTCACTTTGGAATTTCAGAAATGGATGCTCCGATCATATAAAGAAAGTTATAAAAGATCGCGGAAGCGATCGCGATGTAGGAAGGAATATTCTCATTTCTCACATATTGCAATCTACGACAGGGCTTCTCAAAGTGCGGGCCGCGTTCCTGGTTTCCCATTCCGTCTAGCTCTAGGTTTTCAAACGTGTAGTGATTCAAACTAAATTATGATAATAAAGGCAAGTAGTAATATAGTGATTGCTTTGACTAGAGTACCTATTGGGGAATCTTGGTAAGCCCGCTTCCATTTTCGGCATCATCATCACTTACCACCGGTGAGATAATGTCAAGGGCTTACCAATTGTTTATTTATTTATTTAAATAATGCTATAATTAAATTAAATTCGAATGACTGCAACCTGCAGATATAGGTTGCCCCGTTAAACCTAACCCTTTGAACAAACATGAAGACTGCTGAAATTAGCCATCAAACTACAATGACTTATCGGTTTGTAACCACGGTTTTGACTGTGTCAGTACCTTTATTCTGTAAACTCCATATTTTATTATGAGGGCAGTATTAAAACCCGAGGGCAGTATTAAGACGAAGAAATGTTGGATAGAGTGAAAGATAAAGGAAACATCTAAGAAACTATTGAGAACAGAAGAGGAAATATGACTGGACATTTGTTACGACACGACGACTTCAGAATGAACATGATGGAAGAAAAGATAGAAGGAAAGAGAGGTAGAGGGAGGCCGAGAATAAGTTACACCGATCAAGTGAAGGTCAAAGTCAATTTCGTGTCGTACCAGGAAGTCAAGGTGTTGGCGAGGAGTAGAAAAGAATGGCGGTTACTCCACCGACAAGAGCCTAGCTCTTAAGATAAAGAAGAAGATTAAGACCCTGCTATAATGTATTTGAGAAGCCCTGATATAAGACGACTTGCTTGTTACGATGGTAATCATATCGTGTTGAGACCGGCCCATAATTTTTATGATTAGACTAAATTGGCGCTGTCGCGCTGACGTCACGGGAATGCGCGGGCGCACTGAACGCTGCGTCGCCCGGCACAGATACATAATGGATATGCGTCATATTGCTATTACGATATACAGGGTGACACACGACCAAGAAATTCCTAAAGAAAACTATAAAAACATTGGAGGAAAATTTCTAAAAACAAAACGAAGATCACATTAAGACCACATTTTACCAAAACGGGTTCACGTTGGAAACGTCACTCTCAAAGTTGTTGATAATTACTTACATCTAGCTAGAGCTTAACCGAAGATTCCAAATCGGATAGGCGGCGTTGAGAAAACTACGTAACATCTCGTCTCACTCAGTGCCTAAAGACATAAGTCTATTATTTGGAAGGAAAAGTTGACTAAGCGCCATGCCGCTTAGTCAACTTTTCCTTTCAAGTGTCGATTTATTTATAACCAATAAGGGACACACATGTCAGTAATATGACACTGAGTCGTGGTCGCTAACTGTTGACCTCAATTCTATAAGCTATTGCTCAAAGAACAATGAACAGAGCTATTCTTGGGGTTTTTCACACAGCACAGCAGGCTATAGGATAATTGACGGGAAAAAGCTTCTCAAGTGATGATGATGGGCCACAAACCGTATTGGCAGATACCCAAATATTTCATGAAATAAAAATTCACTCTGTGTACAAATATACGATTCCAGGAAGTCCTATGAGAAAATAAACATTTAACTATCCGTGCTAATAAGAACATTGTGTCAGGTCTGGTGTAGAAAACTTGTAAAATATTGTGTGTAAGTCAATTTATAATTTGAAAAATGTGTTTAAGAGAGCTTTTTATTGAGCCTCGGCTCTCGGACTAATACTCGAATGTATAATGTCGGGGAAAAGTTTCTTCCTATTCTGTAGGGGAATTCAAGATTTCCTTTGATTTATGTGCATTTTTAACGTCAAAACTCCTAGACTGGAAACGCTTTAACCAACTTTGTGCTACTGTTATTGACAGAGACACCGTACTAGACTCGTATATAGCCTTTTTCTACAGCTTGAGTTGCATTATACAGCATAACGCATAATCGCCACCTTTTTTATTTTTATTCATGATAATAAACAACTTTCTCTATGAAACCAAGAAGCAAAAAAAAAAGTAATTCGAACCCAAGACCCCGTGTTAGGAGGACCGTGTCATTAGCACGATGTTTAACAATAAAACCGCAACATCAAAGGCGAAGTTACCAAATACCACCATCATAACCACCACCAATTATGTCTGTCTAGCAGTTAGCGTGCTCCTCGAGCCACGAAGGGCTTGTCGAGGATGTGACGAAACTGCTAATGATGTTTGGCAAACAACTGTCAGTTCTGACATGATCAACGAGAAGTCAGATGTCGCATCGCAATGAAAAGGGACAAAGAGAAGGTGGGAGCTTCTAATTGAGTCGATACATATCGAATGAGCTTAAGTCTACCACTGCTATAAGGTTCCCTTTAAAATTAAACTTTACCAGCTCTTATTGACTTTTGAAGTGATCTGGTAAACTTTAATTTTAAAAGGGAACCTTATAGCAAAGGTGGCCTTAAGCTCATTTGATATGTATCGAGTCTATTACAAAACTGGATAAGTTATTTTCTCAAACTTAGTGATATCACACTTTTTTTCTAACAAGACGACGGAGATTTTCAAGTGTCAGTAGGTTCAACCTTCTGACATGAAACAAAAACTACCATTTCTTAGTAATCGGCACGGTTGAGATAAATGTCACTCAAATCCATCCAGGTTATGGACAGTGTCTGTTGTCAGTTAACTTGCGTATTCGACACAACCGCGCAAACAAACCACAACCGCTTACTTCTTTATAATAGAGAGATAGAATTGTGGAGATGAACGTCATGGCATTTGAAAATTTATGAAGTCACAAACCGTTAGGGCAATGACCGCGGTTATTGCGATTGTATTTAGTTTTCAGCTTATGGGAAAGAACGTAAATGACGTCATCGTATTGAAAATGTCTGCCGTTTTAAATAATAATAACATATAATATTTTAAAATTAAGATTCTCAGATGTTATTCTGACGAGTGATGAAATTAAAATCACGATGCATAATTTCCATCTCTCTTTATCAAAGCAAAACAAATTGAAGTCATAAATATGAATTAACAGCAGCAGTAATACTCTATCAAACCTCAATAAATCTTTATTGGTCGCCTTGCCAAGACAAGTACAGAATATTTGCCGTCATAATAAAGAAGACCGTAAAGTATACGAAACCTCCATATACTTTTTTTTTTATTCTCAATTGGTAAGCCCTTGGCATCATCTCACCTGATGGTAAGTGGTGATGATGCCGAAGATGGAAGCGGACTTACCAAGATTCCCCAATGCAATGGGGATACTGGCTATCTTATCTTCATGCCGGAACACATCAATGCTGTTAACATTGATGTTTGGCGGCAAGACTTAGATAAGATAGTGGTAGCTAGCCAGAGCCAGGCGGGCTCAGAAAATGCCCTACCACCAACCAAACCGAGTCCTACAAAATTGGACCCCGCCGGGAATCGAACCCGCGACCTCCTGATGTGAAGTGAGTGGACTAGCCACTAGGCTACGGAGGCGGTTACTTTGCGGCCTTCTTTCTTATGAGGGTGGATATGGAGCGTTCCAACGTAATAAAATATGTATAATGTTATGCAAATACTGAAGACAATTTACCGGCTCCTTGGAGGTGGTAATGGCTATTCTGTTTTATTCATACGAGTTTACTCTTCTAATTACATTCAAGGCTCGTTTACGCTAAATATTGTTTGCAAAGTGACGTATAATATTACGTGTCACATGGTATGACAATTACTATTTCATTTCTGTTTTTTTTTGTGATAGGTGGCAAACGAGCAGACGGATCACCTGATGGTAAGCGATTACCGCCGCCCATAGAATAATTACTCGTTATTATAATGTACAGTCAGCCATAGAGATATCTGAACCCCTACTAACGCTATTCGTGATACATGGTGTATTACGGAGAGGTTCAGATATATTTGTGGCTGACTGTACCAATCAAATGTTTGTTTAAAATGCATATGCAGAAAGAAAGCAAAGCTTTCTGCTCGCGACTTCACTCTTTAAAAAAAAATGTTGCTTGTCCCACGGGAATCACTTGAGTAATCGGAATAAAATGAACCCTATGATCTTTTCCGGGTCACAGTCTACGTGCATCCCAAACATCAAGATTGGTTGAGGCGTCAAGAGACAAATATTTTCACAGTATAGGTGACATGGCCGGCTTATAGTTTAATAATTTTTTTAATTGGTCTGCAATCGATGCACTTCGTGTATGATAATGCTGTGTAGACCAAAATTATCAATATTGATTGTAGTGTTTAAATGGGTGCCACGTGCCTAAACTTGCAGACAGAAAGACAGGATGTAGCGATCTGTGCCAGTCAGGATATGGATATACAGGGAGTAATATAAACGTGTAGCAAAACTTAAAGGGAGGCTTCTACTTATTAAAGTGAACAAACTTTCTTATTACAACTTTGCTGAAATCGTATAACAATTATAGACTTTTCATAAAAATCGATCAGATGCTGAATAGAGAACTTTGTACAGTTCTTCTTTTGTGGCACCATTTAGCTGTGCCATCAAAAGAGATACATGACCGTTGACTAGTATTGCGCTTTATTCGGTAAATATTTTTTAACGATTTCAGCAAACTCAGAACAAATGTTCATGTCCATGTTACACCTGTTTAGTACAACACGTAGACTCAGTAGAAAAAAATAAATTATCAGATGAGAAGCCTCCGGCCCACCCCTCGGGGTCCCCTTCAAGTCGAAGCAGACAAGTCCGCGACTTACAATCTATATTTATAACCAACCAAAAATGAGTTCCTTAAATCGGTTTCTCATAATAATGATAGTTGTATTTCGCGTTCACACAAGCGAGAAATATTATCACGGGTAACGCAATGGAAGGGACGACACCTAAAATTGGTTCGGCAAATGATTCTACTCTGCCCCAATGAACACGACACGCTCGAGTAGTAACATTACAATGTTCACGGACTACTCAGTGGAAATGAGGAAGAATTCGGAAAATATTTGAACTCTTCATACAAGGATTGATCGATTTGAAATTCGAACAATTTGAATTTGAACAGGTAAGATGAAAAAAGAATCTCTCGTAGTTTACGACCGACAGATACTGACCGCTCGCGCCTCTTATTATCTTTTTTTTTTAAAAACGAAGATAATAGAAATTCAGAATAGGAGCATAAAATAAAATAACGCTCATATTTCTCTGATGGACACTTATTGGGCGCTGGCCGCTGACCCATAATCTACTGGGCGTCTAATAAATCTATGACAAGGATACATCAATTAGAGCAAGTTAGCAGCGACATCTTGCTGTGGTCTCTTGCGCGAGGTAGATCGATGCATTTGCTGAGTTTAAGTAGCAAAAACTATCATTAATCTTGCTACAGTTTTGCAGGAATATTGGGTTATTGCTTGAGGTGACAAGGTGGGCGCCAAAAATTTAGTTTAATGAAGAACAATGCTTGTAATGTTTAAAAAATATATTGTATGCTTATCATTCATTAAATGTGGGGTTTATGGAATCCATTTCTTCAACTATCATTGATCACATCAGGACTGTAAAAAAGGGCAAATTCCCAAGGGCGCCACAGTAAAAATAAGTTTGGAAGCCCTGGGTTATATCATATAACCAATGAAAGTTTATCTACGAGCAGTCATGCCAACTAAATACATAGAAATACTACATTAAAAAACTATCACCATTAACCATGATGAAAACAGAATTAGGATGAGACGAGCACACAGAGGCGAGAAACGCGCGAACAAAACAACACAAACAATCACACGAAACGACTACAACAACAGAACAACAGACACGTATTCAATTAGCAGAGTGCGATTCGCAGCCGTTCATAAACGGCCAAGTTAATTAAAATATACCTAATGACGGGCGTTAACGAGATCGGTACCAGTTTGGGCGGCAAATTGTTCTCGTACTGAAATAAAATGTAGTTGTCATACAAAGAAAGCCAATAGTCCATTTTTTACGATTTCAATAAAATTGTTGAAAAAAGTTGATTAGTTTTATACATAAGGCCAAATGTCCTTTAAAAACTTTTATATTTTACCGAAAATCCTGTTTAACTATATATTATGCTTGGCACAGATTCTTGACTTAATCTATATTAATTATATTAAAAAAAAGGACGATGATGTTAGACGATGTTGTTAGTCACGTTTTGAACATTGCAATAGCTATCCCTCTATAAGAAGCTCATAGCTAAAACTATCAAACGATTTAGAAACTACCAAAGTTTGGACACAAAATTATTATAAGACGAGAACAGGCAAAACACAGTGTAATAAAACAAAAAGCTTAGCAGAGTAGAAGTTAATTGAAATATCCCTAATTGCGAGCGACAACGACCGCGGTCCCAATTTGGGCGCCAAAATGTTCCGCAATGTTTGTACTTTATTGGAGTAAGTTTCGCCGTTGTTTGCATACAAGTTCGGACCGCCTTCGTTTTATTTGCACCCACGGTTGGTATCTTGAGGTTCTTCGAAAACCACGAACGAGTACTAGAAATGCACTAAAATGAACAGAGTGCGAGATAGAAAACTTCTTCACTAACAACTTTAATCTGCGCAACTTTTAAAACTTTATTTCTATAATCTTCTTCTTATCGTGTAGCAAAATTAACCGTCTAACCCTTTCTGTACTGACTATGCTTATTACTAGCGTCTACTGCACGAAAGAACTGCACAGATCCTCTGATACGTGATTTGTACTCATTTGAGAGGTACTCAAGTCATCTGCATACATATACATGTTGTATATATTATTCAACTGTTAGGCCTACAAGGTGCGCCACTAACAACAATAACTATCTTGCTATTCGCCTACTGCTTTCTCCAGCTTCACAATTCATATTCATAGCTCACCTTAGCCAGGGAGAGCCCACTATTTGTATACCTAGATGACTATAGAATTGCCTAGAAGGCTTTATTTAAAATCTATCGGTATCGAACAACGAAACATCAAAAATAACACTCGCCGCTGTGCAAACCGTGCCAAGTTGCACGGAGGGAACCGTAAATCCAGCTAGATGTATTATCGAACTTGCATGCAATATCCTGCGATATTCCCGGTGTATTCGAGTAACAATATCGGTTGGCCAAACGAAACGAATCGTATGCGATACGATAGCTGTTGGTCTTTGTAGATGATTCAGTTTATCGAGCAGAATGTATTAGTATTCATGTTTGAATGATTCAAATGGAGATGTGAATCACTGTGTTTGGATTTCTTTTGATAAGCTCCCTTATTAAGGATTGTTTTCTTTGTGTAATTGAGATGAGACGTAATTAGACCTTCACACGTGAGTGGGTTGTTTTCTTTGTAGGACACAAAGGTGACTAAAATTTCAATGAATATGAGTAAATGTTAGCGTATACGCACTTTTTATATTTAATATAAATTAGGATTTTCTGGAAAGTAAAATTGTAAATATACGCAAGCAACTTCTTTTGCGCGTATCTATTTTATTTTAGGTATCATGGTATAGCGCTTGTATTCATACTTCTCAAGGCACATTAAGTCTCTGATGGCGTCGGTTTCTGTCACAGAAACAGAAAGCAGTTATTAAGCCGGACGAGAGGACGTAAAGACGGCTTGAAAATGTGAATACCATTTCGCTCTCCAGTAGTCCTATATTCTTTACCATTCCGCACTTGGCCTTCACGGCTTAACGTTTTAATAGAATTGGATGATACCCATGCCATAGGCTGCTGTTAGCGGGGACGCAAGTCCTAGGGCTAGTTCACATACTGCAATAGAAACTACGTACAAAACCAACCATGTGTGCCAAATTCAAGTAACGATCATGAGTCAAACAGCTGATACCAATCGATAAGGGAGCACAATTCACGAGTGGAGAGCGAGCGAGAGCGGCGCCTCAAGGGTTGCAGAACAATCAACACTAGTTACACGAAAACCCATGGGACCAGAGATACGGCAGAGCCGGAGTTAGTTGTGAAAAATATTGACGTTTTGAAAACTGAAATTGTGGCACTAGCTGCCGCGCATAGAAGAGAAATGTAAAAGAAAGTCAGTTCCGTTCTGTACATAAAATATTCTAAGAACGTACCTATCTTGAACAAGAAGCTAGGTTTGTGGGGTACCGCGATAATTCAGTATCAGTGGAGATTATTTTGAAACAAAGCATTTAGGGGAGTCCAAATACAATAAAATGAGAGAAATAAATACCAGTCTAGGATAACATAATTTAGAAATTGCAAAATATATACATATTTTATCCGATAAATTACAACTCTCTGATACCCACAATTCTAAACGGATCAAAAAGCTATACGAACTGAGAATAGTAACGTTATAAATCTTCGAAAGTTACTAGCGCCAGCAGTCCCGGTTCGTAACTTCATCTGCATAAGTTACGGGCAGTGGGAACAGAGCCAAACTGACCAGACTAGGCTAGGCGATACTTTAAAAGCTTACCTAAAGCGCTAAATAGCAGATTTATCCTTGCACTTTTTAGGGAGAATAGATGACTGAAAAAAATCTGCAATGCTGCTACCTTCCAAAACCTCTCGAGATGCGGAATGAAAAAGCTTAACAGTTTAGCGCTTTAAAGATGATTTATATTCGTGCACTGTGTAGGCAGAATACTTAACTGAGAAAATTCTGAGGTGTCACCTTACAAGAGCGCTCGAGATGCGAAACCCAAGGTATGGTTTGTATACGAGTTTCAAGTGGCAAGAGCTTGGTTTAATACCAACTAGAGACTAAAAAAATACTTTAAAAAAGTGTAAAGTGCCAACTAATTAAATATTTTCATTTCCGAAGAGTCCACGGTAGCCACTTTTCAAAAAGTGGGACGGCAGTTGGCTATGTCTATAGACATAGATTGATGTACCAATAAAAAGATAAAAATTACCAAGTTTTGTGCGTTTGGTTGGTTGTTGCATTTTCATCAATTAAAATAATAAGTATGTCAAAGAAGGCGAACATATTTTTTTTTGTCATAATTAATTTATAGATCTCACCGTGTGACGTGCAAAAGCTCCTACTTTGTTGTATGTAACACCCTTTATAAATAGAACAACACAAGCAAAGTGCGTTTTATTCAAAATGAAAGCCGTCTAAATTCTAATTTTAAATGGTGATTTCCAGAATCGCAGTTAAGCGCACGCTTCCTAGACGAGTAGAAAACAAAGAAATAATCTTACTTTAAAAGCCCACAGATAATATCTACCAGAATCGATGATATCTGCAGCTGCTAGCAGGCTGGCGCTATTCGGAATATGAAAAGCGCTATATGAAAGTGTGTGAGCGTGAGCAAACTTTCAAAGCGAGTACCTTACTACTTACGTTTCATACAGGGTGTAAGGGACAGGTTTCCGAAAACTTTAACGGATTGCTCAGTAGACGAAACTGAACAACTTTCCACAAGTTTTTTTTTTCAGGAAACGAAAAAAAAATTGGCTTCTCCATACAAACTGTCCAATCAAGTTTATAATTTTGAATGGAAAAGCCGATTTTTTTTCGTTTCCTGAAAAACTTTCTTGTGGAAAGTTGTTCAGTTTCGTCTACTGAGCAAGCCCTTCAAATTTTCGGAAACCTGTCCTTTACACACTGAATATTCACAAAAGCAAGTTCCAAAACGTGAGACTCCTGAGTCATAAAACGTAAAAGTAAGTTGTCATTACATACTCTGGCTCCTGGAGTCAAAGTTAAACCTAACTACGGCACTGAGCAACAGCAGTGCAAATAGAAACAAAGCCATTACTCAACTGAAGCTCGGACGTGACTGGATACGCGAGATCAATGGGATTTCGCAGCAAAAACCATTTCACTTCAACGTCACTTGAAAAGTGCTCACGTAGTTATGTACATAGAGCATTGTTCTTATTTTAAAAAGAAGTGTATAAGAATGGCATAATGAAAAGGAAATGCGCTGGATGACGCAGCAATATACCAAAGAGTAGGTATGTAATCACTGCGTTTTACTACATTTTAAGAGTCGGCAGTGTCATAATTTGGAACCGATTTTTCCGAATGTATGTACATATGAAATTGCCCGCCATGACAGTTTTGCTAACTTTCGTAACTATGAATTTCATATTCCTAGTTACGCCAACCCGCAATCTACAGACTAGTGGTATAGTTAAGAGGGCGTACAAACATTAACTATCAATACTGGACCAAAGCCACTCAAGTCCAAATTAAATATTATTAGGTACGTGATAACTGCACACAGGCTATAATTGACCACGCTGAATACGTTAAAAACAACCAAATTCAATCGCAACAACTCCAATTTTGCTATGTTTTTGTTGATTTTCTCAAAAACCGCTAAATCGATTTCGATAAAATTTATATGGGACCACCTGTGAAGTATACCCTTTTAAACAAAAAAAGAATTTTCCAAATCGGTTCAGGCGTCTTCGAGTAATCGGTGTACATAAAAAAAAAAGATTCCGACGAATTGAGAACCTCCTCCTTTTTTTTGAAGTCGGTTAAAAAAGAAATTACAGCAGAAATTTCTTCCAACTGACTATCAATCGATTTCAGATTACTTTTCAAAGCAGTAACATTTGACATACGTAATTCGATTACAGATAATCCATACTATTCATACTTCCATACTAATACTAATATCATAAATGCGAAAGTAACTCTGTTTGTCTGTCTGTTACGCTTTCACGCCCAAACCGCTGAACCAATTTTGATGAATTTTGGCACAGAGGGGATAGAGGGGACCTTGGAGAAGGACATGGGCTACTTTTTTTTGCGAAAATGAAACTCGAAGAGGGTGAAATAGGGGATGAAAGTTTGTATGGGGAATCAATCATTTCTTAAGTTAGGGATATAAATATCATCATATATCTACACTGTAAATGTAAAAACGGTCTCTGCTTAGTGGGGTAGCATGTTCGCGTCGATCACGCAGGTTAACTGACTACAGACACGGTCATAAGTTGGATGGGTTTGACTGTTAGTAACAGTTATCTCGAACGTTTCCGTGCTTCACAAGTTACAATACGTTAGGCCGTTGATGCTGGCTGCTATCACTAGATGGCAGTCGTTTCGGAAGGCCTTATAAGCAGCTTGAAAACTTCTGAGACTGGGTTGGCCACTAGCCCCACAACCTCCATCAATTCGGACTCGGCCCCTGTGTGTGGGGTATGGCCTAAACTTCCCGACATATGGGAAGAGATCCGTGCCACTGCATTGGGAAAAGGTCGTTAACACACATAGTAAATAAATACTTTTGGCTGACATAGTTAATCACTTAGAAAGGTTTTTTGAAAAGTCATCCCCCAACGAGTGAAAATATGGGATAAGAATTATATGAAAGTTAACATAGTTATAGAGTTCGTCTTTTTCTTCATTCGACATACTCGCAAATAATATTTCCGAAATACGGTAAATAGCGTTTTGTCAAATTAAAATACAATGAAATCATTCTTCTGTTTATCCTACCTTTGGTAGGGCGTAACAAAAATATAATGATGCGTGTGCCAAGCACCATAAACGATGTCAACGCGGGCGAAGCCGCGGGCGAAAAGCTAGTAAAAAATATATTTTAAAATCAGTCGGTAATTATCCGAAAATTCTAAAGATACGCTTTTAAGAACTACTGAACAGAAGCTTTTTTCCATCTTTTGTGTAATCAATGCTAATAACGAATAAAAATCTACGTCGAAGCCATTTTCCCATAAACCTGTATCCTTATAGCAACATTAACATAATTTAGGTTTCAAGTACCTTACACTTCCACCTGAAAATGAGGAGGGAAAATACCACATCCCAAGATCCTTATAACCTGGCTAACGATCGTCCTTGAGACGTTCGGCGGGGTACAAGCGCTACCCACAGTTCTCAACAGAATTTTATTATGAAAGGGCCGGCTTGATACCACTGCTCCCTTTTCTACCGCTAAGTAGGGTCACATTATACACATATCAGTACTATCGTAAAGTATTTTGGACACACCTTGCCCCTACCTAAACGACTTCATCCCCCCTGCAGGTAAAATTAAGAAAACACCTCTTCCGGAAACTAAAAGTCATAATACTGAAAAGTTTCCCCAAGGAACCCATACTTAATTCTCAAAAATAACATTTCGAATTCTCATACAATTTTGAGAATTCAATCTTTCTTTTACTTACATTCTTAAAGTATGTAACATAAAGTACCGTTATCGTACAGTTAAAAGCATATTAGAACCACACACTTCTGGGTTTCACTGTACCAGCCTGAAAATTTCAACAAAGGTCCCCGAAAAAGGCGGGAAATAACGATGCCAACGGAATGCCAATCTGAATATAGAACGAAGCACCGGATTCGCAATGCGGGCCGATAAGGGTGTGTTTATTGCGCGCAATAGCGAAAAATCTACAGCCAGCAAACAGCATTACAGCCTACCGCCCGGTGGTAAACAGTTTGTATGCGAAATGTTTCTCGATAAGAACATCATGGCTGTTGGAAATACAAAGAGACGGGATGGTAGGGATAGCGGTACTTTTTGGTGTATATTCCGATTACTAGTAAAAAAAGGTACGGTTTAAATTTATACGACTAATTTAATAGTAAAACGACGCGTGTTTATTAAACAGTTTGTTAGCACGCACAGCCTAATTGAGGGGATGTCAAAAAATGTCCACTAAACCGCCGCGACCTTCACACTCAAAGGTCTACGGAGTGGAAGCAGAGAGGCTTTTGAAAATGAAGTCACAATTTTTTTACAATCAGTCAAGTACGGACTTTTTGGCGGGAACTCGCGGCAAGAGTTTGTCATTTTTGTTTTATTATCCGAAAAAATAGATATCGTGGTTTTTAACGCATAATATTGATAGTGTATTGTTCAATAAAGTGCCATTTAAGTGTCTAATATGTAGGATAATTGTTTCGAGTGCTCTCAAGAAGTCCATGAAATCTTCATCAAAAGTGCTATCATTTTGTTGAAGAATAGAGAAAAAGTTAAAGACGACAGAAATTGATAAATGAGAACTCAAATGAAATAGAAAAATATTTAGAGAAGAGCAAACTACGTAAGAATAGGCTGTATGGCCAGAGAAGCCTTTGCCTTTTCCTTGCAAAAGCAGGAAAGAACCAAACAAAAAAAAACAGTCAAGTACTGTCAGTGAAGGATGCCGTTTTTTTAGTAAAACTACATTTGCATTTGGAATTCGAAAAGGCTTTGTCTTTACGAAGTTTGAGGGTGTCATTGGATTTGTGAGACAAATCTCGCGTTGTTTTCTTTCCACGTATTTTGACAGACATCCACTGGATTTTTCCTTTGAAATGTTTGCTAATGCACCTAAATGAACTATTAAGATTTAATTAATTTTATTCTTTAGAACAATCGTATCGTTGCTTGTTAGGTAAACGATGGGTATGAACTACACTGGTATCAACGTTATATTTCTTTGTAACACAGATGGACATGTGAACAGCATTATGACATCATTGAGTTTCATTACGCTGGGAAATCCTGATTAGCACATCGAAAATGGCTTCGGCACCTTCATCTATTTTTTTATTCAGTAATTCAGTAGTTCATTTATTCAGGTAAAATAAAATATTGTGTTTGAAATCATTGCTTAAAACAACTAAAACAAAAATTAAAAACAATCAAACTTATCATATCACAAATGTTAATTCATTAAATGAGCAAATAATAATAACAATTACATGCAGTTCATATTACATTCTGAATTACAAAAAAATAAAAATGTCGGAACGTAATATTAAAGTAAAAATATAGATTGCGTGAAATATTAATTGTTTATAATAATAAATATTGCATTGTTCCAATTAAAATCCAAAAACAAAATTACTAATGTCAACAATATTAAAATGTATCGTTAATAAACTCTTCTATACTGTAATAACACTTATTTAACAAAAATTGTTTCAGCTTATATTTAAAGTGGCATGTGTTTTGAATCGATTTAAACTCAACGGGTAATTTATTAAACAGCCTTATTCCCTGAAAACATGCGCTATGCTTTACCACTTCTAGAATTGGTATGACTTTATATTTTATAACCATCAGGTGAAATATCTAGTAGCAAAGCATAGATATGCTAGATATGTCTCTGGCTAGGGTGACAGTAAGCTTGTTAAATGGTGGTGATTATTCAAGTAGTGGAGTGAGGATTCGGTCGTGGTGGCGAGGGACATCACATCAATTCGGATTGCTTAGTTTATTGTAGGAATTAAGTGCGTAAGTAAGCGTCGGTTCGAAGAGCTCACCAATTAAGAGTAAAAAAAAAAACTTGCGTACATTTTCATACCGATTACTTTAACGGTGAAGGAAAACGTCGTGAGGACACCTGCACATCTGATTACTACATATGTATCATGGACGCATTGCACATGTCCGGGTGTAAATCTTAATGTCCTACACGTGACCGCGGATGATGCTAAGTGCAACATCGGGCAACCACCGTCTATACTGGTGGTGGATAGTACGGTTAAATTGTGCCACACGAAAACAGGAAGGGATAGCGATGTAGCCATAAATAAATATTCAGGGACATCACATTTGGGTGACATTGCTATGAACAGACACTACACACAAAATAATTTGTTTGATATCTTTACCGTGTTCCATGAGTACACTCCGGCAGCGACCGTTTTCTTTGTACCTTCCCTTTCGCATACGGGATTTACATAATTCTATACTATTGCCAGAGTTAAACAGAATGTACCCTTGAAAACTACTTTTTTAAATAAAATAAATAAATAACCGGGACAAATCACACACGGTCATCTGGCCCCAAACTAGGATTCCCTGTACTATGGGAACCAGAGACTGATATACATACACATATACATTTAAATACATACATATATAGATATAATATAATACACCCAGACACAGAGCAAACATATCTGCTCATCACAGAAATGTTTTCCCTGGGTGGGGATCGAACAACAGACTAACAACTAAAATTAGATAATAAATACAGGTAGGCAGTGACAGGACAATGCCAGCCATAGATTACATAATAGTTAAGCTACGTGAACAATATCATTTGTACGAAACACAAATAAATTCAGTTTACGCACACAATAGATAATATGCGTGAATCTTCATTAAAAAGATAAAATATGAAGTATTTATATTATGCAATATTTTTCTTTAAAACATAATAGAGTTCAATTCTGTACCAACAACGCATCACGCGTCCGCACATCTTCTGTTTTATCTTTCATTGAAGCTCTAATAAAATGTCTTCCGTGAAGATTGCAAATAGATACATGTTACGGTGTAATAGATATACAACCTTGTGCTGCAAAGAGACGCTTGGCGGCGGCTTATTAAAGAGTTGGTACCCGTTCTCTATGGAACCCTAAAACCGTCTCCATTATTTTGGGCCACTAACAGAATGGACTGGAATCAAGAACGCAGACACTCTTTGCAGAATAGCAAGAGAGAGAGGAGTTCCGCATGCTGATCGGCGACATCCGCTAGGATATGGCACCCCAAGAAGAAGAATAGGCTTAGAGGTATAAAATCATTTTTTGATAAGTCAGCCTTGACAAAATTTCTTAAATTAAAAACATGACTGGCGAACACTGTTGTATCGTATTTTAGACAGACTTCTATTAATGAGAAAATATACAAGTGGACTGTATATTATTTAAAATACTAGAAACCTATTTATTCTTGCATTTTAATAAACATTACTTTAAAAAAAATAGGATACTGAAACATAAGACTATTTATTTTCGCTCTTATAAATAAACAAAAATGCCTAAAATTGTACTAAAAACTTCGCTAAAGATTCATAATTTACTATAAATAGTAGTACTTTGTATGAAGTTTTATACAAAGTTGCTAGTTACTTATAGATTTTGTAGAATAAAAAAAAATTCCCGATGGTGACAACTTTTTACTAATTTGTATAATATCATCAAAGTTTAATAACATACTATTATACAACTAACACTTACCATGCACAGTGAGCTCGGAGTCCCGATTCAGCTCGTACAACCGCAACGCTTCATCCAGCTCCAACTGAGTAGAGATGGTGCATGGGTCTCCCTCCTCGTCCACCCACTTCATAGTGAAAACCTGGAATGTATAATTAATATTCATGCTGCATATCTGGACTTTGGAGACTCCCCAGTGCCCCAGACAACTGGTCCAGGATGTTATGGTTTTTCACGAAAATTTTAAAGAACCTGAGTTTACTTTTCGATAACATTTTTTTAAAGTAGTTAGATGCTTTATACATTCTTTTAAATTGAACAATTTTTTTTCTCATTACAATACAAAAATATATATAATTATATTCAATTGACACAGATCTAACTGATGTGACTTATGTTCAACCTTCATGTTACATTAACTTTTCAATCCATTTGTGTTTTTCTGAGCTAACAACAGAATACATTACTTATTTGTTGTTTAAGTTTTATTACATATTATGATGACTTTTTGTGTTATAATAAATTGACAGTAACAAACCTGGTCCGGCATGAAGCGACATATTGCTATCATCTCCTGAGTGAACTCTTCGAGAGTGATATTATGGTTGATGTATGTTATCATCACATCCCCATTGTACACCGTCTTCACACGGATGTCGTTGGCATGGTTGTCTTGGCTCACTAGTTGGGTCGGCATCATGACAGTCAGATTAGCACCTGCAATGAGTTCTTATATCAGCAGAGAGGAATGGATGAATGAGCATACATGTGTCGATACATATCAAACTTGCCTACTAAACTTACTTTGGCTTAACTTCGACCATATTTGTAAGTGGACTCAGGTAAGTTTCATACGTATCGACACACATATTGGGTTATTTATATAAAAGGAAATTTTTAAAAATTATAATAATTCTAGGACCAAGGAAATCGATGCTAGATTATGACTATAGTCATAGTAACTTTGTCATCTTATATTTTATAATGTACTTTATATGTATGTGACCAAAGTCATCTCACAATTATAACTATAAGTTATGATTTTAGTTTTATAACAGGAATTGTTAGGATCTAGTGACGATATAACTAGTTCCAGGGTCAGATACCCATGCAGATTAACTATAGCAGTAATAATTAACATAAACTGCTATAAGGTTTCAACTGAACAGAGTGATTAACGTATGATTTTATTTTAGTAATGGGAATCGTTAGGATCTGGTGTCGATCTAACTAGTTCCAAGGTTAGTTACCCATGCAAATTAACTATAGCAAGCATCATTAACATAAACTGCTGAAGGTTTCTACTGAACAAAGTTATCATAACCTCATATACCAACAGTAACATAGAATCGTATCAAACGAAATCACAGCACTTTTTATAGCACTAAATGTAACAAAGCAGTGGTTTGTGTAGTTTACTTCCTGTTTCGGCATGTATAATAGGTGTTGTAGACTGTTAAATGCATCTAACATTCTCCCTCTATGAATCATGACGAGAGACCCGTATACAAACCTTAGTAAGTACGCTATGTGAACACGAATAAGGCACTAGATGTTGTTCTTTCGGGTGTCTATAGTTCCATTGATAAATATCTAACTGTAAAACACAATTACTTAACGTAAATAAAAAGTGATATCAACAAAACTTTGACACAACATTGGAGTGACAAAATGCAACTGAAGGCCTGTTCCAGGTAAAATTTACTTGTCAAGAGTCTGTCCCTTTCATACTTATAAGATTTACAATAGAATGTCCTGGTGTCAAGGAAAATAAGTACTCTATCGGTGTGAGTTGGAACGTAGCCTGACATTAGTAGTAAACAGGTTGGGCAATCTTACAGTAAAAGAATTTGACACGAATTTAGTGATCTATCTCTCTTATGCAAATAGTTTGTCTCAGAAGTGAGACAAAGATGCAAGAAATCGCGCAGGAAAGCAACCTAAGCATGCGAAATTATGACGTACACAGCTGTTTCCGGAAATTTAGGGCAGATACATATTATTAACACAATACACCTCCAGACGTGACGACGACCCCATGCGACAACTCCCCACGCGACAACACGCATATCAAATCCATACAAATTCTATAGCTAGAAGCATACTAACAACACCCGACGACACGTGGCATCGGGAAGTTGTGTGTTTGGGCACAAACATATTGTTAACACCACGCCTCGCCACCCCACGCCACGTGTCGTCGGGTGTTGACAGTATCTTTCTAGCCATAGAATTTGTATGGATTAGATATGCGTGTTGTCCCGTGGGGTGACGTCACGTGGGGTGGCGAGTTAACAATGTGTTTCTACCCTTTTGGTTCTACCTATCTATCTATCAGCCGAAGGATATCCACTGCTGGACAAAGGCCTCGCCCAAGGATTTCCATACCGACCGGTCCTGTGCGGCTCGCATCCAGCGGTTTCCCGCAACCTTCACCAGGTCGTTGGTCCACCGAGTCGGAGGCCTGCCCACACTGCGTCTTCCAGTGCGCGGTCGCTACTCGAGAACTTTACTGCCCCAACGGCCATCTGTTCTACGGGCTATGTGCCCTGCCCACTGCCACTTAAGTCTAGCGATTCTGAGAGCTATGTCGGTAACTTTGGTTCTCCTACGTATCTCCTCATTTCTGATTCGATCACGTAGCGTAGGGAAACACCAAGCATAGCACGCTCCCAGGCGCGGATTCAGGGGGAGGGGGGCAATGGGTGCAATTGCCCCCCCTGAAGCCTGACCGAAGTACTAAAACTTCTATAAAATGCAAATATATAGAGGCATTTCTAAACTATTCAAAAAATTCACCTTTTTATAGTAACGGTCTAATACCATCAACCCCTTCATAAATATAGGTCACTGAAAATTTGCCCCCCCCCCCTCCCCCCTCCTGGATCCGCGCCTGCTCTCTCCATCGCCCTTCTTATGAGGCCCATAGTGAGCGACCATGTCTCGGATCCATATGTCATCATCATCACTGGCAACACACACTGGTCAAAGACTTTAGTCTTGCTTGAGACATTGCGGTATTTTGGACGTGAAGATATTGCGGAGCTTCCCGATTGATCTCTTTCTCGAAGTTGGACCTACTTAACTGGACTGTTTGTCTAATCGTGAACAACTTCGAGTGTACAGTCTTCAGAGGAGAGGGTGTAACACGGACGTTTGACATGACTTTCGTCTTGTCCATGTTCATTTTAAGACCCACTTGTTGGGAGGCTCTACTGAGTCCTTCGAGCATTGCGCCTAGGCCTAGGTCCTCCAAGGACTCAGCCATGATCACGAATTCACGATATCGACATCAAATCGAAGGTGAGTGATGTACTCGCCATTGATATTGATGCCGAGTCCTCTCCAGTCCAGAAGCATGAAGACATCTTCCAGTGCAGCGGTGAACAGTTTTGGAGATATGTATAACGTCTCCCTGTCTCACTCTCACCCCACGCTGCAGCCGGATAAGTTTCGAATTCGGATCCTGGTGGCATTTTCATACAAACACTTCAACAGTTCGATGTATTAGCACCGTTGGAAAGACTGTAACACAGCCCAAGTCTCGATCGAATCAAAGGCTTTCTCATAGTCCACAAACACCAAGCATAGTGGCCGATTATACTCTTCAGTCTTCTGTATAATCTGCCGCAACGTGTGTATGTGGTCTACGGGTACGGGCTTGTCATGTCATTAGTATGTTACCGCCCTTTAATAAAAGTTCAATTTTCGTTCAAAAACTTTCCTAAAAAGCCATAAAAAAACACAATCTTAAGAACATAGGTAACTAAAGACGAGGCGGTATGGCCATGGAGCCTTAGCCTGCTCAACAAGGGCAAAAAAGAAAAAAAAAAAGAAAAGATCCCTGTTAACTATTTTTAAACGAAAATTAAATTGCCAAGGTTGAGAATTTTTGGGAGGATTTATTTGCACAAAATATAATATTTTCTGTTTATTTCTTTTATTTATATAGTTCAACGATTACTAAAACAAATCATGGTAAGTCACCACCTGAATTATTTAATTTTGCAATGCCACGAAACAAAATCTATGCTACTATTTGTTGTGATGACTAATACCATCAATTTGAGTGAAATTTTACACTGTTTTCTTGTATTTTAGACGGAGCAACAGATGGATTGCGCTCTGGACTTGATGCGGAGACTGCCTCCCCAGCAGATCGAGAAGAACTTGACAGATTTAATCGACTTGGTGCCAAGTTTATGTGAGGATTTACTTTCCTCAGTTGATCAGCCTCTGAAGATTGCTCAGGACCGCAGCAACGGGAAAGACTATTTGTTGTGCGACTACAATCGAGATGGTGACTCGTACCGGTCTCCTTGGTCGAACACATATGACCCACCGCTAGAAGACGGCTCAATGCCCTCAGAGAGACTGAGAAAACTAGAAATTGATGCCAATCATGCCTTCGATCAGTATAGAGAGATGTATTTTGAGGGTGGTGTCAGCTCTGTGTATTTATGGGATATGGATCATGGTTTTGCAGGTTAGTAAGCTTTAAAAGAAGCTCAAAAATTGTATAAGGTTCACAGTCTATGAATGGAATAGTAGTAAAAGAAATATTAATGTAAAACTTTTTAAAAGACAACAAAACCTTAATTTATGTTTGTTTTATTAACTCAAAAAACTGACCGACCGACCGACAACCTAGTGAAGGTTGCGGGAAGCTGCTGGATGTCAGCCGCACAGGACTGGTTGGTATGGAAATCCTTGGGGGAGGCCTTTGTCCAGCAGTGGACGTCTTTAGGCTGACGATGATAATGATTAACCCAAAAAAAAAATACAATTTGCATACATTTTGAAATTCATTTGTAACTTGTTGATTTTCCGTTCTATTAACTTTTAAAATTAGGCTGTACTCTTTATCTCTGTAAATAGTCATAATACGTAAGATAGTGTGATATAAAAACTGTTTATTCACATTCACATAAATAAGGGTCTACTCTACTGTCTTTTCTTATCATCATGGAAATATCCTGTCTTGATAACATTCATTTTAGATGGCAGTCTTTTATTTTTAGTAGCATTAAGTTGAGTAAAAACTGCCTGTGTTCATTTTATTTGAGAAGATGTATCATAATATTCACTAGCTTCTGCCCACAATTTTGTCTGCATGGACTTCAGAATAGGGTCCAGATATAGATAAAATGTTAAGGCAGCACCATCTAGTGACAAAGTAAAAATCATTTTTTACCCATTCCTCCAGGAATCCTTGAGTTTTTTGGGATAAAATATCCTATGTGTTAGCCGAGTGCTTTATCTATCTACCTACCTTTCATCCAAATCCGTTTAGTAGTTTCAGTATGAAAACGGAACAAACAAACAAAAATTTATAATATTAGTAAGATAAGATTATGTAAGGTGTCTATAATTACTAGGAAAGGGACTGTGCTATTAACTACTGATCTGAGAGTAATGGACTCAATTGGCCTTGGCCTTGGGTAAATGTTTTTGTTGCAAGCATTTGGTTTTCTGTATCCTGGATGTATTATATTTATAGTATGTATGTATTTAAATATTAAACATGTATGTATACCCTTCTCTAGTTCTTATAATACTGATATTTAAAATACCTATCTTTGACCGGATTAGTATTAGAATCAATTACATAAAAGTTTCTTTTTTTTATAACCAAAACATTCTGTAACCAGACCTTCATGTCACTTTGTATGACTATTCCAGGTGTAATACTTATAAAGAAAGCTGGTGACGGCTCTCAAAAGATCAAGGGGTGCTGGGACTCAATCCACGTGGTTGAGGTGGTGGAGAAGAGTTCAGGCCGTAATGCCCACTATAAGCTGACCTCTACGGCGATGCTGTGGCTGCAGACCAACAAGGAGGGCAGTGGGACGATGAACCTTGGTGGCAGTTTGACTAGACAGGTGAGTTTGGGTTATATTATATACAGTGTGAGTCTTTATAAAGTGCAAATATGAAAGGGGGTGAAATAAAAGCCAATTTTATTGCCCAGAAAAATATTAAAAAAAAATTTTTGCAGATGATTATTTTTTTAAAATAACATCTGCTGTCCCTAAGTAAACAAAACATTGTAACTTTTAAATTAAGCAAGCTAGAATGTTAAAACAAAAAAAGTGACTGGCAGTAGATGGCCGTACCACAGAAATTAAAAAATACACAAAACTAAGACTAAGAAAACCCAAAACTAGCATTTAGAGCAACAGTGAAAAAAATAGCGTATCTGGCATACTACTGTTTAATTGCTTATAGCAAACATTGTGTGTAGGTTAGAAACTTGGGATTTTTATTATTTATTTTATTTTATTTTACAGGAAAACTTACAGCCAGTTAACACTGTAATGGTACGATTATGTATTTAAAAGCTAAACTAATGTCAAATATCTTAAAGTAATAAAAACATAGGGTTAATAGGTGTTATTTTATTATTTTTTTTGCAATTAAACACAAGAAATGAAAAATTTTCTGTAAAAAAATGCTTACATTTAATTGGTGTTTATTTTTTGTGTAATTTTTTTCAGTGGCACGCCCACACTTTTTTGTTTTAACCTTCTAACCTACTTAATTTAAAAGTTATAACATTTTGTTTACTTGGAGACAGCAGATGCTATTTATACTTTTTACATTTTGTTAATATTTTTCTGGGCAATAAAATTGGTTCTTATTTCATCCCCTTTCATATGTGCACTATGTATAGAAATGGTGTTATAAAGGGTTTTTAAAGGTACCGACATTTTTATACTACCGATGAAACTGAAGTAGGTACTTTCCCTAAGGTTTTTTTTAAAAACTAAGTTGACTAATCAATCACCTTTTTTTAATAGAAATTTGAGTGGGATTCATTTCATTTATATTTATAGACTTCAGGAGATAGACAATACCACACAGTTATCAAACCTCACAGATATAACTTTACCTGAAACACTAACAGAAAATAAAAAAGGTCTTAAAAAATGAAATTATTTTAAAAATAAGTGAGGGCTTCAAAGCACTAACAAAATATAAAATAAGGTATTAATTCCTGCTCTACATAAAACAATAAAATTAAAATTGAAGGTATAAAAAATTATAATATATTTTGATTTTAATATTTATTACTTTTCACGTTGCAGGCTGAGCAAGACTCAGCGGTAAGCGAGGTGACACCACACATCGCGAACATCGGCCGCATGGTCGAAGACATGGAAAACAAGATCAGGAACACGCTCAACGACATCTACTTTGGTATGTAAAGAATTGTACAAATGCCCAGTGATATTTAATTTCATTACCAAAAAAGGCAATTTGGTGGGTGTTCACCTCCTGTGTAATGGCAACACTGCCAACAATATTGGCAACCGAGAGGTAGCGTCATTTCTTTCTAATGCTGTTTGCCATCGACACCATG
Source organism: Coleophora deauratella (assembly GCA_958295455.1). Taxonomy (NCBI): domain Eukaryota; kingdom Metazoa; phylum Arthropoda; class Insecta; order Lepidoptera; family Coleophoridae; genus Coleophora; species Coleophora deauratella. The sequence continues at coordinate 12,368,919 of OY282406.1, read as the reverse complement.
ATCGTTAAAAATATTTCATTATTAATTGCTGATGCAGCGAACTACCCTACTGTCAAAGAAGTTTCATAACGTCGCTGTACTGTTTGATTCACTGAGTTGTTACACATGAGCAATCTTTTCTGTGACTGTTGACTTTTTCCACAGGCAAAACGAAGGATATAGTGAACGGACTCCGGTCGGTTGTACCGGCGGACGTGGCTCGGCAGACGGCGGCGTTGCAACACGACCTGGCCGCGGCACTACAGCGACGCCACACCGCGGACTCGCGCCACAACCACCACTAGGTATGTCACACCCGTCGCTGGTTACATCACACCCAACACTATAGTGTGCCTCATACCACCACTAGGTATGTCACACCCGTCGCTGGTTACATCACACCCAACACTATAGTGTGCCTCATACCACCACTAGGTATGTCACACCCGTCGCTGGTTACATCACACCCAACACTATAGTGTGCCTCATACCACCACTAGGTATGTCACACCCGTCGCTGGTTACATCACACCCAACACTATAGTGTGCCTCATACCACCACTAGGTATGTCACACCCGTCGCTGGTTACATCACACCCAACACTATAGTGTGCCTCATACCACCACTAGGTATGTCACACCCGTCGCTGGTTACATCACACCCAACAATATAAGGCGCTTTTATTGTCATGCGGATTTCTGCCCGCATGCGTGCGCCCGCAATGTATCGTTTCAGTAAATTTTTTGGGCCAGGGCCCTTTTATTGTCCAGCGTGTCACACGCACACGGGTCGCTTTGGAAACACCGCACTCATTCGGGCAGAAACCCGCATGACAATAAAAACGCCCATAGTGTGCCTCATACCACCACTATAGTTCATTCCAATCAAAAAAAAGCAAAAGGTAAACAAACATAGTATGCAGATGACATTGACATATGTCAGTTCCATAGTAAGTTTGTTTACGTTTTGCTTTTTTTTGATTGGAATGAACCATAGGTATGTCACACCAGTCGCTGGTTACATCACACCCAACACTACAGGATGCTACTTTATTAGTGCCCGATATTATAGTCAGTGCTTCTACTCCTGATTTCGATCAACTTTCTCCAAGGAACCCATAGTCAAATCGCAAAAAAATATTTTGAACTCTCTTTATACAAATTGATCAGCCGAGCGGCCAAATTAGTATGAAAAATCCAAAAATCTTTTTGTGATTTGACTATGGGTTCCTTGGAGAAAGTTGATCGAAATCAGGAGTAGAAGCACTGACTAAAATATTGGGCACTAATAAAGTAGAACCCTTATTATAGTGTGCCTCATACCACCACTAGGTATGTCACACCCGTCGCTGGTTACATCACACCCAACACTATAGTGTGCCTCATACCACCACTAGGTATGTCACACACGTCACTATTTTCATCACACCCGATACTATAAGGTAGTCAACACTAGTCCAAGCTAGAAGCTGATCTCTAGATAAATAATTCTGGAAGAAATGAAAACTGAACAGAAACTGTTCTTGTTTACGTGATATATTATGTATCTCTTTCAAAAGCAAAAAGTTTTTATTTTGCATTATGTGAACGCCATCCAGAAGGCTAGAAAATGAATTGGACTTTTGAATCCAGGTAGAATCCAGAGTAACTGAGTACCTAAATATTAATTTCTTAAGTACCATTGAAAAAATGTCTGTAATTTTATGTTAAGTTTCAATAAAAAAAAAATGTTACAATTTACAGGTGGCGATTTTTGGTTACAGCAACACTGAAGGATGAAATTAACCAACACACAATACCAAGAAATGTTAGTAACATAGTTTTTGTTTTGGAGCTATACTTATAAAACTTTGATGAAGTTAGAGGTGTAATTAAATATCTTAAATCTTAGTAATACATGGATAAAATTTGAATGAAAAATTATAGGCTCTTATAAATCTATTTTTGTCAAAACAAGTTACTTCCTCCAGTTGTTATTCTCTTAGAATCAAATGCAAATAAAAACAATTCGTTATTTAAGTGCAACCTATAAGGTGCTTTTTAGTATGACTAAGTAGGTAATGCATTACTTGAAATTGTTTGTTGCTGGTTTTTCTTTAGTAACATGTACCCAAGAATCATTATTGTTTAAAATTGCATTTTTTTACTGCTTATTAGTATTTCTTTTTTATTGTAAATTAGATTATTGTATTTTTAAACTAACTAAGGAAAATAATAATAAGGTATTAAAATTATATAAAAATAAAAGTATAGAATAATAATTATGTTACTCCTCTACCTATTGCAACAAGCCAACTTTAAATGTTGCAGTTTATTATTTTCAACCTAACAGTAATAATAACATATTGGAATTCTGAATTATTATAGGCCTCTAATAAATAAAAGGAAATATTTATCTGTTATGTGTTTTTAATATTCATACCACAATGTTATTCAAGCTACTTGTAAAGGTTATATTAAATCAATATTAATATTAATAATTTTATTGGAGAGGGAAAAACAGGTAATGTATTTTTTTTAGGTTGCGGTGGTAGTAACCATTTAGATACTTCTCAATTCTACATATAATAATGTAGCCATTGAAGCTGTGATAACCGAAATTGCTATTTTATCCAAATGATAATAATTTGCCATGTCTTCTTTAAAAACAGTATTTGTGCTGTGATGGGAGCCGAACTCTTGTGTGACATTCAAATCAAACTGGTTACATTTATTATCATAATATGAGTTAATTGGTAACTTTACACCTGCCATCTTTACCTTATAAACCTTTTATACTTATTTTCAGTCTTCAGTTAGAGCAGGTGCATTTGCAGTTGACTTAAAGGACACAGCCACATGTGCCATTAGATCGTCCAGCTGTACCAGGTCTTCCAGAAACAACATAAGTGTCATGGATATACACAGTGCATTTTCGTAGCTATAGCTTTTCTATGCTTGGGAGTAGGGTTGCCAGGTGTCCGGCTTTTTACAGTCGTGTCCGGCCAAATATAAGCAAGTCCGGCCTGTCCGGCTTTTGTTAGGCTTTTCATCAACCCCGCTCCGCTAAAATATATCGAACGAAAACGCGTGACTCACGTGGACAAGCATGACTCGCGACCTCTCGCAGGAGTCGCACGTCTTAATGTGGAGAAGTTACAAATTACTTTAGTAAGAATAAAATGTGATTAATATTATAATAACAATATATTGGATGAGATTAAATGCTTTCCTATGAAATTGCCGTTTTGAAAGTTCAACTGCATTTCATACCAAATATTAATTATTTACCTCCAAATTCCATTGTAAGGTTCCATTGGATACTGTATTGGCGTTTTATAAGAGGTCAATCCGGGAGTTGACTGCATGAAAAATAAATTACGAAATATTATTGACTAAATAGCTCTTTAATTGAAATTGTTAAAAAACTTAATCACTTTAATTTTCATTAAATTTTTAATTTATAACAATTTCCTAATTAGTATGCAAACTACTATTTTGAACAATGACGTCATCGTACAAAATTTCAAACATTTTTAGAACAAAATGCCGTTTTTGACATTTGATAAAAAGTAACTCAAATGACTAGCAGTCAACTACCGGATTGCGTAATTTTTTTCTACCGAAAAAATATTCAAAAATAATTCATGTGGTACCTAGCGAAGAACTCGCAGGGGCAACTCTAGCCCTTAAACAAATAAGTATTTTTTCCTAAAATAATGGTGATTTTCAGTGACGAAGAAACCTGTGCTATTGTTATTATTATTTAGTACAGATAAGTTTACATTACTTACAGATAATTTCAGTACCTTAATTTTTTTTTACAAGTATTAATTTTCTCTTCAAACTTTTTGAAATGATTGGGCCATTTCATATAGGTAAGCATGAATGAATAACAGTATTACACAAATAAAAGTATCTTTTTTTTTCTTTTAAAAACCAGTGTGTCAGGCTTTCAGGGCAAGCTGTCCGGCTAAATATGAATCTGTGTCTGGATTTTCTATTTCTGGGCCTGGCACCCCTACTTGGGAGTAAACAATCATTTTTAAGTTGAACTCTGATAGTATTACCTTCTTTTTTTACCGCTTTTTAGGGTTCCGTAGCCAAATGGCAAAAAACGGAACCCTTATGGATTCGTCATGTCTGTCTGTCTGTCTGTCTGTCCGTATGTCACAGCCACTTTTTTTCCGAAACTATAAGAACTATACTGTTGAAACTTGGTAAGTAGATGTATTTTGTGAACCGCATTAAGATTTTCACACAAAAATAGAAAAAAAACAATAAATTTTGGGGGCTCCCCATACTTAGAACTGAAACTCAAAAAAAAAAATTCATCAAACCCATACGTGTGGGGTATCTATGGATAGGTCTTCAAAAATGATATTGAGGTTTCTAATATCATTTTCTTCTAAACTGAATAGTTTGCGCGAGAGACACTTCCAAAGTTGTAAAATGTGTGCCCCCCCCCCGTAACTTCTAAAATAAGAGAATGATAAAACTAAAAAAAATATATGATGTACATTACCATGCAAACTTCCACCGAAAATTGGTTTGAACGATATCTAGTAAGTAGTTTTTTTTAATACGTCATAAATCGTAAACCGCAATTTACCTTTCATTCAAGTTACAACGAACTACAAAAACTTTTATATTATGTTACTTGCTGCTACGGAACCCTTCATGGGCGAGTCCGACTCGTTCTTGGCCGCTTTTTTCTACTATGTGTGACATCCTTTAAACTTGTTTATTTTACATTTTTTTAAATAAGAAAGCCCAAGATGATCTATTAAAATTCTTCGTAAAGTACTTTTCTATCCGGGAAAATTAAGTTCTCTCTTAGCAATGTTTTATCTTTTATTTAATTAAATTTAAATAAAACTAAAGCTCGAAGCAAGTCTGAGGCTCAAAGTTTTCCGCAAAGAGAATATAATCACCACTACGTTGTTTTCCGTTTATAAAAGTACTCTGTGCTCAAAGTGATAATTAGTGGTAACTTAAATAAACAACAAGGAACGAGCTGGGCCGCGTTCGTTCAGTACCTGCACTTGACAGCAACCGTTTTTTACCCTCTCTTTCTCACTTAGGCGATTTATATGTATGTATTTAAAAGTATATGTGTATGTATATCAGTCTCTGGTTCCCTAGATACAGGGAATCCTAGTTTGGGGCCAGATGACCGTGTGTGATTTGTCCCAGATATTATTATTATTATTTTCAAATATAGATTTGGGCTACTCTGTCTGACCACTTCGCGCGCTAGGCGAAGTGGCAGGAGCTACTCCAGCAGAAGCACAGTCGGCTGGAGGTCAGTGCGACGAGGAGAGAAAGCGTCGGACAATCCGGGCATTGTCGAGGGGGACCGCCTTTTGCATAGCCGCTATTATCGGTCTGCCTCGAAGTCCCAACTGCCTAAGGTTACGATCCAGGTCAGCAGGGATCAAACCATTAACGGACAGGACCACAGGAATGATTTCAGTGGATTGTACTTGCCACACATCCGTTACCTCGTGCGCCAGGCTAAGGTACCGCAACCTCTTGTCGGCATCAGCTTGCACGAGGTTTTCGTCGTGTGGAATAGTGACATCCACCAAAAACACCCTTGACTGCGCCCGATCCATCAACACGATATCAGGTCTATTATGATCAATAGACCTATCAGTGATGATGTCTCGGTCCCAGTAGAGCTTGGCGCGGTCGTTTTCGAGAACTGACTCCGGTGTGTACTTGTAATATGGCAACCGCCAAGCTATGAAGCCATACTTTAGAGCGATCTCTTGATGAAGGATCCTGGCTGCTTGGTTATTTTATTTATTTATTTATCTTCTTATAGCTATCTTTACAGGTTATATCCTAATGCGATAGATATGGAATAAGTATTACATACATTACACCAAAGAAAAGCAAAATATAGAAAAAAATAAAATCACATGGCATAACAAATAATATTATGTCTGTGCAGATACTCAGTGTTACAAAGAATCGAACAACCGGAGGTTATATGGCGCAGGGTCTCACCTGGCTGACGGCACAACCGACATCCGTCCAAAGTACCGTCTTTCATTATGAACCTCCTGTAGTTGTTCGTCTTTATAACCTGATCTTGTATTGTACAGACAAAACCCTCGGTCTCTGCAAAGAGGTCTCCGAAGCGCAGCCAGTGCACAGAAGCCTTCTGATCTACGAAGGATCTGTAGAGAGCCTTAAAGAACCTTCCGTGCAGCTCTTTCTCTTTCCATATGGCTTCCCGCTCAACAGTGCTAAGCACAGCCGGCGCTTGCCAGTTCTCTTGGGCCATGGATAGAGGGGTTAGTCCTTTATCACATGCTATGACCACTCTATGCAAATCACTATCGACTTTCGCCTGAAAATAGCATCAGAGGCTGCATATTTCCCGGTTGTGCATTTGTTTTACACTAAGAAGGCCACGACCGCCATTCTTCCGCGGAATATACAGCCTCATCACTGACGACCTCGGATGATGCATCCTGTGGAGTGTCATAGTAGCACGGACCTTCCGATCCAGGGTATCCAATTCAATCTGAGTCCATCTGAGTATGCCGAAGGTGTACAGGAGAACGAGGATGACCCAAGCATTAAATGCTCGTATCTTGTTAACGCCCGACAAATAGCTATCCAAAACTTTTGTCAGGCGCTCCCAAAATATGCCACATACTGCCTGCGCCATCTCCGTCTCGCTGACACCAATACTCTGCAACATACCCAGATACCGGTATGTCTCAGTCTGAGAGAGGGTACGAATGTTCATGGAGTCACTATCGACTCCATTCGAATGCACGACCCTACCCCTTTCAACATGAACGATCGCACACTTGTCCACCCCTAGCTCCATATTAATGGAGCTGCTGAAATTACAAGTAATTCTCAACAGCTCCCCTAACCGTGTCGCATTTGGAGCGAACAACTTGAGATCATCCATGTACAAGAGGTGCGTCATGCGTAGGCCACCTCTCTGAAACTGAAATCCCGTCCCTGGCTTCTCAAGAAGAAAGCTGAGTGGATTAAGGGACAGGCAAAACCAAAGTGGACTCAGGCAGTCACCCTGAAATATACCCCTCTTTATCCTAATCCGGTCTTCCGCATTCGACAGCCGCTGACCATGGAGACTAAAGAGACATGGTCTCTAACTGTACTGTCAATCTTGTACAGCTCGAGAACTCTCTTTAACCATGAATGGGGAACCGAGTCGAAAGCCTTCTTATAATCAATCCAGGCAGCGAAGAAGTTGCGTCGATTGCGATTCACCAATTTGCCCACGACCGCGTCGATCAGGAGCAGCTCCTTTGTACCGCGACTGCCGCCCCTACATCCATTCTGAGTTACAGCCATGATGTTATTCACCTATATGAAGGCGTCTATCTTGGCCTTCAGAATGGATGTAAGTGTCTTGTATGTTGTGGAAAGACACGTAATGGGGCGGTACTGACTAGGGTCAGCGGTATTGCTAGACTTAGGAGCAAGATGAGTGATCCCAGTAGTCAAGAAGTTCGGGACCTGACACTGCTCGAGAGCTTGCTGGAATTGGATGGCTAAGGTCTCGTGACTAGCATTGAACCCCTTAAGCCAATAGTGGTGCAGTCCGTCGCTTCCTGGAGTTTTCCAATTTGGAGCTTTTCGGACCGCTTGCAACACATCATCGGCACTAATGGTCACGGGGTTCATAGGCTCGATGCCATCACACACCTCCTCCAGCTCAGCCATCCACCGCTCCTCGTTGTGTTGAATAGGCCTAGACCACAGGTTTCGCCAAAAGGCCACCATACCTGCGCTCTCTGGGCTCTCACATGTGTTGAACACAGCAGGTCGATCCAGTGATCTATAGAACTTCTTTTGATCACTCATGAAGAGGCGATTCTGACGAAACAGGTCTACTCGCTCCGAGTATCGCCGAATACGATTTGCCCACACAGCTATCCTTTGCTTTAGGTCATCGATGCGCTCTGCAACTAATCGCATTGCATGGTCTCCTGCAGGATCAAAGTCTGATCCTGCAAATGCGAGCCTGACGAAGCGCATCACTCTGGGCCTGGTGTTGCCCGACCTGAAAGTAATCAGTATGCCAATGAGGACCCTTGCCTTAGTGATACGACGCTCAATCCTTTTCTGCCATGCTGGCTTTCCCCGCGTGGCGGAGATGCGAGCCGGTTCTGGCAGTTTGGCACCAACAAATCGGCAGACCGCCATTGCAGCGCCAAAAAGGATTGAGTTTGTATCACCAAGGTCGCTGCTTCTCGCCAAATAATCTGGCAGCATGCGATTTACGGCCTCAATGACATCCCGATTCCGGACGCTAAGGGGCAATCGTGGAAGCCGCGGCCTCTCCTCATGAGGCAGAGTGCGGAATTCTTGAATCGCCTCCTCAAGTGTGCTCCTGATTTACTCTAATTCCTGGGAAATCGTTTCAGCCTCAATATCCTCATCAGGTAATTGTCAAGGGCCAGTGGGTGGTTCATGCATTTGCGGTACATGCGCCGACAAGCTTCGCGACCCATTTAATGAGGATCTTGAGACCGGAACGATTTCGCGTCGTAGTCCTTCGAGTTCGGCCGCGCTAAAGATGTTCGAGCGCAATATGTACCGAACTCGGTCTGACAGGTTTTGCTCCGAGACAGATAATGCGGGCTCCAAGCGCAAAAACTCTTGGTGCATCCTCACTCGGTACTAGACATGGGCGCCGCGCCGGCGCGGCGCGGTCGCGCCGATTTGTTTACGTCGCCGCCGCCGCCGACTCTTTCGAAATTCGCGCCGACCAGACCAAACAGCAAGTAATTTTGGTTAAATTAAATGTAGTTTTTTTCAACATGCCGTACGGTACCGCACCTCATATTATTTAGAGCAGATTGCAGATGTAAATAAAGAAAGAAATCGATTCATGCGTGGAGATACAAAACACAACTCGTGTGGATTTTCTCAGACCGCATTCAACGAGTATGTAAATTCTAATTGCCCTTATTTTACACAAAAATGTTGGAGATACCTGGCATTACCCAATTTCAAAGATTAAGCTAACTTTAACCCAAATCGATCCAACATCGACACTATAGCGAAGATATCTTTAAACCGTGGGAGAGCCATGCTTCGGCACGAATGGGCCGGCTCGACCTGAGTGATACCACGGCCTCACAGAAAACCGGCGTGAAGCAACGCTTGCGTTGTGTTTCGCCGAGTGAGTGTACTGGAGGCCCAACCCCCCCATTCCCCCATCCCCTTATCCCCCATCCATTTCAAAGGTCCTCTGCTGTTGCGGGTGTCTATGTATGCACATATCAACGAGTTTGCGCTATAATGACAACGGAAGGCTTCCCTTCATAAGTTCTTTCATGGACCTGTAGCTCTTCCAGGCGTTTTCGACGCGTCTATCGATTTCCTTTTCCTTTTCCATCCTTCGAGAATACTCGAAGGATGTTATCTGGCCCAAGTAGATGTACTCGCTGACATATTGCAATACTTGCCCGTCTACCATGACCTTATGTCTCGTGCTGTTGGTCATAATTTGGGTTTTGGACCTGTTTACATGTAGACCAACCTCAAGGCTCGCTGTGCTCAGGTCTTGGAGCATTTCTTCTAGTTCGCGTGCTGATGGGGAGAAAAGAACAACCGGAGATTTGTTAATCTTCTGTTGTTGCCAACGTCAATTGCCCTCACCTGCCACGGTGTTCCTAACGTTTTAAATACTTCTTCTGGAGTACTGCTGCCCTCGGATGACAAAACGCGGCAACAAGGGTTACCGCGTTTTGTCTTAACATAGCTTAATTTGATCTACTACTCCTGACCTATGACGTAATGTGGGCAAAAATTAATTTACTCCATTTAAAACCAAAATACAAAACATAGTAACCTAAAAATCCTATAGAATGTTTAACAAATCGCGAACTTTAAACGCGTTTTTCTCAACTTCACTAATTTCAGGTTACCGCGTTTTGTCATCTGAGGGCAGACTGGTAAAGAGCTTTGGAGACAGCGGGTCACCTTGTTTAATTCCCTTTTCAATTTTAAATATTGGACCGGGTGTTTGAAGCTTGACACTTGCTGTACTATTTTCATATATAATCTTTATGGTTAAACGTTAGTGCTCCCTGGTTGAAAAAATCCGTTAGATGGCGTTAATCTGACTATAACTTGGTTTCTCGATTTAAAAATAGTATAAATAACCCTAAACCATACTACGTAAAACAGCGAGCGGTTACAAGATCAATGTACGCTAATAAACCATAATAATGTTAATTAAATAAGGATTTCGATATATTTGTCCCCTTACAATTATAATTTTGCGTTTATCTCGTATGAATAAGGGCTCAAATTACGCACACATACATAAAATTTTCACGTATATGATGCTTATTTTGACTTACCTCTGTAAGTAGTCCATAACCTAGAGGTGCAAGCGGCAAATTTTGTACGAACTTTTTACGTTATTGCTTTTAGGTCCGGGTTCGTATCCTACGAAATTTTATTGTTTTTGTCTTTTTATTTAGTATGAACATAAGTAAATATAACAAGACCCAAGAGCGATTAAAGAAAAGATTTTTTAAAAGAAAAAAATCATTTATTGAATAACAATGTCGCATTGCAATCATTCATAGCATTGGCCTGCAAGGAGATATGTATCACGCCTCCCCCGCGAATCAGGACACCAGGGGAGACAGCAGCAGCTGGTCGAGGTGACGGATCCACAGGAGTCCCTCATCGGTTCTGACTTCATAATGTACTCCACCCAGACGTCGGATTATTTTGCCGAATTCACACTTCCGGGCAAGAGAGGAATAACTCCTGGCCACCTTGTCTCCAGGAGAGAAATGCCTCCTTGTCCTCTGACTACGGGGCTCCGGTCTAGGTTTGTGACTAGCATGGCATGTAGCTTGTTTCTGAACTCTTTTCCAAACATCCAAACATCAGTAGGTAGGGAGTCCTTCTTGGAGTTTCTGTCTGCCTCAAGCGGACTGAGGTCTCCCTTTGAGTGGTGAAGTATTACTTAGTTTTCGTAATGTAGTTTTCAGTGCTATACACAACTCCTCAAACACGAATCTGTACAAGGTTACATCTTCAAGATGTTCATCTTCGGTTTCTAATTCTATGTTGTTCTGTATTTCGTGAAATTTCTTTATTGTTTTGTCGAGTGACTCCAAGCGGGTCTATTTACTTACTTGGGTCTTGAGTGTCGAGCACATTTTCTGTGCGCGTTAATAAACTGTACTGAGCTTCTTGTACGTTTTAATTTCTTTAAATCCATTGAATTGGCCTCCTCACCAATATTAAAAATATAAAATATCTGTTCAGTCACATAACATTTATTGAATAACAACGTTGCCTAGCAATAGCTTGCAAGGAGATACGTATCAAGCAAGGAGATACGAAGTGATGTCGAAAATATCTGGAGGCACGGCGCCGGCGCGGCGGTGCCTTTGCAAGCCAAGTTTTACGTGATTTGGAGTCACGGTAAAGCCTCCACAAGCTAAGGAGAGTATCAAACTTTGGAATCACAGATTAGCATAATTTTTATATACAGGTGATTGGTAATTCGACGTGATCCTTCAAAGGGGTTATACTAGAATTGCAACAAATTAAGTCCAGTTAACCAGGGGTCAAAAATATATGGTTACTGAGATATTAAACCGCGGCGGCGGCGGTCTGTATTGAGTTTATGAAACAAGGAACTTTTGTCATCAATTTGTACGACAAGTTCACTACATTTTTTTCTAGTAATACTCAATTACTTATTTATTTTATTCGTATGGCATGGAAAATTTATACAAAATAATATTTTTATGCAACTTAAGACCATTTATTTTTGAGAATGTGTGAGTTTTGGGCAAGTATTTTTTTTTTAAAGCGAGCGCTCATTTCTCAGCTTTTAAAAAAGTATCAATTTAATGTAAACAGTGTTATGTTTTTTTCATAATTAATTGTTTTTGGTAACAAGGTAGAAATTTTAAAAAAATCTTAAAACTGTAATATCTCAGTACAGTAACCATACATTTTTGACCCCTGATGAACTGGACTGAATTTGTTGCAAAGGACCTCTAGTATAACCTCTTTGAAGGATCACGTCGAATTACCAATCACCCTGTATATGTCATAGGGAATGGCCCCCTTATTACTTCCGTGAAGCGGTAGCATGAAATTCGTTTTCACTATCGAGAAAAATAGATTCATTTTTAAATTTTATTATTTTTTAAAATTTATTTATCCATACAGATAAAAGTTTTTCAATTAATTTTCAAGCACATGAAATGATATCAATGACAATAGACAGTTATCAGAAAAGTTGATGTTTTCTTAATTAAAATAACATAATTATCAGTATAATCCTTTAAAGAATAATGAATTACTCCAAGCAGCGCCTCAAAAGGTATGATAATCTCAAGTGGAGGGTGGTAACCATCTATATGTGGCACAAGGCTACCTACAACCGCTTCATGTACATCAACTAATTTAACCGAAGTCTGGACAAGTACTACATCTAACTTGCCGCCGTAAGCGTTTGTGACACCGTTATGTTCAGTAAGATTACAAATATTTGTGAAATAAGAGAAATAACTTATTACACTCAAGGATGCACTATTCAGATTTAAGTCTCCAACTATAATGACAATACCATTCATACTATCTATCTTATCTTCCACTGTTTGAAACCAGCTTAAATATGTACTGTTTGTTGAATTGGGGGGGGGGATGTACACCACACAGATACAAAACTTTACGTTATCCACTACAAGTGACACCCACAAATCTTCTCCACTATCTGTTTCCAGATCAGGAAGACGCTGCAAAGTAAGTCCCGTTCTGGCAGCCAAAGTACTCCACCTTGGTTTCGGAGGTGTCTCAAGACATTCCAATTGCCGTCTTCAATTTTGGTATCCTCAATGGAGACATTAAGATTAGATTCTGTTACAGTAATCACATCAGAGTCCAATATCAGCAGATTCTGCCTCCAATAGCTCAGTTTGGTCCTTAAGTCTCGCACGTTTTGATATGTGAAGCATAATTGCTTGGAGTTCAGGTCACTAGGTTGTTTCCTGGGTTCATTTTGGGCTTCGAAAGGTAGTCCAAGCTTTGACCCTCGCGTTGACCGGCCAGACATCCGGAGAAATACATAGATCATAGGAATTAACAGGCACGCTCAGTTTATAAGATTATAGTCCCTTTTCGGTTTGATTTCTTCAACTGAACATGCACCATTGGGACATAACTGTCGTAAATAGGCCTCAACATCTTGTCGTCTCATCCATGTTCCATAGATGAATAAACCTACGAAGTGCCACAGCCTTTAAAAACGTTACATCAGGACCAGCATTACCAAGTAATGACAGTCCCTTTTTACTAGGAACTTCTATCCAAGGCTCCTCGTTTTCATTTGATTTGTCTTCATCTATACCACTGTTATCCTGATCCTGAGGAATGGCGACAACACTTTCTGCGCTGGATGGATTAACAGCTGATTTAGATGTGACATCCATGATAACAGGTGTGTTTCGTTCTTCATTAGGCACCGCTGTGCTGGTGGCAAGGTGTTTTTTGGATCCACGCCATTGGTTGGAGGTACAGAAAGCTGGGCTTCTGTTACTATGGTAGGTTTTATGGTTTCTTTGTGTTTAATCTTATTTTCCAGGCAAACTATCCTCTCTTCTTGCCATTTCATGTTTGAAGACACCATATCAGTAATACTGCAAAAAAACTTAGAAAGGGTATTTTCCATTTACAACTAAAGCCACAATGTGATTTGAACTGCATTTGCACCGAATTAGCTCTAAACAAGCGGTAGCAGCCACAGCAATAGTCCATGTCGGTATCTACTGATTATTGGTGGCTATTTCCCACCTTTACTAAGCCGGACGTGAGTGATTTTGAAGCCAGCATTTTGAAATCGAGAGTTGCTGGAGGAGAAACATTCCAGGTTTCGAACGCGGTTTTATTTTCTCCTCCATTAGAGGCTAAAACGGTATCACACCCTGTTAGAGCATAGAATAAGGACAAAATTATTCCTTGTTTGGTCTTGTTTTCTATAACTTGATTATAGAACTAGCGATTCAGTGTTTAAAAAAAACTTTGCGCTACGTGGTGGGAATTCATAACTTTTTATAGTAGAGTCTATAAAGATTGACGTGTAAAGACTTTTTACTTGATATGTGAATGTTTTTGTCGGGATTTTACTTACCGCGTATGAAAATCTACATATCTAAGGTTCGGGTTGTATCACGTGGTTGCTGGTAACTACTTACTTTTTGTAAAACGAGACAATAATAATACTCCCGGAAAACCGCCTCCGTTGTCTAGTCGCTCGCTTCACATCAGGAGGTTGCGGGTTCGATTCCCGGCGGAGTCTTAACTATAATATGTAAGATTCCTGCCTGGTTAGATATATTTTTTTTTTACCCTCAATTGGTAAGCCCTTGGCATCATCTCACCTGATGGTGACGATAATGCCGAATACGAAAGCGGGCTTACCAAGATTCCCCAACGCAGTGGGGAACTGGCTACCTTATCTTCATGCCGAAACACATCAATGCTGTTAACGTTGATGTTTGGCTGCAAGACTTAGATAAGATGGAGGCATATGCCAGGCGGGCTCAGAAAATGCGCTACCACCAATCAAACCGAATCCACAAAGTTACACCCCGCCGGGAATCGAACCCGCGACCTCCTGATGTGAAGCGAGCGGACAAGCCACTACGCTACGGAGGCGGTTAAAATTTTAAATGGGGCATGGTATGAGTCTTAAAATTTTTTTGAATGCACCTTATACAGGGTGTAACTTCCGGAAACTTTAACAGGCTGTTCTATTTATGAAACTGTAAAGCTAATCTGAAGGAACCCATACAAAATTCGCATAAAAATGAAGTTTTCATATAATATGGTCAGCTTAACCAGACAATTTTGTATTGTGTGTCCAAAAATTGTCTTAAGTATTCAGCATTCTTAAGGTTCATTCCGAAAAGTTGTTCAGTTTCATGAGTGGATCCCATAATTAAAATTTCCAGGAGTGATCTTTTTACACCCTGTATAAGTAAAAATATCAGCCTGTGTATCACTAATATCGAGCTGAAACTCACAACTAGACTAGACCTTGCTGGATAAACAATATTTTCGTCCATCAGATGTCCCTGACGTGAGAATGACAGCGTCTTTTTTTCTAAATTTAAAAATGTTTGCCAGCATAAATTACTCAGACTAAAAAGTATTTATAATAAATTTGCTACTTTGGTAATGCTCAAGCAAAATGCAAGATGGCGCTAAAAACGAAATCCTCAGCTAAACAAAGCTTATCAGACTAGTTGAGATTGTAGTTACTGTCATTTCAGAAAGGTGGTGCTGAATTATACACCACTACATGCGTAACAATTATGGTATTTTACTGCAGTTTTTAATGATATTACAGAAATAAATAATATAATTATATACATTTGGAGAAAATAAAAGGTTGTAAAGTTTACGTTGGACAGATAAAATCAAAAATATTGTGTATATTTGTACTACTACTACTACTATTAAAAAAAAAAATGGCGGTTTCTATGATTTCGCCAATGACAATACTGATAGAGGCAAGGGATCAAGAAGATCAAATATTTATATATGAGATAATAAAAGAGTTAGAAATTAAAGACTTCGAATAAATAAATGGAAGTATTACAAGAAAAATAAGAAGAGGAATTAAAGCTTAATGTTATTTGACAAGATAAAATCACTGATAATGTAGATGAAGGGAGAGAACGCAAGTGACAAGAGAGATGAAAGATTAATGGGACGAGGGATGGAAGGTGGCAAAACATCATAAAGAGAAGACCGTAAATTGCGACAGTTAAAGAAAGGAGATCCTTCGTCAAAGCCACATTCACAGAGGGAGTTGTCTCTAACCCTTATTTTGGTCAAATGAACAGGCGAACAGCAGTGACCGATTCTCAACCGGCATATTATAGATGTAGAGAGTTTAGGGGCATCACGGAAAATAAAAAACCAAGGCTTAGAAGGAATGAGTTCCTGTATTGTAGCATAATGCTTGCCTTTCGCGGCACTAGATATCCTCCAAGCTTCTTTCCAATAAATGTGCAATCCTTGTGAGGCTAAAGAAACGAGATCATGGAAGTAGCACTTATAATGTGAGAGAGAACCTGTAGTAACTGCTTCTTTTGCATAGTAGTCTGCCAAGTCATTCCCCACTATGCCACTATGACTAGGTATCCAGATCAGAGCGATCTGAATGCCCTTTTCGTGGCACCTGAAGAGGGCAGATTTAATCTGGTAGATAAGAGGAAACTTAACTTTGTTTTGAAAGAGGTTGGAAAGAATGGCCAAAAGACAGCTTTTAGCTTTTAGTGTATATTTGTATAGTTTTAACCGAGGTTTTGTATGAAATAGGGTGACTGACGTTTAACCTCAAGGCGGGAAATAGTCTGAATAACCTTGTTGAAACGGAGATTGCTGAGAGTTTTGCCGACGTCAGTGCCATCTAGCGGCTACGGTTGGTACAGTTGAAATACTATAAAAACTGCAGAAGGGACAAGTGTTATTTATTAGTTATCCTACTTAACTGCCTATTTTTGTTTGCCCATCACTGCAACTGACGTCATCGTTACGTGCAAAGTGTTGAGTTTTATTTTTTATGACCAGTAGGCGTCAGGAACCAATACGAGGTATGTAAGTATGTTTAATTCTTTGGCACGCTCTACAGCCTAAACGGATTCAACTTCTTTTGTCGGATTTCAATATTTGATGTTATTAGATTTGTCTCAGTTGTGGGAGTGACATGGGGTACACTATTTTATTACTAGCTGTTGCCTGCGATAACAGAGAGAAAAGTAAAAAATCTACTCATCATAGAAATGTTTGCCCGGCGCCGGCTGGGGATCGAACCCACAACTCTCGGATGTAGTCAGGGGCACAAACCACTGAGCCAACGAGTCCGTCAAGTTTATGTTTTTAGATTTTAGGACTTGGTGTGATATAAAAAATATTCTTCTAACTGTGTCTAACTAACGGTGTTCCAAAACTAAAGCCTCCCCCAAACAGGCGCGATTTTTGTAGCGCGAATAAAGCGCGAATAATTACTTTCAGTACATTTTGTACTGGGACGCTGTCGCTTTTACACACTGCCGCGATAAATCCGCGATTTCGCAGCTACAGCCCCCCCTGGCCCCGATGTGGCGGCTTCACCCCCCCTGTGTAGCTGCGATTTTCCTGCGACGCCGCGCTTGCCCCCCGGGCTCCGCTGTTGCCGCTTCACCCCCTCTTTGTGGCTGCGAATATTCTGCGACGCCGCGCTTGCCCTCCGGGCCCCGGGCCCCGCTGTCGCCGCTTCACGTCGCGTCGCTGTCGCGGAATTCTGCGAATTTCCTGCGACGCGACAATGGGGGTGAGGCCCGAGGGGGCCAAGGTAGAGTAGCGCCGCGATTTGCGTTCCGCGTTCCGTTTTTGTAACTAGTACGTAATAGCTTTTGTTCAAATAACGCTTATTGGGTGCAAGTATTTATTTCAATACCCGACTGCGCCAGAAGGAGAGTTATGTTTTTTACCCGACTGGGCCAGGAGGGTTATGGTTTTTACCCGACTAGGCCAAACGGAGGATTAAGTATTTTATCCGACTGCGCCAGAAAGAGGGTTATGTTTTTACCCAACTGCGCCAGAAGGAGGGTTATGTTTTACCCAACTGCGCCAGAAGAAGGGTTATGTTTTTTTACCCAACTGCAACAGAACGAGGGTTATGTTTTTTATGACGAGACGTGAGAGGAGACGTTTGTGGTCATTGACCCTTAATCAGTCTACCTACTCTGATCACTGTTATATGGCAAAAATTAGTACTGAAATAGTGTCTCCCACGTGCAAAATTTCAGAATGAATGCTTCAGTAACACCCAAGATATAACGGAAGGTTTTGAGGATGCAGAATAAACGCGTTATTTTGGCAGCCTCATCACATCATGGTTCCAGCAAAACTACGGCGAATTTCGAGATACAATACAATCCAGAACTCTAGAGCTTCTTATATATAGTCAGGATCTCAAGTTTAAAATCTACATACATTTGCGTTTTGTTATTGCATCAGCAACATCATTTTAAGCTTCTCTACAAGAACAATATTAGAAACTGTGGTACATAAGTAAAATGAATATGTTTTAATCTAGTGAAAACATAATTTTATACTGTTGTACTACAAAAATATAAATGAAATACACAACTTTTAATATCTTTATACAAATTTAGGTATTGATATCTCTGTATCTAATGCATAGAATGCTTTGATTGTTTACGATAATTTAGTGACGGAGAAAAAATTCACCTGGAGCTACTACACTACGTTTGTGATGCCAAACTTGCGGAGATATTGAGGTGTATTGGTGGGCCAGACGGGGAAATGCCTCGAAAGATTCGATCGCTTATATCTTTTTTTCTGTTGCGTCACAAATGTTGCGAATACGTTACAAATAATCGTTTGCGATTTGTAACAGTGTTTCACTAATCAGTTTGTGTCTGCACAGGCGCATTGTCCTGATCTCGGGTGGGCCCAACGAAATCCCCGGTACCACCATCTGAGTCGAATTTTATCAAAAGTACTGCAAATTTCACGTCGGACGTTTGTTGGATCTTATTTTTTTCTCCGTCACAAAAGTTTTTTCAAGGAAAACAAGGTCTTCGCTGCCTGGTTTCGAAAATTTTTAGGTTAAGGTGTCAAAAGCATTTCCTTGTCTTGCCCACCAATACACTTGAATATTTCTTCAGCCGTAGCGGCACAAATGAGCAGAATATGATCATAGGACTTCTTTTAAAAGGCACTAAAGCCTCAAATAATCAAAAAGTCTCTAGGCGTTTGGACAATACGGAGAATGTACATCGTTACAGTGAAAAAATGCGGCTGGCGTGTAGGTTCTGAACGCGGCCCTGTATTTGTATGAAAGAAATGTCAGATTTGCGACTAAAGCAAAGCGCCGCGCTGTCAGACTTTTTGGCGGGAACTCGTAGCAAGGGTTTGTCAGTTTTGTTTTATTATCCGAAAAAATAGATATCGTGGTTTTTAATGCATAATATTGATAGTGTATTATTCAATAAAGTGCCATTTAAGTGTCTAATATGTAGGATAATGAAATAAAAATGTGTAGACTGAGTTTCGAGTGCTCTCAAGAAGTCCATGAAATCTTCATCAAAAGTGCTATCATTTTGCTGAAGAATAGGCTAGTTGACTAACAAAGAGTAAGAATTTGAAAATAAAATGAAGCTGAAATGAAGAAAATAATACTGAAGACGTAAACTTTGAAACTAAAAAGAAAAAACATAACTAAAGACGAGGCGGTATGGCCATGGAGCCTTAGCCTGCTCAACAAGGGCAAAAAAGAAAAAAAAAACTGTATCGCCTACCTATTGGAGAAGGAGAAAATGAAAGTTTTTTTTGGACTCGCGGATTTTTATGTTGAGTTCATGTTGAGTTAGTTCGTTAATCAACAAAGAGTAAAGTGATACACCGGGAAAATCAGCAGATCTCAGTTTATGTTGCTATGAGCGACACTGAAATTTTATCGGATGATGATGTTGCAGTGGTATGTAGTACCAATTATTTAGAGATATCGCATATCGTTGCACTGCATGCATGATTTTTAGATACAATAAAGGCTTCAAAATTACTAACCAATTAATTGTGTATACTAATACGAAGGATATGGTTGGGATGCACTTAAGAGGGCTGCATTATAGGATTAAGCATTTTCACAAAAAAAATATTCTGTAAAATATAACCATTATAGTCAGTGTGGATTATGGGAACAGGTGGTAATAGTGATCAGTAGATATCATATAACGGGTATCCCACTAAATATCTTTGTCCAGTTTTGATGTTCAATATTTGACTAAATTGCTATGCTATGCTAAAGTAAGTATGTATTCCTACTTCTTTCTTCTATGCGAAAAGATGCTGGTACATTTGATGAAGTCAGCCAATTTCTTGGATCAAATATACAGACACATATGAACACTCCAACAGGATAAAGGAGTAGTTTGGATCGGGTTGTTTATTTCATCACCTTTCTGCAAGACTTGTAGCTCAGGGGTTAACATAAAGGATTAGAATCATGCATAAATTCTTCTAAGAAAGTATTTTTTTTAAATCTCCTGAACATTAAAATAATGTTACTTAATACAAATAGCCTTTCATTCACCCATCATTATTTAAATTAGGTAGGTATAGCTCATTCCAATAAAAAAAAAGCAAAAGGTAAACAAACGTAGTATGCAGATGACATTGACATGTGTCAGTTTCATAGTAAGTTTGTTTAAGTTTTGCTTTTTTTTGATTGGAATGAACTATATATGAAACCTTTTTTGAGGTATTTTTCACTGTGTATTAATTTAGTGTTTAAATTTCTTTTTTTACAGGTTGTTGACCAAATAATAGATTTAGACAAAATAGAAAATGCTAAAAGTAATAAAAGCAAATCAAAACATATTGAAACTATTGTTATCGATGATGAGAGATTTTCACAGTCAGATAACAATTACATAACAAATGTTGGCAATACCTTACCTTTGGATATAAACAGTGTTTATAAAGAAAATATATTGTTGGCAGATTTTATTGAAAAATGTATAAATTTAGAAAATACAGGTGGTATGATGAGGATTATCAACAGAACTTTATTGAGAGTTTATAAAGAAGCCAATAAAGATTATAAAAAGTCTCCAGATTTTGAAAAAGTTCTAAAAAGGCACATAAGCCTAATTGAAATTGAACCACACAGAAAATATTCCCACATGAAGAATTTAATTGAGGCTTTGAAATCTGGTGGAGTTAAAAAACGGGTCAAATTGACCACACTCGCTACTAATTTAAAAAATAAAAACAAAAGATATGCAGATTTTGGAGAGAGAAAAGTAAAAAGATCAAAAAGAGATGTAATCATAGATTTGGATAGTGAACCAAATGATATTATACCTGTGATAAATTTAGATGAAGATCCAAATGATGTCATAGAATTAGATGGACCTGTTAGAACTAGAATAGATGAGGAAAAAGAAAATATGCAAAATAGTGCAGTTAATCAAGAAGATTTCAATAAAATAGATGATCATGAGAACAACAGTGAAGAAAATAGCTATCTTATACCTCAAAAAGAAATGTATGTGCCTAACAACCGAACAAAACGTGAAACTATGATCATCACAGAACCTGTTCAAAGACATCGAAATGATGTCATATTATTAGATGAACCTGCTAAAGCTATAAATGATGAAGAAAACAACAACATGCAGATTAGTGCAGAAAACCATGAAGATTTAAACGAAATAGATAATAATCATTGTGACAATGAATATGAACATAGGAACAGTCAGAATGATAGTGAAGAAAATAGCTTTCTAACACCTCAAATAGAAGTAATCGTTTCTAACAATATAACAGAACAACAATCTAAGGCCACTGAAAACTTTAAAAGAAATATGGATTCTAATGGTAATATAGATGGCCCTATAGATGTCGATAAGTTAGAAGAAGAAGAAGAACATAAACATATTCAGAGAGAAATTATGAAGATAGAAAACCAAATTGAAAAATGTAAGCAAATTATACAACAGCTAGATGAAGCAGAAGTCACTAATGATAATCTCACATCACCATACATAATTAGTGAGAAGTAAGTATTTTGAATGTGATTGATTATGATTACTTAGTGTGTTTGAGGAAGACTGGGAGAGCCATGCTTCGGCACGAATGGGCTGGCTCAACCCGAGTGATTCCACAGCCTCACAGAAAACTGGCGTGAAGTAAACGCTTGCGTTGTGTTTCGCCGAGTATGGGAGATTACCGGAGGCCCATCCTCCCCCCCCCCCCCAATTCCCCCCATCCCATTTCAATGGTCTGCAACACACTTGTGACTCCTCTGGTGTTGCGGGTGTCTATGGGCAGCGGTAATCACTTACCATCAGGTGATCCGTCTGCTCGTTTGCCACATATCACATTAAAAACAAGACAAAGGAGCATTTTTTATATCTATGATGTTTTAATACCAATGTTTGTTTCATCAATACACATCGATCGGTAGGAATATTTTTACATCTGTTTACTACTTTCAATAAACTAAACAACGCTCTGTCGTGAAAAGTCAAAACACTGTATTTCTTGAAAACCGGTTTTGAGTAATCGCGCAAAAACGTATTATTTTGTTTTTTACAAGTTTTAACCACTATTTCTTTTGATAATTATTGAATTTAACACTAAAATTAAGGTATTTCTTTATTCTACGTAGCCATTTAAAAATATTTGCAAAAATGTTTGAAATAACGTAGATAATCTTATAAACGTGTTTTACTTTGACAGCGCCTGGCTAATGATTCAAATAAATCATGGCATTACACTGTATAACACAGTTCACAATGTTTCGGCATAGCAATTTCAGTAGGATTACTAAGTAAATAGATTGTGTACATAGTAACATTATGCATTATTGTAATAATAGATAACTATTTAACGTCACTGAAAAGAAAAAGTAATGGTATTACAGATTAAATTTAATTACTCTTGATATAAAATTAAAGTATTAAAAATAATACAGAAATTATAATATCATAATCAATTTATTCTCGCAGATCCAAAACTTCACTGCTTTCAACGAGATTATTGTAAAAATTAACTTAAAAAAATATTGTTCAGATCAAATTAAAATATTAAAAATAACACAAAAATTGAAATATCAGAATCAACATATTCCTTCAGATCCAAAACTTCACTGCTTTCAACATGATTATTGTAAAAATCGATGAAGGTATGGATTCGCCCAACTTCATTATCAGCTTTCTTCAGTTTGTTGATTCTTATTGGTGTGTCTTCAGTTAGTAAGCTATCTATAAGATTCCTTTCTTGGTTTCCCTCGTTAAGTTATCTATGTTTGCCAAAATAATAACGCTGAAGATTTCAGGGAAATCTGTTTTCTGAAGAAAAAAGTACAAAAATAATTACAAGAAATTATAAATCAAGGAAGGAAGATAGCTAACCAACTGAAGACGCACCAAGAGGAATCAACAAATTGAAGAAAGCTGATAATCAAGTAGTGCGAATCCATACCTTCAACGCGAAGAGATTATTACAATAATCATGTTGAAAGCAGTGGATTTTTGGATCTGAAGGAATATGTTAATTCTGATAATATCAGAATTGAATTGATTTTGATAATATTGAATTGAATCGCATTGAAGGCATGGATTCGATTTAAAATAAATATTTTTCAGATAAAATTAAAATATTAAAAATAACACTAAAGTTTAAATAATATTTAATTGAAGATGCACCAAGAGGAATCAACAAATTAAAGAAAGCTGATAATGGAGTTGTGCGAATCCATACCTTCAACGCGAAGAGATTATAACAATAATCATGTTGAAAGCAGTGGACTTTTGGATCTGAAGGAATATGTTGATTCTGATAATATCAGAATTGAATTGATTCTGATAATATTGAATTGAATCGCGTTGAAGGCATGGATTCGATTTAAAATAAATATTTTTCAGATAAAATTAAAATATTAAAAATAACACGAAAGTTTAAATAATATTTAATTGAAGATGCACCAAGAGGAATCAACAAATTGAAGAAAGCTGATAATGAAGTTGTGCGAATCCATACCTTCAACGCGAAGAGATTTTTACAATAATTAGTACAATAATAATAATAAGTAGTACAATAATAAGTATTTTTAATATTTTATTTTAATCTGAAGAATAATTTTTTAAGTTATTTTTTACAATAATCTCGTTGAAAGCAGTGAAAGCCTGTCGTTGAAACCCTGTGTTTATGAAAATCTGCATTTCTTCCGCGCAACTTATCTCTCCAACACGCTGACTGCTCCATAAGTGAGAGAGATAGAAAAATTGTACCATCACGCGTGCCGATCGGCCGGTCAACCGCCCGCACTCGCGTCCTGTGGCCAAACACTGTACTAAGCAGGAGTGAACGTAAGTATCAAGCCAATAAACGGTAAAATGGATTGCAGTGTTATGCCTTGACAACAACCCTGAATTTATAAAGTACAGTGTTTAGCTCCTTCTTGTATATTGATAAAGAAACATTGTAGAATAAAAAGTGCAGTATTATGGTGTGACAGACCTTGAAACGAGACAAATAAATGCTATAAACCTAAAACACTGTATTCGAGTTCACAGTGTTTTGGCTTGACACGACAGCGCTGTGGTCTGTTAAATTTTTTTGTAACTCACAGTACTTTGGTATATTTTTATATAACATGACTTTGATTGTATACAGAAGTTTTGACATATGTAGTCCACAAAAATCTATTTTATAATTTAACTGTAGGTTCCTTAACTTCCCATTTGCTTTGTACTGTAATTACAAAGAAAATTAAAAAGAAAACACAAATTTCAGAGTTAAAGCTAAAA
The DNA here is from genome assembly GCA_958295455.1 of Coleophora deauratella. Taxonomy (NCBI): domain Eukaryota; kingdom Metazoa; phylum Arthropoda; class Insecta; order Lepidoptera; family Coleophoridae; genus Coleophora; species Coleophora deauratella. The sequence continues at coordinate 12,344,581 of OY282406.1, read as the reverse complement.
TTGTGTCCTTGTACAAGACACTATGCGAGCTGACAGGCAGCGAATCAGTCAAGAAGCGCACAGTCCGTTTGCAAGTCCAAGACGGACACCCGGCTGGCCCGGTGAGGAGACTTGAGGAGTTCATAAACAGTAACATCGGGGAGGACGGTGATCCACAGTTCCCAGACTTTAGGGATGTGACCATGTGTGTTTTGGAGGCGAACGAAGCTGATGGACTTGGGTGGAGCAAAGGACAAATCTTGAAAGAAGGTTAGTCGATTTATTAATTTTATTTGTACAAACATTTTGAGAAATATTTAACATTCATAATCATGACCCAGATAAAGACACAAAAGGTAAGTATAAATTATTGCTGTGAATTTTCGATCTATCCATGTGCACGTTACAAGTATTTAGGTCGGAAACAGAGTTTGTTGCAGATCTGAATTTTGAATATTTGTGTAGGATGTTTACTGAGACTTTTTCTTGATTAAAAATATTTTAATAGGGAATTTTCCACGGGTTTCTCTAAACTCAACTAGATGGCGCTGATCAACATTGGAAAAAAGAAAATCTCTTAAAAATCGTCAAAACTGACTAATTTAACCGACTAATATCCTAATAATGATGATTAGCTTTCGAAGATTAATTTTCATTGAATATTTTTTTGCAGTTTGAACCAAAAAATACTTTTCATAATTTTTGATGCACAAAGCTTATCAGTATTGTTTTTATATTTCTTAAAAGAATTCTAACATAATACCGAGTTATAAATTGCATTTTAATCATAAGAATGTATTAAAATCAATTTATTTTTAGTTCGGAAGAAGAAATTACATATAGCAGAGAAACCAGAATGCACCCAGGTTATCCATACTTGACCAAGTTGGAAATTTATTGTTTCTGTTAATTCAATTAATAACAATCTATGTTCAGGTGGTTTTTTATGTGTTTTTAACCATACTAAATCTATTTTGCTACCGTAAATTCTACGCTGTTATTAAAAATATATTTCCAAAGTTTAGAAGCGCCATCTATTGAGACACTTATGAACGGTGTGACATACGTCATCTGAAAACTTCCTATTAAACCATCGATATGAGAGACATTAGATGAGGTTAATACTGCCCGACTGCGTAGTCGCTAATAGTGGTTTGCTCCCCTATGTTGAGTAGCGCCGCCTTTTTGCGCACCATTCGCAATCTGACAAGCGACGAGTAAACATCCCGTATTTAAATGAAAATATGTCTTACAGTGCAGTGAAATGTGCTAAAACAATAAAAAAAATAAAGAACAAAACTAACAGCAACATTTCTTATCACTTTTTTCTTGTTATTTTATGAATATTTTGTCATTTTATAGTGATGCTACGCTACTCGTCGCTAGATGTCGCTTGTAGATAACATTAATTAAATACATGCCTCCCTACTCGTCGCTAGATGTCGCTAGTAGATAACATTAAATACATAAACCTTAAGCTTATCACACAACGGCGATATTTGTTTAAATACATGCCTCCCTCTTCACCCCGCTTCAGCCCCCGCAAGACGAACACGCTGGTTCAGAAACAAACAGAGCGAGTAACCTTATCTAATGTTTCCCATATCGATGTATTAAACTGAATGACAAGATCTGCCTTGACCGGAAAACTGCCCTCGTAAGAAAGGAGACCGCAAAGTATACGGAATCGCAATATAGTTTGCGGCCTTCTTTGAGGGCAGAAAACTTTGTAGAATAAAAATCACTTTTAAAGAAAGACAGTGAAAAACATTTAATTTAAAGAACAAATCAGGAAGATTAATAAAAGACTTATCTTTGACTTTTACGTACTTCTAACAAGTGCCATTACGTAAAGTTTCAAAGTACAAGTACCCACTTATGTATGGAATATGATTATTGTGAGTGCACGATAAAAATAATAAACTGATATATAAATTATTGTAAGTTACTTGCGTGCATTTCTTTTGTGAGCTAAAAATCACATCCCTAATAAATAACTTAAATTCGACATCTTAAAAAGTTTCTGTTTCTTGGGCCATTTCAACTCCTGATAGCACATGGTTTCTTTAATCAATGGAACGGATTTTGACATTCATTCAATAAATAAATTGCATTATTTTTATATCATTGTATTTTTAATTTTTCATTATTTTGACATTTAATGTAAATTGTATAATGTTTATTTCATTGTATTTTTATTTTATTATTTTGACATTCATATGAAAATTGTAAAATGACGTGTAAAATTTCTTTACCAATAAAATGATTATGATTATGATATTTTGAGCACAAAGGGACTTTTTGCTATCAGGGAGCGTTTCGCGAATTGGAAATTCTGCGGAGGAGCCTTTAATCGCGACAATTTCCTTCAGCTTATTAGCTTCATTCATTTATTCCAGCGGGCGCCCTCTTCACACAGTGCGGGCGAGCGCTACAGAAGCGGCGTCAGAAACGCGAGTGGCGTGACCTTCTGGCCACTGTGAAGACAGAGACCCTGGAGTACGACCCCGCTGACCAGGACCCCATCTTGCAGGCGAAGCTCGAGCAGAACCGCCGCGTAGCGCTGTGCAAGGAGAATGAACTGCTCGAAAGGTATGCAAACTTTTTGTATGATTTTAGTTTTGGTTCAATAAATGTTGCATAGCTGATAGCGTCGAGTTTAAAAAGCTTAAGAGCCTTGAGGTTAGTCGTGCTGCTTGTCATTGCGAGGCTGTGATGAATACAACCCTGCTGATGACGAGGATTTGGAAGTCTATGTCCGACAGATTGTAGATGACTCGGTGGCTAAGTGGTTAGCGATCCTGACCTCTGATCCGAGAGTCGTGGGTTCGATCCCCACACAGGGCAAACTTTTCTGTGATGAGCAGAATTGTTTGCTCTGAGTCTGGGTGTATTATATCTATATATGTATGTATTTAAAAGTATATGTGTATGTATATCAGTCTGGTTCCCAAGATACAGGGACAAATCACACACGGTCATCTGGCCCCAAACTAGGATTTAGTTTGGGGCCAGATGACCGTGTGTGATTTGTCCCAGATATTATTATCATTATGGATTCGAAGCAGTATTTTACTGTTTCGACATTAATAAACTGGTTTTTAAAATTTGTTACAGGTTTTCTAAAATGCAAGATATACCTACCCAAGCGAAGTTGAATAAAATGAACCCGCATCCCGTTACTCAGAATGGAGTTCGAATTATTGATAGTTGTGAAAATATTAATGTACAAAACAGAGCTGATATGGGAGTTCCAATTGTAAATAAAAATAATGGAAATATAGCACCAAACAGGGAAAACGAAATAACAGATAGCAATAATGTTTTAAACACTACACAAAATTCTCTAATAATTATTAAGACTGAAGTTAGTGTTGAATTTGAAGCTCCTGATAATGTCGAAATTGCAGAAGAAAGCGAGAAATCATTACAACCCGATATGAAAAATACGAATGATATCCCTTGCAGTCAAAGACTTCAATTAGAAGAGGAAAGTCCTATTGAAAATGATATAAGTGAACCTAATGTCAAAGTTAAGATTGAAACCAATATGAAAATGGAAGTTCCGAGAAATTCTAACTCGATTGATAATGAGAACAATTCGAGTTGCGAGGTAGCTGCATCTAGTAAAAACAACATTAACAATGTAGATAGCGATGACACTACGTATAGTAATTTAACAGTAAACAGAAATGACGAAAATTCTCAAGACGACATTTCTAAAAACCATAATAAACCTGATTTGAAAAATGGCGCTGGTAATTCTCTTGTAAATGAGGAAACAAATAGCCTTGATAAAGTTAAAATAAAGAAGGAACCAGTGGATGTAGCGGCATTGCTTGATGGTTTGGGAGACAACTTCTCAGCTGATATATTCGACATCGAAGATCCCTTCCTAGTCATTGAAATATCTGATAGTTCAGATGATGAACAATAATACAAATAATTAAAAACTCGACTGCATAAGATAGTGTCCTATGACACTGAGACATGCATCAGTAAACATGGACATACAGGTGTTAAAAAAGTGCGCTTGAGATTTTAAGGGGCTACTCAGAATCAAGTTTTTTTTCAGTTTCCTATACAAATTCTTGTTTCACTATTCAAATTAAGTATGGGAAATAACTGAAAAAAGTAAATAGATCGGATTTTTTCAATATTTTTCTTGTATTCTATTGTTGATTCTATTCTATTCTTGATTCTGAGTAATCCCTTAAAATCACAAACACACTTTTTTAACACTCTGCATATGACATCTGACATGCGTAAGTTTTTGTTCCAAGAATGTGTAATTTCAGAAAAAAAGGGATCTTGCGGACATTGTATGAAACGAGTATATCCGAAGGTGACCGATGTTTCCCAAGATATACATAGTATACACTCGAAAACGTTACTATCTACTGGCAGTCGGGTTTTTATGGTGGCTATAATAATTATTAGTTTATAGGTCCAGGGATGGCGAATCTGAAGCTAAGAATTTCGTTTTGTTTTGCAAGGGAATTCCAACTCCGAGCTGAGCTTATAATTATTTTGTCGCACGCGCTAACTGGTTCGCCATCTCTGACATTTGATATCATCTTGAAAAATGTCTGATGCTTAGAAGTAAATTATGTTTGTTTTTTATATTATGCAATTTTAGTAATTTTGTTTAACTACACACGATAAGAGAGAGAGAGAGAGAGTGTGGTAAAGTTTCTCTCCCGTGAAATTTACATCGTCCACCAAACTAAAATACATAATAGATTCTAAGGATGTTGAACTACATTGATAGACAATATTTTTAGACTTACAATATATTCGATCTGCTGCTTTTTCAGTTTTTTCAATTTAGTCGGTCCTTGTTGGTTGGTAATTCTTACTTGTACTTTAACTTGTGTGCTATCAAGATTGTTAGCTACAGATGTATATATTTTGCATCACAAGTGGATTATAATAGATTATAAAGCTGTTTACTGTTAGTTTTTTAAATATTTTATTATGTAAGAGTCATCATCGATGTGAAAAACAATAGATATGGTAAAAGCGCCGTTAATTAATAATATAATAATATCTGGGACAAATCACACACGGTCATCTGGCCCCAAATTAGGATTCCCTGTATCTTGGGAACCAGAGACTGATATACATACACATATACTTTTAAATACATACATATATGTATAGATATAATACACCCAGACTCAGAGCAAACAATTCTGCTCATCACAGAAAATTGGCCTGTGTGGGGATAGAACCCTCGGATCAGAGGTCAGGATCGCTAACCACTTAGCCACCGAGTCAGTCTTTGTTTAGTTGAGTAATTGTAATTGTTTAGTTGAGTCAATTATTACCAGGATGTTAAAAAAGTGCGTTTTAAGGAAAAATATTTTAAAAAACGGGTCTTCAAATATTTTTTCAGATTCCCTTATTAAATCTTTCTCAGATTCCCTTTTCAGAATCTTTATCAGATTCCCTTATTAAAGAATTTGTATGCAAAAAACTGAAAAAAAAGTTGCAATTCGGATTTTCTCAGTATTTTTCCTGTATTTTAAATTTGATTCTGAGTAAAACCTAAAACATTAAACGCACTTTTTTAACTACTAGCGACATCTAGTCTTCTACAGACTAAAGTAGCATTGAAATAAGGTTATTTCTTCCATCCTTTCGTTTACAAAGAAGCTCGATCTGCTACAATATTTCTTTAATATCGATGGTTTAGTTAGAGAAGAATAATACATTCACAAAGCATTATATCGACCTATCCTTTTGTTAAAAAAATTACACTTGATTTCTGCCCGTGTACATGCATGCACTCAAGTAAATTGTAAAAGAAGTGACTTTTAGAAGCATAATACAAAGGTGTCGTTATATTTATATAAATACATATATACATAGTTTTTTATTATTAAACTGATTTTTATTTCTTTTTTATTAATATTATAAGCAAGAAGGCAGCAATCTGTAACGAGGTGTTCTTGCAATGCTCAATAAAAAAAGTGCTTTGAAATTTTAAGGGGTTACTCAGAATCAAGTATATACTATTTTTCCTGTATTTTATACTTGATTTTGAGTAATCCCTTCAAATTTCAAACGCACTTTTTTAACACCTGTATATACATAATACTGCTAGAAAAACATCTTTATACTACTTACTATCTACTTATACAGGTGTAACAAAATTAGTGTAGGACCCATTAACTGGGGATTCTACACATCGAACTGAACAACTTTTGTTCTACGGCTTTGCTCAAATCACAAAAAGTTTTGGTCATTTCATACAAATTGATCATCTGTTTTGTAATTTTTTTATGGAGTCCAAAATTTTATTTTGCGATTTGAGCAAAGTCGTAGAACAAAAGTTGTTCAGTACGATGAGTAGAATCCCTAGTTAATGGGTCCTACACCAATTTTGTTAAATCCTGTATATTTTTTTAATTTAACCTTTCCTTATAGAAAGAGTATACTTACACAAAATACGAGAGCCAGATTTCCAAAGACGGACATGCAACCTATTCAGTGATGGATCAACTTTTGGGTGGCAAATCAGAAAAAAAAATTGAAAAGATTTGCCTAACTGCTCGTTTAGCTCAAAATCCGGTCCCATCCGGCAGAAATCAAGTTTCCCTCAAAGGAAACATTCCTCTATTTAAAAAAGAATCAAAACTACATTCAAAGGTTTTTGAAAATACGCTTGTCCACACCCAGGAATCGAACCGGCTAAAGTCCGAAAAAATAACACCTGTACTTTTATGGCATTAATCGATAGGGTAATCATGAGGACCAAATCTTTTCTTACAAACATGGTAAGTTAAAAAATATAATTAGAAAACCATGAAATCTAAACTGATTTTAAATAAAACGAAAAAAAAAAACGAAAAATTAGTTGTTTGAAATGAGCAAATTGACCCTTATCTCCGAAACTACTGAGCCCATTTTAATACAGAAAATAGTTCTTTACATATACATACAGGTAAGCCCGCTTCTATCTTCAGCATCATCACTTACCACCAGGATTTACCAATCCGGGAGTTGACTGCATTAAAAATAAATTACGAAATATTATTCACTAAATAGCTCTTTTATTGAATTTTTTTTTCTTTTTACCCTCAATTGGTAAGCCCTTGGCATCATCTCACCTGATGGTAAGTGATGATGATGCCGAAGATGGAAGCGGGCATACCAAGAATCCCCAACGCAATGGGGAACTGGCTATCTTATCTTCATGCCGGAACACATCAATGCTGTTAACATTGATGTTTGGCGGCAAGACTTAGATAAGATGGTGGTAGCTAGCCAGGCGGGCTCAGAAAATGCCCTACCACCAACCAAACTGAGTCCTACAAAGCTGGACCCCGCCGGGAATCGAACCCGCGACCTCCTGATGTGAAGCAAGCGGACAAGCCACTAGGCTACGGAGGCGGTTATTTGTTGAAAAACTTAATCACTTTCGTTTTTATTACATTTTCAATTTACAAGAATTTCGTAATTAGTATGCAAACTACTATATTGAACAATGACGTCATCGTACAAAATTTCAAACATTTTTAGAACAAAATGCCGTTTTTGACATTTGATAAAAAGTAACTCAAATGACTAGCAGTCAACTACCGGATTGTGGATAAAAAAAAAAGATTACAGGAAAAACATATTAAGAAGCCTTGTGGTCTTACCGAGGCCGTTAAGATTATAAGGAACTAAAGAGGTGTAATAGATACTCACTTAAATATCTAGTTTCTAGAAGCTGAATAATCGATTCTAGAAGATACATCCAGCCAGGTCCTGATTGTCATCAGACCCTTGGATGGATTCAAGCAGCAGCGGTGACATTTCTGATATATCCATACCCCTCTGTAGTATAATTTTAAACGCTTATACAAAATGGACTTCTTCAAAAAGAGCAGAGCGTCTTTCCGTTTCGGTCTTCTATGGTTATTAGTAGCAGGTTTCGAAAACTATGGGCTACTTGCAATTTGTCGCGGTCTCTGAGGCGACGCCACCCCACCCGGTTGATCCCCAGTCCCCAACATAGCATTACACCCAAGTTCACCCAACTTTCAGGTGTTAGAACTATTTTGTACATATGTACAGGGCGTTAAAAAAATGCGTTAGAAATAAGGGGTTACTCAGAACTGCTCAGAATCAAGTACAGAATACAGGAAAAATCCGATCTACAAATATTTTTTTCAGTTTGCCCATCTAGGGGTCGAAACAAGTTCAGTGTTCAAAAATACTGATTCTACTGATAAAGAAATCTAAAAATACTGACTATTTGCAATGAGTTAAAAATGTAGGAATTACGTATTAAAATAAAAATTATTGGCCAATCCAGAAATCTGTTCAACACTGAATACAGGTGAGATTAGCCATTAGCCTAACAACAACCTCCACCAATCTGGACATGGCCCTCTTGCCTAGAGTACGGCCTTACTTTTTAAGTTTGCGGCACTCATTTTCGCTATTTACTTCGATATTTTCAATATTTTTCTTGGCGATAAAAATGTTTGAATGATACTTTCATATGTGTACTTTATAAAGACTCGCGCTGTATAAAGTTGCGCAGCAATGGATGTAGATACGCTCAGACTACTATCAAAAATATTTCAGTTAATTTAAGGGGTCCGTGTAAAAACTCCTGAGTGCCAATCCCTAAAAAACTCTACAAAACTGACCATTTTTCCAAAAAACTGACTAACAGACCAGTTTATAAAAAACTGACTTTTACGGATTTTACTGACCAGTTTCGACCTCTGCCATACAAATTCTTGATTCACTATTCAAATTTAGTATGGGAAACTGAAAAAAATTAACACCGCGGGATTTTTTCAATATATTTCCTGTATTCTATACTTGATCATGTCTGGGTAACCCTTATCAAACGCAGTTTTTAATCACTCCGTATATGATCATTGATCAAATATGATTTTCCAGTGGTGAATAGTATTCTGTGCCCGAGAGGCCGTTTATTGCAAACGACTACCACTGGTAGTGATCAAATTACGTGGGAACCAATGAGAATGCATGGTTTTTCAAAACGTTTTCCCATCAAAGTCAAAGTATTTATTTGCGAAACTAAGTGTACAAATAGATGGTCGTTACAAAAAGGAACTTACAACTTAGTCGCCCTTTTCAGGCACAGCAAAAGGAGAAAGGAGAAAGAGGGAACGTCATAATAATATTCATTTTTCATTTAAAAATTCATTAATCGTATAATAGCATTTAGTTATAAAGAATTCTTTAAGTTTTTTACTAAAAACTGTTATTTTCGGTTCATTTTTAATATGTAGCGGAATTTCGTTAAATATTTTAATTGCCATGTAGTAGGGGCTACAGTTTAACATTTTTATTCTAGAGTATGGTAAATGGAGTCTATTTTTGTGGCGAGTATTTATGTTGTGAATGTCATGGAATGTTGTAAATATTTGGTAGTTTTTGTACACAAATAAGCATATGTCTTGCAAATATAGTGAGGGTAGTGTTAGTAATTTATATTTAATGAAGTACGGCCTACAGCTTTGGGAATTATCTATTTGGGCTATGATTCTGACACTTTTTTTTTGAAGGATAAATAAATCATTTGCATTTGTGCTATTTCCCCATAGCATTATTCCATACTTAAGCCATGAGAATGCATAAGCATAATATTCTGATATTGCTGTTTCTGTATTTGTGCTGCATTTTAATTCGAAAAGAGCATAAATAAATTTACACAATTTGGTTTATAAATACTCAATATGGGTCTTCCAATTCAGGTGTGTGTCAATTTGTATACCTAGTAAATTAAATGTGTCAACTTGTTCTATATGGGTATTCATAAAATTTATATTAATAGGTAATGATTGTTGCATATAAGATTTGAATTGCATAATTTTACTTTTATTGAGGTTAATGTCTAGATTATGATCCTGAAGCCATGTTGTTACATTATTAACAGTATCGTTTAATATGGAGTTTGATACATGCACATTTTCACTTTTAATCAATATAGATATATCGTCTGCAAATAAAATGGGTAATGTAGTTTCTGTATTGAAAATTTTTGGAAGATCATTAATAAATATCAGAAAAAGAATGCAACCTAGTACACTTCCTTGGGGTATTGCTTGTTGGGACCAATTTATCAATCTCGTAATGACGACCCCCACTGGGACCGAATGGGAACTTAAGATCATGGTATATTACACTCTAGAGGCCTCGTTTACAATATATCAAACCTAGTTTTAATATCATGACAAATATTAATCTAATAGGGTTTAAAAAAGAGAACAAAACGAAAAAGCTACAAAATCAAAAAGGTATTGGAATCACAACTCACGATATATCGTTTTGTACAGATTTAATTCGACAGTGTTAAATAATTACTGCATTTACATTTATTGTTGGCCTTGGCTAAATTCGGCACATTCACTCACATAAACATGAAAATGTGTGACGTAGATTACCATACATACAGTAGGTATACAACATACATGTAGGATGACGAGGGTCACTGAACTCAACTGCTCTTTTTTATATACAGATCTTCACTAGTCACCGACCTATGCCCGAATATAAAAAATAATTTAAGTTTTCCTAAATAAAATTAGCTCATTTATAATTTGATGTTACATATTATGGTCAGAAGGTCGCTTATCCTCTGAACGCATGACCCCTGCGCAAGGTGTTGACTATCGTTCTTAAGTCATTACGTTGTTACGCTTCTCAGTCTACAGAAAAAAACTTACGAGAATCGAAATAAGCACGTAAAGCGAGTTATTACAGGTTTTTCATAAAGGGAATCCTCTATGAACACAGTAGACATCCATAAAGGACTTACTGACTGATCTCTCTGCGTAACTATAAATGCTTAGTAAAATAACTATGGGTATTGTCTATGTGGGAGCTTTACCCCATGCCTGAGTGACAATCTAACGTTATTCAGGAACTTGACAAAAGAAAGTTATAAAATTATTTTGACTAAAGTATTTTATTGTACACCACCCGATGCCTTAACAAATACCTTAGGTTTGTTTTATAAATAAAAACCTGATTACAAGCTGTTAAGTATAAAAAAATTCACCAACAATAACGATTATGCAATTTCGAAAAAAAAAATGTACAGATTTTGAATCAATTTAACGTTTAAAAAAAAACTGTAGCCTGTCCATTTATAGTCCGATGGTATTTTTAGTCTACATGGGAATTACGAATTTTGAATGCATAAAAAAATATCTCCCATAGGGCCTAACCTTACATTCTTACATTAAGTTTTATAAGTATCGTTAAACAAAGACTCTCGATAAGTTCTCAGAGGAACCATTCGTATTACTTAAGCCCCAGATGGTAACACTTGCTGTTACCGAGGCGAATATATTACAACATGAAATTTAATTTATATTCATAAGCCACTCAAATATGTGTAACATTTCATGTGTTCAAATATCTGCAGGGCTTGAATGAATAAGCAAAAAGCGACTGAATCGCTTCTTGCTATTAGTATTTCTTTTAAACCCCCGTATAAAATAAAGAGAGCTAGTAAGTCCAAGGCAAGTAATTGTATTGTATTATCATTAGAAAAACAAATATAGCTATTTCATCTAGAAATGCATTTGGTTCAGTCTTAGCTGAAAATATTAACCACAGTCCAAGACAGCGCACAGTCAGTCTTTGTCATTTAGCACAAATGTTAACAGTAAACACATAAACGGGACCTTTCATAAGTTGCGGAGTTATTTGAACAGATGGCAGTTACACACGAAGGGAAGGGCCGCCGTCCGGCCGCCGAGCCGATGCAATCCAAATTCAAAATCACACATGTTTCGAGAATTTTCCTTTATTTCTATTTTTTTGTTAATTTTCTTGATTTTTTTTATATGTATTTAATTTAGCATTTAAAATATGGTAAGGTAAATAAACTTCAAGTTCGTTCTTTTCGTAGATTACAATAAACCACTATAAAACATTAATATTCATCACACCACTTGAATTTCATCAGATGTCGTTCAACAAACTCACGAGCGTCCCGTGGAGCGCAACGCAAAGACGTCATAAGCGAAAAGACAAACAAAACGAAACAAACGTGAAGTTTAGCCGCCGGCGTGCGCCCGCGCACCGCACACCGCCCGCCGTGCGCCCGCCGCGCGCCCGCCGCGCGCCCGCTGGGCCTGCCAGCGCCTCCCACCGCAGAATGCAGAACGACCCAAAGGCGCGAATAATAGTAATAAATGCAGCGCGGTATCCAAAACAAGAACGACGACCGTTGACAGTTCCTGTCGCATCATGTGCCCTGTGTTAATGAATAAGTAAAAAATAATAATTTAAACAATAAAAGTTACGTACTATGTCTAGAGATGACCTCTAGCTTTGTGTAGTTCACTCTTATGCGCGTCGCGCTTCTGGCTTGTTCTGCATTCTGAACCAATCACATAACCAGTTTTAAAAACAATATTTCTATTCTAGGCGACGGTCGCAGCGGGCGCGAAGTGAGGCGGCGAGGCGCGAACGCCGCGCCGATCCTTGTAATATTTTACGTTAAATTATACATAATATTATGTTTTACATTTATGTAAGTTGTTGATTGTAAAAAAATTATACGCTTGTTTGTATCCCTATAAATGCTGTGTTGGTTTATTTGTCCAGAGCCGTGTTTGCCTTCACTGCGATTACGCATTCCTCGCCGCAGGACTTGAGCACGGTGCACTGAAACAAAAAATAGAACAATTATATAATATGTCAAATATACACTTAGTTGGCAAAAGTAGAAAAGAGACAGAGCTATATTAGGAACCACTATCCCTATCGGGTTGGTGGACCGATGACCTGGTAAAAGTCGCGGGAAGCCGCGTGATGCGCGCAGCGTAAGAACCATCGTCGAGGAAATCCTTGGGGTATCAGTGGACGTCTTTTAGCTGATGATGATGATTATGGATCATCTGATGGGGAAGAACAGACCACGGCAAACTGACTGAAGTTGAGAAAGTCTGCATGAAGCTGTTTAATGCACTTGCCTTAGACTTAAACCTTTGTTCAAGAGTGAATGTCTTCCAGCTGAGATTATGATGAACAAACTGTACAAGGCAGAGTGAATCATGTACAAATATTTGTATAAATTATCAGGTGTTCTTGAATTGTATAAGGTATGTGGGGAATACATTCCTCATTACCGCTGGTTAAACTCTGCCGCATATAGACTGATTTTTGATAAAGCTACAGATACATGTCATATTATATCTTTGTGGAATAATAATAATAATAGTAAATTATGAAGACTTTTCAATATGAGTCATCATGAACTTAAAGTAATTGATTCATTACAATATTCAGATTGGTCAATCAAGATGTTATCATATTGTGTTTATCATTAATTAAAAAGAACCTGTCTCCATTTACTTCCATCATACACATAAATGCACTTAGCCTTAGGCATTGGCGTAGTTTTTTTTTTCTTTTTTTTATGGCAGAGGTGGAAAACGAGCAGACGGATCACCTGATGGTAAGCGATTACCGCCGCCCATAGACACCCGCAACACCAGAGGAGTCACAAGTGCGTTGACGGCCTTTGATATGGGAGTACGCTCTTTTCTTGGAGGTTTGAATGTTATGAAGTTATATGAGGAAAAGCCTAAAATTGTAATATTTGCCAGTTGCTTCCTACAAAATTATTTTCAAATCAAACTTTTGCCTTCTTTTCAAGATGAACAGCAAAAAAGTGCGCAAAGGAGATTGTAGTTGTTTGTTTTATCTTTGCTCCACTACTGCAGGGATTACAAGAAATTGCGAGAATTTCTTGACACTCAATGTTAAATAGTCTGCATAACTTACGCATCTTTACAGCAGTATATGTTTTATAAATGTACTCAAAACCCATAGTCCATATGGCTTGCGATAAACACTAGCCCAGGTATAGGGCAGAAATATGCTCTACGAGTGGATTTAGCACCAGCACACTATAAGAATGTGCCAGAGACTCTATACTCGAACGAAATTAAGACAATTTTCTGTTCACGAGAAACACTATAGTACGCATCATGTAAAAAGAGCGCTGGCTGGCGTTCCGAGGATGCACTCTGACAGCAATTGTTTAGTACCCTCTTTCACACTTACGCGATTTATATTAAGCTATCCTATTGTCAGAGTGAACTGTTCTGCCCTCGGAACCCCCGCCAGCGCTCTTTTTACAGGACGCGAACTGTCACGTAAAACGACATCTCCGAACGAACTGTCACGACGCGTACCATGCAGCTGGCGCAGAAGTATATTATTTGTATATAAAAACTTTTTACAGATTAGCTTTTTTTTGAGATAAAGCTATGCTACTAGTATCATTTCGATTAGTTGCCAGCTTTAAATATGCTTTGTTTTTCATGCTATGCGTTTCTCATTTTAATATGTAAGCGTAAAAGAAATAACTGTATGGCAGTTGCTACTAAACATACTGAGTGAGGTAACAGACGACATACATATGTCGGAGGGAGGTGAAAATCATATCTTTATGTATTGTTTTTTTGTATACAAAAAGTGTTTTTCTCCTACATACTCTTGTCTCAGTCCAAGCTAAATACTTTAAACTTAATCTTCTTCAATATGAAACCTTATACAACACAATAGAGTAACAAAATTAGAATACGCACCAGCAACTCTTTGCCGCTGTCAAAATCGGCGCGCAGTTGAGTACCCAGGTCACCATCGGGTATCTTCAGGTCTTCGCGTAGGTCGCCGTTGTCAGCCATGAGAGTCAGGTAGCCGTCGTCAGAGATGTCGGTCAGTTGGTAGTCCTCGCGTTTCACGTGTGGCACGTCCATGTTGTGGGTCGATGGGCAGATATCTTCGTATCTGTGGATAATGAGAATTACGGCTTAGATGTGGAATATAAAAAAGCTTGTGTAAAAATGACTGGGTGGTAAACTAGGATCTGCTTGCTATTGGGATCCATATGTCCATCTACCTGATTGATGGACTAATAATTGGTAGCTAACCACTTATCAAACTGTGCTAATCAGTATTTTTCTCATGTCCAAAAACATGTTAATAAGCTATTACAATGTTACCTGTTCTTTTTCAGTGGTTCTGGTGGTTAAACATATTTTATTTTCTTTCTTTCTGTTCTACTGAATCAATTACACGAAATTTAAAAAAAAATCAAAAGTATACAAGTTTAGTATGACCCTGAAAACATATAAGCCTTTTAAAGCTTAAATTCCTATCTTTGACAGAGTCAGTGTATATAGGGCGGCTTTCAATTCTGAAAACTTTAGTTAGACATAAAAACAAGTTTAGTCCATTTAAGAGTTCCACTGACACGATCCATTTACATGAAGAAAATACATGTTTTTTTTTATTCATTTGCATGTGCATTCTATGTAAATTGATATGATATGGATTTAGCAAACAGATTTGCGACATTGGACTAAACACCAATCGATATAGCGTGGGTTCAAAGAGCACCCACAGTAAAACTTCTAAACTTTTTGCATTGTTTTCACTGACAACGAGTAAAAGTTCCAGTTTTATTTATTGTAAAGGTCAATTTGGTCGTCACATAGGTAACATGGTTTTACGGACGAAAATGTCTGTTGTTTTTTGGTAAAAAAACTTTTGCGAAGTTTATAAAGATTAATTAAGACGAGAGTGACTGTTATGCAATGTGTATCACGTATAAAACATGGTAGAAAAAGCTGAATTTTTGTCTCTTGCTTTCAGATTTTTGCCATGATCTCAGCAAAAGCCTCCTTTAAAATGGTTTTTATTTTAGGTTACACTAGGTACACACAACATTTTAACCTACTTGGATCGATATTGACTGTGTGCGACGAAATAAAAACATACAGCATCCACACGCACAATGTGAAGTGTTCAACTTAAATAGTCAAATTGGAACGGGGTAATATGAATTTGTACCCCTGGACGGTGATCTCATAACACAGTTGTGCAACGAGACGCATAGTCGGGCCTGGTGTATGATGTTCGAGTACCCTCAGCACGAACACAGTATGAGAACTGCGCTCGCGACTCTATGGGCTCGCAAACTTTGTTAATACAAGTTCTAAGTGCTTTTGTATGGTCAAATACACCCAAGTGATAATGGTAAACAGCCATTACAACAATAGTTGGTTGACTGCATGAATGATTAATGATGTTTTTTTCACTAAACAGCTATTTTAATGAAAAAGTACAACAATTTCGTAATGAGAATGACAATGACCATAAAATATTATGATGTCATAGTTTGCTATTCAAAAAATTCTTAAAACAAATTGTTGTTTCTGACATTTGACAAAAAATAATTCAGATGACTAAGTCAATTACTCTATTTATGTTATTTTTTTATCAATAGTTGTATCATCTGCATGTTACTCAAGAACCTTAAGAACAATCTGTTTGCAAGGAATCTACACAATATGAGAAAAATACATTTTTGACTAACCATAAGTAGTAGAGCAGTACAGCAGTACAAGTAAAAAAATTTCTTGCGACCCCCCTAGGGCCATAAACATACAAAATGTTATTGTTTTGAAAGACTATGTTTATAATTTTCTTCAATAAGAAAATTATATAGTAATAAAAGTCTCTAAAATAAAACCGCGATTTAAAAAATTGTTAAAAAATAAACAGGCCCAGATTTCTCACCGAAATCATATTTTTTCATTGCAGTGTAGGACCTATAAACACTTACTTTTTTTTTACTCGCGACCCCTTGAGAAAGGCTTCACGACCCCCCTGGGGGTCGCGACCCACAGGTTGAAAAACACATCTATAAAGCTCATCTATAGGTCAAAGTATTATTAGTACTGACATACAATTTCAATACAAGTGTATGATGCCGAAAGAATGAAGAATGTTAATGGGTCCGTTAAATCACTTGAAACTTTATGACCTTGTAGCCTAAATGTCTAGAAATACACTTGTTTTTGTTTCATTTAAATCAAGCGAGTAGTTTTGAAGTTACGATAATTTTAGTTTCCGCCTTTTTCAAATACTTCGCTCGGGCGCGCCAAGCGCGCGTGACGTCATACCGCAACTCGCCGCTCTCACCGTACTGTGTTCTTCATACATTGCTATCGGATGGTCCCTACGTTCGCCCACAATAACATTTCTAACTGTAGTTTTTTTATGTGAATCGGTGTTACAGTAGTGTTACAAGTATAATCGATGACAGTTTTAAAAATTGATTGAAAAATCGAATGATTCCTTAAATAGACGAGTTAAGCTACTATTTCTCAAATAACTCCGATTTCTTTACCGCGGCCGCCGAGACAATGATTAAAAATGTAAAAGTACTTACAACTTATTTTTTTTCTTTCTTATCACAAATCTGTTGATCCTTATAAGATACCTATACATATATACCTACATACCTATTTTTCATTACTAGTATTGAAAAATTTAGGTAATAATGATATTTATGAACTTGATATTTCGGAAATAAGGAGTGAGGGGCAAGGTAAAAGTGATGGTGTCAAAATCACTTATGTCATCAACTGTAATATAATGACACAATTACGACACTGAAGCGGTCATGGCTCAGCGCTGCTTACGTGGTCGCGTCGATCACGCAGGTTAACTGACTACAGACACGGTCACAGCTTGGATGGACTTGACTAGCAGTCCATCCAAGCTGCCTATAACGCCTCCGACATAGCTTGGCGACTGCCATCTAGTGATAGTTACTGATATTTAAGCCCATCCAAGTTGTGACCGTGTCTGTAGTCAGTTAACTTGCGTGATCGATGCGACCACATAAGCAGCGCTGTGCCATGACCGCTTAAGTGCCGTTATTGTGTCATTATATTACAGTTGATGACATAAGTGATTTTGACACCATCACCTTTACCATGCTCCTCACTCCTTATTTCCGAAAACTGGGCATAAAACTTAAACAAATATATATATACAGAAAATAGATCTTCGCTTATAAATTACTTGAAAATCTCTAAGAAGTTATCTATAAATCTTAAAATAAGTTGATAAAATTTAAAATATTGTTTGTTTGTAGGTGTGGACAAAGCCCTCTGCGCGAGAGTCAGACTCGCACTTGTCCGGTTTTTATTTTTTATGTGTATCGGTTAACTCATATTTATTTTATTTTAGATTGGCTAGAAATAGCTACGGCGACGACGTTACTGTTTATGCAAAAGTTATCAGATAAGGAGAAGGTGATAGACACAACTTTTGGCTTTGGGTCTGGGTGGATCATACTTTTCATGTATTTCTTTTGACTTTAAGGTTCAAAAATATAACAGTAAAAAATAACTTTTCGGGTATATTGGTAGTTGTATTTAAGCACTTTGACACGAGCAAGATTTTCTAGTTTTTGGATTCGTCATTTTTAAAATTTTCAACGCAAACTTTATACATAGAGGTAGGGAGCGGTGCGCGCACTGAGCGACCGTTGCAGAGTGACGTCACAGCAGCGTGCGGCGACCCCGCGTCACTTGCCTACCTAAATAATTCAGTATCTCGGAAACTATCAAACGTATCAAAAAAATTTTTTCACCATATTTTTTTATTTTTAATAGAGTATATTTTAAGATAAAAAACAAAAATTGGTGGTATTCTTCATTAAGGTTCATCATGGCTCCAAGGAGGAAAAGGGTCCCTATTTTTTCTCAATTGGTTATTATCATCTGAGATGTACATATATTTTCAGAAATACAGTGGTTTGCTAAATTACAAATAAGATTACATAATCCACTGCTAGCTAGCTTACATTTTGTTTCACTTTCCAATACTGATAAGATAGTCCAGTCTCAACTGACAAAAACATCAATCATGAGTATATTGGCTTAAAACTTTCATGACAATAATAAGCAAGTGTAATTATGAATGAATAAAAATTATATTTTTATTTTAAAATCCAATGGAAATAAAGATCTACTTGGCAAGGATTGGGTAGGGGTCCTTTCACAAATTTGCATTAATTGATTTTGACTTATCGTATCAGCCATTGTCATTTTAAACTTTTGTGTAAATGTGAGTTAAAAGTGGGCGAAAAAAGTAATAAAAAATAACACTCACTTCTTTCCGTTGAATATATCAATGCCAACCAAGTGGACTTTAGCGTGGCCGTGTTTCCCGGTCTTGGATGTGGACATCTCCACAATCTTGCATGGGCGGCCCTTGAGCATGACAAAACCGTTCTTGCGGAGGGCCGAGCATTGCATCGGGAAGGTGGCCGAGGCCCCGGAGTCACCGGTCTCGAAGTGTGTGTCCTCGATATCTCCCATGGTGAGACAAGGTTTTAACAACGGTCCGGTATGATCTGAAGAACCAAATTTAAAAAAAATGTTATATTTTGCATGACTTGCTTAAAAGTAAAGGTTATGCAATTACAAATAGATAAAAAAATTAATTGTAACAAGATGATATCAGTAAAAATAAGACCAGTCGTGAAAGAATCACTGAAATAAAAATAACAAAAGAGAAAGTTGAGACATTTTACTAATGTCTGAATGAAAACTGACAGATAAAATAGAACCATGGCATCAGCTGAGAATAATTTACATAGTGACAAAAACAAGTCCTTGTCAACCTCAATGTTTTAAACCAATTTATTAAACCAAGTGTGGCTGGTTCTGTACTGAAGTGTATTTTTTTTAAATACCTAGTGAAAATCCTATTAAGTAATTAATTTTTAACAAGAAACAGAGGAGTGTGAAAATCTAAATGAAAATTAACAGAACAAGTAAAGGAGAGAGGTAGTCGATTTGAAGTCCTACCAAGAGGACAAAGAAAGCAATATTAGAGTTTAGTGCACTGACAAGAACTTGAATCTTAAATTAAAAAAACACAACAAAAAGAGGAATTTTGATGATGCGTCATGAATTTTTAGGTCCCCCTCACATATAAAATTGAAATAACTTAAGAGGGCACTGGCTTTCTCAACTTGTTAAATATTAATATTGGAAGATGCACTTGGCTGAATTCTTAAGTTTGTGCCCCTGGACGGTGATCTCAGAACACAGTTGTGCAACGAGACGCATAGTCGGGCCTGGTATATGATGTTCGAGTACCCACAGCACGAACACAGTATTTATGACTGCGCTCGCGACTCTATGGGCTCGAATTTGATATGATTGTAAAGTCTGAAAAACTTTGATAGATTCCGTGTGGCTAATGAGTGTTCAAATATCAGGATATCCAGTATTCATACCATTTGTAATGATCAAGAAGGACATAGCTCATAGAATAAGTTAATATGGCAACGGGGATACCATGTAGCTCAAAAAAGTTATAACCATTGGGGAAGAATAGTTCTTAAGTGGCTACTGCAGGCCAGAAGACCATATGTTAGATGGACCTAAGATCTAGTCAGGACTACAGGAAGTCACTTGATACATGTGGAATTTTATGGAGGCCCATGTATCACAGTAGACACATCACAGCTGTGATAAAAATGATCAAGCATTCCAATGAGCCAGAGAAATTCCTTTCCTATAAAGCAAATTCAGGTAGTTTATTTATGATAGCAAATATATTTTATTTTCCACTTTGGTTCATTGTCTTTTCAAGTTACAAATATAATCTTAATAGGGACTCTGTATTAGGTATAAAAAAATATATGTAATAAAAGAATGAGTAATGAATTTCCTAAAAAAAAACCTTTGCGACATTTTATGCTATGAATATTACTTTCATGCACTAGTTAAATCTGCCTTGTCATCATCCTTTTTTTACTACAAATCAGGTCTATAGCTTTTAAAAATATACCCAATATATCCTTAATAAAATGAAATATTTAAAGTTGCAAAAGTTTAAGATAAATCTCAAGTAATTGGATCATAAAAATAATCTACCATATGGAAAGTAGCACATGTAAATAAAAGTATGACAGAGATTTCACCAAAAATGGTTAGGTTTATCTTGTTAGTTTAGAGCAATATGAAAAAAAATAAAAAATATGCATAAATAAAAATATTTAAGCACATTTACCAATAAATTTTAAGACAATAATAACTAGAACCTTATCAACCAAAGCAAACCATCTTGTCAAAGGTGTAAAATGAGGCATTAAAATAATATGCATGTATCCTATGAATCATACCACTCACAGTCTGAATAGTCATTTCAATGAAATATAACCTATAAGCTTAAGTAAAATAGTATAAACACCCTTCTTTTTTTTCTTTCTCTGCTATTTCAGATCATATGAACAGCAGAAAGATAGCGACATGACCTAACCCCACCTACAATAACTGAAAAAACCATTGTAATGCGAAATTTCGAAATAAAAATTTACAAACAAGTTCTCGTTATTTGAAAGAAGAACATTGGAGATTATGTAGAGGAAATAGATTATCAGGCCTGACACGAGGTGGTGAGGACACGGGGCTGCCGTGTGTAGTTGGAACATGTGGCTTCAGAGACATCTTGGACATGTCTTCGATACGACAAATGCACTTCAACATAATAAAGCACACACAGATTTTTCACCTACACAGACACTCCAGGACACCTCAATATTGCAACAGAGTTTTATTTAGCAATCCTTTTATTGCAAATAGGCGAGATAACTAAAAAAAATAGCAGCTTGACAATGTGCCGGCGCCGCGGTACATTTTATTTTCCATTATTTACACAATATTCACACCGCAGTAACGCCGCACTTTCACAGAAACTTAATCACCACGTATAATACTTACGAAAATAATTATAATTACTATTTTATTGGGGATTCACAATAAAATTAAGATATTTATCGACACTCACATGTGACCGACGGGTTCTTCAACCGAAAGGTCAGTTTGCGCCTGCGTAGCACCTTCAACACTCATTTCCTGTAGCGGGGTTCGCAAAATGGCCGACGCACCGCCTTACAACAAGCGGCAAATACAAATTTTATATGCGAGTTTTACCCGTTTTTTTATTTACTTAAATTGTTATGATCAAAATAAGAATAAATAAAATTGCTTCGTATGAAAAAATGAGTTTTCATGTAAAACAACTCAAAACGGTATGAAAAATCATCAAAATATTACCGGAAGAACCTACTTTATCGATAGAGTCCATATTGGAAGTCATTCACAGATGGCGGTTCTTTGACAATCGACCTGGGTGTTGCGTTTATTTTGTACGGTAGTAAGGCAGTACGCGCACCACGATTTCTCGCGCACGGAGTGTTAAGGTATGAACGCACTACGCTGCAGCGGAACTGCGCTACGCGACGCGGCCAAATATTTTGTATGAAATTTCAGTGCCGCGTTGCGCAATTCCGCTGCCACGCAGAGCCAGTATAGCTCGTACGATTTCATAGAAAGAATACTTGGCAGCGTCGTGTCGCGTCTCGTCGCGTAGTGCCACTGCGGTCTAACCTTTACACCATAGAATAAAGAATAATACTACTTATAGAAGTTTCAATCTGCAGGGCCGCGTTCCGAGGGTGCACTCTGACAGCAACCGTTTGGTACCCTCTCTTTCACACTTAAGCGATTCATATTATGCTATCCTGTTGTCAGAGTGAATGGTGGCTGTCAGAGTGTACCCTCGGAAGGAGTTCCCCCTCGAGGGCGCGCGGTGAAGTTCTTACGCTTGAAGTGAGACAGGCCTGGTTACCCTAAGGAAAATTATCGGGATTTCAATCGCAGGTGCGTGTACTTGAAGATGTTACTATAATAGGTAAATTATTCATTGGAAAAGAAAGAGATCAATCTATATCAAGCACAGACAAATTAACAGCCTTCATGGTTTAGTGGCTAGTCCGCTCGCTTCACAATAAGATGTTTCGATTCCCGATGAGGTCCAAACGAGACGTTTCATGGGACTATGGAGCTTGGACCTGGTCTGTGTACTAAACATCATAAATAAGTCATTAGAAACATAGTCTTTTCTAATTGTACATTTCCTTCGATTTACCTTCGTTGCGAGGTTCATCTAGTTTCTCAGATTTAACAATCGCAACACATAAATCACCCAACATGGCGAAGCGAGCGCAATTTTGAACATTTTACGTTCAGAAACTAGATTTTGTACATACCATTGAAATTAATAATTTAGTTGTCCGACAAGTAACTCGAAAACCAGCTGTTATGCCTGTAAAAGAGGCAAGGCATATCCGCAGATTTTAAAAATCGTACACCAATGTCAGAAGACAGAACAGAAGGGTGTTCAGTCAATCAGAGTCAGAGAAAGCATCTGAGGAATATGTGGACGAAGCCGTAATTTCTGAACGTGACCTACTATTGCAAGCTTCAGTGTTACCATTTATATTGTAAAAAGTGCTGACAAAACTTTATGCTTGAACCACGCAACCCTGCTTCTAATATTTTTTTCATTATTTTTCCTAGAAAGCCTATATTTTTCTATATTTTTCGTACTACGTACATGTCTAGGCACAAAATGAAACGTGTCCTTTGTAGGAAATTATAAATGAGCATTTGCGTTTAGGTGCATAATGTTAAAATCGCAACATGATAAGTGCTCAAAAAATGGTAAAAGAGCAAAATGTTAAAAATGCAAATTGATAAAATAGCAAAATGGTAAAAGCGCAAAACTATAAATCTTTAATTGTTGTATAGCTTAAGGTGCTCTTATTTCAAAATAATGTTTTTTGAATAGTAACGATGTAAAACTATAGAAATTTCAAGTGTGAAAAAAGAAACTTATTTTTGGCTCTATTTCCTACGATCGTGGGCCAACCGAAACCCAAAGGTGAGTCTACCGTTACTTTTTTAAAACAGTTCCCATTATATCAAAAGAAAAAGAAAATCAAATTATATAACAATATAATTACAATAATAAAATCTTACAATTATTTAACAATATTGGTTTCGACTATATGAAGGAAACTACGCCATTAGTTTAAACACTCTCATTCAGAATAAAAACGAAAACAAAATAACCTGTAACACTTTACATCCAGGTGACATGTATTCAAACGCACTCATTTGGTTTATAAAAAATATATATTGATATGTCATTGTGTCAATTCTGCACCCTTACAGGGTTTCATGTGTGCTCTTTTTTTATATTTTTACATGACTTTTAGAACTATTTGTTTTACACCATGAAAGCGTGAATAAATGAATTATGAATATAAATAAAACGTAAATAATTTCACATAGCGCGTGTAAGTGGGACTTTTTACTGTTAAATGCATTACTGCGCAAATGAATGCGCAGTAGCTCTGTGCTGCCTCGCCTTAATTGATTGTTAGTATATCACTCTCTCTATTAGTTTGTGGCATCTCTTCAGACAATGTTATGTTAGTTATGCATGGGAGTGACACTTCCGCCGATGTACGGTATAACGGAATTTGGATGTCTTTTTGATGGTTATCTACAACAAACACAAACACTACTACTACACTTTAATATAAATACGGTAACTAATCTTAATAAGCTCGTATTATCAGTTTAATTTTATTTCTAGTGATTTAATTACATATTGGTGTCGATTTGGTGTTTCCGATTAAGCTTATTTGACAGGACTAAACTTAATTTAAGCGTCCTGTCTTTGTCTATTCAATATAGAATGAAAAAAAAAAACAAACACTTAACCCTTTCGCGGACTCCCAGACTAAACCCGTCATATTTGGAGAATGCAGAGTGACAGGACTGCTTTACACGTCTTCATTTGATTTTCTATACGGGCGAAACGCCTTGAGCCATCCTCTCCCCGAACAAATAAATATGTTAGACTACAACATATAGTGTCACTCCTGTGATTTTCAGAACTCCGTAGGTGTCACATTTAATCATTTAATTATTCGCACAAAAATTCTTGGTTTTACTATATGAATTAGTTTTATCAATAACTATTTACCAAAACAAAAATACAACAGATCATTCTGCGTTTGTTTGAGCTCTAAAAAGCTTAATACAACCTATTATTTTCCTTTTCAACGAAAATGTAAATGTATAAGTAATAAGTATGTATATGTAATATGAATCAAATCTGCTCAATAAAGGACACGTTTCATTTTGTGCCTGGACATGTACGTAGTACGAAAAATATAGAAAAATATAGGCTTTCTAAGAAAAATATTAAAAAAAATATTAGAAGCAGGGTTGCGTGGTTCAAGCATAATTTTTTTTTCAGCACTTTTTACAATATAAATAGTAACACTGAAGCTTGCAATAGTAGGTCACGTTCAGAAATTACGGCTTCGTCCACATATTCCTCAGATGCTTTCTCTGACTCTGACTGACTGAACACCCTTCTGTTCTGACTTCTGACATTGGTGTACGATTTTTAAAATCTGCGGATATGCCTCGCCTCTTTTGCAGGCATAACAGCTGGTTTTCGAGTTTCTTGTCGGACAACTAAATTATTAAATCTAGTTTCTGAACGTAAAATGCTCAAAATTGCGCTCGCTTCGCTATGTTGGGTGATTTATGTGTTGCGATTGTTAAATCTGAGAAACTAGATGAACCTCGCAACGAAGATAAATCGAAGGAAATGTACAATTAGAAAAGTCTATGTTTCTAATGACTTATTTATGATGTTTAGGGCACCGACCAGGTCCAAGCTCTATAGTCCCGTGAAACGTCTCCTTTTTATAAGCTTTTAGGTTTTGTAGAACTTCGAAATACACACTTATGTTGATTTGATGATAAAGTAAAAATCTTAGGCTCCTGACCTGATAAACCAGGATAGTCCCGGATATACCATGGAACTACTGTAGTTTTATCTGTTTAGGGCTCAAAAGCAAACATTATTTTGTCATTTTAGTTCATTATAGACATAATTTTCGTCTTGTCCGTGTTCATTTTAAGACCCCCTTGTTGAGAGGTTCTACTGGGTCCACCGAGCATTGTACCTAAGACTCCCAAGGTCATGATCACGATATCGTCAGCGAATCGAAGGTGAGTTGATGTTAATGCCTGGCCAGATGCTTGAAAATGTCTTTAGGGTAGCGGTGATCGGTTTGGAGGTAAAACGTCTTGCTTGGCCGATTATATTCCTCGGTCTTCTGTCATATAATCTGCCACAGCGTATTTATGTGGTCAATGATACTGAAGCCTTTTAGGAAACCGGCTTGTTCGGGAGGCTGGAAGTCATCAAACCTACGCTAGATGATGATTGAGATGATTTGTAATGACTTTCGAAAACAGCTTACAGACATGGCTCAGAATTGAGATGAGTCTATAGTTTTTCAGCAGGGACTTTTTAAAAAAGAGCACCAACCACCACACTCTTGTGCCATGCTATAGGCATTTGTCTCCCAAGCATGACGGAATTAAACAGCTTCTGAAGAGCTTGAAGTTCCGGTTTTCCACCTGCTTTCAGACGTTCAGCCGTAATTTCATCATCACCCGGTGCCTTGTTGTTTTTAAACTGTTTGAGAGCTTCGCACAGGCTGACGTCCGAGATATATTCAGTATAGTGTCGGGTCAATTTGGCTCTCGGCTCTTTAGCCAAATTTCTGACAGGTAAGCGTGTGGTCGTGTATAATTGTCCGTAGAACTTGTCAACCTCTTCTAAAAGCTCAGTCTTCAGCTCTCTCAGTTGGCTTTGACCAACAGGCAGATCTCTTGCGAATCCTTTTATCACTTTATTGCGCTCGAAAACCTCTTTAATATGATTTGTATTACATTGGCGATGACGCGAGTCAAGAACTTGGAGATCTGTCTGTTAGTCGCTGATACTGACAAGCATCTTCAAAGGATTTCAGAGTCAGGATCCGTCCTTTCTCCATGAGCTTGCTGGTGAGATTCGAGATCCAAGATGTTCTTTTTGAACGGCTGGTTTTGAATGCCTTATTCCCAGCGTTTGGACAATTTTGGACAAACCTGTCATTGTAATCGTCCACGTTTTCACATTCTTCTAGGTATTTGAAGTGGTTGTGCAACTCTAGCTGAAAGCTTTCGGGGTTTTGGAGCTGGTATATCTGGTATAGCCGTCGACGTCCCAGATCGTCCCGTCCTGACCTATTATATTTTTTGCAAGAATAGTAATGTGACATAACGTCTTTGGCCGGTGCATGCTATAGCAGCGATGTCGCATTCATTAGGTTAGGTACAATGAAATGTGACAGACTGGCTATAGACGTTGACTGCTTAGTCAGTTTGCGTCGCTGTATATGGTCCTATTGCGTTCGCTGGTGACATGACTGCTCAAGCATCCCATACAAAATGCCAGTGTAAACAAGGACGTGTCCAGCGAAAGGGATAAATTAAGTTTAATCCTGTCAAATAAGTTTAATCGTGAAAAGCAAATCGACACCATTGTAATATACTTAGGAAAGATGGGACACTAAATGAAAACAAAGACTTAATATTAATAGGACGAGGAATATTGTGTATACTTCATTCAAATAAAAAAAAAGCAAAAGGTAAACAAAGGTAGTATGCAGATGACATTGACATGTGTCAGTTCCATAGTAAGTTTGTTTACCTTTTGCTTTTTTTGATTGGAATGAACAATACCCATATTGTTTTATTGAACATATTGTGGAAAAATTACGCGCGGAAAAAAAGCGGCGGTGCGCGCAAGGACGCAGGCAGGAAATAAAAATAGTTCTAAATAGCTCGATAGATGGCGTTGACGGAATGTTTATCACAAGAACTTGCAAAGTTGCAAATTATTCAAGCCAGTGAAATGTTCCTCTTTGATTCAAGGTAAGTTCACCAAAATATAAAAAATACGGCGGCAACGAGCGTGTCATCACATCACATCAAATTATTCGTATTTAAAATATATTTTTTTTATTTTAGCTGTCATTTTGTGACTGAAAATGTAGAACGTTTACGATAAGGTTACGGAAAGTTTACGATATTTCAAGTTTGTTAAATAAATCTGTAACGGAGTGTCCCGTTTTCCGTAATTCAATCATTTCCTGGTAAAATAGAAAGACGGAAACGGAAGCAAAGAACCTAGGTACCTATGTCAGGTACAGTGGGTAACTTCCACATCCGATCAGTTATTGCAAATTGTAATAAGACGTTTTGAAAAATATGTATTTGTTAAATATTAAAAAAATGTAATTTATGTTTTCTAAGCTGTTTTGGTCTTCGTAATTTTGAAGTAATTTTATTATATTTAGGATATTTCAGATCGGCTTGCTTGACTCCTTGGCGCTGCGTAGAGATGTAGCCTCGCTCTGCATTCTCTATCGCATGTACAATGGGGAGTGCTCCGAGGAAATGTTCGGATTGATCCCTGCCGCCTCTTTTCGCCATCGTTCTACGCGACATAGATGGTTGGCAGTCCACAACTGTGCGTTTCACTAGAAACTTTCTGCCTCACACAACCAAACTGTGTAATGAATTGTCGCCTGCGGTATTTCCGGACCGATACGACATTCAAACCTTCAAGAAAAGAGCGTACTCCCATATCAAAGGCCGGCAATGCACTTGTGACTCCTCTGCCTCTGGTGTTGCGGGTGTCATTGGGCGGCGGTAATTGCTTACCATCAGGTGACCCGTCAGCTCGTTTGCCACCTCTGCCATAAATATATATATATATATGTTTGTATTAATCTTTATATTACATACTTAAATTAGAGTTTGAATAGTCCGCAATAGTTCTATTCTATCCCTATCCTAATTAACTAATCATGTCGCGGACATCCTTTTTATACCAAGAACAAGACCGAGGATACTACCTTGTGGTACAACATGTGTATTTTGTCTAAAACTGTATAGTGTATGTTTATTTACTTAGGTATTAATACGTTTGCTTACTTCTACTAACTGGTCATAGATTCATTTCTGTGCTGGTTCTCGAACACAACATCGCATCGTTCTGATCCTGGTTTTGCAGGAGCCTGTTCATGTGAGACGAAATCGAAAGCTTTTGGTATAAGTACGGCTCGTTACCTCAAAATCCGGTCCCATCCGACAGAAATCATGAAATACGGTATTTGACTACTAGTCATTTGAGTGACTTTTTATCAACTGCCAAAAACTGTATTTTGTTCTGAAATTGTTCGTGTTACTGGCATGTGACATCACAGTCTTTGACGAACTTATTTTCTGATTGTATTGAATATACAATTTAAAATGAACAAAAATATCGGTCCAGTAATATTTTTCACTATTCTAGGAGAAATGCTTTTTAGTGAATAATATTTTTCAATTTAATTTTGATAGTGTCAAATACCCTATTTGGCATGCATGTTTGAAGGTACAATAAAAAATAGAAGGGAGGACAAGTCGTATAGTGTTTTTTACCCCCGTGCCCCGGGGGTGCCCTCTTTAGTGTCCCAAATGGCAGTTTTTCAATGTTTTTTTTTTTTTTTTTTATGGCAGAGGTGGCAAACGAGCAGACGGATCACCTGATGGTAAGCGATTACCGCCGCCCATAGACACCCGCAACACCAGAGGAGTCACAAGTGTACAAGTGTTTTTGTGAAAACGGTTAAACGTACATTAAAACTGGCAATGAACAAAATATTCTCCTTAAATTCACTACAATAATCGTCTTAGAAGTATGTTGATAGGTTATGCACAGGTAAATTATGCTTGCTCACGTTTCTTCCATTATTATTTTTTTATGGCAGAGGTGGCAAACGAGCAGACGGATCACCTGATGTAGTTTTAAACTTTTTACAAAAATACAATTCATTTTCATTTTGATTTTGGATCAAGTGGATTTCAACAAAGTTGTAGAACAAAAGTTGTTCAGTTTGATGGGTAAAAGCCAACCTTGAAGTATTATCACACCTTTCTGTTATACCCTGTATAGTTATGAACATATGGATATCAGTGTGATTGGGTGATAATTTGCTATTAAGAAAACAATACGCAAATAATGTTCAGTTTGATGGGTAAAAGCCAACCTTGAAGTATTATCACACCTTTCTGTAATACCCTGTATATTTATGAACATATGGATATCAGTGTGATTGAGTGATAATTTGCTATTAAGAAAACAATACGCAAATAATTTAGTTCTGCCTGCCTCAAAAATAAACTTACACTCTTCGAGCCCACTTTATTTATTTTATTTATTTATTTATTTATAAACAGATACAATTTTACAATTATGTAACTTATTATATAACAGTTTACTTAATGTACTTATATAACGACATAAAGGATTACATTGGTAACCAAACTAGGATAACCTGTGCTATGGAACCAATGTTCACCGTACGAATAGTTGTCATGCATACAAAAATATATATTCAGGAGACAACAAAATATAACCTAATCAGAAATAATTGGAGCATAAAGAAAGTGTTAGGAAAACAGAAACTGAACTTATTTGTGTATGTGCATGCGAGCAAGTATGCACGTGAGTGTGCGTGTGCATGGGTGTGTTTGTGTATGTGTTTGTGTGTGTGTGTGTGTGTGTGTGTGTGTTTGTGTGTGTGTGTGTGTGTGTGTGTGTGTGTGTGTGTGTGTGTGTGTGTGTGTGTGTGTGTGTGTGTGTGTGTGTGTGTGTGTGTGTGTGTGTGTGTGTGTGTGTGTGTGTGTGTGTGTGTGTGTGTGTGTGAGTGTGAGTGTGTGTGTGAGTGTGAGTGTGTGTGTGTGTGTGTATTTGTGCGTGAGTATTTTTGCATGTGTTCATTGAAGTGTAACCAGTAAAGATTCAGTGTTTACATAATTTTGTTTCAGAAGCCAACATGTTACAGCTATTTTAAATTTAAAAACAGTCATAGGAAACAGATTTAGAATTTTGTTTAATTGGTTATAGATATAGGGTCCCATGAATATGTAAGTACGCCTAGCAAAAGAAGTATTAAATCGATTTATTTTAAATATTATATCACTTCGTCGTTTAAGAAGAGAAATGTCACTGTCATAGAGCAACCCTGAATGTTGCATCAGAGAGACCTTGAGAATATACAACTGCCGGACAGTAAGTAAGTAGATCACATTTTTTGTACAGTGATTCAGTGGGGTAAAGAAATGGTAAAGACATCATAACTTTTAATACAGATCTCTGTGCACGTTCTAATTTTATAAGTTTAGTTTTACAAGCACCTCCCCAAACCGAAATACAATAACCTAAAACTGACTGGCACAATGCAAAATAAACCATTTTAAGAGTATCTAAAGGAGCAACGCTTCGAAGTTTTTTAAAGATCCATATAAGTTTTCTTGCGCGATTCGCAAGGGCTTCAATTTGTTTAGACCAAGTCAAGTTTTCGTCAATAATTATCCCAAGGTATTTAATTGATGATACACGTTCCAATAATTCACAAGAACAGTTGCTTTTACAAGGAATTTCACAATTATGTGCTCTGATGCTGTATATAGAATTAGGTTGCTGATTTTTTAAAATAGAAAATGATAGAAATTTTGATTTTGCAATATTTAGAGATAGCAGGTTCAGATTGAGCCACTGAATCACTTTACTGAACCCTAGCTCAGCTCGACGTCTTGCCTCAAGCCAAGTCTCTCCCTGGTACACAAGAGCTGTATCATCCGCGAAGGAGAAAACTTTGCCATTTCCAGGTGAATGTGAACAAAGCCCATTTATGTATACCAGGAAGAGACAAGGACCCAATACACTTCCCTGCGGGACACCATAATTTATTGGATAGTCCTTACTTATATAATTTTGAATTTTGACCCTCTTAACTCTGCATTTAAGATTATTATGTCCATACTATTATATAACCATTTGCCTGACGAAATAAAGCATAAAAATATACTTTAAAAAATTACTATTTATAAAAGCCGTCAAACCTTGTTTGAGCTTTATGAGAAAAAAACTTATATATTTGATGAAAATTTCAAAAATTATGTGAAACGTTATTCAAAAATTTTCAGAAAGGTATGCTGCGCAGCCAAATCTAATTACTTAGCCAGAAAGATCAAACTATCTGATAATAAAATTAAGACGGTTTGGAATATAATAAATAAAGAAACCGGTAAAGTCAAGAAACACGATAAAGATTTTGTTTTACAAACAGATAAAGGCAAAATAACATCTAACGCAGAAATAGCTACGGAATTCGAAACGTTTTTCACCAACATTCCACTTAAGATAACTGAGGCCCTGGACTCATCACCCTCATATGCTAAAAAATATTAGAAGAAAATGTCATTCCTTGTGATGAAATATTCTATTTCAGTGAAATTGGACCTGAAACTATTGTTAAAACTTTTAAATCGCTTAAAGTGAAACAAACTGAAGACCTGTGGGGTTTATCAGTTAATTTAATTAGTAATGTAATTGACGAATTAGCGCCACATTTAGCATACCTTTTTAATATAAGTATTGAAAGTGGCGTCTTTCCAGATCTCATGAAGTGTAGTAAAATTATACCTCTTTATAAATCAGGTTCTAAAACTGAAGCGGGAAATTACAGACCAGTCTCTGTATTACCCGTTCTTAGTAAAGTCTTTGAAAAAATTATGCTAAACCAAATGTTACAACACTTTAATTTAAACAAACTTCTGCATAACCAACAATTTGGCTTCACAAAAGGTCGATCAACTACCGATGCAGGAGTAGCACTTATTCGAAACACCTATGATGCTTTTGAGGAATCACAAGATGCAGTAGGAGTATTTTGTGATTTATCTAAAGCATTTGATTGTGTTGATCATCAAACTTTGCTTCTCAAACTAAAGCATTACGGTGTAGAGGATAGGGCCCTCAGTCTTCTTAATTCTTACCTAAACAATAGATTACAGACAGTCCAAGTAAATGGCACAAACTCTCTCGTCTCTACAGTAAAAATAGGTGTTCCCCAGGGATCTATATTAGGACCCTTTCTCTTCCTTGTTTATATTAATGACTTACCATTTATGGTGCAACATCGCTCAAATATTGTGTTGTTTGCAGATGATACATCTCTTATTTTTAAGGTAGACAGGAAATACAGCAAAATTGACGAAGTAAACAACACACTTTCAGAGATACATAAATGGTTTACTGTTAACAACTTGCTATTAAATGCTACAAAAACGAAAGTTGTAAAATTCAGATTACCAAATGTCAAACAAACTCACGATAGTGTAATATTAGATAGTAATGTTTTAGAATTCGTAAATAGTACTGTTTTTCTTGGTATTACTTTAGATGCTTCCTTACAATGGGGACCACATATAGAAACCCTAGCAGGAAAGCTTAGTTCAGCTGCCTACGCCGTGAAGAAAATAAGGCAACTAACAAATGTAGAAACTGCTAGACTAGTCTATTTTAGCTATTTTCATAGTATAATGTCTTACGGCATCTTAATTTGGGGACATGCGGCTGACATAGAAACTATTTTTATACTGCAAAAAAGAGCCATTCGCGCTATCTATCAGTTGCGATCTCGAGAGTCCTTGAGGAACAAGTTTAAAGAAATAAATATCTTAACTGTTGCCAGTCAGTTCATATACGAAAACATCATGTATGTTCGTAAGAATTTAGAGTTCTTTCCAAAAAAATGTGACAGGCATAATTTTAACCTTAGAAATAGAAATAATATTGAAGTTGCTTATTCGAGACTGAGTAAGGTAAATAAGTCGTTCATGGGGCAGTGTATAAAATTTTACAATAAAATACCTGAAAATGTTACAAGTTTATCCGAAAATAAGTTTAAAACTTATGTAAAGAAATGCCTGTGTTCAAGAGGATATTATAAAACCATAGATTATGTAAATGACAAAGATGTGTGGACATGTATAGATCCTCCAGCTCATAGCTTTAGTAATAACATCAATTGTAATAGCTATTAAGTTTTTATTTCAAAAAATGTGTTGGGGCGAGTTTCTTTGGGGCTCGACGTTTCTTCTCGCTCCGCTAACACTTCCCGAAACGTTGAGTGTACAAGTTCCGAGTGGTAGGAACTTTGTACTAGGTAGAATAATATGACGATTTAAAAGTATGTGTAAATCATCTACTTAAATAAAAAATATTTTTGATTTTGATTTTTGATTTTGATTTTACATTATTACTTAAAAAATTATTACTGAGCAAATGCTATTGACGAATACTTTCATGATCAAGGTCAACAAAAATATCCACAGTGAAAAGGAATCGAAAAAGAAAACTAAAACGAAACAGATTAGACTTTACAGGATCTTCGGAGTCAATATCGACCGATAAAGTGGTACCAAGTACTCCAAAACAAACAAATGACATCAATTCAGCGACGACAACTGCGACATCTGTGAGAGTGTATGATTCCTTCGAAGCCACACTTAGCCGGGAAACTGTAAAATCAATGCGTGCGATGACGACGGAAGAACCTAACATTAAGGACTCAGCGCCATCTACGGAAATAAGTGGAAACCTCGAGACCGATCAAGACGCTTGCGCAGAGCCTGCAACGATTATCTCTGCATTAAAACCGGCAATCGATGTTACTAAGAACGTAAGCCAGGAGGATCTTAAAATATCATCAGATGGCGCCACGAGTAAAAAACGTAGACTGCACATTATAGGCGATGAACAATTAGTGGGTTTTTCATCTATATTAGCTGAGTCTAGACGGGGCAACTGGAACGATAAATATTGCCCTTTTGGATTTATAATGAGTAATGGTTCGAGTTCAGCTTTACTGGATTATTGTAACGCAAACTGTAAAAATGTAAATAATGATGACATATTTATCCTAAGTCTAGGGTGTAATGATAAAAATCCAGAACTTCTACACTACAATTTATGTATAATATTAAATATTTTGAAGAATGCCACTGTGTACATTGTGCCAGTTAATCACAGTTATTACCTAAATGAACATACTCTAAATTATTATCTTAAATTTTGGACTAAACATTTAACTAATTGTAATTTCATCTCATTACCTTACATGAAACTAAGTAATTTTGACTATCTGAATTACATTTGTGAAAAGACTAACCTTCTCATTGACTCAGCTGAATACAGAAAACAATTTCTGAACTTCTCAGGGATATCAAAGCATAAAACACAGTCATTTTCAAAAGATCAATCCGAAACCATAGGAGACAACAAAACAAAACTAATTAAGAACAAAAACACAATACTACACTACTTCCCAATAATCTCTTCCAAATCGTCTAAACAAATTGATGCACGAGGTCAAATGTCTAAGAAAAAAGGAACGATACCTTTTTATTTCCCAATAATTAACCACAAAGGACTGCAGTCTAATAATACCTTACCTCATCCCCGAAATTCGAAGGACTTACTCGCAACAACGTCTCAAGTGGCAACGGCAGATCAACATAAAAACGAAAATGTATGCAACGGAGACGATAACTTGCAGTTTTTTCGTGGCTAATAATTCATATATAATTATGCACCAAAATATTCAGGGCATTTTATCCAAAAAAGAATTTTTAGAAATTGCATTGTGTGAGCTCGGTCCCGAAAACGAACCAGACGTGATATGTTTGACTGAAACATTCATAAAATGTGGCGAAGAAAAAAACGTTTCGGTTAGGAACTATGAACTCGCTACAAGTTATTGTCGTGATAAGAAGAGAGGTGGTTCATGTATTTTAGTTAAGAGAGGTATTTGCTACAAAAATATTGATTTATTTAACGAACTGGCTATATGTTCCCATTTTGAATGCTGTTCAATATTAATTCCACAAAACAATGTGTTAATAATTTGCTTATATAGGATTCCAACTAAAAGGAAAAACCTGGTAGAACTGTTCCTAAGCAAATTTGAAAAATTATTATACTTATGTTTAAAAAAACACTCAAAAAAGAAAATAGTTATTATGGGGGATTTTAACATAAATACCTTGGTAAAAGATAGTATGTCGTCTCGCTTTGTGGATTTAATAAGCTCTTTTAACTTTAAACAGCACATAACGGATCCTACTCGTGGTATGTCGTGTATTGACCATGTTTTAAGTAATATAAATAGTGCAATAGGATTCTTACTACCACTATGGCTCTCAGATCACAATACTGCACAAATTCTGAAATTTCAAGTGGAATTAAAAAAAATAGCTCCTAAAACAATATATTCTTTTAAACGCGATTACTCTCATGAAAATATTTCCAAGTTCCAGATGTATCTTAAAAGCTTATCTTTCTTGGAAGTCTACTCCGAACCGAACTTCAATAAAGCTTTTTGTAAATTTTACGAATCATTTAAATTGTTTTACGATTTGTGTTTTCCCCTCATAAAAATAAAAAGCAAAGGAAAGCCTTTTAATAACTGGATAACCAGAGGTCTGAGAAAATGTTGCAAGACAAAAAAACAGCTTCGCTATAGATATTACAGCACAGGAAATAACCAAGATAAGAAAGCATATCACAATTATACAAAACTTTTAAAAAAATGTATATATAGTGCAAAAAGAAATAAGAACGATAATTATATATCAAACAGCAAAAACCTTGCAAAAGCTACGTGGGATGTTATCAATAGTGAGTCTAACAAGATCAATACAAATACATATATTGAGACAATAGTTGAGAATGACATAGCAATTAATGACCCTGTTAAAATAGCTGAACACTTTAATGATTATTATATCAACTTGTCAAACAACGGTAATTCTGATAAGCTCAATAATTCTACTAAAAATATACAGCATAACACTATTTACACATCACCTATTGATTCACAATGTATAAAAAAGGTGATTGCATCACTTAATAATACAAATTGCGAAGGTTACGACAACATTAGTACCAAGGTCATAAAGGCATGTAGTGATCAAATTAGTAGTGTTATGGCATACCTTGTCAATATTTCATTAGAAGAAGGTACATTCCCAGAACAATTAAAAGTTTCAATCATAAAACCACTTTTCAAAAAGGGTTCCAAAAATGAAATGGGTAATTATAGACCCATTACATTGATCCCTATCTTTTCAAAAATTTTTGAAATGGTAATGCATATGAAACTCATGGATTTTTTCACTAGATTTGGCGTTATAAACATTAGTCAGTATGGATTTCAAAAAAATAAATCAACGACCTTGGCTTCATTTAATTTAGTTAAAGGAATCTGTCAAAGCCGAAACTCTAAACAGTTTACTACTGTACTATTTTTCGACCTCACAAAGGCTTTTGACTTTGTATCACATGAACAGTTATTACTGAAACTAGAAAACTACGGTATTCGGGGGCCAGCGCATAGGTGGTTAAAAACGTATCTGCAAAATAGACAACAGTGTGTAGAAGTCTCGAAATTGGATAGTAACGGAATGACTTATTTATATAGATCTGGGTTCAAAATCAATAAATCTGGGGTACCTCAAGGCAGTGTGCTCGGACCGCTGTTATTCTTATTATATATTAATGATCTCCCGAATTACATAAAACATAGGACCATATTATTCGCTGATGACATTTCTGTAATAGTAACTACTGACAAAAAATCGACATTACAAAATCATGAAAAGGACATTAATGAAGTGATATATTTAATAATTCAATGGCTAGACAACAATAACCTTAAAATAAACTTGACTAAATCGACATTCGTAAATTATAATAATTTAAATAATTCCCTTAATATACATTACAATAGACAATCTTTACAGAGCTCACAACATACAAGGTTTTTAGGCATTCTCATTAACGATAAGCTTAACTGGAAAGAGCACACTGATATGGTATGTGCCAAAGTAAATAGTTTTTCCTTTGCACTTTACAAATTAACCAAGGTAGCATCAAGATTCACAGCAGTCACAGCCTATCATGCATACGTGGAGTCAG
Organism: Coleophora deauratella; assembly: GCA_958295455.1. Classification (NCBI taxonomy): domain Eukaryota; kingdom Metazoa; phylum Arthropoda; class Insecta; order Lepidoptera; family Coleophoridae; genus Coleophora; species Coleophora deauratella. Next base: position 12,307,153 of record OY282406.1, on the reverse strand, counting down.
TCCTGCGGTATGGTCTTATAATATGGGGCAATGGCACGAATATAAACCAAGTTTTCATATCGCAAAAAAAGTGTATTCGTGCCATATTTGGAGTAGCATCAGATGTATCATGTAGACCTCTTTTTGCTAAGCTGAATGTGCTACCATTGCCTTGCCTATATGTCCTTGAAATGGCCACATTCGTCAAACTGCATAATGTGGCTTACTATAAAAGAGTCAGTGAAATGTCCTGCAGAAGTAGGAGAGATCCCAACAGATTGGTCATGGATGACATTCCTCAAAGCACATGCTTCAAAAAAAACTGTTTCTGGATGGGTCATACTATATTCAACAAAATTCCTGAAGACATTAAAAATTTACCAATGAGAAGATTTAAAACACAGTTACATAAGTGGCTACTTCAAAATATGTTTTATTCTGTATCTGAATTTTTTAATTATAAATGTGTATAAATATAGTAATAATTTGCATGCTGTAATATGACTATGGCTAAATAAGTGATACAATATTCCATATCGTAAATACCATCTGAAATGTACCTTATTTATTGGCAAATAAAGAATCTGAATCTGAATCTGATTTCTGATTATTATGTTGACATTACCATTTTTTAGAATTTTATATATGGACATTACATTTACATTTATATATTTAAAATTTTCGACAAACTGCATTCTTTATTATTTTTAAAATTTACGTATAATTATTATTTTATTTTAGGCAAGAATTGACTTCCTTTCTCCTAATTTTGCTGTGCCCTACTCAGCGTCCATGATAATACCATTTTACTTTTAACACCTCTGTATGTATTTTGTAAACACATGGAATGCAAAAAAGAATTGAAATTGAAATTTTTTAGGGTTTCGTAGCTCAAAAGGAAAATAGGATAATAATCATAAATACGTTGAATATAATGAGTATTATTTGTACATAGTATTGTAGATTACAGTATGATGTGATGGACTGGTGTCTGAGCTAGACTGGAAGTATGTTGTGATCACTTGAGAAGGATCACTTGTGAGTATGTCTTTCTGTCCGGCTGTCACAGCCAGTTTGCTTAGAATCTATTGGACCGATTAGGTTGCAACTTATTTCACATCGCTCATTTGGTGCAACATCGACGTAATTACACTTTTTGTCAACTTGCCTTGAGTATTTCAAACCATGTATTAAGGTTTATTACGTTCGGAGAAAAATCAACGCATTTGTATGATGGTGACGCCATCTAGCTCATGTTTATGGAAAAACAATTCTCCAAACGTTACAAACCTCAAGTGGCATACTCAAGTAAATTTTGACAAAAACTGTAATTCGTCGTTGTTGCACAAAATGAGTGACATATAGGTTTCCGAGTCTGGGCACGGACGTGTAACCTAAAAAATGAATTTTGAGTGTGGGGGGAAATAATAATAAAAAGATAATTAAAAAAGTTTTGCAAACTGTACCCTGTGACGAAGCCATATTGAAAGGGCTAGGTGTAAGGATCTGAAATATAAATTTTAATAATTTTAAAATAAACAGTTACAAAAATTATTTAAGAAAACAACAACATACAGTCGAATTTAGAACCTCCTCCTTTTTTGAATTCGGTTAAAAATAGACGAAATTTGGTCATTCACCAAAACATGCCAAAACTACCGAGTCTTAAATAATAAAAAAAACTGAATGTAGTTCTTTACTTATAGATTACAGGAAATCCTATAAGAATTATATGGCCTAAAAAATATGTAAAAAATCTCTACTGTTTGTACGGAACTCTCGGTACGAATTTTTTTTATTTTTTTTGTACAAAGGCCTATCAACAGAATGAGCAGAATGAGTTAGTATTGAATGGTCGCGAACGTAAGTATTCTATGTACCTAGCAACTCGTCTAACATGTAATGGTCCAAAACCGCATTTAAGCTAAGCAATGACAAATATCAAAAATAGTTCAATTTCATCATAATTTAATTATTTCTTTACTACTATCGTGGAAATGAAGTCCTGAGCATCACACAAAGGTCAGCATCGAACTTTCCCTTTCTTTTCTATAAGTCGGGTTTTCTAAAAAACAGTGGTGACTCATGAAAACAGAAATCTCACCCAAAATAACGACATCAATGCTAGCGTAATTATATCTAGCCATTGAAAGTCGAGAGACGCAAGGGGGTATTCGGCCCCTCGAGTGATTTATTGAGGAAAGCTTTTAAACCCTTGCGGCCTTTGTTAGAAATCGCGTCTTTCATTACAAGATGGGTCATTACCGGCCCGCTCAGATTTGCTCTATTATTATAATTCATTCAATGTTGCATTATGTAATGAGAATGACTTCATTTTTATTGATAAAAAATGTTGGGATATGCATGAACTGCATTCGACATTTTAAATACATATTTAACCCCCAATCTTGTATGTGTTTATTCAAAGAATACTAAAAAGGAACACCTAATTTTTAATAAGTATTTCTCGAGATAATTACTTTTTTGCGTTACACTATGGAGCGTTTCCATCAGGTCGAGGTTATCTTTTTTTACCCAGTTGGCATAGGCATGCACATGCAGCCGTAAAAACTTACGAAGGAAAATGAAATGAATATGAGATAAAGGTGTTTTATTTTTTATCTTTTACAAAATACACAAATCCTTAAGAGAGTTTGACCTTGAGCAGTTGCGCTTTCCAACACCCCACCACTCATTCCTTCCCCCCTCCAACCTTAACGAAACTAATGTGTTATGTCGAAAAGTGATCGAGTCAATTATAGTGTACACAATACTCGATAATTTTATTATTACATTTTTTTATTTAGTCTACAACAAAATACATTTGTGTTAGACATACATAAATTGGAAATAAATAAATTAAAAAAAGTGTCGCCATAGACGTTCACATTTTTTTTGTAAGCTACATATTTCAGAACAATATTTTTCGACAAAAATACCTACAGAGAATAAGTCATGAGTTACATTTTTTTTGTTGCCGTAGCGTTACGTTTAAATACGTTTTGTAGCTCTATTTGTCTAATAAGCTCTTAAATTATTATAGTTTTGTATGCAACCTACTTATCATAACATTATTAATATTTTACAGAATTGCTGTTTCTTTCGCTAATATTATCATTAAAGTAGTTTTAAAATAGTTTTGTAGTATTAGTTATTTTAAGTTTTCTGAGTATTTAATATCTTGAACTTTACCCAAAAAGTAACTCAAGCTAAAACAGGCTAATTCTCATTAAAAGTTACGAAAAATTAGGTAAGTACCTAAATGCTGCATATAAGCCGATATTCAGTTTTTACATCAATTTAAATATAAGCAAATGAATATGGAAATAATGAAATTTTAATCCTTTGAATTAATTCGTCCTCTTAACAACGCAAAAAAAACAAACAAGCAAACTCTATACAAACGATATTACAATTTATGAAACTAATTCGTCATAGAAGTAATTAATTAATATGCCACAGAGTTTTATAAAACTCTGCGAATATGCTTAATAAGTACTTTTTATTTGAAAGTACACTGGTTGACAAAAAAATCGACTAAAGATTGCTTGCTCGACTTTTGAAAAATTAACTCAGTCTACAAAACTGCTAAACACTAAAAACAAAAAACTAGAAAACCACCAAACTAAAATTGTAAGCAGTAAACACACAGTTTTTGAACTTTTGGTTTAGTCTTTTTTTTGCTAGATTGAGTTAATTTTCCAAAAGACGTGCAACAAACCTTGAGTCAATTTTTTTGTCCATGATACATAGGTAAGAAATATTCAGAGAGACTGGTACAACCTTAATACCTCTAGCTGGTGTCTATTCGGAGATCGAACTTTTTTTGTAATACTTTTCTGAAATCACAAAAAAGTTATGTCATACAAAGGTAAGCTGACCGATTAGTGTCAATAACAATAAATAATTTATTGATAGACCAACTTGGGATCACAATAGTGTTGGTTACTTAAATCTAGACGTTAGGTCCCTATTTACCTTAAGACCTTATTTATGAAGTCTTTTTTTTTGCGATTTCGCCAAAGTAGAATCATGAGTTTGGAGCTTTGCAGGTACAGACCGCTTTTATAGTCACACGGGTTTCTGCCCGTTTCCAAAGCGAACCCGCATGCGTGTGACACGCATGATAATAAAAGGAACCTAAAAAATGTACTGAAACGATAGGTTGCGGGCGGCACGCATGCGGCTCGATAAAAGCGCTCTTATCCTGTATAGTATAGTAAAAGTTATTATTAAAAGGGACACCTAAGGGATATCTTAAGTAAACGACCCGACCACATCTGCACCGCAGTACAATCGAACATGCATGATGCTGCAGGTTACCGAGGACAGGAACAGATGGTGCAACATCTTAAGAGAGAAGGTTTTCGAGGTTGTCGTCGACGTTCAGTTATAAGGAAGAAGGAAGGAAGAAGAAGCAATACGTAAGCAATCTGACCTAAAAAGAAAAAAGGCCGCAAAGTATACGGAAACTCCATATAATTTGCGGCCTTTTTCTTATGAGAGCAGAAATGCGGTGCGACTCTATACAGTGTGAGTCTTTATAAAGTGCACATATGAAAGGGGGTGAAATAAGAGCCCATTTAATCGCCCAGAAAAATATAAAAAAAAATAAAAATAAACATTTCATAGAAGTTTATTTTTTCTAATAGCATCTGCTGTCTGCAAATACACAAAATGTTGTAACTTTTAAATTAAGTAGGTTAGAAGGTTAAAACAAAAAAATTACATAGAACTAGTAGTAGATGGCCGTGCCACTAAAAAAAAATACACAAAAAATAAATACCATCAATTAAATATAAGATTTTTTTACAGAATGTTTAATTACAAAAAAAAAACCTAGTAACCCTATTTTTTTATTACTTTAAGATATTTGTCAGTAGTTTAGCTTTCAAATAATAAAAGCCCCAGGTTTCTGACCTACACATAACGTTTCCTATGAGCGATTAAAAAATGGTATTCCAGATTACGTTTTTTTACTTGGGGACAGCAGATATAACAAGCAATATGTTAAAAAAATAAACGTCCAAAAAAATTTTTTTTACTTCTTTATTTTTTTTATATTTTTCTGGGCGATAAAATTGGGTCTTATTTCACCCCCTTTCATATGTGCACTTTATAAAGAATCACACTGATACTCTGTTGCCGCGTCGTGCAAAATATAACTCATTTGCTCAAATAGTTTCGCTCACACCGATCGTGTCAAAGTCCCTATCGAATTAGCTCTTCAAAACATACATATGGCTCTTCGTACAAATTGATTAGCGGTTTGGCTAATGGGGAGTCCTATTTGTTTTGGGAGTTGGTGATGAGTTCATTTGAGAAATTAAATCAAAATAATGAGGAGATCTGCTGAATGTTGAATTTGGTGTAACTAGGTGTAGGTTTAGTTACACTACACCTGTAGATATTAATATGCGATGATAGCACATTTCAGTTAGATGGGCCATCAGCGTTTGGTTAGCTTAAACAAATGAAATGACAGTTTGTATCAGGAACACGATTATCGGTATGTAGGACTAGGATTCTTCTCACTCGGCGCCGTCGAAATTCCACTTACAGACCTAATGACGGAAGAGAACGTCAAAATACAAATTCTTATCCCGGAGGCCGGAAGTGATGTACAATGAGTTACAACAGAGGGTAAACCACCTTAAAGGCCGAGAATTAAAACCACAGTTGCTCTTTGTGGGCAATAAGCTTTTATACGAGTAGATCACTGTATGTGGGGCACCTTGACTTGTGATGATTATACGAAAAATCTGAATCTCATTCACCGGATCCGGATACACTGAATATGTATGCGATCTCCGCAAGGCCATAAAACTCAACTACCGCCAAAACGCCGCAATAAAGGCGCGAAAATACATTTGGCGCGTAAATTATGACGCGGACAATAGCACGGGAAGCTTTCCGCGCCATTACCGCCCCGCCATCGCATCACGAGGCAGAAGCAATTGAAATAAAATCATTTTACCATATTATTTTCATTTGCCCCCTCCCCCACCCGCAAACTCCATTTCGACGCCAAAACTCGTATGCGCGAAGCCAATTTTTTAAGTGTGCCCGCTCAAAATAAATTATGTAGCCAAATGGGGAATGAGACAAACGAGAAATAAATAAAACGGTTTGGCTCGGGTGCGGTGGTGGGAGAGAGACGGCTATAGTTCTGTCGCTCGTCCCTTTCCCGTTCCACTTGAAGACGAGGCAGAGCTAAACTCCCATTTTATTGTCACTGCACGGCAAGATTTGTTTACCTCCCAGAATGTCTTATTTGCAAGCTCTATTATCCTCTTGAAGTTGCGACTGTGAGATTTAACTTTAATATCCTTTTGAGAAGAGAACGGGTACAGTTGGATTTAAAATTCTGTGATTAAATAATCAGACGCTGACATGATTGAAGGAGTAAATGTTTTGCATAGTCTGCGCTATTTTCGATTTCAGTAGAGTCGCTAGAGTTTGAGTAGAGTATCAGAGAAGATTAATTATGGATTTGCACACTTGTACCCTTAACTATTTCTTACGTCTATCCATTGTCTACATTTAGCACAAGCATAAATTTCTTTTTTCGCTATCGAATATCTAAAAAAAAAATCAATTAAACATATTACCCGCAACGTTTAATAAATTATACATTTCAGCAGCGCTTATATTAAATTTATTTGAAAAATTATAAATCGATTTCAGGAAAATAACCAAAATTAGAAAGGGTTTATGAATTAACATAGTTACAGTTTAGAATCACTAAACGTAAATTAATTGTTTGTACTCGTTATATTATACACATCTTTTCTTATAATTTAAATCGTATCTAATATTTTAAGATCTTTATGAAAAAGCTTTTCGTGAAATGATCCTGGTGATGGTGATTTTAATGTAGTGAAGGTCTTCTCGATCAAATAATTTAGGTTCCATACGCAAAGTTGTTCAGTTATACAGGGTGTAAATCTACAGATGCGTCAAATTTTAATCGGGGACTGTACTCCTGATTCTGATCAACTTTTCCCCCGGAACCCACAGTCAAATTACAAAAATATGGTTGGACTCTTCATACTTATTGGCTGCTCGGCTGATCGACCTCTATAAAGAGTCCAAATATTGCGATTTGACTATGGTTTCCTTGGGAAAAGTTGATCAGAATCAGGAGTAGAAGCCGTGATTAAAATTTGACACACCTGTAGATTTACACCCTATATCATAAAAATAATTATTCCGAATCAAATCACACACGGTCATCTGGCCTCAACGGTATTACGGAAACGAGAGATTGATAAACATATGCAATTACACATTTACTTGTAAGTTTAAATACGGAGCCACCCGAACACAGAGCAAACAAATCTGTTTATTCCAAAAAATATGTCCTGGGTGTGAATCGAACCTAAGACCGTAGTCAGGAGTGCTAACTACTGAGCCACCGAGATATTTTAGTAAATTAATCATATATTTGTCTGTTAGTTCGATTCGCCTTATAAAAAAATGTATTCGAAAACCACAATCACAGATTATAACTATGGCACATGACATGAGATACAATATTTTTTGCTACGCCGTAGCTCACCGTAGCATGAATTCAAGTTATTTTGAACTACAAATAACTGCAGTCGTGTTTATTTTTTACTATTTCTTAATCCGAAAAAATAAGTCTTAAACAAAAAGAAAGCTCCTCGTCCTTGAATTAAAGCAGTTATAACTCAATATGAGACAATCAAAAAATTAAATCTGAAATCTTAAAATTACCGTGATCGTGATATAACTTTGACCTTTCACAACCTCACCTGAAATTGACCTCACAGTTCCTCTAACACAGTCCAAGACTGAGTTCAAAGTTAATCAGTGAACCTTTGAGGTGTTTCGTCGAAACCAGATTATCCCCCGGTTAAGTTAATTGACTTATCTGACCCGGAGTCATGTCCACATTACATTAGTTATTTTCTCTTTGTAACATCATTTTGTTAGTTTCGGTTCGTTAGTATCACCTGTTATCGTTATTGAGTTAACAGACTTGCTTGTTTGTTGTCAATAAATAAAATAAAGAAACTACGTTTGTTGGTTACAGTATTAAGTATCACATAAAAATAAAAATACTGTTTTAACTTTGGAAGAATAGAGAGAAAGAAACTACAAAAATACGAGGTGCTACTGAACCAGGCTTGGAAGCAAAGTGCTAGTCTGGTATTGTATAGATAGAGTATTAGATAGATAGATAGCAGTTGGATATCACATCGATTTGATCTCTGTAGTTGTAGTAATTTGTTTTCAAAATGAGAGTTTTTGAAATAAGGTATTTTTGCTTGCAAAAATGTTTTAACTAGCTCGGCGTCGTAAAGCACAGAAAAGTTGCGTTGATTATGCCTTCAAATTACTGAAAGGACAGCTGCAAAAAAACTTGTCTATGGATGCATAGAAAAACGTAGAAATTGTTGTCCTTTACCCAGAATATGAAGTTCATTATTATGACAGTTTTCATTCCAATAATGTTACAATTCGATAAAAAAAAGATTGAGAATTAAATAAAAAGGAGAACCTGTAAACCTGACATTAACAAAACATCTGGCGCCGCCACATTTCCATATCAAAAGTGATCACGGGATGAGTATAAAATTGGATTAGCGTGATCGCGTCCCGAGCCCAGCCCGTACGCGTTAATCTGCCGCCAGCCGGTCACTTAATTCTCCTCGTTCCTCATTTCCAAGCAATCTTTTTCAGCCGCCCAAGCGCGCCGTTAAAAGTATTTCCAAAACGTATAAATAATTTACGTACGGAGGACATAAAGTTTGCGGGGCGACCCCCTGCATGCAAATCGAGTTGGAGGAACGAACTGTCCGCGGCTTCGACGCCGTCTCTTTCCACCGCGAATTTTCTCAGTGCGTGCGAGAAGAAAAGGCGATGCGGATTGGGTTAAGGTTTGAGCGGGAGCGAGAGAGAGGCAGTCGGTAGTTGCGTTCGGCTAAGTGAATCAGTGCCCGCGCTCGCTATTAAATCAAGGCGCGGGAGGGGGAGGTGAGTCGCGCGTGCTAAAATGCTCTTTACGGCGGGTGGGGTTTTGTTTGTCGAGGGCGGTTTCTGAACGATTACTCGCTTGCTCGGCAGTCGCGCGTACTGGCCAGTCGCACGCTGCCACGACCGCGAGTGCGCGTTTCCGAACGGATGTCGGGAATGACAGCGCGGTGACCGCGCTTTTCACTCGGAGTTTGGCGGGAAAAGTTCCCGCCTCATACGCAACAAAATATTTTCAGACGCTAATAAGGTAATGAAAGTTTTGAGAAATACTTTGTTTTTGTGGTGTTCAGTAAAATATAATTTGTTACTTTTCTGGGAAGTTCAGTGTTGTAGTTTTTATATACATATTTTTAACAATTGTCACTTGGCAATTGTTTTTGTGGATGACATAGTAAAATGTCATAACTAATTAATATGAAAATCGAGTTTTAAGATTTACTATATATTCAACAAAACTGTTATCGCCCGCGCCGCCAGTAGTGGCACTACAATAAAGGTTAATATAAAATTAATCTTTTTAAAATGTGTATATAAAATTAAATACAAAAAAAAAAACAAGAAAACGAATCCTAAGTTGTATAAAAAACTTAATTTTCTTTCCTATATGAATCTTGCATGAAAGCCACCAGTTTCTTGCTATGATTCTCATTCGATGCCGTCCAAATTTTATGACGTACTTTCCTATTGGTACCTAACCAAAGTTAAGAAGTGTTCCACTTTTAAATTGCGATACCGGAAGTCACGTATATTGCGTACATATTTCCCTACGACCTGAAAATAAAAAAAAGTATAGTGAATGACTAACATTGTGTACAAAATGCTTATCTTCGCAAATCGGTACGTTTTTTTTGTAACATCGGTCATAAAATCTCAGAAGAAATAACAACTGAAAAGCGGCTTGAAAAAATTCGCGGCCCCAAGTGTTAACGGCTTCCTGTTAAGTACTCGTAGCTTATATTTAATTACTTTATGTTAAATAAATTTTGGTTGTATTTAACAGCCATATCGAATGAAATGTGTCTGAAAATATACAGTATAAAGAGTCTAACTAAAGTTTGAGAACCATAGAATTAGAAAAACCCTCGCAAGAAGAGTAATCGCGGATATAAAAACATACACACATAGTTACCGGCCGAACATATGCATAAACTCTTATTTGACGTTGTTTTTTTTATTTATTCTAGCTATGAGCAAGAATAAAGAATGAATTATTAAAAAAAAACCTAATTCTTCAATTTGGTTACGACACTATCACATAGGCATTTTAAAATAATAATAAGTACCAATAAATAGCTTGCAAATAGCTTACAAATAACAAAGAAAAAACTTCAGTACGAGAGCTATTGGCATTATTTACTTTTTTCATAGAAAAGACATCAACGCGAGCTACAGTCTCTTTTTTTTTTAACTCCCGACGCAAAAAGAAGGGTGTAGGATAAGTTTAACGAGTGTATCTTTGTGTCACTTCATCTGTGTATCTGAGTATGTCTGTGACATTTTAGCACCTAAACGGATGAACCAATTTCGATTTAGTTTTGTTTGTTTAAGTCAGAAGTATAAATTTTAGTGTTAAGCTTTATAGATGGAGTATTAAAATAACAGTGCAAACTATTAACAGAGCGGGAAGTATTGTTCTGAATGGTATATTTATAAAAAACTTTCAGAACAATACTTCCCGCTCTGTTAATAGTTTGCATTGTTATTTTAATACTCCATCTATAAAGCTTAACACAAAAATTTATACTTCTGACTTAAATTTTACACTGTTTAACTTCAAAATATTGTGTTTCTGAAGCTGAAGCTAAATAAAATCTTAGCAAGGAATACTATGTATACAGTAGTCCCAATATAATGCAGGAGCGAGCGAAACGAGTTCGAACTTTCGAAGTACCCCATTACGGATAATTTTGGTTCATCAAAATGTTCTTTCTACTACTTATACACGTAAAAGGTGCAGTTTTATAAGTTTTTGGACTTCTTATGAAAATTGATCACATTTGTTTAGCCGATTGTAAAGTGGAATTTTTAGTACAAATATTTTTTTTATTTATGTTTTGTCTAAGGTGCTATCAAAAATATTGTATGCATTCAAATATTTAGTTCATTAATCCGGATTAATGTGTCGTGCGTGGAGTATGGCTTCTAACCTTTTGGTTTGCAAAATACTGGTGAGAGAGAGATCCGTATCCTCTGGCTTTGTATGGGATAAACTATTGTTTTTTACTCATATTTGATTAATAAAGAAGATTATTGATGTCAATAAAAATAACATTCTATTACGCGTAAAGGTCCATAAATAATAAAAATATAGGAAAATAGTATTACCGTTCCGTTCCGTTCCGGTGGCTCACTGACCAGAAGTTCTTCTGCAGGGGCGTTGAGGTCAGAGCATAAGGGATCATGGGCGAAGTTGTAACACCCTAAGTGAGTGGCTCGAGCACATAAAATATAAGTTAAAAAACATTGTGCCAGAAAGGTGCCGGATAAAAATTGGGTCAAAATGGTATGGGAAAATGAAATGAAGGGAATTTTGAATTAAAATGAGGAATACCAAGGTGTTTGTGACCCAGGAACGGAAGAGTATCGTAGCGAGTAAATAGCACCTCGCTACAACCCCTTACACTAAACTTTTATAAAGCCGCTAGCCGTTTCATCTAGTTTAGCTACAGCTTTAACCGCCTCCATAGCCTAGTGGCTAGTCCACTCGCTTCACATAAGGAGGTCGCGAGTTCGATTCCCGGCTGAGTCCAACTTTGTATGACTCGGTTTGGTTGGTGGTAGGGTATTTTCTAAGCCCTGGCTAGCTACCACCATCTTATCTAAGTCTTACCGCCAAACATCAATGTTAACAGCATTGATGTGTTCCGGCACGAAGATAAGATAGCCAGTTCCCCATTGCGTTAAGGAATCTTGGCAAGCCCGCTTCCAGTTTTGGCATCATCATCACTTACCATCAGGTGAGATGATGCCAAGGGCTTACCAAGTGAGGGTAAAAAAGGCTAGAATGAAATTAATAAAAACACTCGAAAAACATGACCCTTTTTTGGACTGTAGTTAAAATATCTTCTCAAAGAAAATCACGCGCACTCACTAGTCTTATTAATAAAAGGAACGCAATTGTTTATATTGGAGACGTCAGTGCAACGCGGTCTTAATCGAACCCGTAACGCAATAAGTCGAACCAATAACTGAGCCGATGCGTCCAATGATACCAATTATTGTTATAAGTGGACATATTGAAATGCAATCGTAGACGGCGCCTAAAGCAATTGTGACATCAATAAACATAATACAGGATGTAAAAAGAACTCTCCCGGAATTGATTTTTTAATTTTTCTTTATATTTTTTGTTTTTACTTTCTGTTATTTTTATTCTTTTGGTGTACATCTTATCTTTTTCTTATCTTATCTGGGGACTTCTACTTATGCAACAACTTGTCCCAAACAACAACAACTTGTCCCAAATGGAAATTTAGAGTTCCGAATTCTCAAAATAAATTTTCATCATTCATTATACAAATAAATCAGTTGGTCGGCTTTTGTATAGGAAGTCGACTTTTTTTTTTCAATTCCGTAGTAGTTTCGTGGGCAAAGACATTCAGTATAATGAATACGATTTTTTAATCAAGCCGACACATAAGTTCCATCACCTATCAATAATCCATAACTACAATACTGAGAATTGTACGAATGAAAGGACTTCATTTTAGTAAAAGTCATTTTTTTCATTTTAATTCGATGATATAGAATACTCTTCATAGCGCATTTATGCGCGACAAAATATTCTAATTAAAAAAACGCATCCTCAATGCGCTTTTAATTATTTATTATTATTATTAATAATAAATAATATGCTTGTTTGCTTTTTTTTTTTTTTTTTTTTTGCATTTCCTTTTTCCAGTTTTGTTGTGCAATAAAGTGTTTTCATTCATTCATTCATTATTAACAAGCCAAAAAACGTAGAGGTTGATGCTAAAACTTATGTTCAAATTTCTGTTTAAAAATAAAAATTAACTAGTATTTCATAAGTAATCTACCCATTCTTTGTGGGCCACACCTGCAGTACTCATAATGATTCTCATTTCATATATTACAGTACTTATTAACTAACAAAATTTACCCACTTATCAAAATATCAACGCTATACCTAAGTAGGAACCACCACACCCGATTCACCCCTACTTCCAAATTCACAAAAGGTAAATAATGCTCCCCCTGTAGTTGGGAGCGCATATAATTTGTGAACACGTTGTATAAGGTTTCCACGGATCGAGTTAGACTGAATTGGAGGCTCTATCTAGTTTAACTGAGTTTACTTTCATGTACAGTCAGAATCCTTAGAGGTACGGTACAAGCATTGCTTTTATTATTATTTAAAAGCTCGCTTATTTAATGATTTTCAAAATATGGTCATTGAATTTTAAAAATTGCGGATTACTTAAAATCGTTGCCACGCAGTGTTATATTTTGCAGCATTTTATTTGCATTTAAACTCTTTTACAATATTTAAATTGAATAATCAAAGTCTTATCTAGCAAAATGGATGTTTAGTTACAAAAAATATATTTCCGTCTTATGGAAGAAAATTTGTTCTTGAGTGAAAGAACCTTTATGGCTATATATTTTTTAAATCCTACTACAAAATTTCTACCTTTCGGACTTGTAAACCCTTGTACAATTTCACAGCCTTTTGTAAGAGCCAGGTTACACGCTCAGTCTGACGTCAGTCTGGTCCATCAGTCTGGATTAACTTGACTGACGCCAGAATGATGGATGATTTTCACGGTTACAAGGTCAATCAAGACGTCAGTCAAGTACGTCAGTTGCCGTTAAGATAGCGGAGCCGACAGTCAGTTAATTTATCAGTGCTCAGCCATGGATATTATAAGGAAAAAGAAAGCGTGTGCTATGGTAATTATTGCTTTGCTGTTAAAGAAACCAATCAAAAGAAAGCGACGGATGAGAAGCTGGCTACAAAGAAGAAATCATTACGCTCATCTAAAATTAAATGAAATACGAAATCAAAAGGAAGAAGACTTTGAAAATTGCTATGGGATGAAAGAAGTCTATTACGATAATTTACTGCAAATGCAATTTAAACCATTTTTGACAAGACAAGATACATGTATGAGGAAAGCGATAACTGCTGACAAAGGTTTGCTGTCACTTTGCTACAGGAAGAAATATTAAAGATCTGAAATACTCGGAAATAATGTAAAATATTAAAGATTACCTTTGCGCTCGTAGCTGTGTCGCGTGATACGTCTTGCTCCATTGCATCCCGGACGGTGACTGACGCGAGAATGATACGAGTGGGTTACACGATCAGTCTCCCATCAGTATTTCATCATTCAAACCGGACTGACAAAAATATTAAATTTTCATCAGTCCGGACCATCAGTCTCAACACACGATTTTGACACACGTTGTTGTTGTAGTTGTTTGACACACGATCATTCTCCGATCATTCATGGACCAGACTGATGCCAAACTGATGCCAGACTGAGCGTGTAACCTGGTTCTAAGTGAGACATTTCGGTAAACATAATCCTTCCTCCTTATCTACTTCACCCCGCGGCGCGCCCCTCCCCGAAAGAAGACCAACAACACCCTTTGGTATGACAAACTCGTATAACGTTTTTTCTAGCCAATATTATATTTTTTATATCGATAAACACTGTGCACCCAACTATTACATAGAATTAAAATAACATAGGTATCACAGACAATAAATTTACGATGAAAATTAAAGTGAGAATTATGTGTTAAGTAAAATACTTTATGATTGCGTATCAATATTTGGCGATGACTGTACGCGAACATACAGATAGAATTGCCAGTTGATTTCGCAGACGATTTGATTAACAAATGCAAATGTGTAGTTTGCTTTTCATTATAAACTCCAGAGTATTGCCAGCTACAGTTGAGACTGGAGGTAGTAGTAAAACAGTGGACGGAAAAGCATCTGTGATTAGTGTAGCTATAAAGCACTTTTCAGGTTTCATTGATTTAATTTATTTCTTGCATAGTTCATATAAAACACAGGGTGTTAAAAAGTGCGTTTGAGATTTTAACGGGTTACTCAGAATCAAGTATAGAATAGAGGAAAAATATAAAAAAACCGATCTACAACTTTAGTTTTCAGTTTACCATACAAATTCTTGATTCACTAGTATGGAAAACTGAAAAAATGTAGATCGGTTTTTTTTCTATTTTTCTGTATTCAGTACTTGATTCTGAGTAACCCCTTAAAATCTCAAATGCTCTTTTTTAACACTCTGTATTATCTGAGCTTTGCATTGTACTTTCACCAGCTTTCCGTGGAATATAGAATATATTTAAAATATACATACATACACATGTATATTATATACATATTCTTTTTCATAATGCGTATTTCAAAACCATAAAAAACTTAAAATCGTTATATATTTCAGCGTTTTTCATACGAACACAGAGTTTTCTTTAAATCTGTTGCTTTTTTTTTAAATAAATTATTTTAAGAATGCGCAATAGGTAAGTGGAATACACTTGTAGTTACATAGCTAGTAATAGCTACGTGCACTCATAGAAACCAGGTTCATACCAATACTATCAACAACAAATTTACCTATTTACATAGATACAAATTATCCCAAACTTAATTTCAACATACAAATTAATTAATTGAAACGTTGTATTTATACTATAATAACTATATGTACGATAATTCCTCTAGCGAACATTAATAGACCTTAATTAGTTCTAATTGAGTTGAGAATCCTACAGCTGTACAGAACAGAACGTTATAGTTTGAGTGAATAGTTTGGATAGTCCAACTTTATTTGCGATATACGAATTAACTAATGATTTTTGTTTAACTATTAAACTACTATCTGTTAGCTAAAGGTAAAAGTAAAGATATAACTTAAGTAACAGCTGAGTATTAGAGATAATTATAGTTTCTTATATGAAATTATTATAAATGTACACATGTGTAAATCTAGTCGTGCTTCTTTTAATCAGTGTTTTCCTCCTGATTCTGATAATCCAAAATTTTTTTTGCGATTTGACTATGGG
Organism: Coleophora deauratella; assembly: GCA_958295455.1. NCBI lineage: Eukaryota > Metazoa > Arthropoda > Insecta > Lepidoptera > Coleophoridae > Coleophora > Coleophora deauratella. The sequence goes on along the minus strand of OY282406.1, from coordinate 12,291,112 downwards.
TTCCTTAGGGAAAGTTGATCAGAATCAAGAAAATAAGCACTGATCAAAATATGACGCACGCTAGATTTACATCATGTATAATTAGCGTATTAATAATAACAGGTTTAAATCTACACAATTGTTGATGTTTTTGATGTATAAACTGTAAACCCGTTTTAGACCCTTTTTGGGCTGAATTGCAAAATTTCACATAAAGAACATTCGTTTATGTTGAAACTAACACATAAAAATCGACGATTTTATTTTATCATGGAGATTGCTGGCATCTTATTTGTTCAAATCCTGGCCAGAGCACCAAAGAGTTTTTCAAAAGTAACATTAGCATTGCATTAACGGCAAAGGAAAACATTGTGAGGAAACCTACACGTCTGATTACTAGCTGTCTATGAAGATCGCGTTGCACACATCCCTTATTTACAAATCATGATCGCGGGTGATGCTAACTGCAACACCCAGGCATCCTCTGTCTATACCCTGTGATAACACCGTCTAATTGTGGCAATCGAAAAGAAGACGATGTGTTCACCAAAGAACTTGTATATCTACTATACTAAGTACATATAAATTCCTTGGTGTTCACCTATTTGTTATCTCATTCAATCAGCTAAACAAAACACCGGGAATCGAATCTTCATACCATGAAGAGCGAGTTGCGATCCTAACGAGATTATAGGCACGGAGACCCACTTTCAAATGATGAGTGACACGCGGCCTTATGGTTGTCAGTGTACTGAAATATTTAGATCAAGGTCTTGGTTGTTGAGGATTTTTGAAATTCATTTCGTTTTGTCTTTCTTTTCTGAAGAGAAGGTGGTAAAATCGTCTTTTTTTTCTAAAAATTTGACTGGTTTCACATCACTGAGCTGAAGGAAAACAATGACGATGGTAAAGTGAGTATCATGAATTCGAAAAACAATAAGGTAATATGATCTTTTTGTAAGAATAGCCCATTTTTTTGCGGTTCCAGCAATGTCGTAGAAAAATATATCAATAGGAACTCCAGTTAACGGGTCCTATGCCTGTTTCGTTACACCCTACTGCATCCGTAAAGTTGTACAACACTATCGTAGAGTCCCCGTCAATTTTTTCCATCGATCCGTTTGACCCATGCCCTCTACATTGACGTACAATTCAAACTCTTCAATTGTCGTCCATTACCGTTTATAAAAGTATCGATATTAAATGATCGAGTTGTACTAACATTGTGTTATTAAACGTTATTGAGTGTTGCAAGCGGGTTGAATCGTAAAATAATTTGTATCAATCAAATTGTACGTAATGTAAATAAAAACAAACGATATTTGGTAAGAACCAAACCAAAGAGTACGTGAGTGCTACTCATCTGAGATATTTTTTGTCAAATGTCAAAACTACATTAGTAATATAAAAGTATATATATTTTTAAATAGTAAGCTGCGACATCATAATATCGAAGGGAACCCTTGTAGCTGACGAAATTAACTTTACATTAAAATCTTGGTGCTCTCGATTCTTAATACTTACCCAATGGTGTCAGTTAAATAATCAGAAATCAGTAAAATAGTCATAAGCTTTGCAAAAAAAGTTGCATATGTTATGTATCTTGAACTTCGTTGTGAAATCTCTTTTCTTGTGCAGCTTTTTCTAAAACGGTATCCTTTCTATAGGGTCCCTCTAAAATACCTGAAAAAAATAATTAACCATGGCTTCTGCTCAATGAAACTGAACAATTTACAAAAAAATGTTTTGGCTTCCCATAGAAAATTGGCGGTTCAGTTGATCAATTAGTATGAGGACTCCAAAACTTTTTGTGAATTGAGTATAGGTCCCTTGGAGATAGTTGTTCAGTTTCACGAGTCGATGTCGTGGTTAATTTTTTCAGTTATTTCATAAGGACCCTATATAAACACCCACCGGTGGCAACCCTGATGTTTGAAATTCGCTAAATTCGATAACGAACTTCGACGGCCCCGATTTACATTAACGATTATTAGCCTTCAGCCAAATTGGTATTGATCATTTGTATATTGAATCAAACGTCGCAACTCTCAGTACTTTGATTGAATCTTAAAAACGTATTAAAAACCAATATTTTTAAGTCTAAGGCTATTTATTCATTTAAAACCTTTTAATTTTGATAAAATTGTAATAAGAACAAATCGAGGAAGCAATGTGTCTTAAAAATATTCCTTAAGAAGTTTTAGTTTTAAGTTTAATTCTTCTTTGCCGTCCGTCCGGCAGTCCGACTGAAATTCCTAAAAGAAAAAGATGTTTTGACTTACGAAACTTTTTGAAACTTGACTTTTCGAAAGTACCTATATTCAAATCGTTATATCGTACAAAAGGACTTCTTATATTTACTAATCCGCAAACTTTTTATGGGAAGTTTAGTTTCATAAGAAGCCACAGTATTTTTTCAGGTATTTTAGGTATACATGATGTAACAAAATTGGTGTAGAACCCGTCAACTGGAGATTCTACTCATCGAAATGAATAATTTTTGTTTTAGGAGTTTGCTCAAGTCACATAATTTTTTTTTAACATTTCATACAGATTAATCATCTGTTTTGCCCTTTTTGTATGGAGAGTCCAAATTTTTTTTTGTGATTTGGACAAAGTCGTATGACAAAAGTTGTTCAGTACGATAAGTAGAATCCCCCGTTAAAGGGTTCTACACTATTTTTTTACACCCTGTATAGTCTTCACGGCTTAAAAGCTAAAAACTGTAAAATATGGGTATTTTTTTCCGTGAAACACACGCAAACTTTGGAGACAAAAATTAGAGAGTTTTTCAATTATATATGAAGTTAAAGAAACAATGCAGTTTTTAATGATAATTTTAGTACTTAATTCACTATTTAATGATAATTTTAGTACGTGAGTAGGTACTAGTTGAAATACGCTTATAAAAATAAAATACTTTCTATATTCACCCACAATTAATACTACACTGCGCGGTAAACGTTTTAAATCCCAATAACGAATACAAACACAATTTAAGTCTTCAAATTATATTTGTGCCGTTCAGTTCCAATCCCTAATTCCGAATTAATCAATTTGATTAATTTCACTCAATTCGCGTTCGCGTAATTACGCTTAATAGCTTTCGCTTTAATAATGTTTAATTTGCGAGTTTTATATACTTGTTCGAGTTTGTCGTTTTATTATACAGGGTGTAAGGGACAGGTTTCCGAAAACTTTAAGGGCTTGCTCAGTAGACGAAACTGAACAACTTTCCACAAGAATTTTTTTCAGGAAACGAAAAAAAAAATCAGCTTCTCCATACAAACTGTCCAATCAAATTTATAATTTTGTATGGAGAAGCCGATTTTTTTTTTCGTTTCCTGAAAAAATTTCTTGTGGAAAGTTGTTCAGTTTCGTCTACTGAGCAAGCCCTTAAAGTTTTCGGAAACCTGTCCCTTACACCCTGTATAGTAGATATCAAATATTAACTAAATAACACAAAATTCTAGGAGCCCTCTTAATTAAAATCTCTAATCATGTCAAAAAGTATTTACCATTTTAAATATATTTTTTTCGGTGACTACTTACTGACATAAAAAAAGCTACTGACTATACTCGCACGCCTAGAAATTAAAACACAATTTTAAAAAAGAACACGAACACTTGTTTGGCCTTTTACGACGATAGCTTTTGAATATGGAATGCTCGTTTAGTTTTAAAAGTTTTGAGCATCAAAAGCCCAAAGGCGTGGTGCGTACTTTAATGAAATAAGTGGCTAAAAGGCCTAAAGTGGCTCAGTGATTTTATCTTTTGCATTTGAATGTACTTACCTAACAATGTTAAGAGATTTCTGAATTGATATAGAAACTGAAGTGCGATTCAGACACGTAGGATGTCCTTGTTTTGAGAAAATAAAAATGTTGTCTGTTTTCTGTATATTATTGATTATAATCAAGACCAAATAAAATTTATTATTATTATTATTTAGTAATAGGCGAGCAGCTAATAGCTGATATGCCTATATCTGTGTTGGTGTTACATGATAGTCCATTTAAGTTCACTTTGAGGATACACTAAATTGGATTGTCTTTGCACCATTTGTCCAGTCTGTTTTTAAAACTATTTACGGAGGGGGCATCAACCACGTCTTGAGGTAGCTTGTTCCATATTTTTACGATTCTGTTGTTTAGTGTGTGATGTCCCACATTAGTGTATGTATTTAGACTCTAAATTATCTGTGTTTCGCCAGTTTCTTAATTTTTTTAATAAGTTACAGGCTGGTGATACCTAATTGACCAAAGGGCGTTAATAAGAATATTAATAATGATAATACTTTTTTTAAACACCTACGTTTTGATATTGATACGAATTGCATTTTTTCCAGAATTTTCGTGATTTACGACCCAATGTGCACAGTCACATCGTTAATAAGATTTTTTGCAAAATTCTTTCTATATTTAAAAATCGAGATAAACCTGATATTGTGTTTTAGAATTTTTCCTGAGAAATCTTTACATAAGTACATGTTACTTGCTTAATACAGGCATTTAAATTTTTAAACGTTTATTTATTTATTGTTACTTTAGTGTTAGTACATACTTTACGTTTACTGTTACAGTAGTATCTACACGTTTTATTAAATGCTGTTTTTGCCCAAATATGATTCATTTTACACGTTTATAGATATATTTTTTAGTTTTTAATATTTTCCTATTTTATGTACTTTTTACTAAGTTTTAAAATACTGTTCTTGTGTAATATTTTGCTTATATTCTTGTGTAACATTTTGCAACTATTTTAATTACTTTGAAATGAGTCACTATGTTCTCACTTCGTGCTGGCTCGACCGGCATTTCATTAAGGTGCCGACAGAATATCAGCGCTGTGGTTGTTTGCCACAGCATATGCTGAGTCGGAGCCCTTTCTTTGCCACGCACTACAACGCTGGTTGCTATTGTTATTTTTATTATATATGTTATGCTTGCATGTTAGTTTTTTAGTTCTTTGTCCAATGTTTCTTTACTTTATGCATTGTGTTTCTTTTTATGATGTGTATTTGTGTTGTGGCATCGAATAAATGATTTTCTATCTATCTATCTATCTATCTAAAACTTTTAAACTGACATCAAGATTAAACGAAACATTCCCCATTAAGAGGAAACTGAAAAAAAATGAAAGCCAAGGTCGCTGCAAGGAGCGCGGATGCCAGCAGTGGGTGTCTTAATGTGGTAATGACACAATAATACAAATGGGATTAGTGGCGGATCGCGGGCCCCACGCGCGCAGACAGGACGCGCCAATGCTCCACCAGCGCACTGTGGTGCCGCTTAGGACGCGGTAGACAAAAAATAAATAAAAATATTGTAATTTTAGAATTTGTTACAAACTTATATCGACCCCACTGCAGAGGCTCGGATCTCTTTTCATAGCTCAGGAAGGTAAGATCACACAATTAATGAATGTTAATATTAAATTATCATGACATGGAATTTAAATTGCATCGAATATAGCATATAAATAAATTTAATTTAATGTTATTAAAGAAAATAGATTAAGAAAAATATTGTACAAAAAGAAAGAACCTTCCCGATAAGAAGAGACCGGCTCCATTCAGTAGGGACGATATGGGTTGTAAAGATTAACATTTTTGATCACAGTTGTAGATATTCTAGTTGTAAACTATGAGGTTTTTTACTAAATCATTACGAAGGTTTTGAAATTATGCTTGCATTATTTATTTCTACTATAGTTAACATATAAAGGGACTTTCTTGACATAACAAATAACAAAATAGCTAAGTAAATGGTTTTAATTAATGCCAGGACCTATAAATATTGCTTCTATGATGAGTTATACATTTCGACAAGATAAACATTTTTTAAATTCATTTTTCTATGAACTTATTTATTTTATTTTTATTTTTTATTTAAAATATTTGTTTGCTTTCGCTACTAATAAGACAATCAATATTTAGAAAACAGACACTGTACTGAGAGGATATTAAAGCAGCAATTTGTTTTAGCATAATCTTTTACCTTAATGGCGAAGTTCATATTTTTAACGTATATCGGCTCACCCTGCCCCACAGTGCACTGACGTCACCGCATCGAATGCGCCCGCGCATCGTTTAGTCGCTCCGTTGCCTATTAGCGTCACTTACGCGACTGTACCCGCACGTGGGCCATCGGCCACCTCACTCATAAATAAACTAATACGTGCAATTGGATTTCATTGCCATTTTCCTTTACAAACATAGTTAGTTATAATATCACTGTCTAGTCTACGATTGTAAAAAATTGTCTTAATGTTTGCACAGACTATTTTCATCATCAGTAGTTACAATTTTATTTATTATGAACTGACTCGAAATGAATGTTACAAAAAGAAAGTAGGTACTTAATTCAAAGTACAGTAAAGCAGTTTTTTTTTTTTGAGAATTATTTTATTCCACTATCGATAGTTATGGCATAATAGCAGAAGTATCGATTTCTATACAAGGTGATTTGGTAATACCGGATAATTAATATATCCAGGCTATGTTTCGAGTTAAATGTAACAACGTGTGTTCTACCATTTTTTATAAACGACAAAAACATTTGAACTCACTGGGTTCGAAATCTTGATTTCGATAAATTTGATTTCGAATCTTGATTCTGCGAACCATATAAAATCGATCGTTGCCTTGGGGGCCGTCCATTAATCACGTGATGTTTTTTAGCAACTTTTTAGACCCCCCCTCCACCCTGGTGATACGTGGTGAGGTTTTAGACTAAACCCCCCCCACCCCCTACCCAAAATTACGTGTATTTTTTGGTACAAAATATTATCTTTAAATACAGGTATAATATAATTTAATTCTGAAAAATTAAGCACCATGATAAAAATATCCAAACAGACATTAAGGTTACAGGTTGTTTTTGACTGCCTGACGCCGTTGCGAACCTTAGGAAGAGTTAAAAACAACATAAGAACAACAGTCCGTCATTTAATCGCGCGTTATACTAAAAAATAAATACACGTGATATCTCAGTACACCCCCCCTTTCCCCTTGTGATATTTCGTGATTTCTTCTGAACCATCCCTTTTGAGCCTCACGCGATTAATGGACGACCCCTTGACTTTTTTTTTGTTTTTTTTTTTGCCATTTGTTTAAAAAGTGATAGAACACCGTTATTATATTTGACCCGAATATACTAGTCTGGAAAATATGTTCATATCCACCACACAATATTTTTCACATGACAATAGGTACTTCCTTACTCCTAGATCGTTCGAAAATAAGAAGTGGTGTTCATTTTTCTATAATCTTTCTATCATTCGGTAAAAAGTTGAAAAACTGGTTGGAAAAATTGTGAGCACAATTATTATTATCTTCAGTAATGTATTTTTTTGAATTTATTGTGAGATTCTGATATACATTTTATTGTATCACCTAAAATAACGAAAATTGCTGTAAATATTACTAAAGTAGTTGCCATATTTTATGAAAAATATGCTGTTTTCGTTATGCCAAACCTTTTCTTGCTTGTAGACAATGTCAACTCTTCCTATGTGCTATGCATGTGCAATGTGCAATTCCTGTGTACCATATCAGTACGCGGATCAGGACACTGCAATCCAGTGCTGTGCAATCTAGCAATTTGCTGATCGAAATTAATTGATTTATTGCTCATCCTTTGCCGCTCGCCGACACTAGAGTAAGGCTGTCTATAAACTACATTTATGCAAGGTGTTTTTTAAATGGCGGTTATAGCTATTGTTTGGGTTAAATTTGACAACTTTTGTTCTACTCGTATTACTTTTTTAAATATGACAATGGCTAATACAACGATCTTTTTGTAAGCATACCTAAATTTTTACGTTTATTTTAAAAAGTGTTAGAACCAAAGTCATATCCGCCATTGTCATTGTATTTGTTCTAAATAAAAAAAAAGTGATAACGATATTGCGTTCTTCTCATGAACGGTTTTAATTATTTTTTTTGAAGTGATCATGGCTCAGTGCTGCTAGCGTGGTCACTTTTAATGAACGTAGTTTTACCGTTGAGTCGTAGTCACGTACGAGGCCTCATGGGCGGTTTGAAAACTTCTGTCACTGGGATTGACCACTAATCCTGCAACCTCCACCAATCCGGACTTAGCCTCGGTCTATGGAGTACGGCATAACCTTTCTAAGGTGAAGAGACCCTTTCCCAGCAGTAGGGACGAAATGGTTTGTTAATGCACTACAAAACATGCCGTTAATGTTGATGTAATTCTTATAGACCATTGAAGACAGGTTCTCTTTTTTGAAGGCTTTTTTCTATATTTCAACGAAGCATAATTATTGGATCCAGCCATTCGTTTTATTGCGGGCACATCTGAAAGTCAGGATCTATAGCCAGCTCAACAGTAACCATCTCCTCGGGAAGTGCTAGCTTTATTCAATAAAACTAGTTTGTTGCTATTATGAGATACCTAGTAGCTGACTCAATACACAATATGTGGTAGCCTCTCCTTATGTCATGTGCGAGATGCCTACTAACCCTATTATACAGAATGTTACAAAAAGATATAGCTGTACTGTACCTAAATAAAAATAAGTAAAATAAAGATGAACTTTCGTATACGATTTTTCTGAAATTCCAAAGAAAATTGATTGAGTTTTTTTCTAGACTTACAAAGTTGGCCTATCAGCGAATCGATTTGTAACTAAAGTCTTTTTGCGAACTTTTTTTGCGAAAAAGTTCATTTTGATGAGCAGAAGCCTTCTTAAAAGTGTTTGCGATCCTTTTTTTACCCCTTGAATATTTTCAGTCATGACTCATGACTATCAGAACCCCTGCAATACGTTATATTTAAGTAGTAAAGAAAATATTACGTGGAAGTTAAATTCAACTTTTTTTTATTACGATATTATGTTAACGTTAACTAAGTGCGAATGCTAAGTCTATATTTTTTTATTTGCCTATATCAATGCTATAAGACTATCAGCAGTGAGGAAGATATAGGTTGTAAACAATAAAAAAAAGCATTTCAAAATCGTTCCTATAAAAAAACACCAATCCATATCAACTTTTCAACAATATTTCGTATTATGCAATTTCACCGATCAAACTGTGACATTATCAAACCTATCTAGACTAATATTTGCATAGAAACGACACCGCTTTTAATCAGCCGACTTATCATTAACCCTTGCTACAATGCAACAATCTGCGCACGCACAGAATTTCAAGTGATCCATAGACTACGCCGCCGGCGTAATTGCCATCGGCGTGGTCGGCGTAGATCTCTAATCATGGATCATTGGACATATTAGCTAATTCACGGTTTGATTGAATATCAATTACAAGTATTGTAGGTCGTGTCAAGTCTAGATTATTATAGCTCTGTGGTCTGCGAAGTGGTTATTATAAGAATTCTATAAAGTTCTTTTGTACTTTGATTTCGATTGTTTTGTGTGTAGGTAATTTGTTTTGTCTGTTAATAATGGGTTGATTGTGTTTAATATGTTTGTTTATGAATTGTTTGTATCATTGGTCTATAATGCTAAGAAAATTACTTCAATGCTAAGATACAAGTACCTATATATTTATTTATGGAAAAGGCTCAATTTTTATTGTTCCTGACGTTTATACTTATCTGCAACAGTTAAATGAACATATTCATAGCTGTATACAACTAACCAATAAACAACTTTACTTATCCTCTTAATAATTTCAATTTGTAGGCGATTGCAGCAACATTAATCTCACTTTTCCTACTTGTTCTACTTTTAAATGATGTTAAATATATCTTTTAATCTATGTCCTATGAAAATAAATACCTGTAGGATGTGAACAGGGTTAACTCCATTAACATTTCTCCGTCCTTCGGAATATACAAATAACTGATATTCTTCTTCACAATGGTGAATATTTTCTCCGTCATAGCAACTTATTTAACTTAATTATCTGAGTATGTGTCTATGTGTTTAAAAGTTTTGTTTTAATTACAGCTGGCGAGCGGTGGCGGTGGGGGGCGAAGCCTCTTCTGCTACCACTGCCCGCCGAGCCTGCCGCCGCATCAGCATCGTCTGCCTACCTTGGAGTACCCTTTCACTGCTTCACATCCTTGTGAGTATAGTAATTTTCAATAAGCGCATTTTCTCTTTGATATATATCCCTAAGATTTACGAATTTGAGGAAAACCGTCTTATTTACGATCCTGACTCCTGCTATCATCTTACTGTCATTACCAGCTAAGTCTGATATCACATCAGCATCGTTTGCGTACCTTCGAATATTTATTCCCTGCTTCACATCCTTGTGAGTTTTATAATCTTTATCGAACGCATCTTCTTTTAGATCTATATCTCTAAGACCTACGAATTTTAGGACAGCTGCCTTAATTGCAATCCTACAACCCGCTGTAAGTTTAACCTACCAGAACCAGCTAAGTTTGTCACCACATCAGCATCCTCTGCAAAACTTGGAATACTCATTCACTGCTTCACATCCTTGTGAGTTTTATAATATTTAACGAACGCATCATCTTTTATTGTTAGATATATATCTGCAGTTCCTATGAATTCTAGGACATCCATCTTATTTGCAATCCTTCCTCCTACCATTATCTTTCTACTTCTATTTATTTATTTTAGGTTTATTGGGACATCAACAGCCTTAGTACATGAAACTTAAACTAACCTAAACTTAAAATTAACCTCTACATCTACCTCTACTCTACATGAAACTTATAATTCTACCACCCACATCTGCCACCTCGACAGCTTCGTCTTCCGTACTTGGAGTACCGTTTCACTGTTTTATGTCCTTGTGAGTATTATAATCTTTAGCAAGCGCATCGTCGCTTAGATCCATATCTTAAACGAATTTTAGGACAATCGTCGTTTTTACAATCCTAACTCCCGCCATTATCTTACTATCACTATCAGCCAAGTTTGTCGTCACATTAGCATTGTGTGTCTGCTTTAGAATACCCTTTCACCGACATAAATCCTCATCATAATCTTTAACAAGCGCATCTTCTGTTAGATGAAAATTTTTAGGATAACCCTTTTGTTTGCAAACTTATATACTTACTATATCGTCTATCATTTTTTAAGTACCCTTTCATGGCTTCAGATCCTAGTAAGTATTATACACAAGAACATTTTCTGCTGCTTCATATGCTTGTTAACGCTACCAGCGATGTCTGCCGTAGCATCAGCATTGTCTACAATACTTTTTCTGCCCTTTTACTTAATTACACGTTCGTGAGTATCATCTATTCAATTTATGTATATCTTCTTAATGTGTGTATGTACTTCCATTTCATAGGTTTGTAGTCGTATACACCAATCTGTCTAGAATAACCATTTTGGTTGCTTCTCTCTTCTCTTATTGTGTGACACAATTTAACGGTGCTATCTACAAGGTATAGACGGTGGTTACTTGGTGTTGCACTTAGCATCACGTGTAGAGCATTTAAATTTTCACCTCCGTACGTGTTGCACACGTCCGATTGTTTCTACACAATATTATTATAGAATCTATAATATAGATAGATGTTGTATCATTTGTCACATTTACTACTTTCTGATCTTGGCCCTGTAGATAGCACGTCCTGTGTGTCAGATCTCACGTGACCCATCTGGTATGCCACATCTAGTCTCTTAGGATCCATGTAGTTTCTTAATAAGTAATATTTTGTTAACGTCTGAAAAATATTTAGTAAATTTTACTTCAATTTGCTGCCTGCTGGCTATCGCATTGTTCTCAGTATTTAAATCACGCTCAAAAAACAAACTTTATACGAGGTATTATAGGATTTATGTTTTAACAACCCTCACAGTAATCTACCTACTGTATGCTTAGTCCAGGAGCCGGCGTCGATTAGTTCACTTATCGGTCGGCAAACTTCCTTAACGCAGTTTGTCGAAGCCACGGCTCTCGGCCTAATGCCATTATTGTCGTTAAAGCTCTTGTCTTGTTAGTTCGAGTTTCGAATCAACTCGATTTCAAGCGAAGCTCGATTCAATTTATCGATTTTGAAATCGGTGGAGTGTGATGAAATGGAAGATTCTTACTTCTTTGTGACTTTAATTACATCTACAGGGCTGCCTTTAGATTTAAAAGTAGGAAGAGGTTTATGCACGTAAGAGGTGATTGATTAAAAATGTGAGTAACTGTGTCTTTAATATAAAAAGAGATTAAACAATGTCCCAAAAACCATGACTTTTTAGTTTTTTTCATACCATTTCAATTAATTAAAATTATGCATCAAACATTTAATTGAATAAACTGAAAAGTTCAACAGCTTAATTTCATTCACAATGCTCTGTAAAACAGATTATTTAAACAAAGTATCACTCAAATACCTCAACTTAAAACGCCAAAAAAACAGTAAATCAGTTTCTTCTCGACACAACGGGCCCACGTGCTGGGGTGGTAATGCGGTAATGAATAGAAAGGGAGGGGGATGGGGTGCGAGGGAGAGGGCGTGGGCGGGGCTCCCTCGGGATTGGCCGCCGCCGGCGCCATCTATTATTCATAAAATAGTTTTTGAGTCGCGCCGCTCTAACGCAATAACGTCTTAACTTAATAAGGATCATGTCACTTTTGATTATGATTGTATCCCGCTTTTTACGATCAAAGGACTTGAAATTTTGTTACCGACTGTATTTTATTTTATTAACTCATTAGTTCGTCAGAAATGACGGGAGAGACGTAATTGCGTCAGTTTATTAATTTTTAAAATCTATTAAAGAATTGCCAGGCTGTGGGTCCGCCCGCTGGTTTTTAAAAGCGGTCGGTAAAAAAGAGGCTTAAGCGAATCCATTAAAAATTTATAAGGCAATTTGGTGCGCGCAAGCGGTCTCATTTGTGTACTCGCACAATCGCATAGAAGTTGCTGGTGTGATGATGTTGTCTTAAGGCTCTCAGGCTAAATAGAAACTACATACCTTTTATGAAAAGTCATGCTTTCCTTTCTATTGGAGCTCGGCATTAAAATGCCTCGGTTTCATTTGCACTTCTGAGTGACGATTGCAAATGGCTGTTTAAAGGTTGTTTAAAAAGGGGTACAGGTTGTATATATATGTAAGGCGTCGTTCTTGTGAGGTTTTGTAAAGGATTATTCACGTCGTTGATGAGAAAATACGGAATTTGTCCTGTCCCAGTGAATTTTATGATGATTACAATGACAGTTGTTAAATTCACAGAACTGTTGACAGATTTTTTTAAATAATTGATTGACTTTTTGGTATTCTTTTAAATTGATAAGGAATTAATAAAACAATCGCAGTGCAATTTCTAAGTACATACGTATATATTTAATCGTATTAAAGCCATAAAAACCATCTTCACTCTTCTCATTAATCTTAAATGAATGTTAAAAAACCTCATTTACCTTAAAACTCCGTTTTAAAATGTTTAAATAAAATACTATCTAGTTAATTTTCATTGCATCTAGCTAGTTAATCCTCTGCTCAACTTTTGCACTCAGCCCTGCCCGTCCACCGGATGTGAAATACTTTTTAATTTCCGTTTCCCCCCCTCACTTCTACCCCCAGATTTTTCTACAGCACTGATGAAACTTCAATTATTTACATTCAATTTAATGAAAATATTCGTAAGCCTTTAAGACTCGCGGTGTTTTTATTCTTCTCAGCTTTTTAAAGGGTTAAATTTTTAATTTGAAATGTATTTTGCTTGTTTTAATATTTTTTAAGTATTCACTTCGTGAATAAAATGATTTTGTTTTCAAAACTTTAGTTTAAAGTTTTGTATGAAGAGAATTGTTACAACAGTGTTTATAGTAATCCTTATTTTGTTGTTCTTGTTTCACCATTGCGTTGGGGAATTTTGGTAAGCCCGCTTCAGTGAAGTAAAATGTGTCCAGTTTCATGAGAAGAGGAAAATAATAAAATTGTACTTTTTAATTTAAAATACTTAATTTATAGTTTGTCCCTTACGTTTGGGCTCTCCACCACCAGGTGTCTCCATTAAACTACTCTTAAAAATACAGTTACTGGCCTAATCATTAAGTTGGAATTACAAATCGTGTAAAACAATTAACTACACATCATCATAGCACCAGACTACGTGTCGTACCCTACACCTTGCTTACACAGGGTGGTGCATCGTTACACAGTCGAGCCGGCAATTAGTCGCGCCACCTGGCACCCTCGTATACAGGGGGAGCACAAAACACAATACGTGTAACAATAAATTTGTAGTCAATTCACAATTAATGCGCTTTGTATGAAAGCCATTAAAAGTGAAATATTTACAAACGCAAAGTTTTGCTTGAATTGTTTTGTGGCAATAGTTAGATAAATTGGTGATTCACAAATAATCGCTAAGTGCCTCTCAAAAATAACATACATTACATAGAGTATTAAAATATTCTAAATTTATTTGGGGTTCAAGTTATGAAAGTGGTCGATGAGTGGCGATCGAAGGGTTAAAATATTTCTTATGATATTAAGAGGTTAAAGATGAATTCTAAAGAAACCTCGCACTCTCAAATACACCAAGCGGTTCAAGCCAATATAAACTTCCTATTTTTGGCTACAGTTAGTTAAAAGTACTGCCAATCAAAACGACTATGAGTTCAATAAATTCACTCCATTAGCGCATAATTACCCTACTTCGCACACAAATGCATTTTTATTATTCCAGTATTCAGTATTCTGTGCATTTTCACCCTATACCACCCCATACCTCGTACAATTTTATTCCATTCCCGTTCACTCTTACCCCAGCAACGCAAAAATTCAGAATAACCCTGCATAATTTAAGGCGCTCTTTAAAATAACCGCGCTTAATTGATTTCGAGCATCAAAGTGTGTTGTTATGGTGTTTTATTAGACTGTATGAATCTATTGACATGCATTTTATCCTTTATGTTAAGGTCTAGGAACACATTTAGATCGGGTTAGGCTCTTGTTCAAACATTTGGACACGTGATATGTTAGACTTAAGATATATTCTGAAGATTTTCAACTCTCTTACAACATAGCTTGTATCTTTATTTTTGAAGTAGAATACTTCTTTGTTCTAACTTAGTATGGAGTGCAAAGTTTTGATTACCAATTCAGAATCTATAAGTGGAATTTCGACGGTCCACTTTTGATTTTTGGTGATGGTGAGACTACCCAAAACTGCCCCCTATGATGTTGATACCTAATTATTTCGTTTAAATATAATAAAACAATAAATAAAACGTAGACGTCTCTTCTTGATTCACTAATGAACGTCCTATAAAATCAATCAGCTGTAAATCTAAAAAGCGTCTGTCCTTAAGCTATCTCCACTCTCCTAACCGTTATATTTCTATTCAATAAAACAAACACCATTACAGCATGAAGACAGCATTAATGCGCACTATTAGGGGCGGGTAATTTAGTCTAGTGGTACGCGTGACGTCAGAATTCGCAGGATAATAGAAAACTGCGTCGCCTTAACATTTGTCAATGTATCTATTATGTAGGGTGACCATGATTTAGGGGAAAATTATCACAGTTAAATAAAGAATACGTATAGAATTAGTACCAAATACTTAAAATGGTGTTTTGAAATTAGCTTCGTTATATGCAAGCTAATTGTCTTAATTATCAAGGTTAAAATGCTGATACTTACATCTGTATACGTGAAACAATAAGTATTTAGATAAGTAGGATCATCACCAGTCAATATGCGTGAGAAACGTGCTTCTACTCTTGATACTGAACATCCTTTGTTCTACGACTCTGCAGAAAAGGAAAAAAAAGGTTTGGGTTATTCAGGCAAATTTATCACCTTTTTGGCCAATGTCTTATGGAGAGTTAAAAAATTACACAATTATCAATTAAAAATAGGTTAAGACTTTCTGTATGATAATGTTTGAACAATTTCTCCATCAAAATGATATATCGTTTATAAGTGTGTTTAATATACCCTACATCATAATCAGCCAATAGACTTCCACTACTAGACAAAGGCCTTTCCCAAGGATTTCGACGATGACCGCCTTGGCTTGCCTTTAGCCTGTGGTGTACCTACCAACATAAGAAACAAAATGAGTGTGATTTTGATTCCTCGTAAAAGTATTATCCCATGGTGCTCCTACCACATCAATTCTCATAGTCGCGACACTATTCATATGCCACTCCACCATAACTGCAGGGGCGGCGCGCAATGGGGCAGCGCTTCCGATCGGGGTCCCGGGTTCGAATCCCGTACGGTCATTGAGTGGCTATCAAGCTATGGGCTTTAATAGTGAATGCAGGAAACGTTGAATGTTTTATCGGTTTTTGATATTAATGACAATGTTTTTTTGGTGGCAGAATGATGGATTGATGAAGTTATGGGGAGTTGTTTTGTGTTCAGTTTGTTTCATTGGCGACAGATAAAAAAGAACGCATGAAAAAATTGCCTACTTTAATTTAAGCGCTTTCAATGTCTTCTTATGGGGAATTTTTGCTAAGAAATTAGAAATTCTGTTAGTCGATATACAAGTTGATTTTTTTGAATTAATGGCCAGTGTGAACATATCCAGGCTATCATCATCTCTTTAGCGCTCGATGTATTTTGGTCGTTTATTCAAAAAGTGATAGAACAAAATTCATCATTGTTAACTCGAATTATCCAGGTTGGATATGTTCATATAGGTACGCCTTAAAAAATCACCTCCCAAACCAAATTTTCACATCAAAAGTTAAAATTAAATCTCAAATTTAGTATAGGTTCCTTAGAGAAAGTTGTGCAGAGGCTAAATGGCTTAACTGCACTTTGCACACAAAAACAAACTTTAGATTATTGCATTCATCCTTAAAGACCTAGACCACAATCATCATCTTCTTTTCTCTATGGTTCATTGTTGTCCGCAGACACGAGCTACTCCTACCACCCGGCGATCCACGATGACACGTTCGTCAGACGCAAACAGCGGCGGAACCGCACCACTTTCACACTACAACAAGTAAGTTTTTTTAAAAACGATGTGACTGGGATGTACAGCGCACAGACATGCACCCCGCTCCCCCCCCCCCCCCCCGCGACGGTATAAAACTTCTTTGGTACAGCGTATGTGGATGTAAGGAAGACGAGGTGTGCATTTTATATAACTTACTGGCTTCCACCCGTGATTTCGTCTGCGTAGACTTCAGGATTCGGTTAAGAAAATGTTAAGATAGCGCCATCTAAGTAACGAAGTTGAAATTTTGAATTTTTAAGCATTCCTCCGGAAACCCTTAAGTTTTCCGGGCTAAAAAGTATACTATGTGTTGGCCGATTGCTTTATCTATCTACCTACCTTTCATCTAAATCCTTTCAGTAGTTTCGGCGTGAAGGTGGAACAAACAAACAAACAAACCTTACCTGACTTCACACTTACCTGTCACTTTGTTGAACAGCTGGAGGAGCTGGAGACGGCGTTTGCGCAGACGCACTATCCGGACGTGTTCACGAGGGAAGACCTCGCGCTCAAGATCAACCTCACCGAAGCCAGAGTTCAGGTCAGTATATTCATATATTCCAACCCAATCATTTCTTCGATTCAATTCAGCTCAGTTCAATAGTTTATTGCAATCCATAATGTATAGTATACATACAGGGTGTAACAAAATTGGTGTGGGACCCGTTAAATCGGGATTCTACTCATCGTAATGAACAACTTTTCTTCTACGACTTTGCTTAAATCACAAAAGAAAATGACATTTCATACAAATTGATCATCTGTTTTGCCATTTTTGTATGGAGAGTCCAATTTTTTTTTGCGATTTGACCAAAGTCGTAGAACAAAAGTTGTTCAGTACGATGAGTAGAATCCCTGGTTAACGGGTCCTATACCAATTTTGTTACAACCTGTTTAAGTGCAGGTACAAATTAAAAACCGCAATATGGTTAGAAGAGTGGGAAACGCGTTCGTATTTACATAAGAATATGTATAATAATTAATCGGTAAATATAAAAATATGCATTATTCGAAAATGACAAAAAAATCTTTGATTTACGATATTCATAATATACTTATGTAGCAATTATTGTACTAAATAAAATTGGATGCGGCAATAACCACGAGATAGGGCACATAAGGACCACAGATTATATCTAACACAACTTTTTTACTTTTTTTTCTACTCAATTAACAAAACTTTTCATTTAAGAAACTTTGGTTACATTATCAAAAGATTCTCAATTTTTCACAAGCGGCATTGTCACAAACCCATAAAAACCTAAACTAATAGATCATAACCCCATCGAGCTCCATAATACTTTATCCATAACATTTGATACTGTGCGCCGTAAGGTATGATTTACGAGTCTCCTGGTCGGGGAGGCTAGACTTTATTGAAGTTGGCAGGGTGCTGGGCAGACTGTAAATTGTCGAGTTTACTGACTGTACCCGTCACATATCAGGATTAATTTTGTGATATTGCCGTGCATTTGAAAAGTGATGCTTATGTGACAAATGTTGTTTTGCTGGATTGGAAAGAGTCAGACATTCGCATATACCTATACATACGAGTCGAGTCAAACCAAATTAAAAATACTTAATCGAAGTGTCGTACATATCGAGAGAACTATGAAGGGTGTTAAAAAAGTGAGTTTGAAATTCTAAGGGGTTACTCAGAATCAAGTATAGAATACAGGAAAAATATTGAAAAAATCCGTTCTACAATTATTTTTTTCAGTTTCCCATACTAAATTTGAATAGTGAATCAAGAATTTGTGTCGGAAACTGAAAAAAAATTTAGATCGGATTTTGCCAATATTTTTCCTGTATTTTTTACTTGATTCTGAGCATATTCTGAGTAACCCCTTATTTCAAACGCACTTTGTAACAGCCTGTAGAGTTATCGAAATCATTTTTTTTATCTACCTAACACGTCTGGATATGCTACGATAACAGGAATAATCCCACTGGCTGTTTAGAATTTTTAATTTCAAAATCACAATATGTTTATTCGAACACAGTAGGTACACTTTTTAAATGTTTTAGTGTACTTAACACCAACCACTTGAAACTCAAATATGCGAAGTTTCGGGAAGTGTTTGTGAGAGAGAAGAAACGTCGTCGGGTCTAATAGAAACTGCCTGAGAGTATGAAGTTTTGATGCTATGGCGTAGAAGCAGAAACTATACCTTTCTATGCGTCGCGTTGTAGCGCGTCGGACTCGACAAATAATTCATACCTATATCTGAAAATTAAGTTTATTTAGGTTCATTATGCACGATAAGATCACAGATATTCATTAAAAATAACTGTTTACAAGTGGGAAACAAAAATGACACAGGTTTTTAGGTTCCAATAACGAACATCATTTACAACTAAAATCACGAGATATATCCGTGGTATTCGGTTCAAATTTAATGAATACAAAGAAAAGCTGTTAAGTAAGTATGTACTTCGATTTTTTCTCATTGGTTCATATTTAGTGATTCCTTTGTAAGCACACTGAAAAAAGTTTTCTTCTATAATACAACAAAAACGTACAGTTGTTTAAAAAAATGTTATTCTTAGAAAAAAACGAGTTATAAGGAATATAATTTTTGTAGCATGTACTCGTACTAAGCAATTTAGTAATATTTAATTTTTAAATCTAGTTAAAACACAGGTTGTAGTGTTTACCACTGCATAGTAAGCATTAATGATGCGATAGTGATGAAAACAGAAAAACGGTACTCTTTACAAAAAGTTTTATTGTCATTATAATCGGAATATATTCACAAAATAATTTAACTAGATTATGATTGTAATGACGATAAAGCGTTTTGTTGTCACATATTGAACTAGACAATATCGTAGGTGCCTATAACCAGATTCTCGCTTCATGTACCAGATTTTTTTTTCAGTGCAGGTTTCTACTGCACTATATTCACTTGTCAATGTCATATACAGGGCGTAACAACATTGGTATCTTTCACTGGGGTTTCTACCCACCATTAAGATTATTTTTTCTTCGACATTGCTGAAATCGAAAAAAAAATTGCCAAACCGCTGAACGATTTGTAAGTAAAGTCGAAACATTTTTTGCGTTTTGAGCAAGTCGTAGAACAAAAGTTCTTCAGAATCATGAAAAGAATCCACAGTTAACAGGTCATGCACCAATTTTTGTTACATGTATACAGAGTGTTAACAAAGTTCGTTTGAAATTTTAAGGGGTTTTCTGTATCCTATACTTGCTCTGAGTAACCCCTTAGAATTTCAAAGGCATTTTTTTAATATCCTCATCAATAGAAGATGGAAACATTCAGAGATGCTGTGTTCCGCTAGCGACCACGCGTCCGTACCGGGCGGGCGGCGGCGACCACCTCGCACCTCGCTTCACTCCCGTAATCCAATATGTCTGACAGCTGCTCCCGAGGCATCCTTTTTATATTTTTCGGGCGAATTATCACCGACACTCCCACCGGACGAGGATGCGAATCAAATTGAATGCCGACTCAATTATATTATCAGACTCTTTCATTCAGGGTTGCCGGGTTATGTTGTCTTGGATAATTCGCACTTATGTTTACTATTAACTTGTACTTGGTTTTATAATAATTGTCACAGAAAGGATTATGTGAAGATATTATACTTATCTCTAAATCCTAATAGTCGCGATGGTATCGCTAAATTGCTGTAATTATTTAAACTGAGGCTTTTCTTAACTTTCTACAAGATATTTTACTATAGGAGTAAACTCTTTTTTTTATTTATTTCCCAAACGTAGTTTAAATGCTGATCGACTTATTAAAAGTTTTTTTTTTCATAAATTGAGTATGACTTCCTTCAGCAAAGTTGTTGATTTTCGTTAAAAAATGTTTTTGAAGTTATAGAAATAATCGTGAAAAAGTGATTTTGTTTCATATTCCTGAAAAGTAATCATGTAAAAAAAGATTTGTATCAAGTCAGTGCAGTATGCTTTAATCTGGAAATTTCACAAGTTTCTGATTATTTAGTTAGAAAAATCAAACGTTTTAGTTGCTTCCAGAGTAAAATTTCACGCATTGCACATTCTTAACTCTTATTCAATCTAAGAGAGAAAGTTTAAACACACACTTAACGGCGAAATGCCCATAATTGTCGTGTAACAGACAAGACAAATGACTTTCACACCAAAACCATAACCTGAATCCTGGGCAATCGTGTGATGCGCCTTAAACCTTTTAAGCCAGTTCAGCTTGATAACTTCAGAGACACCCCTTAATCCCAGCAGCACGTGCCACAGGCGCCGGCGGGGGTGAAGCCAGGGGAGAGGTGTAACCGCTTCATACTGTAATACCATTCCGAGATGAGCGACTTAAACGTGTTACCACCCACCAGAATCACTTGACCTTCCCTCCCTCCGAACTCCTCCAGACATCGGTACCATTCAATGAGAAGCAAAAGGTCAAAACTCACTGGTTACGTAGACATACAGTTCTGTTTTGGCGGTTTTGTCTGAGTGGAATTCGACAATGGCTGCCAGAACTGCGCGAAACTAATGAAAGTGGTCTTCGTAACCGGGAGATATCGGGGTGTCATTGAGTTGGTTGTAGCAACGTCGATTGAACCTATTAAGTCGATGGACGATAACTGAGACACTAACATGTGACAGGGCAGGCATTTTTGTAGTTTTCGAGGAGTTTTGGGGTGTAAAACTGTAGTTTTGGCGAAGTTACGGTTCGAAACGGTAATATTGACAGTAATCTAATTGAAAGCAGATCAAAGTATTATTTTCTAACAGAGGTAAAAGAAAACTATGATACGCTGTCAAAATAAGTAGATCAGAGTGAGTGTTTTTTCTCAAAATATTAAAAAGAAATAACGCGCACCCAAGGAGTTTGTAACTCTATTAAGTACGTATAGAAAGGAGTGTGAAAGCATTAATTACCGTAACCGGTCTTAATTTATTTGGATTTGATTTAGCTTATTTGAAACATTAACACTTATGAATACTTGGATAGAAATACATGGGTTACCTGAACAATAACCGATTTGTCACTTCCGTCCTTTGGTTTCCTATAAAGTCCATGCGCGTAGTCACGCATAACGTACGTTCTTGATCGTTTTAAAATTGAAAATATCAATGCATAAGTATACAGGGTGTAACAAAATTGGTGTAGGACCCGTTAACTGGGGATTCTACTCATCGTACTGAACAACTTTTGTTCTACGACTTTGCTCAAATCGCAAAAAATTTCTTGGACTCTCCATACAAATTGATCATCCGTTTTTCCATTTTCGTATGAGTCCAACATTTTTTTTGCAATTTGAGTAAAGTTGTAGAACAAAAGTTGTTCAGTACGATGAGTAGAATCCCTAGTTAACGGGTCCTACACCAATTTTGTTACAGCCTGTATAATTACTTATTAATACCGGTTTGCAGTTATCACGAAAAATATCAATAACAGCCTGTACGCCATATTTAAATTTAGATCAGTTGCATTTTCTAAACCCGGCATTAGTTAAATCAAAAGAGCTCCTAAACAGTTACTTTTTATCATTTGTCAAAAACATTACCAGAACCAAGAATACTTATCTTAATTTTACTTATATCTGGTGTTACATACATGTTTAATGTAAAAATCGACCTCCTAGCAGCAATATAACATTAGTAAGGTGCGGGCATATTGCATGGATCATTTTTAAAATCTAGCGATATACCTTAGTAGAATGTACCCACTATACATATTAGAAACTAAATCGCCTAAAACCTATCCACTTACACTGGAATTCAAAACACGCGCGGCAAGCAGAATTGGGCAATTTTTATTTGGACATAAATAAAATAGTCGGTGTGGCATGGCACGAGGCAATTTGCTAAAACGCGGCTTCGTCGTCGCGATGACGGTAACGTACCGGGCACGGATGGTAATGCCGGGTTATTTACTACTACGCCAGAGCCAGGCAGTTCTGATCTGAATATAAAGTGTAGATAACTTCGTATTTACTGAGTGGTTAATGCGTAACTTATGTGCTTTGGTACCCGTTGTCGATTAATTGCAAAAGGTAATTCGCAAATTATTATTTCCCGAAAAAAATTATCTTTATACAATCAATTTTAAGCGGTTGGGCTTGAACCCTATAGTATGTGGATATGTGTGTGTGTGTGTGTGTGTGTGTGTGTGTGTGTGTGTGTGTGTGTGTTTGTGGCATCGTAGCTCTTGAACTGGTAGACTGATATAACGGTCTGACTGACTGTAAGTGCGGTTTCTTTCAGTTGAAAGCAGATTTCATCGCGATAGTTCTCAACTATGTTTGGTCAAAATCGGGTTAGTGGTTTTCGATTTATTGGCTTATTTTGTTTGTACTTTTCTTTTGTTATTATTTTTTTGTTTTATTGGTTTACCCTTATTTTGAATACCAGAATTACCAGATATCCCTAAAAGTTGAAAGGTCTATCAAAGTGATGTTTCTGATTGTGAACCCGCCGGCAGGGTACCTTCATTTCTTAAAATTCTTGAGCGTGACAAACAAGTCTACATCGCTAACAAACTCAGTCACTTGTCGCCCTAAAAACAAATTAAAATCTGTTCCGCGCGACATTGATGTAAAGCCCTTGCTAAAACAAAGGCCGTTCATATAAACAAAAACAGAACACATTACGGGTAGAGAGGCCCTTGTGTTGTCGCCTGGCGAGGGCCCAGGGCCCTACGGTATGGGGCCTTAAGGATTCAGTTGATTTTTATTGATAATTGCCACTCTGTGAAAAAATATAATTAAAATCACGTAGGTACTCGTACATCCGTTCTGACTGAAAAGAATAACAAACAGATCCATTTTTGCATCGCTTGACCTTAAAAATACCTATGCCAAAATAGCTTTTCTACATAATAAAAAAACCGAATGTTAAATATAACCTAAATGTTAATTCGGTACTTAATCTATCTACTCAGCGAAATCTATCCAAATCCGTTCAGTATTTTTGCGGCGTGAAAGTGGAACAAATAAACATCCATACTTTCACACTTTCTACAGTAAACATATTTGATAAAAAATAATAAAAATATTAAAATTGTTTGTAATAGGATGTTATTAAAACCCATATACAGGCTGCAATAAAATTGGTGTAGGACCCGTTAACTGGGGACCCGTTAACTCAACGTACTGAACAACTTTTGTTCTACGACTTTGCTCAAATCGCAATCTTTATACAAAAATAGACTCTCCATACAAAAATGGCAAAACCGATTGATCAATTTGTATGAAAAGCCCATTTTTTTTGTGATTTGAGCAAAGTCGTAGAACAAAAGTTGTTCAGTACGATGAGTAGAATCCCCAGTTAACGGGATCTACACCGATTTTGTTACAGCCTGTATATCGTCCCTACTACAGGGGCACGGGTCTCTTCATATGCCTCGGGAAGTTTATGCCATACTCTACACACGGGGGTCAAGTCCGTGATTGGATGCAATGGCGTTAACTCTTTTATGCACCACGACGAGTCTTTTTCCGCACAGTTAATTCCGTCCGACATTTAATTTAAAAAAAAAAGGTTTTATTGGTGGAAATGAATTTTATTGTCGCACAAAAAGTATGATAGTTAAAAAAAAAAAACTTATAGTACAAGTCACGCTTCTTTCTTTTTTAGTTTACCTCTATACCAAACTTCAGCTATATCGATTCGATAGTTTCATGCGAAATAGTAACAATCAGACAGACTAATATTAGATTAATAACATTAAAAACAATAAATGAGGATACCAACACAATAACAAGTGTAATAATCGGTTCACTAGATTCATTTATTAGAACTTAATTAAATTACAACACGACTGTCATTTGTCGCAACACTATACGCGTGAGAGGGCGCTGGGGTAGTTTAACCCTCTCGCTACCCCTCGTTATTGTTACAAGTGTATTTTATATGATACAAGTTAATAATCATCTGTATCTGTATCGAACGAGGATACTACAATGTCTGGATAGAATAGAAAAGGATCGAATACTTCAAGCTAAAGAATTTCGTACTTTTATTAAGAACATTGATACCTAACTATATTTGGCATTTAATTTGTCGTAGAAGCATTTTAGTGTTTTCTTCTCTTATATTCTATATCTATACATCTATAAAACGGCACTGTTCATATACCTAACAGTAACGTAACCCTAGCCACGGCAAATTTAATTTCATAAAAAATAATTTCATTTCATTCTGTCTGGCACACAACATGACATACTCACATCCTAACCATTCATATAAACTTGAAAATGTAAAGTCTTAGACAATTAATTTAAAAATAAAAATTATAAAACTTGCTTCAAGTAGGATACATACATCCACACAAAAAATTTAACTCCTCTTCTGGGGTAGTCCAATGAAATGAGTATTTACAATATGTAATATATTTCAACTTTCTACATTAATAAACTCGGCATTTTAAGTAGGGATCATAAGATAATTTTCAAGTGAACAAATTAGTATTAGGGGCAATAAGATACGCTTCCATTTTGCGGGTATTATTCCGCTCGAGCGGTAGAATCTAATTACTATGTAATGGCGGACGGATGTGAGAAGTAATGTTGTAAGGTACCACCTTGAGAGGTGGTATTCGTTTACAATCCGTAGCACCCCCAAATGTGACCCCCTAGTATTACGGCTACTATTGCCCTTAGCCGATTTAAGAATATGTTCATACATTTAATAGTACCATGTCACCATTACTGAATTTACTAAACTAAGGTACTCTAAATGGGCGGTCCAGATTCGTGGCAACTGTAGGGGTAATTGCGAATTCTAGTGCACTTGATTACCAGTCAGAGATATTCAAACTTTCTGTTAATGATAATAACAGTCACCTTAAAAATTATAGAAACAGCTGAGATAATACCAACTAACCAATCAGTTAATCTAATATTTCTTGACAGCTGTTAATTAGACAGAAGAACAAATGACTTGTATTCGTTTGACTACAAGATATCCATAAATATAACCCTGGTAGTAGAAACCTATAACAAAAGGTTTTTTGCCACATCAAAACCCGTGCATACATCACAGATCATAAACGAAGAAAGCTCTCTCTATCATAGTCGGGATAACAGAAGATTTAGCTCCCGAGGGCGGGGGATCACGGGGGGAGCGGGGGTAATTTGCCCCTAATCTTGTGATGAAAAACTTTACGCTAAACCCTGGTCTATCTATAGAGGTACAAGTACAGTCAGCGCTAGAGAATTTGGTATTAAAAAATAACAAATAGTTTTCAAATACTTTGCGATCGCAGTAATATCTAATATTTAATCAAAGGAAAATACAGCATCTATTGTTGAGGTTTAGAATTCTTAAATAAGTAGGTAATGTGATTAAATATAAACGATAAAAATATCGTTAACAATATGCAACATTTCGGTTCAATAACTTATTTTCATTATAGCCTATAAGGGGTTTAAAATTTTGCAAATGCATAACCATTTTGTACTCCAAAATCTTAAACCCCTAAAATAAAATGAAAGCTTGAAAATACGCGTGTGTAGATAATGTATTTTAATCTTACGTGAAACATTGTAACTGACAGCCAATTTCAATGCATTACTCGCAATTTTGAGCCTCATAACCTGTCACTTAAAATTCTTCCCCCCACTTAAGAAGTTTTCGACAGTTTTCTCGAGTTTTGCGCTAATATTTTCAACATGACACAACTTCGCCTTAACTTCGCATATATGAAGTGTTTTAAAACATTACCTCGGCTGACGTAATTAGCGAACAGCTTACCCTTAAGTCGGTGAGAGGTTTTTACTTAGGAATTTTAATGTGTGCTTCGAGGAAAGTTAGGGGTTGAATGAATTTGACGTGTACCCTGTGAGTCGTGGTAAATCCTTACGTTTTTTAAAACCTTTAGTGATAGATATGTGGTTAAAATCACTATCATCATTAGCTCATAAACGTCAATTGCTTAACGAAGGCCTCCTTCGAGGATTCCCACCATGACCGGCCCTCGAAAGCCTGCATCCAATAGCTTCCCGCGACATTTACTAATTAAAACTATATTTTCTGCAACTTACGTAAGAATTTCCGTAAATAAATAAACACCACGCATTATTTTTATAGCCAATTCAAAAAAAAACACTGTTATTTTACCAAACAAAAATAAGGGGTGTCACACACAGTGGGGAACAACAATTACCCCGTATTCAAACTGTCGTGTTTGAGTTCGTTACATCGAGTGCGCTTGAGTGGCTCTCAAGTTCGAGCTTTCGAGTTCGCACTCGAATGCGTTCAAGTTAATAGCAACAAACAGTGTTGTACAAAGCTGACACTTTGGCGGGTGGTATACGTAAAATAATTGCATCTTTTGTCACTTTTTTAATGACAAAGGAATAATAGATGGTGTTTGATGGTTGCCTTTAGGTTTGATGGCTATGATTAGTGTATATTGGAGTAACTTACAATAATTTGAATTTTGAAGGAATGTTTTTTCGGAGAATACTATGAGCATAATATGATAAACCTTAAATAATTTAATAATTTTCATCATTATATTAATTTTCCACTAGTTTATAGTATACATAATAATACCTATAGATAGTACTTTTCATACAAGTCGATCGATAGATAATTAGAGTTCCAAAATAAGTAAGTAAGTAAGTAAACGTTTATTTGCAAGAAAACACACTCAAATTACAAAGAACGATAGTAAAATATAAGCATATACAAAAAATTAGGTTTAAAATAAAATAATAATGAAAACTAAATAAAAGCAAAAAGAAATAGAAAAACAACAAAAATAAAAAACATTTTTAAAAATAAAAAAATATGATAAACATAGAAACAAGAAAACAAAACTAAAATAATTTGAACTTAAACTAAAATAAAGACAAAACAAAGACAAAACAACTGATGAACAATGCAAATAAGTCATAGCTCAGTATAATTAACTTTGCCCCTGTGTGAGAGCAAAGCACTGATTTTGAGCTATAACCCGTGGCGGTCTACGACGGTCTACGGGTAGAAAAAAGAAGACAAAGAACTTATAGGAAATATATATTTAAAAAACAATTAAATAATACAAAGTATATTGTGTAACTATATGTTGTGAATGATTTGAGTGAGAAAGGTGATAGATAGAATGAGTGGTGAAAGCACTAGGAAAAGGCGATAGTTATCTAAATATTTAGTGTGTATTAAATCTTATAAATAAAAATATCTTATATTATGTGAGTTTATGTGCAGTTTTAATACCTATATATATGTGGGTTTATGTACATGTTAGTTATGTATTAGTGAATATTCACACAGCAAAATCCGCTACCGAGTAACCTAGGGGGATACCTACCTTTTGTTTCTCAATGAGATAGTTTTTAAGGCGTTTCTTGAAATTGTTCTCGGTTTTTAGAATTCGCAGTAGAATTCGCAGTAGTGTTCCAACATTTGGTTGCTAGCGGAAACTACCAGTAAAGGCTGTGGTTTTGTGTGGATGCGCTTCCAACAGAAATCTTGAAGACCTTGTCCCATATCTGACATGAAAAGGTGAAAATTTGAGTTTGAGGTACAGATATTCAGGTTTTCGAAACTTTATGACATCAAATAGAAGACTAGCAAGATGAAGGTGTCTCCGCGATGTCATGTTCAACATAGACGCGTTATTTATAATATATGGAGTGATATGGCTTCTGGGTGGAATATTGTACAAAAACGACAGCAAGCATTTTGAATACGTTGGACTATACTACGAGTTTTAAGTTTAAGCCGTATATAATATCACCATAATTTAATCTGGACAATATGAGAGATTCACAAAGTGTCATGCGTACATTTTCATTTAGAAGATGCCGTACTTTGTAAAGTTTTAAACGATAAAAACACGAACGAACTAAGTTTGAAATATGAATTTCAAAACGTATCTGGCTGTCAAAAAGTAATCCCAAGTTTCTTGCCTCACCCACACACTCTATGCTTTGTCCTGATATTATCACTTTAAGATTGTTATTTAAAATACTAGATATTTGTTTTTTGAACCAAGAATCAAATATTTTGATTTATCAGGATTTAACCGCAAGCTATTTCTTTGGGACCAAGCGACGATTCTATTCAGGTCGTCATTCATCTTGTCTACAGCAACAGAGATGTTACGAGGCTTAGCAGAAATATATAATTGAACGTCATCGTCTAAGGTCTTTGATGATAGCTGGCTAGAGGAATATTTGCTGCACAGTGTATCCTAAATATCAAAGTTTATGAGCATACCTACGATATTTGTGACCTAATGTCATGATCAGATGGGTTATGTGATTTTAGTACTTTTACTAAATAGGTGAAGGACCCGTTAACTCTCCATATAAAATTGACTAATCAGCTGATTTATGAAGAGTTCTATAAATCTTTAATTGACTTTTCGTACAAAAAATCTGATCACGAGTCACTTAAAAATTCACATCTTAACAGGCAAATACAAAAGTTACTTCGAATCGTCGAATTCGATGTGATATTCGTCAAAAATTCCTTGCACGCTTCTGTCTATAAAAATGAACCCCAAAATAAAATACTCCGAACAATACAGGGTTTGCGGGTGATTCTCAACTTGTTAAATATTAATTCTACCCTTGTAAGTAAGAGATAAAAACTATTAGGGCGGTGGGCTTAGCGGATTATCATTTTAACGAAATTAGCTTACGATAGCGAAGGGACAGCAGCCCCTGAAAGGGCAAAGATTATACGTGATTGAGTTAGGTATTAATGTATCTAATTACCTAAACTTTTTTCATACTTTTGACGCTTACTAAATTCATTAAAATGAATGAGTAGCAATTTTGCGTTATAGAAAATTTTTTTTTTGTTAGCGGGATTCTTTATCCGAATGTTACAGAAAATTTGACATCAATATTTTTTTGTTTACGTAATACTTTATCCGAAATACCGAAGCATTTTGTTTCAATATAGGTTTATCCGAATCTAACGAAAATCACAATAATTTTCTATGCTATACGAAGCTGTTGTTTTCTACCTATTTTCGCATCTGCGCCGCTTAATCACAACAAGATTTCATAGCACTCACCATCTGAGGGCTTATTAAAAGTAAATTGCGAAAATTGCAGTGCAAATGTGGCCCCAACATGTTTGGCTAACCAGCTTACTGTATCCAACGCAACTTGACCTGCCTTACGATCAAATTATAAACCAAAATACAGTTCAAATTACACTGGTCATTGTTCACGCATATCCATTATAAGTTGAGCCGTCGTAGCAAGATAAAGCAGTTGTGTGGGAGGTCTTTGCTAGATGTTGTATAAGCCACCCTCTGGTGTGGCGAATGATCTATAATCTTCGAGTTATAAGCAACAAAATGGGGCGGGAATGACGGGCGGGAATTCTACTAGTGTTGACAGCTCGAAGCCCGGGATTATGGTGTAATGTGTTATTATTATGGGGATAAGTCCGAGAATGGGATAAGTCGATGATTCTTCGTTTTTGGCGAGCGATTTCGTGGGTTCTGTGATGAAATTTTTAGATTTATTGATTGTTTTGTTTTTATTATAAGTTGTAAAAAAAACGGTTTGGCGCTTCTACTGATCATACAGAACGAATAACTGAACTGAACTGAACTGCTGAACAACTTTTGCTCTTAAAAACTGAAAATGACTTCACAAAAATTGGCCAAACTGCTGATTAAGCGACTTGTGACCCAAAATGATTTGTTGATATAATGTACTTCTATATAAAGATAAAGTGTATTTAAAGATACACTTATAAAGAGCGTAACAAAAAGTTTGTTGATTTTGTGATCCCAGCAAAATCGCAGAACAATAGTTACTCAGTTTTTTCTGAAGAATCCTGACTTAAAGTATTGTTACTCTCTATAATAAATTGAACTTTGTGGTCCTAACATGTGTTTTCCATAGTAAAACGTAAAACTTATTATTTTTAAATAGGTGTGGTTCCAAAACCGGCGGGCGAAGTGGCGGAAGGCGGAGCGGTTAAAAGAAGAACAAAGGAAGAGGGAGGGAGCCGAAGTTCTTACCAAAAGAGACCCCTCAGATGACAAGGTTAGACGAACTGAAAATAATATAAATAAACCTATAAAGAAAGTTGACGTTGAGCCAACCTCACGCCTCACGCCAACCCCACGTATCATTTTTCCCGACTGTACAAGAGAACGGTAAATCTTTTTTTTTACTTTATTTAATTACCTATCTAATTTGCAGGGTTCATCAGAATGCGGCATGTCCCGCGGGTCAGGGGACGCGTCGCCCGTGTCCGGGTCCCCCCGCGCATCGCCCCCCGCGACGCCCGGCTCCCCGCGCCGGTCGCCGCTCCAGTCACCCAGGAGCCCCAACAGATCACCTCGATTGGAACGGTGAGTCAAAGATTCAAGAGGCTTCTCTGCAGAAATAGCTTTTATAAATATGACTCCAGTCACCAGAAGCTTTATTTTGAGAAATAGTTTTTGTTATGATGACTCCAGTTACAGAAGAGTTCAGACAGATCACCTCCACTGGAACGGAGAGTCAAAGATTCAGGAGCTTTAATTTCACAATGTTGTTTTTATAATCATGACTCCTTCCAGTCACCAATAAGTCCCAATAGGTCACCTCGATTGGAACGATGAGTTAAAGATCCAAAAGCTTTATTTGCAGAATATAGTTTTTGTAATGATGACTCTAATCACCAATAAGTCACAACTCCCAATAGATCACCTCGATTGGAACGGTGAATCAAAGATTCTAGATTCAAAAGCTTCATTTGCCGAAAATAGTAGTTTTTATTATTATGAATCCAGTCACCAAAAAGTCCCAATAGAGCATCTCGATTGGAACGGTGAGTCGATTATCAAGATACAAAATCTTTATTTGCAGAATATAGTTTCGATAATGATGATAGTAAGTAATAATAAGTCCTTTATATTGTACCTAGACTATTCGCATGCACATACTCATATAATTTTCATATTACCTTAAATTACATTAAACTAAATAATTGAGGAAACAACTAATATACTACTTGTCTGTGGGAAACAATCTCTAAAATATTCTCGTATGAATGCGATGTGAGAAATTAGCTGAGGATACTGAACAAGCTTCATAAGTCTCACGGGAAACGTCATTTCGTCTCTCTGTGTTATCCCGAGCTGCACCCTACCTAAAATTGCATAAATTGAAACGGTAAATAGGTTGCAAAACTTAGGTAGGTACTTAACTACTTTACTCGCATTTTTCTATGAGTGCTTAGCACCTTTTTACGGCAGTATCAATTAGACAATCTGGGGAACGGGATGGACCTCTTCGTCATATTTTGCCAAAGTTAGGGCATACTCCACAAACAGGGGTCAACTCTGTGATATTATACCACACACCACTAACGTACCACTACCCTACTCGTAGTTAGTTTCTTTAAGGAACTTTCTTGTCACCATGACGACGATTCCTGCTCCTCCGCAGGTCGGAGACCAGCTGTCCTTCGCCAGCGCCCTCCGTCGGCAGCGCGGGCTCCCGCGAAGCGCCCCCTGAAAACAGACCTTCACACAACATCTTCTCGCCTTTTGATCAGTGAGTACATACTATTAATTTTCTAGTGTTTTTTTTTTAAATGTCGTGACCTGATCGTTTTTCCTTTAGTATTTCCAAGGTTGCATAGGGTATAGAGCCTTAGCTCTAAAATGCCCAAGGTTTAAAGTCCCGCAGACACACATCTACGCTCTCTTAAGTGATTTCAGAACACATTTGCAGCAGATAATATAGGTACTTCATCATTGAAATTTCTAACCATTTAACGAAATACAGAGTACTATTAACACAAAAAATCAATTTTAAAGAATCAAATACAATGAATTACCCTGTTTTGTTAAAGTGGCTGAAAATTGCGAGCGTACATGAATCAGACAAATAAAAAGCATGTGCGTACTAAACGTATAGTGCGCTGGTGGTCGAGTTATGAAGACTCATCTCAGCCATGATCGCAACGAGGCTAACAGCAATTAGTTTATTAAGGCCTTCGCATGTTCTCTAATCAACGGTTAATTATATTGTGCATGCGTACTCATATCGTTAAGCCTAAACGAATGAGCGATTGGCTGTTGTAGGTCTCATATTTGCCTGGTCTTAAAGTGATATAATTCTTCCTGCATCTTTACTCGATAACATGGTATCGATGCAATATCCCCTCATTTTCAATAGTTGAGCGTAAGCGCTGTAGTTAAGTTTTGGTTCGGTAATAGTTAAGCTGTGGTGTCGCGGGAATCTTTGTAATTGTTTGCAGAATACGAAAATATCACACTTCAACTGAACGTAAACTTTACTTTTGTTGCAAATAGCAGAATTTGACCCCTGGACCGGTAAACTATGGATGAGGGAAGCCGCTGGATGCGGCAACGTAAGACCGGTCATTGTGGTAATCCTTGGGGGGTCTTTGTCCGACAGTGGATGTCCTTCGGCTGATATGATGAAACTGTGAATGCGGACGTTCAATTCAGGGTTCCATAAATGCTATGTCTTTATGGATAATCCCATAGGAAATAAAAATTAAACTACTGCTTTACTCGTATGAGTATCTATTTTGTTATTTGAAAAATCATGGAAACCGCCACACTTTTTATAGTAATAGTAGTAACAAACTAGGCCACTAGTTATTAGGTACTAGTAGATGGCGCTGGCTTTTATTTATGTTTTACTTTGCCGTCCGTTTTCCCGCCTTGACCAGCACGATGGCGTCACTTCCGTTCGCACTGACCGGAAGTACGCTAATCCTATTGTGATCCCAGTTATCACATCGCTGCCATGTGAACAAGGCTTAAATAAGTGCAAAGTATAGTTTGTCAAAACTAATTGTTTTTGGGTACATAAAAACAATCAGATTTTTATAATGCCCAAAAATCCACTTATTAAAAAGTTGTTTGCCATATTAATTAAACTATTATATATCTCAAAAATATATTTTGACTTCAGATACAAAACTGGCTAATTTGTATGAAAATTCATTTTTGGAAATTCTGTATTTTCCATAGAAAAATTTTTTCAGTTTCACGAGTGGAACGGTGGAACACCCTGTTTTTGGAAGTGGTTTTTTTACACCTTACATATGTAAACAACACAAGAACATTCTAAGCACTTTGTTCCGTAACAGCTGGTCAGATCTATAAACTACTTAATTCATCATCATCATCAGCCGAAAGACGTCCACTGCTGGACAAAGGCCTCCCCCAAGGATTTCCACAGCGACCGGTCCTGTGCTGCCCGCATCCAGCGGCTTCCCGCAACCTTCACCAGGTCGTCGTCCGTCCGCCGAGTGGGAGCCTGCCTACACTGCGTCTTCCGGTGCGCGGTCGCCACTCGAGAACTTTAATGCCCCAACGGCCATCTAATTAATTGTACCCATATTACTTAACTATACCCACATTATCCCATATTCTGTAATGTCAATATAAAAAATTTAAACCAAACCATAGTCAGCACATTAAGTGACATTTAATGAACCCCTTAACTCAGCCAACGGTTATTAAAAAATAACCCCAAATTAAAACAACACCACGATCCTCTCAGATTACGATCAGACATTCGAAATTTAAAACAAACGCAGCCATTTTTATCACGCATTGTTAACTGACCACAAACGCGAAGTGTATATCGAACCACGATTTCGTAGGGTTCCGCATTATTTATTTGAATAGTTTGCGTATAAGTAGAACAGCTTGTTTATTAGTAGGGACAGTGGTTGAAAAATATGAGATAAAATAGGTGTAGGAATCTAGTTATCATAATATTAAATTAATTTTGTTCTACGAGTTTGCGAAAATCGAAAAATAATTTTGATTTTTTATGCAATGCTATTTTACCAAATATTGTATGGAAAGGAGATTTGTTTTGAGATTTCACTAAAGTCGTAGAAAAACAGTTATTTACTATGATGAGTAGAAGCCCTTGTAAAAGATATTATTTGCGTTACGTATTTTTAACCGACTTCAAAAAAAGGAGGAGGTTCTCAATTCGTCGGAATCTTTTTTTTTATGTATGTTCACCGATTACTGAACCTGAACCGAAGACGGCTGAACCGATTTGGAAAATTCTTTTTTGTTTAAAAGGGTATACTTCACAGGTGGTCCCATATAAATTTTATCGAAATCGATTCAGCGGTTTTTGAGAAAATCAACAAAAACATAGCAAAATTGGAGTTGTTGCGACTGAAGTCGGTTGTTTTTAACGTATTCAGCGTGGTCAGTTATGTTTGTCATTTTTTATTTTCCTATCATTGTTATTAAAGGAAATGAATTTTGTAAGACGAGGTATTTGTTTCATCCGTGCTGATCGCTAGTGTGTCAAATTTTACTTTTATAATTATTTCCTTTCAAAATATTACAAACTTCTTATGTATGCGCATAAAAGTACAATTTTACATAGCATTAAATTTCAGTCAAAAATCACATCTCCTATACCCATAATAAGTATTTTGCATACTTGTGTTATAGTGAGTTAACAATAGCTATTCAAATTAGTTGCAGTATCGCCCAGACATAAATAGGTAGAAATTAAATACATTTTACGTCCCTATTTATTTTGAAGAGATCCTAATTATTGGTTTACTTATTATACACTAGCTTCCGCCCGCGACTTCGTCCGCGTGGACTTCAGAATAGTATCCAGAAAGAAAGAAAATGTTAAGATGGCGCCATCTAGTGACGAAATGGAAATTTTGAGTTTTTAAGCTTTCCTACGGGAACTCTTAAGTTTTCCGGGATAAAAAGTATCCTATGTGTTAGCCGAGTGCTTTATCTATCTTCCACCAAATTTCTTCCAAATACGATCAGTAGTTTCGGCGTGAAAGCGGAACAAACAAACAAACAAACTGACAAACAAACAAACATCCATACTTTCGCATTTATAATATTATAGTGATAGTGATAGTGAAATATAGTATCTTATTTTGATGAACGCAACATTATACAGTGGTAGTTTAACTGCATTCTAAAATTAAAGTTTCATCGTAAAATTTAATTTGAAGAGTTTAATTAAAACGTCGTTACATTGGAGTTAAGCACATTAATTGGTTAGTGTAATGAACCCGTTGCGTATGAGTGCGCGAGTAATCACGCGTTCATTACTGCCTACTGGGCATGCGCAAACTCTGGGGTCTGGGTGTTAGTAGGTTACTTTTTAAATTCAAACTTAAAATTTGTTAGTAAACCGATCCGTACTTGTGTGTAGAGTTTGGCCTAACCTTCTCGAGCTTTGAGAAGAGACTGTGCCCCTGCAGTGGGGACGATATGGGTTTTTATCACTAAATGCTTTACACATTCTTTTAAATCGTCATTTTTTTCTGCCTAGTACAAAGTCCCTACCACGTGAAAGGACACGTTTCATTTTGTGCCTGGACATGTACGTAGTACGAAAAATATAGGCTTTCTAGGAAAAATAATGAAAAAAATATTAGAAGCAGGGTTGCGTGGTTCAAGCATAATGTTTTGTCAGCACTTTTTACAATATAAATGGTAACACTGAAGCTTGCAATAGTAGGTCACGTTCAGAAATTACGGCTTCGTCCACATATTCCTCAGATGCTTTCTCTGACTCTGATTGACTGAACACCCGATTTTCTGTTCTGACTTCTGACATTGGTGTACGATTTTTAAAATCTGCGGATATGCCTTGCCTCTTTTACAGGCATAACAGCTGGTTGTCGAGTTACTTGTCGGACAACTAAATTATTAATTTCAATGGTATGTACAAAATCTAGTTTCTGAACGTAAAATGCTCAAAATTGCGCTCGCTTCGCCATGTTGGGTGATTTATGTGTTGCGATTGTTAAATCTGAGAAACTAGATGAACCTCGCAACGAAGGTAAATCAAAGGAAATGTACAGTTAGAAAAGACTATGTTTCTAATGACTTATTTATGATGTTTAGTACACAGACCAGGTCCAAGCTCCATAGTCCCGTGAAACGTCTCCTTTGTAGTTATTCTTCTTCTGCCTTTCTATTGGGCATTCCACAACAATGAAAAGTAATATTATTGTGCCAATGTCAATTAAAAAGAGATCAACGAGTATTTGGGAGAATATTCAGTAAAAAATAGCGAAACGAAAATGACAAGTGAAGAGCACGGCTTTTAGGGTGTTGGGTACTTAAAGACGCTCCACGTTGTAGTTTGCTGCTGGAACTCAGAAAACGGAGCTGTGTCCCGAGTTAATCCAATTTTTATGAACGCTTATCACTGAATCTGAATCACAGCTTCTTCGCCATCACAAATTAAAGTTGAAAGTGTATAAAATGGTAATTGTAAAGCAAGCTAACAGACGTGTGCTCAGTACATAATCCTGGCAGTGGCAACCAATCCTCAACATACGACTTATCTATAATTTACCAGTTCGATGGAATTTAACAGCTGTCATTAAAAAAAAATTATTAGGCATACCTAGTTGACTTCTCCGTCTTAATATTCTCACTAAACAATATTAACCCTCCAAATATCATGGACACAAGCACGATCCAAATAAAATTTCTGTCAAATGTGTAATTAAGTGAAGTGACTCGGATTACTTTTAGCCGGTCGACCGCCCGCTAACCCTTCGCCCGCATGCGCGGCCTAATTGCGTACATTAATATGACAAATAGGTTTACGTCGCGTCGCGTCGTCGCGTTTCAATGGCTTGTGCGCGACATTTGATGATTGGTTGGTTGCTCTATTAAAAGGGCAGGCGGGTTTCTTCTGAAATATTTAATATTTTTAGATTTAATTGTTATATTGTAGAATTATTCTGATACAATTGAAAAATAACAATGGATTTTGGTCATGAAAGTGTTATAAAAATAAGATATAAGTCTGTAAAAAAATGGTCTTTATAAGTTTGGTGTTATGAAGTGCTTGATTTATGAGGGAAAAAAGTATCGAGCAAATGTGACCATAAATTGAATTTTCTTGAGTATACTGTAGCAAATAAAAATAATTTAAATACAATAGACGAATAAATAAAAAATCTTCCAACGAATAGTAATAATAAACATAAAATATTTACCAGTGTCCAAATAGCTAAAATGCATTACTTTTTTGAGAAAATCACTGACATATAAAAATATTATGCACATACATAACCTCGTTACTTAAAGTCTTAATCATCATCATCGTCATCCAAAAGACGTCCATTGCTGGACAGAGGCCTCCCTCAAGGATTTCCACACCGACACTCAACAATAAATAACAGTAGTTTATCTTTTTTTCTTATTATGTGTGGTCACAAATACGCCAACCCGCTGATGGGGCGCTGCGCGCGGGAGGGTTAACTCGTTACCGACCATTTGTCGACTGGAGCTAATTCCGCGTCCGACGTAATCCCCTAACGGTAATAAGGCCTAACCTTATTGCAGCTTTTGTATTCAATTGTCAATTAGTGAACTTTGAAAGTACGCAGAAACGGAAAAAGCGTAGTTTTAGATTAAGATTTATTTATTTTATTTATTATTTTCCACTAAATATAATAAATATTTTCGATCGGATATATCTAAAAATAGACCACGGTTTCTATTCATTACTCAAAAAAAAAAACCCAAGGAACCAATATTCTGCGAAAACATTTTGAGTTTCGAATTTTAATTGAGCAGCTGATTTGTGAATCATTTTTTTTTTTTAATTTTGTATAGGTTCTTTAGAGAAAGTCGTTTAGATTTATAAGTAGAATCCACGGTTTCGTTTTTTTCAGATATTTCAGAAAGAATAAGAATAACACTTTATTCAGAGTTTTTATAGTGCTCTTTTTATCGTAAAGAAGCTTTTAAAAAGCCCTTAAAATACGAAATATACAACAAAAAAGAAATGGTGTTTTTTGCAGAGAGATTGCATTATTTATTAAGTTTTAACTATTGAATATCGAAAATTCTAAAGGATAACTTTTGATGTCTATTCTTGATTGTGTTACACGAGACGCAAGCGATTTTAAGTAATCTGGATCTCTAGATCTTTTCATTTAATTTTTATTTAAAAGACTACTGAAGTTTTAGCGTCAATCACTTATGGATATACATATTACATAACCTCCACCAATCCGGACTTGGCCCCCGTGAGTATGGCCTAACCTTCCTGAGTTATGGAAAGAGATCCGTGCCCCTGCAGTGGGGACGTACCGGGTTGTTAACATACACATTATATAGAAAATACATAATTATTGTGTTTAATAATAATAATAATAATATCTGGGACAAATCACACATTGTCATCTGGCCCCAAACTAGGATTCCCTGTATCTTGGGAACCAGAGACTGATATACATACACATATACTTTTAAATACATACATATAGATATAATACACCCAGACTCAGAGCAAACAATTCTGCTCATCACAGAAGAGTGATTATTATTTATTTTTATTTATTTATTATCAGTGTTTATTATGTTAGCAAGGAAAATGAATGACTTAACTCAGTGGAATAGGAGTTAGCACTCTTTACTTCTACCAGCTTCTACGCTCAGGGTCGTGGGTTCAATCCCAGGGCAAACATTTGTGTGATGAACAGATTTGTTTGCTCGGTACTCATAGAATAAGGAATCCTAGTTTGGGGCAGATGAACTTGTGTTATTTGTCTCCAAATATGATTTGAATAACAGTTTATTTAAAATTTAAAGTAACTATGAATATTTTCGTCTTTACAAAACTATTGTATTTGTACCTTCAGAAAATAACACGAAAAACAAATAACGAACCATTTCACTAGACTTAACCCTACCCAGTAACTTATTACCTTTATTTATCTTTCCCCGACAACCTCTTCCCGTAAAATAAAGATAAAAAGAAACCAAACTACAAACATAACAGCAACTAAACTCACAATGGGATGAGGCGAGATCAAAAAGGGTGGCTATTTAGGTATTATGAAAAATCGTAACGCACTTACACGGGGCGGACGGCCATACATAATTCATGAATGAAATTGCTCCTGTTACGGATACCTGCTCCGTTACGCCGAAGCTATTATTTATACTCGTTCCGCGTAATAACAGTTATAGGGGGTGTGGCCCGCCCTCCCTCGAGTAAAAAGTTAGGTAGATTACGGGGTTGATTTATTTACGGCTAGCTCAGATATAAGTTAACCTACGCAAATATGTAGATAGGAAAGCTAGATTACATCATCAGATAAGTGTAAATAAATAAATAAATATGTTTATATAGGGTGAAACAAAGTTAATTTTTATTTTATTTTATTTTACAATTTATTGTGTACACATAATAGACATAATACACAGGCTTAACATAAAATATACACAAAGGGTGCAGCTTATTTCTAGTAGAAATTTCTTCCAGCAGACCCGGGTTAAGGAGAAATTGTAGCTGAGATGGCAGAACAGCATGTACACAAATATTATTATATAGTTCATTGATATATATATCAATATATAACACATATGAATATATAACATACATACATAATAATATACATATATAAAATAGCATGTATATAGTATACATGGCTTATAAACCTCACGAAGACAAAGAGAGATAGTGCTTCCTAAGTTTGTTTTTAAAGCAGAAGATGCTTTCGCTGTCACGGATTTCATGAGGAAGATTTCATGAGGAAGTTAACTGAGACTTCCACTCATAATAGGAACAAGTTTTGTGCTACAAGATGGTAGAAATGGTAAAAAATACTACAATCTTGCATACAAAATTGGGCGTACTACTGCGTATTGTATTGTATGAAAGTTCAAACATTATTTTGCGACTATATTTCCTACGATCGTACGCCATCCGAAACACGATTCAATAATTTCAACTCGATAGAAAAAAAAACCGAAAACTTTTAAGTAACGCTAGTAGCGTTACTTAAAAGAAAAGAGAATACAATTATATAACAATATTGGTTTCGATTATATGAAGGAAACTACGCTATTAGTCTGAACACCTTTATTCCGAAAAAAAAAAACTAAAACGTAGATAATTCGCGTGGCGCATGCGGGTGCAAATCAATGCGCAGTAGCTTATTACAACCTCGCCTTAACAGGTCCCAAAACATG
The DNA here is from genome assembly GCA_958295455.1 of Coleophora deauratella. Lineage (NCBI taxonomy): Eukaryota > Metazoa > Arthropoda > Insecta > Lepidoptera > Coleophoridae > Coleophora > Coleophora deauratella. The sequence continues at coordinate 12,250,329 of OY282406.1, read as the reverse complement.
TTTTATAACAATCTTTTAATATTAAATCTTTTTCTTACTTTCACACAATCTACGAGTATGGCTACGCGCGTACTACGCACTACGCATGCGTAGTCAGCACGTAGTCAGTTTGTGAAGATTTCTTGTTTTCCATTACTGCGAACTCTTTTTAGAAATAATCTGCATTCTTTGTAAATGAAAAATATTCCAAATGAGTATTAGTGCGGGCTTCTTCGCGATGTTTTCTTTCACTTTTCAAGCAATCGATATGAAAATATATACGTAATTTTCCTAAAACTTATTAGTACATTGGCCAAGATTTGAACCCGAGGCCTCCTAGTTAAAAGGTTAGAGTCACTACCGTGGAGCTACAAACGCTTTTGATCTATTAATAAAAATATCTCTATCAAAGGACATTGACCATCTATGTATGGAAGTTGGACCAAGTGCTGCCCAGAATGAACACATAGTGTATTTTGTTCCTCAGGTCAACACTTAAAGTTTACATACACTACATACACTACTACACTGAAAGTTCATTTATTAAGTTAATTTTTCGCAAACAAATATTTCACAACAAAAAACTTTTTTTCTCTTGACTCCTCGGACAGATTTTGAAGCGCTTCGGTTTACATATTAGTGTTGGCCTGAGGAACAAAATGCACTATGTGTTCATTCTGAGCAGCACTTGGTCCAGACCTGGTCAGTGTCCTTTGTCACGAAAAAGCGTTCCGTCAAGTGTATTCGAGTCACAGCGTGTCACCCTGTAACGAGGTTTCCCAAACACAGTGATTGCTACCGACACCCGCAGGCTAGAGCAGCCGTCTGCGATGTGGGTGGGGAAGATTTGTTAACTCTACCTACTCTTTTGGGTACCTTTTTTCTAATGGGGCACCATTTGGGACTCTCTTATAAAGTTAAGAAATGCTGCTGGGCCCTACATATGTTCTAGATTGTACTACGTGAGAGCGTAATTAATGTATTTTTGCATCCAAAATCTGTATTATAAAGCTTTAAACTTACCTTTAATAATCGCTTAATAGCGTGCTCTATAACTTTTTCCATTTGAACAGAAAATTTTTGGGTTTGGAAAAGGTAAATAAAATATTGAGTAACAATGTAAAAATATTGTAAAAAAATAATACTGACATCAAGAAAGTGACCGATCTTGCAGAATAGTACAAAATAGAGAATATTTGACCTCTGTTAGCTAGGATAGGGGACTTGGCTAAGTATCTGAAATATCACTAAAAGTAATTCAACTACCCGTTCTAACTTGCCCGAATGTCTTTAAATCCACATAAAAAGATAATCCGAGCTCGCAGAGCGACCGAAAAACTGAATTATCATATTTTACCTCATGATGCTTACGGAAAGATATTAAATTATATAATTTTTGCTCTGAAAAGGAATTCCTTTTCATTTCTCATTTGGATTTTTCTCTTAAGCAATTATGGACTTGCCTCGTGGGGCGGGAGGTGGCTGCGAGGTGTAAGGGAGTGTATTCACTAAATAAATACTTATTTTATAATGTTCTTTATATTTATTAATGTAGATGTTTCTTGCTTATACGATATTTTAAGGTTTATTGAGACACGCTACATCGCAAGAGAATATGCCCAGGAAATTCATGATCTGCCCAATTCAATGGTCTGGTTACAACAATTCGATTAGTCTGACATGGACAGACATATATTATATCGTAATTAAACCGGTATATACCGATAATTGGAGATGAGTAAAGACAAATGCTTTATTTAAGCAAGAAGTTCTTTAATATATTTACTGCACTAAATTCATTAGATACTATTACTTGCCCCAAAATTTTGCAGAAGGATCTAATTAATTTTATTCAGATGTCTTAATTAAGCATCCGTTTTCCAATCAGTGTGATGTCACACTTCCTTGTAAATCATCCCTTATTTACTGCCCGCTGCCATATTATATCCACTGGACGATGTTCTAATTTGCGTTTTAATAAGCGCTAGAATGTTATGTTAATACGCGCGGACGCATTAGCTGTTTTCCTCTAACCAAACTGTGTTTCGGCGGATCGCTTTAGAAGTTTCGCCAACGCTCACTGAAATTAGCGAGTTCTCCCTCGAATACAAATAGACTCATTTCACGTCCCTCGCCTTATGTGTCAGACTCGTTAAAACATTTTTGCGTTTCTTATTCGCGTTCGTATCGCATTACATTTTATATTCATTATAATCTGCGAAGTTTGATTTCGTCGAGATTCGCTCGGATTCGAGATAAATTAGATAAGTAGGTACGTTTCGGGAGTCGACTCGTTTCGTTCTCATCCAAATTTAATGCCGATCGGTATTGTAATTCGAACAAACGAAGTTCTCTCTCAACGCGATTCGCCGTCGAGAAGTGTTCGACTCGACCCGAGCGGCGTGGGACCGGATTTAGGCTTGTAATCGCATCCGTGGCCGACAACGCGAACGCAAAATTACCAAGAGCCGAAACTCGGTAACTTCGTCAACCCTAAAGGAGGTAGAACAAAGGGAACCACAATTGACTCCAGTATCGATCTACCTGACTCTCAAGTTTTAAAAATGGCGGCTCTTTGAGGGAAAACTCGATAAGCGGCCCGCGGGACGCGTAAATAGAATTTGCGAGGAATCGCTCTCGCCTTTGACGTCGGGTTGCAAACGCCGTTTGAAGATTTGCTTGTTTGTGTACGTATGTGTGTGTATAGCTGGCATGTATGTATTGACCTACTGAGTTGTGTGTGAGATCATGGTTTAAAGCAGTGTTTTTTCACCTTTTTTGATACACGACCCCTTTATAGGTAAAAAAAATCTTGCGACCCCCCTAGGGTCATAAACATACAAAATGTTAGTGATTTGAAAGACTACGTTTATAATTTTCTTCAATTAGAAAATGATTTAGTTATTAATGTCTCCAAAATAGAACCACCCATACAACCGTTTCGGTCGCAGTATAGACAATGCTACTCTTGCGTCGTAATACTTGACTTTTTCTTTTACTCGCGACCCCTTGAGAAAGGCTTCGCGACCCCCCGGGGGTCACGACCCGCAGGTTGAAAACCACTGGTTTAAAGTATTGCCATTGCTAAAGGTTATGTAAAACTTAAGAAATTGATGCTGTAAATATAAAAGAACGAATGATAAATACGTACTGTAAACATCATTATATGTATGGTGTGTATAAAAAAGGTGTACCTACACAAATAGGACTTGCCATTATAATGTGAGCTAATCAGTTGATCAATTTCCACAAGAAGTCCAAAATTTTTTTGCGATTTCAGCTAAGGTATAAAAAAGGCCATTTCATCTGTAGAAGACAAATTTTTAGTATACCCTGTATGTATAATCTTATTTCTACAACTTTTTCAAAGCCAATAAAAGCATTATTTTATGTAAATAAAGAATACTTGGATATCGCAACGAAACCAAACCAAACACAATTTGTACTTCAATTGACAATGTAGAAAAAAACAAGTAAATATAAAACCGTTGCTCGCTCCATTACACTCAGCTCAGAAAAGCTGCGAACGCGGAATACATAAGTGGTAAATAAGGAGGCAACCGCAAAGCAAATTGCACCGAGCGTAGAAATGATGAAAGTTGTAAATTGATCAGCATAATTTTTATTAGGTAAATCATTCCCTCGAGAAGTGGTGAATTATTTCAGCTCTAAGTTTGTAAAAGTGGCGCCCGACGGTAGGGTGGCCATGATTTGAACGGGAAAACTTTGGCATATGCATACTGAGATTTTGGAAACGCCTTTAAAGCTAACTAATTTATTTACTAAAATTCCGAGATTTCTTTATGTGTAAAAAGTTTGATTACCATTGGTCTATTATTTTTATGAAATTTGAATTAAAGTATTTATGGAAGACGACTTTTTTAAAGTATTTTTTTGTGTGCTAGTATTTATCTTATAATGGTGGATGATAGTATTTTGGTAAACTTGTACATATGACAAGTAAAAATGTCTGAAGTCTGTTACATTCGCTAAATGTCTGTCTGTAACATTTACCGTGTCAGGAAATAAATACATAGCCTGTGAATGAATGTTGCCACATAATTAGAAACATACCTAACATAACATAAATAAATAGATAACATAAGTATACTTTATGACGTACCTTCATTCATTTTCATTTTCTCACTTTTCACACACAGGAAATTCTTTTTTCGCTGACAAACATAGCTTAACTGACCCACTTGTAGGTCAAGAACTGGACTGGACGTCGGTAAAGTTGCTGTTGGCATCAGCATTTCTTCGTACGTTAATTAGAATGAAAATAAAAATAAAAAATGAAAAATGAAAACTTACTTAAAATGAAATACTTTAAATGAGGTTGCAAAAAATTACAATATACAAGCATACCCAATTTTGCTTGGTGTGCGTTCTCTTTTATTTACACAACACACGACTGATATTTCCATCACAGTATTCAAAATTATTTCCACTCTTTGAGACCCCCTACCATGGCCACCCTACCCGCATCCCGATGCAAATTGTACGGAATGAGACTGGGAAAATTGGCAACGAATATTTTAATTTGTTATTTGGCCGGGATACAATTAACTAGTTGTTCCGACGCAAACTTTGTAACGACGTTACAGAAGACGGGACGGATGATGGCGGGGAATTCATTCCAGCAGATTGATTGCTTCGAGTTTCGCATCTGTTTATAAGTTGGGTAATTAATATCGTTGGGTAATCTCGTTTCTTTATTGTTTGGGTATTTAGGAGTTACTTTCGGGGTGGGAAGCGGTCGTGGCTCAGTGCTGTCCACTGCCTTGCGTTGTCGCGTCGATAATGCAGGTTAGTCGACTGCAGACAAAGTCATAATTTCGATGGGTTTGATTATTTATTAGTGGCTTTTTTGCATATTTTCATGCTTTGGAAGGCACGTTGAGTTGGTGCCGGTTTCTACTACTAAAAAGAAACAGTCTTGAAGCTTTACGGCTTGAAACATCTATAGCCCCAATATCCAGAAAATAAAATCCGTACTATATAGTATATAATGTATGTATCGTGGCCAGATCATAGAATTGATCATTTCATGATGTGGCCGACCATTTCATGCAATGGTCGTATTTCATGAAATGGCCAGCTAAAACTGACCATATCGTTTAAACGTCAACGTTTAATGATATGTCCATCCACGTTTGGCCATATCATTAATGTAGGGGTCCATTATATAAAAGGTTTAATAAAAATTTAAAATACGTTGAAAAGTTACTGGCATCTTCATGCCATGACATCTGGCAACAAATCTTGGTTAACAGAGAAATTATACATTCTTAATACTTACCTTTTATGATTGATATCTACTAACTTATGAAACACTTTCCGAACTTCAAGGTTTTTACGGTGCGCTCGTTTTTTGATTGACTTTTGAAAAATGTAGTTTAGTATCGTAATGACATTAAACTTATATTTTATTTTCAATTAGTGCATAATTAATAGCCTTTTTATTATTAACTGTACTCCGCCATGATACATCATAAAAACAAAAAGATATCAGCGCCTCTAACGGTGGATACTGTAACTATTTTACGATATGATCACTAATGCTTGACCATTTCATGAAATAACCGAGCGGTTAGCTGTATATCGTGAAACGTTGATGTATTCATTGATCTGGCCAGACCATATCATGATGTGATCAGCGGATATTTTCCATTTCATGAAATGCGACCATTTCATGAAATGGTCGGCCACATCATGAAGTGATCAATTCTATGATCTGGCCACGACATAGGGGAAGGTCGTATAGTATCGGACACATTTTAGTTTTAACAAATAAGTCTCGAAATTGGAGACATAAATAACATTTTAAATAATAATTGTGTACACTGAAGTTCATTCGTTATACCGTATTGGTAAAAAGAAAATTACTGTATCGATAACCGATTTATATCAATTATAATTTTATAAAAATTTCGTATAGTATCGGACATCGTCGGGTAGTATGGGACAGTATACTTAAAAGGCTAAAAAAATATATATTAATAAGAGTAAGAATAGGTGAATACTTTCAATAAATACCTTGCGAACGTGTTCGTCAGGGGAGTTATTAAAATTTAAGAAAAAAGTAAAATATACAATGTAGGAGCAAATTCGTTAAGTATGGGACAGTGTCGTTTAGTATGGGACATCTTATTATTTTACTATTATTATTTATTATTATTTTGGTATTATTTATTACAATATTGAAATATAAATTTGGGCTACTCTGGCCACTTCGCATCTGTCAGTCTCGTATAACGTGATTGCATTGACTGAGCTAACTCCCAAAAATATCGTGTATAGACTATCAATTAATAAGAACTAGCTGAGAGCCCGAGCGTCCCTTGTTCAGTCGGAGCGTTTATAAACTAAGTTAACTTGTTTAGTACTTAGTAGGATCTCTAAGATTTATTTTCTATGGAACATTTTTGCTTTTTGATTTTTTTTGTCGATAGGACAAACAAAATTTGTTCTAAAAATATATATATTTTTAAATAATTTCATTCAATTAAAAAAAATACAAATTATCCTTTTATAAAAAAAATCATGTAAGTAATGAAATAAACTTAAAAAAACTATAATAGGGAATTTTCAGTTAATATATTTATGTCCCACCGTTCATAAGATTCTCAACAGATGGCGTTTGTTTGCGTATGGGAAGTACACTCAATCTGAGAAGGTTGATGCATGATAATATAATAGACCGTAACGCCACTCATTTTAAATTCAGATCAATGTGGGTTACGTCAAGACCGAACGCAAAATTCTCGAGACTTTGTTTTTCTTGTATTTCAAATAAGTTAAAAAATAACCGTTCAAGTTAAACTGAAGGTATTAAAATGGCCGATTTTTGTGTGTTGGTTTCAACATAAACAAATATTTTGTTTCCGAGCGAATTTACAATTAATACAAAATGCAGGGTTTACAGGATTTTTTTCATCAAAGTTTTTGTGATTTTTATGACTCTGTTCAAGACTGTTTGTTTTATATTGTTTCAAGTATATTATATATTTTGTGATAGCTTTAAGCATTATTTCAAGAATTTGAATTGAATATTGCGATTTGGCGATACTTAGGGCCTTAACGGTAGCAAAATAGATTTAATATTGTTGAAAATATACCAAAAGCCACATAAACATAGATACTTATTAATTGAATTAACAAAAACGATTTATTTTTCAACTTGATCAAGTATAGATGATCTGGGTGCGTCCAGGTTGCTCTGTTATATAATATGTAATTTCTGCTTACAAACCACAAATAAATTGAATTTATAAATTTTTAAGATTAAAATGCAATTCTTCTTCTTGTTCTTATCGTGTGGCACATTTAACCGTTCTATCCACAAGGTATAGACGGCGGTTGCCTAGTGTTGCACTTAGCATCACCCGCAATGCAATTAATAACTCGATATCATGTTAAAATTCCTTTAAGAAATACAAAAATAATACTGACAAGCAGTGTGCATCAAAAATTATGAAAAGTATTTTTTGTGTAAAAAAATGAAAAGTAATGTTGAGCTATTCATCATTATTATGATATTAGTTAGTAATGTCAATCAGTTTTTACGACTTTTTAGAGATTTTCTTATCTTCAATGTTGATCAGCGCCATCTAGTTAAGTTTAGAAAAAGCCGTGAAAAGATAAAAATCCGTTCAAATGTCCGTAAAATATTTTTTTTATCACTCTTAAGTCTTTTTATTTACATATTTATTAACTTAAGTTCACGCAAAATAATAAAAAAAGACAAAAAGCAATAAAGTATCGTGGGATACGAATACGGACCAATAAGTAGCGAAACGTAAGCGAGACGGCTGGCACCAAAACCGCCACGCCACGACGTACTTATCAGCGACTCAGGGGCGCCGACTACGTGGGTGCTCGGGGGCTTGGGCACCCACGAGACTCAAACAGTGGGTGCGGAGCTCCCACTAGAAGAGACATAAAACTGATCAGTGATTACTGTATCTTGGCCCGGTACACAAAAATTTTCGCGCTCGCTTCGCTCGCGTGATTTTGTATGTAAATGACAATCATGTTAAATCGTGAAGAAAGAAATACGTATTGTAAAGGTCTGTTTTTTTCTCAAAAATGGCTCTGATGGTTTTGGATGAAGCGTTATAAAATACCAGACCTGCAAGGTACAGCTAAAACTGTTCAAAAGTTCAATTTGAGGAGCTTTGTAAGATAAATTGGAAAAACTTTTATACATATATGTATAAGTATATAACCTGGTTGTACACGATTAGCCGAAAACAAATACCATAAAAAATCAAAAATTTTTTAAGGACCCTGCCCCTTTGTTTTGAAATCTGGGTACGCAACTGAACTTCGTATAACATATCTGTTACTCGAGCCACCCGTTTCCAAACTTAACCTACCATTTCTTCTTCTTCTGCGCCCAGTCTATAGTGGACTTTACTAGTGGATAAAGGGCCCACAGACGTGGATTTCTTAGGGCATCAAATACTCTCAAGTCGCAACCCTGCAACGCATGATCTCAATCAAAATCTCAAGTTCCATTTTTTGGCATGACAATACTTAATTCGTTTCTTCAAAGTAAAAAAAAAAATCTAGGTATGCACGGTTATGTCTAAATGTAACCTTTTTGCAAGAGCACAATTACGAGCAAATAAATAAATCTATCGAAGGAACATAACTTCTGTATATGGAGAGGGCGCCACCATTAGATCTCGCACCACCTAAAAATTTTTCGGACTCACGAGGCTTTCTGAAACCCGGTGCCCCTGCAGCGACTGTTAAAAATAAGCATCATATGCGTTCAAATTTTATGTAATTTCGCTCATATCATATCTCCTTTAAATGAGTGTTTTCGAAAATAATTCCCTTATAATAACCCCTAATCCTAGATTTTCGTCGAAAGGTTTCATGCCGTTTTCGAGATAGTCGGGAAACATAACTCGTTTAATAATATAATAGGATAGCTACTAACTTGTAATAATTAAAAGTGTCAGGTACTATTTTATTTATTTTTGGGCAATTCTTATTTATTATTTATTATTAGCGTGGACGTGTCCCATATTATACGAAACTTCCCTGTCCGATAGTATACGACACGACCAACATTATAAAAAATTAAATTAAAAAAGAACACGCTATTTCTCATTCGTTTTATTATCACCAATTCAATCTGTAATAAACTTATGATACGCTTGTAACATATGATGTTAATAATAACTTAAATTGTGCATATAGTAAGCTAAGCAAAAAAATCTATTCCTTACGTTGAAATTGATTTACTCACATAAATCGATGCGGTGCGCGCAGGAGAGTCCGCAGCTTGCCACAAACCGGTTCATCGCGTGTCTAGAATGGTATATTTTGCTTGTGCGTTGCTTAAATGGCGTTTAGACGTGAAATAGAGATGTTATTGACATTGTCCCATACTATATGCTGTCCGATACTATACGACCTTCCCCTATGTATTCTTTTACTACAACCGGCGAATAAAACGAGCGTTCCGTAACTGAGTTACAACCGTTACATTCGTTAGTATCGTTACGCCGCCCGCCGTTAGTTACATTACGTCCGTTAGCCGTTAGTTATTTGTGTTAGCGGCTAACGAGCCGGGCTCTATTCGATTCAATAACTTCATTAGTTTGCCTGACTTGGTACAGCTTTTTGTGCTAAATTTTATAAGGCTATATTATACTTCTAATCTTATGATTCCAAATCGTAGGAACTTCCGTATGAGATAGACAAAAAACAACGTTTGTTTACAAATTGTCTTAGCCAGCTATGTAAGGAAGGATTTTTTGATGCAGTTGCAGGGTCTTTTGGTTTAAAGTCGTAGAGAATAAGTAAAGTTTAAACCTATTTTAGTAGGTGAAGAAATAAATAAAAAAGCATGTATCTTCTTCCTTTAATTCATACAAATTTTTCTATAGGCATTTGCGCATTTTCCGGGACTTTGGGTAAAAGTTGTAGACAGTGCAAGTGCGTTGCACAGGGGGGCGGGGGGCAGCTGCCCCCTCTAGAGATTCAAAAAATATAGCCCTTTGTTTACAAGTTTTATTTATTGTACAGTCAAGAGCTTGTGGAGCTTTACACATAGGACTTTGTACAATCGCCGCAGGTAAGACTTTCATTAAAAGCTTCATGTGCTCTTGACTGTACCTACGATTCATACTTTTTCCATGCTCCACAAATTATATTGCCCCCCTCCCCCCTCACTGAGCCAGAATTTCATTAAGGTGAAACTGTATGTATCGGAGTAACTCGATGTAAATTGACTCCATGTGAATTTCAATCGCATTAATGAACTCGCCCGTGTAAACCAATAATTCGCCCACAAGCCGCCCGCATGCGCTGACCAGTGGGTTAACAAATAAAAATAATAAAAAGGGTTAACATTACTCAACAGTTCAATATTTCCACGCCAGTGATTTATTTTTTATTTTACGACCACTTAAAAAGTTTCTATTCGATTGTACTTGTATGCAGGCGTTGCTAATCTCGATCAAATCAATGAACTTTGTTGTCTCTACATTAGGTAGTCAGTGTTTGTATCTAGATTATATTAATAATAATTTACACATTCAGACATACTAGGACAGAAAAAGTGGCCAAGTGCGAGTCGGACTCGCCCATGAAGGGTTCCGTAGCAGCAAATAACATAATATAAAAGTTCTTGTAGTTCGTTGTAGGTAAATTGCGGTTTACGATTTATGACGTATTAAAAAAAAACTACTAACTAGATCTCGTTCAAACCAATTTTCGGTGGAAGTTTGCATGGTAATGTACATCATATATTTTTTTTAGTTTTACCATTCTCTTATTTTAGAAGTTACAGGGGGGGGGACACACACATTTTACCACTTTGGAAGTGTCTCTCGCGCAAACTATTCAGTTTAGAAAAAAAATGATATTAGGAACCTCAATATCATTTTTGAAGACCTATCCATAAACCCCCACACGTATAGGTTTGATGAAAAAAAAAATTTTGGGTTTCAGTTCTAAGTATGAGGAACCCCCAAAATTTATTGTTTTTTTTTCTATTTTTGTGTGAAAATCTTAATGCGGTTCACAGAATACATCTACTTACCAAGTTTCAACAGTATAGTTCTTATAGTTTCGGAAAAAAGTGGCTGTGATATACGGACAGACAGACAGACAGATTTGACGAATCTATAAGGGTTCCGTTTTTTGCCATTTGGCTACGGAACACTAAAAAGGTAAAATATTTCCGACGCCAAAGACGTTTCATTTCCTCTTAGGAAAACTCATGGCTTTAAAAAAATCTGATAAAAAGGAACAGTGTGATTAAATCATAGGCAAATATTACCTGTAAATATAAAACTACAAAGAAAAATGTGAGAAAAATAATCGAATAAAACCATGTCCACAATAGAGGTGTACCGTCGCAGACACGCGCTAGTCGCGTGCTATCGCCCATATTGCTGAGCCCGCGGGCGGTGGCCGCTGCGGGGTGCAACGCGGCGCATGCAGTGGCCCTCTTTGTATCGCAGCGATTTAGCCGCCACTACCATTGTACAAAACTGCTGAGGCATTGTGCAAATATTTTTACCGTTTTTTTAAATGTAAAACAAACCAAAACACATTGTGTTACCACTGCTCTAGTCCCGGTTGTTACACTGTTTGGCAAATGTTTAAAAAATCAAACCGCTTAAATGTAACATATTCTGTTGTGGGTTATTACTTTTTATTGTTTTTTGAACTCGTAATAGGGTGTAATTTTTTTGGTGAAATTCTAAAAGAGTAAATAAGATAGGTAGGTAGTTTAATGTAATTGGTGGATACTTATTATAAGTAATGATGTCGAAGACTGAAGAAGGCTTACCAAGAATTTTCAAGCCATATTACAACCGCATTTATTGCTCTGAATTTGAAAAACGTAAAAAGATTCCTACTGTCTTTTGAAGTCTTCGTCTTTTACTAAAGAGAAATAAAATTCTGCACACCTTAACTTAACTATTTCCACTCACTGATTAATCATAAAAAATGTCTGAACTATCAATCAGATATCAATACACTACCCTGCTCCCTTACTAAGATAGATTACAATCATCAACAAGAAATCCAGTCAATGAAATCAAGATGCAATTACGGTACATTTATTCCGAATAGCTTTTGCTCGTACGGCACGCTTCGCCGGCGCGTGTCACTCGCCCACGTTTTGTTTATCCACCAGATTCGAGGCAATTTAGCGTTAAGTGACCTCCCATCGCGACCCCTGCTATTAATGACTTTCCGCTTTTTTAAACGCGCGACGGGTCGGCGCGACTATCGGCTGACAATGTGCACCCGCCCTTAGGATACTTTAGGGCTCTTTTGGTCATAGATTGGTATCGGTTCCGCTATTAAAGCATTGTTTGGGTGACATTTTTATTATTTTTATAGTGTTGGGCGAGGAAAGTGATTGAATGGTGTGATTGAGTGCTGTGAGTTACGGTGTGTTGATGAAGTGAGTCGTGAAATGTGATTTGTGTTGTTTTGTCACTTTATTTACTATCAACCATTTTAAAAATAAAGAAGATTACCACTGAAATTCGTGGATGATCAATTGATCATACATTTGCATCTCGTATATTTTTTAAGTAGTTCATAAAACTACTTCTGTTAAAAAACATTGTAGGTTGCAATGCATGCAATCATAATATTATAGGTAGATTGTAGAGCTACTGAGTACAAATAGAGACGAAGTTAAAAAAATTACACATTTAAATACAATTAGGTTTTCCATGTCTCCTGATTTGTCCGGACTTTTATGTTTCCGCCCGCCCGGGCTTTGTCCGGATTTCATACTGACATGTGAAAATAATAAATATTTAATTCCAGCATTAAATTACTTAAATATATAGCATAATTTTATGGTTTACATTAGTGTTTTTCACGACCCACAGGTTAAAAACCACTGGTTTACATTACTCTTCAATCTTTACTGTTGCTGTCTATATAGATTATGTAGAAGTATGTAGAAGTATACCGACCGCCCACCGGAAAACGCAGCGCAGGGAGGCCTCCCACAAGGTTGCGGGAAACCACTGGACGCGGGCAGCACAGGATTGGTCGGTGTGGAAATCCTTGGGGAGGCCTTTGTCCAGCAGTGGACGTCTTTCGGCTGATGATGATGATACCAAACCAATACAAACTTATCTCGCTCGTCACGTGAAAACCCCATAAACATTAAATTAAACACAACACGACACAAACTCATAGCAAAACGTATGAAGTTGCGCTCGCGCAACAATAGAGCGTCTCGGTGTTCATTAGTGGCACTAATTAATGCTTAATTGAGCCAAATGGAGTATCAATTTAAGCCACAATTGGATCATGTGTCCGCGCTGATGTCGGTCCCTACCTACTGTAAGAGTTGTAATATTTTATGTAAGTACTTGGATACTACAGGATAAATGGAGATGAACAACTTTTCCACACAACGAACTGACCATTGGTTATTGGGGAAAGTTGCTCAGTTTCATGAGATAAACCACTGTGAAGTTTTGGTGGGGTGTCCAAAAATAACCCGCTAAAGAATAGATATTGATTTGTTATTGCTCCTGTCTTTGTTTTTAAAACTTCGTAAGCAGACACTCCTTTACATCCCAAAGTGTCTACTACTGCCCTACTGCTGAGGCATGGACCTCTTCAGGGGCGCCGACTTCATAAAAATATTGGGGGGCTAGAGCGGAAAAAAACTTTTTTCTAATATTTTATAACTATCTTTCGCCCACGGCATCGCCCGCGTGGATATAGTTTTGAGATTATCGTTGAGCGTACATGGAAATGAGTTTTTTGAAATAAAAGTATCCCGAGAAAAAAGCAACACCAGTTATAAAATATAGGGGGGGGGGGGGGCTCAGCCGGCCGTTTGTCAGCTTTTATTGTAATTTTAGGCAACTCCAGTGACTGGGATCATAAGCGGATTCTCGGGCAAAAGAAGTTGATAATCATGATTAAATTGCTCTTATAAGCTGGATATTACACCAAAATGACTTTGAATAGAACGTTTCAATTAAACGTTATTACATTAGTCTCATCCATAACTGGCTACACAGCGAGTATAATATCGCATCAATTAATATACAAGTTGTATGGTAATATCCACAGAAGTAAGTTAGGATAGAACGGCGAGTCGGCTGTTGCATTTGTGATTGGTGCGTGTCGCAAGCAAGCAACGACTGTTTTACGTAGGAACGTTACTTTGAGTCGAGTTTTGGTCGTTTGTGGTTAAAACCTAAATAGGTAGATCGGTAGGTAGTTGTATCGCCAGCCAAGTAAGTACCTAATGAAATAGATAAAATTTCTATAGGTATATAAATGTATTTAAAACATATATAATTTCAGAAATTATTTTCCGATCTCTGTGTATTTGGATAATATGGACACTTACTACACTTACTTATGAGTAATACATACATTATCTATATACTCGTATTTTAAAAATAAACAATCGACATAGGTAATTAATATAATATCAGACAAAATAAATAGAAATGGTTGCTTTTGTAAATAGTTGTTCATATTAAAGTATAGATTACTATGGCTTGAGGTGGTAACGATATCAATTTGATCAACACTTAAAAACCTTGTAAAAGATTCCGATTAAGCGCAAATAATATGTATCTACTTAATCACTTAATTGTTCTACATTAGCTGACTTCTGTGGTACCCACATTGCGTGAGTGTGATGGATGGAATGGGGATCCGCAGGCGAATGCCGTGAAACCGACAGAACCCTTTACTCGCTCTAATTAATACAATTAAACGCGCAATTACGATGTGTGACGTAGTATTAGTGATGGGCTATGGGAACGCGATGTCTGTCGCTAAAACGAACACTTTTGTACAACATCATGGGTGGGTAAAAAGCAGCAAAGAAAGGGAATTTAACTTTTCATACTGCGACTAAAATTAAATTAATTTAATTACGATTAAATATAATAATAATAATATAATATCTCAGGATTAATCACACGCGGTCATCTGGCCTCAAACTTGGATTCTCTGTATTATGGGAGCCAGAGACTAAAAACAACACATGTTGCGACAATTTTCGTAAAATAAATATGCCTCGCTATTTCACAACTCACATCCTTCCCTTCCCTATACCACTTGACAGTTCCACGAGCCAATGCGTCCTTTCTACCACAGAAATTTTTTACCCGCCCCATTCCCGTCCTCAAAACACTTTATGCGTTTTTCACGCAATAACGCGTAATTGGGCTTTATTTATCACGTTTAATTTTTTTGATTTGATAACTCTTTTATTAGAATTTATTGCAATGCCGTGACGCACCCGTCTCAATTTATATGCGTGATTCGGACAAATGTGTTTCGGTTATTGTTATGTCATGAGAACTTATTAAGCTGACTGTTGTGTTTGGGAAGTCAAAAGTGAATAAAATTAAACGCAAGTAAAGAATATCTCTCCATAATTTTTGTTGTTGTTGTTATCTTCAATCCGGCTCGAAGGACCAACATTTAAGTATAAGTTAACCTTGCATTAGCAAGTCCCCTCTCATATACTAAGATGATTAGCACGATATTTCATACATGATAGAATCCACTAACTATTGTCGGAAGTTTTCAAGCTTATAAGGATTGTGACTGAAGTAGAGTATGAAATAGTAAATTTAAACTGATATAGTAAAGTGACAAGTGGATGGGTTCGTATGACGCAAACGTGTTTGTTAGTCTAAATAACAGGGCGGTGCGGTGGTGGTGATCGAAGCTGTTAGCTATGAACGGAATGCGGTTATGACATCTTCATTTTATGCCGTTTTAACGAAGTTAAACTCACTTAACTTAACATTGTTGTTATTTCAAATAGAATTTATAAAACACAATCTTGTTATTCCCTTATAGATTGGCATAATTCACGGGATAGATGGCGGTTAGGTACATGGTTGTAGCATTTAGCATCGCCCGCGGTCACGTTAGGCATTTAGATTTACACCTAGCGACATTTAACCGTGTCAGACACATCTAGTGATCAGAGGTGCAGGTTTCATAGCGAGTATTTAATACCTAATATTTGAATTTAAATTAAGACCTCTATCTAGATGGTCCGAATCACTACTGTGAAGCTACCGACGCTTTTAACACAAGTAACTTTTGATACACAAAATTAGACCTTATAGCCTATCAGCTGATCCACCTATAAAAAAAGTTTTCCGATAATTGACTATGGTGTTTACTATAGTAAAATTTTTCAGTTTAATGAGTGGAAGTTCCAGTTTAAACAATTTAAACAAACTATTTTAACAGCTTGTAAAGTATATGTTTATAAACCTTACTTTGTAAATGAAGCAACAAAAAATAAGATGGGCATGTCATGACATTGATTACAACATATTAAAATTTTGACTTGACAGAAAAGGAAATCAATACCCTTGCAGTTTAGTCTCCAGTTGTACCTATATCATTAAATTTTCATGATTTAAAATTCATTTTCAATGGCGATATCTAACCCTCTTATCGAGTCATACTCAAACAAGGCTTTAGGCTTCCCACCGTCTGCTGAGCAGTTTAAAGTCCGCGGGGAGCGGGTACATTAGCGACCGCGGGATTTCGCAAATGTTATTATTTCTTTCTGCGCGGG
The DNA here is from genome assembly GCA_958295455.1 of Coleophora deauratella. Classification (NCBI taxonomy): domain Eukaryota; kingdom Metazoa; phylum Arthropoda; class Insecta; order Lepidoptera; family Coleophoridae; genus Coleophora; species Coleophora deauratella. Next base: position 12,233,765 of record OY282406.1, on the reverse strand, counting down.
ATTACTGCCAGATTGACGGCCGGGACCGGGTTTCCTTTGTACAGGGGTGTCAGTTAATTATTTTTTGAATCACACAACAAAGATATATGATTATTTTTGTTGCCGATTAACTGATAACATTTTTAAGGGAACCAATAAACCCGGATATCTAGACAAAGTTGTCAAAATAGCTGGATGAGTTCCAAACGTAAGCGCTATGCTAGATTACATTTTAGTATTTCTGGAACTTCTGAAATTGAAAAACTTTTGTTTAAATTGCAATTTTTTTTTACCATCGATTAGTAAGCCCTTGGTATCATCTCACCTGGTCTTCTTACACAAACTGTTCAGTTAAATTGATAACTTTGTTTGGGAAGTCTGGAGGGAAGAAAACTATTCGGCAATTACAGCAAAGTTGTAGAAAAAATACAGTCTATATACCAGTTTTTTAAATCTTGGAAAGACCTCGTATAAATATTGATAATCTTCAAATCATTCCAACTCATTCTTTCTCGACAACCCTATCGATCAACCATCACTTTATCGCTATCTCGCTCACTCTCATGGCCTCGGGCTGTAGGGGCACTCATAATGCGAGCTAATAAATATGTGGTTTTCGAACTGTCAGCTCGCATCATTGTTTTTAAATGTACTGTAAATATTGGAACACCTGCTTCATCCCTGTTACCATAAAGAAACAATATTACTTTAAAATGTTAGTTTTATTAAAAACTATAGGCAGTCAAATATTTTTGTGACCACTTGTGGAAAATCAGGAATATGTACCTTTTGCAATGAAGAGTAAGTTCCAACCGAATATTAAGTTAGTAATAAAAAAAACTTATCTATCATCAAAGACGGTTAATTGTACTACACGATAAGAATAAGAAGAATATACAGAAATATGCCTCAACATTCCTTCTTCTATGCCTCAAAGTTGCGCTACTTATAATATTGACCTTGTCTAAAATTATTTATTACGACCATAGAACCCTTGGAAGAAGTAAATATGTAATGTCTCTGTGTATGTGTCTCGCTTGTTTAGCGATTAAAATCCCCAAATTAATAATCGAAAGAAGCACAACCTGAAAATACGCCAAAGGTTTAAATCATAGTTTTGGATTAAACTAGAATGATAGCTTAACACTATTTCTGTGAAATTCATGTACTTATAATAATTGTTTGTTTGTGGTTAATCTTAGTTTCCTTTCCTAAATTCTAGATATTTGTGAGCTCTAGATCTAGATCAGAAATTAGCATTAAACGAGATTATGAAATGTAAAATTACATCAATGTATGTAGTTAGATCAGTACCTAGGTTATTAGAACGCATGTCCATTAATTAAATAACTACAAATTGTAATTTCTTGTCGACATTACTACTCGTAAAGATACCGTAATGCGGGTACAGTCAACTGAAGAAAATGCTTGTTTATTTATAAAGCACGTCGCGAACGCATTACAGGATTAGTACAGTCGACGCCGCACTCGGTGCCCGCAGCACCTCTGTGGTGCTGGGCTTATAGGGTTGACACAAGTACCTTGAAGCAGAAAACTTTTTGCTTCTCAACCCATTGATACGAGAGATAAATGACCCAAGGTTTTTAGCTTAGTGGTATATTAGTGACACTTTCTAGTAACCCAGACGGGTGAAAAAGGAACAAATGGTTCAGTTGATCGGCTAACTTAGCTTTTTCTGGATTTATTGGGGCAATGTTGTTCAGTTTAATTTGTTCAGTTAAAACCCTACATAAAAAATCTGATTTGTATTAATAGCTCCGAAAATGATTGGTTTTCATTTGCGGAATTGATTAAAACACACACTATAGTAAATTATTTAGGGCTTGTTCACACGGTAGCAGTGTAATAAACTGGGATCACAGACGTATTAGCGCACTTCCGGTCGGCGGGACCGGAAGTGACGTCATGTTACTTGTCGACGCGGGAAAGCGGACGGCTACGTTGGGTTTAAAGTTACTAGAAATAGTAACTAGTTTTTGCCTACGGCTCCGCTTGCGTAGATATCGTTTTTATGATGAGGGTGCTGCGATATGATAATGCTGTGTAGGTGTATTGTGTAGATTATTGTTACTTGTTACGTTATTTTATGAAACCTATTTAAATTTTTAGAAACCTTTGTATATGAATCCTTTTACAAATGAATAAATTATTATTATTATTTAAAACAACATATATTAATGTATTACGATTTGAAATAAAAATAATTTGAATTCTAATTATTATAATTTTGTTCAAACCGAATTGCATGAGGTCCTAATGGCAATATGGCACATTTTGCTAAATTATTTACGCATAAACTTTCATCATTTATGTAAAAAACTATGAGGCAATCTCTCTCTCTTTCTCTCTTTTCGTGTGGCACCATTTATCCGTAATTAATAATTATAATGCGACAGTTTATTAGAGTGTCAGGGGTATAACGTAGTACAATTTAGTATTATTTTCAATTAAACTCACTTCAAGCAATTTTATTGAATTTTTATTCTGGGATTTTTTCACGGAATCCGGCCAGCCCTACAGCGGCCGCGTAATTCCGCAAATGGGTGTAACCGGAGACGGCGCGGGCGTCGGTTTAAAATTGAAATTTATACGCGGGCATTATATTATACATGAGGACGGATTACGTGCCCTGCAGCCCCGCGGCCCCGCGAGCCCCTGCTGTGGGTCTCGAACCCGGGAGATGTGACGTAGGGAATTAGTGGATCTTGAGGTTAAAGTTAGCAGATTAAATATAGGTAGATATTTTAAAAGCCAAATAACCCTATACCAATCATACGAAGGTGGGACATGTATGTAGCCTTGCAGTCGAATATCCTCGAGGGACGCTTTTTTACAAATAAAAAAATACAAAATTAAATAATTATTATGAAATAATAATCCAGGGATATATGTATAACACAAGTTTATCCTTACTACGTTTTTTTTATACATATATTTGTAGATAAATTATACTAACGTACAGAACCTGAAATCTGATTATCGCAGAACTATTTACCCATCCACAACAATGGAAATCGCATCCACAACGATTCCATTTTACAGCGGACCAGACACTGTCAATAATATTGACAGTTTTTTACATCAATATTACTGTCATTACATCGCTCGGCATCATTATGTACTCCAATATGTGTTTAAATGTATATGTTTATGTATATCAGTCTCTGGTTCCCAAGTTTGGGGTCAGATGACCGTGTGTGATTTGTTCCAGATATTATTATTATTAATATCGATGTTACTCACCGTCAGTCCTTCATTCCAGGTCTGGTCCTGTTATATCCCATCACCATCATCAGCCGAAAGACGTCCACTGCTGGACAAAGGCATCCTCAAGGATTTCCACACCGACCGATCCTGTGCTGTGTTTATGTTACCAACCCATTACGTCCTCACTACAGGAGCACGGGTCTTTTCCCATAACTCGGGAAGGTTAGGCCATACTCCACACACGGGGGCCAAGTCCGGATTGGTGGAGGTTGTGGGGCTAGTGGCCAACCCCAGTGTCAGAAGTTTTCAAGCCGCCTGTAAGGCCTCCGACATGGCTTAACGACTGCCATCTAGCGATAGCAGCCGGCACCAACGGCTTAACGTGCCTTGCGAAGCACGGAAACGGTCGAGATAAATACCACTAACAGTCAAACCCATCCAGGTTATGACAGTATCTGTAGTCAGTTAACCTGCGTAATCGACGCGACCACGCAAGCCACACTGAGCCATGACCGCTTCGCTGTGTTTATATTCCATTAGATTCGAATCGAGTTTTATATTCCATTTTGTCTTTTAAAAAATAGCTAAATTAGCAAAATATCTACTTTCTACCAAAAATAATCCCTAAATAAAAGAATAATTGTATACTTACCTTGTTTGTCTACATTTAAGCGATCCAGTTTACGCTGATGTCTCGGGCCCGAGAGACGATTATACCGATTAAATATACATTAACGAATTTTCCCCCTTAAAAGCTGGAAAAAATGGCGTAAAAAAGAAAATTGCCAATTAGACTGGTTCTTATTTCTTTTTACCTCTCGGCCGGAATTAAATTTGGCCCCTGAAGGTATAAGTAAGGTATATGAAGTGAGTGTTAGCGTTTTCCTTTGCGCGAATAAGTGGCTGTATTACGAGATAGACTTTATTTAAATATATTATGATATAGAAGTTGTGCGGTCATTATGTTTTGTGAGGAGTGTGAAGTATCGAATAAATAAATAAATTCTCCTCTTTACTTCATTTTTGAATTGCATACAATTTGGCTAGAATTTATTTCAAAGATAATGTTGAAATTATTTGTTAATATCTTTAAGTCCGGCCCTTAGGGCGCTTCTATTGTCATACGGGTTTCTGACCGTGCGGGCCGTGCCCGCATGCGTGCGGCGTTTCCAAAGCGACCCGCGTGCGTGTGACACGCATGACAATAAAAGGGCCCTAAAAATGTACTGAAATGATAGGTTGCGGGCGGCACGCATGCGGGTAGAAACTAGCATGACAATAAAAGCGCCGTTACTTGCACAAAACTCAATTTGTACAAGTAAGCTTTTATAAGCTTACTTTAAACTTATTTTAGGACGGAAAACTGAATATTATGTAGGCTCTTTTGAACCGACTTCAAAAAAGAGGGGGTTCTCAATTCGACCACATGGCAACAAATAAAAACTCTACATATCAGCTGATTAGTATAACCCCTTTTTACGTAAATTGGCTAATTTCTTTGGGGCAGTTGTTCGCGTTAAAAGAATAACAAGCATAATATGAAAAAAAAATGTTTTATGTCTTCGGACTTCCCATACAAAGTTGGCTAATCAAAATTCCGAAATATTTATTGTGATTTGATCAAAGTAGTAAATTTTCGTGTGATTTTCTTTTTCCTAAATGCTGTTTATTTGCTCTGATGAACCAAATTATGCCATTTTTTAGTGTACCAAAAGAAAATTGTAGAAACCCTATTTCAATCAGAGTAGTACTCAAACATTTAGCTCTTTAAGATTTCATAATTTTTTGTTGAGACATCCATCAATTCAATATGTTGCATGTGAATGTTATTAAAGCTGAAATTGAAATCAAATTAATTTGAAAACGTTATATTTAAATTTAAAATAACAGCTTCAATCATCACCATTCATCATTTAGAATTATCATCATCTACTTCTCTACCATCACAGCTGTATTCAATTTAACCTTTCCTCTCAATATAACCCTCCCCCCCCCCTCCCCTTCAGACATCAAACACAGCTAACCGAATCAGTCCCGAATTGCGCTGGTGATTTGATTGTGCCTGTGATACCCGTGCGAGAGGCAATATGAATAAATCATCAAAATATAGTTGTGCTAACGCTAATGCAATACACACTTGACACGAGTCTGTGGGGATACCAGCGCTAAATAGCAGAAACTGTAATGGCTGTTTTTATTTATTATTAATTTGACAGCATTTGAATACATTTTCTGATTTTAACTTATGAATTTGTTAATAGATAAAATTAAATATTAATTATAATGTAATGACTTGGATGTAAATCTGTAATGTTACATATTTTATATTATGGAAATTAATTAAATCTCATCTGATGGAAAGTGGTGACATAGAGAACACCCTCGCCTTGAAGATCCCTAGATGTTAGGACTCGGGATACATAGACAAAGGCAAGGAGTTCCACTCCTTCGCAGTTCACATAATAAAGGAGGAAGCCTTTATATGGTTTAAATTCATTAATAAAATTAATTTTCTTCCCATTTCGGATAATTCGCAGACCTTACTTTTAAAATGTTAGACTTCATTAATTAAAAATCCATTTAAAAATGAACATTAATAAATTTGATTTATTTTTTACCGATATTAAAAAAAAAAACATTTATCCATAACCTACACGTTTAGGCAATTCCCCACACTCTAGCAACATCACTGACAAATGAAAATTAATTATTCATCGCGACAAATTGACAGTAATTACGTACGTATATACGAGTACGTCGCCGTCGGGTGTGTATGTACCCACTTGTGCCCGCGGCCGCCCGGCGACGGAATTCTAACTTTTTTTTTACCCTCAATTGGTAAGCCCTTGGCATCATCTCACCTGATGGTAAGTGATGATGATGTCGAAGATGGAAGCGGGCTTACCAAGATTCCCCAACGCAATGGGGAACTGGCTATCTTATCTTCATGCCGGAACACATGAATGCTGTTAACATTGATGTTTGGCGGCAAGACTTAGATAAGATGGTGGTAGCTAGCCAGGCGGGCTCAAAAAATGCCCTGCCACCAACCAAACCGAGTCCTACAAAGTTGGACCCCGGCGGGAATCGAACCCGCGACCACCTGATGTGAAGCGAGTGGACTAACCACTAGGCTACGGAGGCGGTTAAAACGAGTACACTGTACTGCCCCATAATAAAGAAGGCCATTAATTATATGGTGTTACCCTATACTTAGCGGCCTTTTTCTTATGAGGCCAGTATAATGATGACAACCAAATTTGAGAAGCCAGAGGTGAATACGAGAAAAAGTGCCTCTTATTTTGACAGTCCATCGTTTCCTTAGAGATGATTTAAATAAATACATATTTACCAAGTTCATATTGATAAAACCTTAACCTTAAAATATTGAGGTCAACTTAGAATTTTCATCTAGTAGACATTGAAGTTCGTAGTTCGTAGTTTACGCGTTCTAACGCCGTAGATTGCTGAAAACACCAAAATAGTGCAGAAAGCGAAACATTTTTTATCCAGTCTTTAGATCGTTGTAAATGGTTCAGTTTCGTCACTTGATTTTGGCAATCATTTAATTTCAACTCGTTTAAAAATCTATGCGGATGCTTATATGGATGCGACTTACTTGGAATTTACTTCATTAGAATGCTACGTCGCAGCATTCGTAGCTTGTAGCACATAAAATATCGGAGTACATATTTCGAAATAAAATTACTTATATCTAAAACTAATAGATTGTGCCAATAACACACAAAATATTGCTGTATAATAACAAATTTAATTCTAAACAGATACTTCACAAGACATTAACACCCATTAACTGAACTACCCACCCACTAGGCCAGGGAGGGAGCAAGGGGCGGGCCCAAAGGCCCCTCTGTCGCTATAATCAGTTAATTGCATGAATAATTGAACACCTCCACTGCTATGGACTAGATGGGTAAACAGTTAGGGCTCGAATTAATAGGTATAGTTAGGTCAACTACAAAATTAGATCTAGTTTCAGTGCTGAAAGGATCAATTTGTTTTTGATGCATTAAATAATTAAAAATGTTAATTAACAATATTATTTACATTGACGAAAGGGAAAATCTTTATATAATATATATTATTTAAACTTTCACCACGTATTGTAAAAGCACTTCATAGGCATCGCTTATTTGTCAGTTTTTAATTTTTTTTCATGCAAAAGAACTTTTTCATAATTGATAAAATGACGATATATCGTAAAAATATCGGTTTCACAATATAAACAGCAACAGTTTATTTCTAAGTTGTCCTGTATGTCCCATCATTAAGTGTCACAGCTGGTACACCCTTAGACCTTCACAATGACATTAAACACATGAATATTCCATCCCACTCAATTTCAGCGTCGCGCGCTAATCAAAACAATTATTAAAGGTATTAAATATATATATTAATTCTCTTTGTTCGTACTCTGGTTAATATTCATATTAGCTTTCTCGAGGCAATGGCGACGTTTTCGAAAACCTCCCCCTTCTTCTGTTTTACCCACTTGAACAGAGATGGAGTAAGGTCTAAGGGTCGAAGAATGTTTTAATTTAATTCTAAAATAGAAATGACATTCATTTTTTGCTAGTAAACATAATATGTAACATTTCCGTATTAGCGAAGTGAAAAGCAAAAGAAATGTGGGCTATACAGACTCTTGTATTTTGTTTTTTAGTTTTAGCAGCTCCATCTTTGTGTTTATGTTTTTGTTAGCTCTTTTCATCAGTTTATAATTGGTTCAATTTTAGGTTTTCAGTTGAAACCGTTTTTTTAATCTGTTACATTATCTTGTCTATGTACATGGCACAAGAAGTTCTTGTTTGCATATTATAACCGTACGTGAATTTATCAGCAGATATTGAACTCACCTACTTAGTTATTAATTTAGGGGATTCTCAGCACACTCATGGGAACTGAACTTTAAGATAACTACACTTAATTTTTTCATAATATCATTAGAAAAAAACATAATTTTTCAGGAAGACAGATTACTTTATCTAAGGTCCCTCTTCTTAGGGCCCTGGAACCTTAAGATTTCTTATTCATACTTTCCAGACCCCCTAGATCCTCTCCGGTAGCTGAAACCAATTAATATAGGTACGCTTCGTCACACAAACCCAAACTTAGCGTCGTGGTCCTGACCCCTCGTCGCAAGATAATTTAATACAATTTCCATTTCAGAAGATAATATCGAAAGGATATTAATCTAAATTGAAGTCTGCGGAGAGTAAAAATCTGCTTTGTGAATTGAGGTTTGTCAGATATCTTTAGCCTGATTTTGTGATGTCAATGAAATCTGTTTAAGATTTTAATATCTTTTTATCACCATTAGTAGCCCAACATTTAATTACGAATAGATTTCTGAACAATAATTTTGTTGGTTTGTTTCTAAACAATTTAGTAAACTAAAACAGTTCACAAAACATGTATACGCCTTAACTAATAAATACGAACTAGATCAGCACGGGACACTAGCGACGCCATAGTCTGACGGCACTCCGGCAAACATCAATTATTAGCGGCTCTAATAAACGCAAATCCTTTGATTCCATTGAACGAGTGCCGGGGGAGCGCAGGTGCAAGTCACAGGAGTTTTGAGGTTGAATACTTAAGCCAAAATTCTCCGACCATCGTCGTCGTATAGATAAAAGGCTACGAGTTATACTTGCACGTGTATTATATTGTATATGCCTTTTAACTTGTGTGTCTATGACGTTCTGCAATCTGAACATAAAATAGATCTCCTCTATAGATTTCACTTGGTTCTGAGCCACACCCATCCAGCAGCTTCCTGCAAGTCTGGCTAAATCATCAGTCAACCTGGTGGCAGGCTATCTATTGTAACACTATGTCTTCTGACCCCTAGTTGCAACTCAAGAACCTTTCTTTCCTATGTTCTGCGAGTTAAATTGTCAGACGGGCCATACTACTTCTACGATAAGCTATGTTGACATCTCACCAGATCACCGCTCGCTCCCGCTGCCGTCTCCGCTTCCTCCTATGTCCTCACTCCTCAGTCGCGCTACATCAACTATTCACTGAGAGAATGTGGGAGAGCGCGACACCTCGCTCCGCATTCATTTCATTGTCTCTTCTATATCTGACGTTTGTAGCAGCGTCTACACTGTTCTGTACTATTTGTAGTTCTGTAGGTACTGTACAGAATAGTGAAGCTTATATTTTTAGTTTTTTTAATCTACAATCTTATGCTTTTGATATAATGCAATTAAATAAATAAATATCGGACAAATCAATATTGGCGTTATGGATAGGAAATGTTTTGTAAATGAAGTCCATGTGAATTTTTTAGGAAAGAAATAATATATAAATTAATGTTACATCTCCCTTACTGAAACTAATAAAACTGAACAAGTATTGTTTTACAATTTTGCTAAAATCGTAATAAAAAAAACAGTATAAGCTTGGCTGACGAGCTGTATTTTTTGCTAATTCAGTCGCAGAACAAAATTGCGTATTTTTTTATACCTTACCATGTCTAGTTTGTTTCCAACACATATTTCCATATCACGGTAATCAATTTTCACAAAATTTACAAAATTCAATCAACAAAAAGCGCTAGTGATCTTACCACTTTCACCAACTTATTTTTGGATAAAAACATCAACTGGAAATCACTGTGGTACTTTACTTTTACGAGATCTGTTTGTAAACTTGTTTCTAGAAATTTCTCGAGACGTAAGATCTGAATGCAATAATGTATGCGGGTGCGTCCGCGCGTCTCGGTCGGCCGGCGATGGCGGCGCTTCAAAGGGCGGGCGGCGACATCGATATGCTTCACTTTACTCACAAATCGATTTAAATAAAACATTATTTTATTCGGAATTTCTTGGAGGTCAAGTGAAGCTCTCGTTGATGTCTTTTAGATGTGAAAGGGCGATGTATGTGATACGTACATTTGATATGTTTTAAACAAAAAATACATATCGGGGACAATTCACACTCAAATATCCGGCCTCAAACTATGATTCCCTGTTTGATAGGATTCAGAGACTGATATTTAAATATACAAGCTTCTGCCTGCGGCTCTGCCCGCGTTTTTATGATTGACTGAGTATGCGCAGCGATTAAATGGATGGAAATTATGCTTTTGGGAAAATTACAGATAGTTCCCCACTCTCTATATAAACTCTTGGCCAAATTTAAATGAAATTGGTAGAATAGTTAAGTAATAAATACCGTTGCTTTTTCAAGTTGCATTATTTTTGGGTCTCTTTCCGCCCTGTCAACTATCGCTGTTCAAAAAAACTTGGTTGTGACCTGAAAGTAGGACAAACAGACTCATTTTAGCATTTATAATATTAGTAAGGACACTATGGATATAGATTGTCTATTTCGTGAAATTAAGCGTAGGTATATATTAACGAAAAAAAAAGAAATAAATTACGTAATACTACAGGGATGTGTCTAGTTGTGGCTAACAGCACCCTCTCGTTTCAGCACGAACTACCGCGCGTCGCCCGGGGGCGCCCCCGATACGGCGCCCCCGCCGCTGTTCCTGCCGCCGCACCTGTCCCACCTCTCGCAGCACCTCAACCACCTCTCCAGCCTCAACCAGCCGTTCTTTCCCTTGAAAGGTACCTTCGACACTTCATGGTATAAGTGTGGTTCTCTATTAGAAAAAAAAAACTGTTACGATACGCATCACAAATATGATAGTTCATCAGATTTTAGGATTTTGTACTTTCAACACAAAGTCCAGTTAAACGTAACTTTTGCCCTTAATAAAACATAATGTAACAAAATAGGACGGACTTTTGAAATAAAGGTCCCAATTTTTTGCTCCGATTGTGTGAGTTCTTTGGGAAAAGTATGTATGTATGCTCAATGGTAGTAATACTAAAAAAGTTTTGGACTTCTCATACAAAGTAGGTGAATCAACTGCTCGATTAGTATGAAAGGACCTTTTTTTTGCAAAACGAATATAGTTCCTTAAGGAAAGTTTCATGAGTAGAAATGAGGAGCATAGTTTTTTTTACCCTCAATTGGTAAGCCCTTAACACTTCATTTTCTTAAGATATTTCAAAGGGATCCTATATTTCATACATATTTTGTCCCCCCAGGTTGGGGCGCGCCGTGCCCCTGCTGCCCAAAAGAAGAGGCTCGCTCCACCAGCGTGGCGGAACTTCGCCGCAAAGCGCACGAGCACTCGGCGGCGCTTCTGCATTCCTTGGCCAGTTTCCAGTCGAGAGCGCTGCTGCCGCTGCCCCTGCCGCCGTTACCACTGCATCTGTTACCGCACGACAATACGCATAGTCCGCATCAGCCGGCGCCATCAGATCCACCCAAACATTTAGAATAAATACTTTTTGCTCAGATTATTTCAAGAATAAGCTAGAGATGTTGTGATTTTTTGCATTATTTGTGGCCAGTTACATTCGAGAGCGAGCGTTACCACCATTACCACCTGACTACACTCATATTCCGTAAGTATCACTCTGCGTCATAACCGGACCGCCCGAAATATTTACTTAGAATAACTACCATTTGCTCTGAAGTTACAAGAATAATCTAAAATAGATATTTAGTGAAATAATTAATGATAATTGTAATTTTTAAATTATTTGTACCCATTTTCGAGAGCATTACTGCCGCTGCCATTTCCGCCGTTGCCACATAACAATACGCATGAGCGGAGAATACTTACTAACTATCTGCGTTACCGGATCGACCGAAATAGCTATTAATTTGATGCCGTTGTCACCGTTGCATTCCATGACACTTACATGTTTTCTGACGTGAAAACACTACAAAACATAGGTAGTACATGTATGACCGCGTCTGAGTGCTGCCGTCACGCCATCAAAATATGATCTGTATAAACACTTTTAAGGTTCTGCATACTTTGATATATGGAAATACGTATAACTTATCATTAAACTCTGTCTACATCAAGCAATAATGTTGACCTTTCTCAAAAAACCTTTCGGTACGTTTAAAGTTAGCAATATTTTCCCCTTTAGAAAGGAAATTATTCCCATTAAAATATTATTTGTCACACCAGTGGAAAATAAAATAGAATAAAATTGTATGTAAGCTATATGTATAATAAACTTTGTTGACCCCGTGAATTCTTATGCCATAATAAAAAGTTAAAATGTAAATTTTTGTGCCAATAATTTGTGCCATATTTAAATCAAACTTTTATTACTAGTGTATAAACTAGTATATATTACGTAGTCTGTAGATTTATTGGTAAATAGGTATAATAATTATTGTTACAATCCTCTTTAGAATTTGTAAATAAATAACTTTGCCATCGCAGTATTCGACCAAAACGTATTGTGAATATTTTGTTTTCTTATACAGGTAGTTAGATATAGGTGAATAGGTTGTAAATATTTAAGCACTTTAATAAAACTTTAATATACTAACAGTAATAAAATTAATAAATCAATAGCAGTATTGTAATATTTAAATTCACAAAATGACATATTTGGAAAATATTTCACCCGTCTTTGTTTTGTATACTTTAGCTACTGTAAAATCCCCTACAGAGTGAAGCCAACATTTGTTCAAGCTTGTTTTAGATTTAGTTAATTTCATATTATGTAAAATAAAGGGTTTACAAACACAAATCTCAATAGTAGACGCGTGGTGTCTACGACAAACTCTTAGCAAATGGAGAGTACAATATTGTTGATTATGAAATACAGTATTATTTAATCCTTTTTTACTTTCAGATTTATAATTAGCATACCCTAGTAACCAGAAATACGACTAATAAATGATTAGCTCTAGCAGATCTAGTAATACTCCAAGTCAATGAATTATACGAAAATCAGTTAACTCTGTAAAAATGCTTACAACGTTTTGTTAACTTTTATATTTTGTAATTAACTGTCATTTCAATTTTTTTAATCCTTTGATTGGGATTTTATTAGGAACAGACAATAATAAAACACCCAATTTTTTTTCGAAATAATTATTGTTGTTCTCCATTAGTTTTAAGGCTGTATAAGGATTATAAAGCCTTCGTCAAAACAACTTTTTAAATTAGTTTCCATCCATTCGGCAAGGTACTTTCATACAGCCTTTTATACCCTAAAATAATTATTTATGAAGAAACATTTAAATATTATTTTGTGTTTTATTGGTGTTTTTATTGTCTATTTTAAGCAATACTCAAAAATACTTCAATAACAAAATATACTGTAAAATAATATGAGTAGTTCCCGCGCCATGTTTGTATATAAGAGTGACAGAGAAGGGTGTACGTAACCACTGCAAAATGCACGAGTTATGGAATTGTAGGCGCGGGTACCGTTTGTAAGTTAGGGTGGTACTCCATTCATCAAATATCTTCGTCCAATGTATACAGGGTGAAATTAAAATCGCAGGCCAAATTTTAACTGTGGTTTCTGCTCATGGAACTGAACAACTTTCTCTAAGAAACCAATTCAATCGGAGCAAAAAAAATTGGACACTTCATACAAATCGATGACCTGAGTAGCCAACTTTGCATCGAAAGTCCAAATTTGGTTTTGCTCCGATTGAATTGGAAGTCACAGTTAAAATTTGGTCCGTGATTTCAATTTTAACCCTGTATTAATTGATCAAGGAGAAGGGATTACCTCATCAAATGTACTAAGCACATTTCGTCATAGAACAGCTGTCGGCAACCTTTTAGCAAGCTAGGGCCACATAGTGACATAATGAAATGAAGGCCGCAGGTTGCCTACCGCTGCCATAGAAGAAGGAATACAATACATAGCCTAACAATTTGATTAAATATTAAACATCCAAAATTGGACAAAGACATTTACAGTGGAATACTATGTTACGAATAATACATAGTGAATAATTTTTCATAATTTATTGTATTTCTGATGCACTCCACAAAATATACATTAACAGTATTTTCGTGACACTTTCCGTCTATTCAATATTTATCTTTTATTTTGTAAATAAATACATAATACGTAGTTCATGATTGTAAGAGAATCTACCTAGAATATGCAATACATAACCTAGTTGTTTTAATTATTAACAAAATAAAACATTATCATTATGTACAAACATGTTTTGATCTTTTATTGTATTTTACCTACCTTCATAACGTTTTAGAGGGGATTCAAAAATGATATCGCTGGCTGAATGCAATAGTGGCACAACTGAAAATAGTGTTATGTTGAAAAAAAATTGTTTACAATTTCGAAAGAGACGCGTGCCCAGATAACTATCTATAACTGTTTTAATAAGCATTTTCAACGCTGTACATAATTGTGTATAAATCTTTGTAATAATACTCTTTTATGAGTTGACGATATAATAGGGATCTGTGTTGCACAAATGAATTGTGCTTCTATTGCATTCAGCCAGCGATATGTTATGTGATCTGTGCACGTACATGTGACGTTATAGTTTTAAAGACAAGGATCGATATTTTTTTCTATAATATAATATTAAAACCGTTTAAAGCTTAGTAAGCGCAAGCGCACACAGATAAAGAGTCAGACGCATTTTCATTGGTATTTACAGTAGGCCGAGCCTGTCTCAATGTATACTTACAGCACAGACTTGCACCCCGCTCCCCCAGACGACATGAAAATTCTTTGAATATGGATTACTCCAAACTCCAGACGTTCCCTGAAGGCGACCTCACCACCCTTGCGGTTATGATCCAGTGACAGTCCATACTGTCGTCAATCAGTTATCTCTCGCTTCTACGTGTAATTGTAGTAGGTAGATACAAATTCAGACGATTTGTCGGGGGTCTGTATCATGAGGGCCAAAGCAGGTTAGTATTTTTGGGATACACATGTCTATTGATACCTGTGTGTGTGATAAAGAGAGGGAGAGTTAGAGAGCGTGCGCGTGCATGTGTGTTAAGTCATGTCGAAGGCCTCATATTAATTAGGTGGACGGCCTGAAAACCTTTGACACTAGGCCACTAGGCCCACAACCTCTTCCAATCTGTACTCGGATTTGGCTCCCATGTGTGGAGTATAACCTTCCCGAAGCCTGAGATATAGGAACAGACCCGTGCCCAGCAGGGAGAACGATGGTTGTGTATTTTGATTACTACTAAAAGTGAAACAAGATATAGTGGTGATAAATTAATATTTTATTTACACATAGTTTATAAGTACATAATGATTAATCATTACGGAAACTTAAAATACAGGGTCTTTTAGAAAATACGACTTAAAAATACAAAACAGAGCAACACGTAATTAATTTCGATATACAGTTTTTGAATTTTTATTCGTTTCGTTTTTCTACGTCGTCGATGGTTTCGTTTCCGTTAACTGTAGTTTCTATTTCATACTCAATTCTTAAAAAGTTTTTGGATTCTTCATACAAAATTGGTCCATCAGCTATGATTATTTGTAAAATATTACATTAATTTTAAATGAACAGTTCATTCATTTCGTTTCTAAATGAACTAGTTTTTGCAAAAAGGTGGAACAATTGCTTTTCCAAGTAAAATTTAATACAAATACCAATCGATCATTTATCAGTTTATATATTGCCGCATCTGCAATTCGTGCCTTTATTATTATTAACAAAACCTCTTTGTCGGCAATTAATAACAATAAAACATCTCTTAAAGTTGCGCCATTCATCACCTGTTTTGACGACAACAGTGAACAACTGCAGTAAATATAAACGGCGATGTATTTATGTCTTAAGTTTATAATTTACTATCGAATGCCTAGCACAGTTTAGAGGTACATTAGCAGAATGAGATTTTGTTGTAAAAGACAAGTCAAGTTTTATTTATGTACTTTGAGGAGCAGTTGTTTGAATGTTTGTCTATTAGCTAAAGAATATCCAGGCTTGAAAGGGTTGGCTTCATTTTGCAAATGGAAGTCTAAGTTGGCTTGAAACGAGAAATTTAAAATATCTGTGTTTCGTGCTTTAAATATAATAAACAACACTTTGTATCTCTATTCATTTAAACTTACATCAAAAAGTTTTCTTTTTAACAAATGAATCGTTGCTGTGACATGGACACCCAGTTATAAAATGTCTTTGGTCGGACTGGACACCTATAAAATGTCTTTGGTCTTCACATTCCTCCTGACGGCGTTGTTGAAACCCTCCCGGTACTGGTAGAACACGCTGCTCGAAGATATGACGTCTTGCACTGCGTCTGCGCAAAACAGTTATGGTTTTATAATTTTCACATGTATTAGAAGCCTTATAGGTAGGTATGGGTTGGGTTTTATGAATTGTGCAGCAAAAAGTTCGCTAATACAAAATTATAATTCAAATTTCTGAAAATAATCAGGCCTTTTCTTGATATACGCAAGAAGATATGAAACTTAATATACGTAAGTAAAACTCGATATGGAAAAACGTTCTTTAAATAAAAGCAAGTTTGATTTTACGCTACCACTTTTCTTGTAATGTCAAGAAAAAAATACATAACATTAGGAAAAATACACACATTTCAGGGCAATCTTTTTTAGAAATTTTGTCCTTGAGCAAACTAATTTATTAACATTATTAATTCTTTAACACCATTTACATTACATACACAATAAAAAGTAAATAAGACAGATAAGTAGGTATACATAATAGCATTTCCAAGGGAGGTGGGCGGAACCCTCCCAGACAATGAAAACCAATTTAGTGAGCAAACACTCAGCGCTCTGGGTAAATTATCCTGGTTTAACTGCCGACGGGCGGCGTTTTATACTGTTTGTTAATATTAGATGGGAAATTTATAATTGTGTATATTTAATAGAACGGGTTTTGATGAGGCTCTGGTAATGGAGATTTGGTAACAATTAATTAATCGTGGAAAATTCTGGAATCGCGGAAATATTATAATTATTATTCATTTACTTTTAAGATAACAGCATTCACAAATGCTGTTGAGTTGTTGTGTCTTAGAAGGGATATTCAATTCGATCGGAGCTTATACAATATTTATTCTACATTGTATAGTCTTATGTGAATCTTTATTAAAATTTGAACTAATCAGAATTTTAAAAAATTATAATGATATCAAGCATTTTGCATTAAAAAAGTTGTTCTAAGCAAGAACCTCGTTAAATAAACTATTACAAATTACAGAGGCTACTTGAATACCTCCTCCATTCTGGAGGTCGCTGAAAAACATATAATTTACAAAGCAAATTACACGTCATCACGAAGTTATGGCCGTCCTAACACGAAGCACGCGGCACAATCAAACAAATTGCGCGGCGTTATCACATAACCTTGTTCCCGCGGACCATTATTATCAATTGCCGCCACAGAAAGGGTTGTTAATATTCATTTCTGCCCCAGCCGGGAATCGAACACCTGCTCTCAGCAAATGTAATAGCTGAAGCTGGGCCGTCGGGATGAGCCTGGTATTAATCTGGGATAATTTAGATTCGTTCCTTCTGAGAATTTTCAGTTTTGATGTTAGGATTGGTTAAATTGGTGTTTCAAAGGTTTGGCATTTGTTTTTCCAAGCATTGGCAACTGACCATCTCCGGAGCCTAGTGGCATGTCCGCTCGCTTCACATCAGGAGGTCACGGGTTCGATTCCCCGCGGGTTCCATCTTTGTAGGACTCGGTTTGGTTGGTGGTAGGGCATTTACTAAGCCCGCTTGTGTAGCTACCACCATCTTATCTAAGTCTTGCCGACAAACATCAATGTTTACTGCATTCATGTGTTCCGGCATGAAGATAGCCAATTCCCCATTGCATTTGGGAATCTTGGTAAATCCACTTCCATCTTCCGCATCATCATCAGTTACCATCAAGTGAGATGATGCCAAGGGCTCACCAATTGAGGGTAAAAAAAACCCACGTCGTGGTCTTCTTAAGGTGTAGTTATTCATTTATCCCCAAGGAATAGACGACAGTTGCCTAGCGTTGCACTTCCGCGCAGCATCATCCGCGGTCACGTGTGTGAGTAACTATATTGTGTAATTTTCACCTATGAAATGCGACTTTCATACACATCAAGTAATCAGATGTGCAGGGTTCCTAAAGATGTTTTTATTAAAGCAATCGTTATGAAAATGGAAAGGTAATTTCATATTCAAATAAATTATTTAATGTATTTATTTTATCCGGAAAAAGAATTCCTTTTTTGTGACACCAGGGGAAGATAAGGCAGAACCCGTTTGTTTCAAACCCGTTATTTTTCAAACTCTCCCAAGAAAACCCCCTCTCTCTTCATCTACCTCCCTCTCGTCTCAAGGTGACTGTTTAATAATCTCAACGCGATTTGTAATGGGATTGAAATTATTGAGTGAAGCCAGCCCATCGTTTCGCCTCGAGCGACCGCCTGGTTCCAGCTACCAATTGTTTTATTATCTCCGTCACAGAAGCTAAGTGAAATGGATGCCATGTGAAATTATATTTAATTGTAATGTTTTGTTCGGAATATATGGTAAGAAAGAGGGGTATTCCTTGCGGCAGAGAATCAAGCGTGCTTTTGAGGTGTCGACAGCACCTCTTAATAAAGCTTAAACGACTTAACAGGGTGCTCTTAAAATATTTATCAGGGCTTAAACGGGGTTTCTACGCATGAATCTGAACAACTTTCCTCAAGGAACACTTAGTCAATTGACAAAAAAGATTTTAAACTCCTCAAAAGTTGTTCAAATTCAAGTGTAGAAACCCTAATTTAAAACCTGACAAGAGGTTGGGGGCAGAGAGATACATTTGACAGATATTGAGCGTAAAAAGTAATCGGGTCCTATAAAATGTAAGACCTGGTTAGTAATCGAACCAATAACTTGCTTTTGTGAAGAAAGTACACAAAACACTGGGCAAAGGAGATCATAAAACTGAGCATAGCGCAGACTGTGACGAATACTATTCATAATCATTTCCAGTATTATTAACCAGAAATATTACAACATTTATAGCTTATATCATTTCAACAGACAACAGCCAAAGTTATAATGACTGTCGAGTGTAAGCTAATTGTTATATCTCTCCCGCTCGCTCGTACCGCGCCGTCCCCGTCGTGCCCAGTACTGGGGGCTATTTGGAATCGACTTTGCTGTTTGATTTACCCTTGCCAACACCACGCTAATGATATTGTTATTAAAATTGTGTTCTATCATTAATTTTATTCAGTCTTTAGAAAGAAGACGTTTTACCCAAAATAATAATATACATAGTTAAAAAAACTAAAATATACGCTTTTGTAATGTATTAGAATAGTTAAAAAAAAACTTAATGAGCCCAAACTCGAGAGGTTTACTTGAAGCCATTGCAGAGTTCCATCCACCTCCTGGTCCCATCAACAGACCAACTCGACAGAACCAAATTATTGTATTGTCATCAGTATTACATTACATAGTCTATCTATCTATCTATCTATCAGCCGAAAGACGTCCACTGCTGGACAAAGGCCTCCCCCAAGGATTTCCACACCGACCGGTCCTGTGCGGCTCGCATCCAGCGGCTTCCTGCAACCTTTACCAGGTCGTCGGTCCACCGAGTCGGGGGCCTGCCCACACTGCGCCTTCCGGTGCGCGGTCGCCATTCGAGAACTTTACTGCCCCAACGGCCATCTGTTCTACGAGCTATGTGCCCTGCCCACTGCCACTTAAGTCTAGCGATTCTGAGAGCTATGTCGGTAACTTTAGTTCTCCTACGTATCTCCTCATTTCTGATTCGATCACGTAGGGAAACACCAAGCATAGCACGCTCCATCGCCCTTTGGGTGACTTTGAGCCTTCTTATAAGGCCCATAGTAAGCGACCATGTCTCGGATCCATATGTCATCACTGGCAACACACACTGGTCAAAGACTTTAGTCTTGAGGGACTGCGGTATTTTGGACGTAAAGATATTGCGAAGCTTCCCGAACGCTGCCCAGCCGAGTTGGATTCGACGATTGATCTCTTTCTCGAAGTTGGACCTACCTAACTGGACTGTTTGTCCCAGGTATACATATTCGTCAACAACTTCGAGTGTAGAGTCTCCAACCTTCAGAGGAGTGGGTATAACACGGACGTTTGACATGATTTTCGTCTTATCCATGTTCATTTTAAGACCCACTTGTTGGGAGACTCTACTAAGTCCTTCGAGCATTGCGCCTAGGTCTTCCAAGGTCTCAGCCATGATCACAATATCGTCAGCAAATCGAAGGTGAGTGATGTACTCGCCATTGATGTTAATGCCGAGTCCTCTCCAGTCCAGAAGCTTGAAAACGTCTTCCAGTGCAGCGGTGAACAGTTTCGGAGATATAACGTCTCCCTGTCTCACCCCACGCTGCAGCCGGATAGGTTTCGAATTCTGATCCTGGAGGTGGACCGACATGGTGGCGTTTTCATACAAGCACTTCAACACTTCGATGTATCGATAATCAATTTGGCACCGTTGGAGAGACTGCAACACAGCCCAGGTCTCGATCGAATCAAAGGCTTTCTCATAGTCCACAAACGCCAAGCATAGTGGCCGATTATACTCTTCGGTCTTCTGTATAATCTGCCGCAGCGTATGTATGTGGTCTATGGTACTGAAGCCTTTTCGGAAACCGGCTTGTTCGGGAGGCTGGAAGTCGTCAAACCTGCGTGCGAGACGATTCGTAATGACTCTCGAAAACAGCTTGTAGACATGGCTCAGGAGTGAGATGGGTCTGTAATTCTTCAGCAGAGACTTATCACCCTTCTTGAAGAAGAGCACCACCACACTCCTGTGCCATGCTGTAGGCGTTCGTCCCTCGAGCATGACGGAATTAAATAGCTTCTGAAGAGCTATAAGTACCGGTTCTCCACCTGCTTTCAGAAGCTCAGCCGTAATTCCATCATCACCCGGTGCCTTGTTGTTCTTAAGCTGTTTGAGAGCCATTCTAATCTCGCACAGGCTGACGTCTGGGATATCTTCGGTATAGTGTCGGGACAATCTGGCTCTCGGGTCTTCAGCCAGATTGCTGACAGGTAAGCGTGTAGTCATGTATAATTGTCCGTAGAATTTCTCAACCTCTTCCAACAGCTCGGGCTTGGACGACACGACTCTGCCATCCTCGGTCTTCAGCTTTGTCAGTTGGCTTTGACCAGCAGACAGATCCCTTGCGAATACTTTTGACCATTTATTGCGCTCGATAGCCTCTTTAATACGGTTGGTATTAAATTGGCGTATATCACGGGTCAAGGACTTGGAGATCTGTCTGTTTAGTCACCGATACTGACAAGCATCTTCAGAGGATTTCAGAATCAGGCTTCGTCTTTCCTCCATGAGCTTGCTGGTGAGGTCCGAGATACGAGATGTTCTTTTTAAACGGCCGGTTTTGAAGGCCTTATTCCCAGCCGTTTGGACAATTTCCATGAACCTGTCGTTATAATTGTCCACATTTTCGCATTCTCCTAGGCATTCAAAGCATTGTGCAACTCGAGTTGAAAGCTTTCGAGGTTTTGGAGTTGGATAGGCGCTGGTCGGAGCGTGGACTTCATCAGTCGACATCTTTCTAGCTTTGTTTTTAGATTCAATGTGCCTCTTACCATTCGGTGATCGCTTCCTGTCTTCAGCGAGTTGATCACAGAGACATCATTGAATATTTGCCTTTTTGTCGACAAGATGAAGTCAATCTCATTTTTTACTACGCCACTGGGATGCAGCCATGTCCACTTGCGCTGTTTTGGCTTTTTGAAGAAGGAGTTCATCATGAAGAGGGCCTCCTTCTCCATAAAGCCAGCCAGTAGCTGACCCCGCGCATTCCTCTCTCCGTATCCAAATTTCCCCACTCTCAGCTCGTTGTCCCTTCGTTTGCCTAGTTTCACGTTGAAGTCCCCCATCACAACGGTGAAATGGGTCCTGGAGCTATGTATGGCTCTGGAGATATCCTCATACATAGCCTCCACCTCTTCGTCGGGGTGTTCCGCGGTCGGCGCATATACCTGTATGACCTTCAGCGAATACCGTTTGGTGATTCTGAGTATAAGGTACGCTACCCTCGTCGAAACACTCTCGACCTGGACCACGTTGTTGACTAGGGACTTGTGGACAATAAACCCGACACCACCCTGGGACAGTTGGTCGCCCTCCCGGAAATAGAGCAGGTTTCCGGACTTAAGGATCATGGTGTCCTCACCCTCTCTTCGGACTTCACATAATCCCACAATATCCCATCGTAACCTGCTCAATTCCTCCTCCAATTCAGCGAGTCTTTCGTCCGGTCGCAGTGTGCGCGTGTTATAGGTTGCCAGGGCCAAAGGTTTTTGTTTTTGGTAGCCTGGCCTCTGCCGGAGATTCTTCGCACCCCATACCCCGCCGTTACCGTGACCGCTACCGGAGTCAGGAATAGCGGGGCTGCCGGGGACTAGGGGCCGTTGTTTCGGGTTCCTAATCATATTTGGGGGGTAGTTGCCATAATCGCCACGCTTGGCATGCGGGTTGGCGATCGCAGTGTGGCGTGAGCCAAGATGGTACGCGGGAAAGACGCTGCTGCCCATCCTCCGGTTTATGGATCCCTTAGTCGCCTTTTACGACACCCACGGGAAGAGATGGGGTGGTGCTATTCTAAGGCCACACCACAGGCCGTTACATAGTACATTTGCAAATTTTGAAATCGATACGACAATTAGAAGTGAGTTGGGGCCCTGTGGTTGCAGTAACCCCACATACAGTTTGTAAATTTTGTATTTTTAGTTAGGTAGTCGTTAGTTAGAGGTTTCTAATATCATTTTTTTTCTAAATCGAATAGTTTGCGCGTGAGACACTTCCAAAGTGGTAAAATGTGTGTCCCCCACTGTAACTTCTAAAATAAGAGAATGATAAAACTAGAAAAAATATATGATGTACATTACCATGCAAACTTCCACCGAAAATTGGTTTGAACAAGATCTAGTCAGTAGTTTTTTTAATACGTCATAAATCCTAAACCGCAAATTACCTTTCATTCAATCAACTCAAATATAAAAAATATAGAGTTCAAGACATGTGTGATTATGAATTTATACGGAATCCTCGGTGCGCGAGTCCGACTCGCACTTGGCCGGTTTTTTGTATTTGTGTCGTGTTACTATAACCAATACACGTGTTTCTTTCTTTCTTTAGAAGTTATTTCAATTATACTTCTAAGATTTGTTTATAAACATTTATGTAATCTGTTGTATAGTAATAAAAGCGTTTTAAATGGAAATAAATGTATTTACCTTGCTTGTGTACTTGCGACAGCGGAACTATTCTGCCAAAGAAATCTTTGTGGACCTGTAACAATAAGAAAATTCTTAAATGAAATACATAGTAACAACGTTGCAGCTTGCGATCTGGTCTTAGCCCCTGTGTGTGGAGTATGGCCAGTATTGGCCAGACCAACTTAAGATGTGGGGAAGGAACCGTGCCTCAGCAGTGGGGACAAATGTTCAACAACAACAATAAACGATAAATTTTTATTAATTATATTGTCTTTTTAATGTGTCACTACAAATCCTACTTTATAAACTGAGAGTACTGCTAAAATAAATAAATAAAAGAAACTTTACATTGCACCCTACATAAAAATGGACAAAAATTTAAATTTAAATAATACAAAACATACAAATAAAATACTACAGGGATATTTCAGTACCCTGTCGGTTTTTTATATAAATTGAGTGAAAAAAATAAATGGAATAAATGGTTTTCTTTCTTTCTTTCAAAAAGTTGCCAATCGAATTAACAGATTCTTTCCAAGGGATCAATAGTGAATTCGCAAAAACAGTTTTGGGCTCCCCATACAAATTGCACGAGTTAGCAATTTTTTTTGCGATTGAGGATTGGTTTCCTCGAGTGAATTTCGTGAGTGGAAGTCGCAGTAAATATATATTTTTTAATAATTTCAGAAGGTCCTGTCCTGTAGGTATTATACTATTCTTCTGCTGAATGAAATTCATCACATTGCTTTTAAACATTTTAACTGCTAACTTCTAATGCTCGAGTATTATCTCACATCAGACTTGTAGTCACGTCTCATCACGCGTCGCTACATCACGTCAAGAGTCGTCAAGGCTCGTCACGGCGCTAACGACGACGTATGACGGCCGCAATCCCTAAAGCGCTAACGACTGCAACTCGCTAACAAGACTAGTGATGATGTGAGCCTTAATTGCAGCAGCAATGCCTTAAGCTATGAGGTTGGAAGAGTTAGTCTACACTAGCTACTACCCGCGGCTCCACCCGCGTGAATTTCGTTTTTATGACCGTCATTAAGGGTACGCAGTGTACGAGGCGCAAGCAGCTCGCGAGCACTGAAGTGTTTTTTCGGGATAAAACTATTGTTGCTTGCGTGCGTCCTCTATCTAATCTTTTTAATTAAATCGGTTGAGTAGTTAAAGTAATAAATAGGTTTTCTTTCTCGATTTGTATTATTTTTGGTTCCCGGTGTGATTTTCAGGAATCCGAGATTTTAACAGAATACAATGTTGCCTATGTTACTTCCCATCCTATCTATGACCTCTGTTCAAAAAAATCATGGCAATCAGTTACTTTGATCGAACGACGTGAAATAAGGACAAACTAAAAAACAAAAAAAATCACTTTTATTAAATACTAGCTTCCACCCGCGACTTCGTCTGCGTAGACTTTAGAATTTGATCCGAAGAAAAAGAAAATTTTAAGGTGGCGCCATCTACTGATATAGTGGAAATTTTGAGTTTTTAAGCATTAAGTTTTCCGGGATAAAAAATGTCCTATGTGTTAGCCGAGTGCTTTATCTATCTATGTACCTACCAAATTTCGTCCAAACGGAACAAACAAACAAACAAACATCCACACTTTCGCATTTATAATATTAGTGAGATGAGATGAGATTTTCAAAGGTGAGATGGTGTGATATGTTGTGTTAAAAGGTTTTAAAATACTAAGGAATGGTTTTGAGAGTCTTTGCTTTAAAAAAGGAAGATTCTGTTTGTGTATTATAAACTAAAAGATGGTTTTTAGATAATTTTATAGCTTTTAATTAATTTATAATAACATTAGCTGAAATTATTTAAACTGGCCTTATACTCATGATACTGAACAACTTTTCCCAGGTAAACAGAGTCAAATTGCATTTTTTTTCCTTTTTAACATGTTGGACAGCTAAAGCTAGTTGTTCAGTGTCAATGGACGATGTGGGGTGCGGACCATAAACGCAGTAATAAATCTCCAGCAGAAACAATTTCCCCGTTTTCATTTACGAGATTTTAGGAATTGAAACCATTTTTTCGGGTTACATTCTATAAGAGAAAAGCTTCATATCGATGTACCGATTTTTCGTGAATTGCCATATTGACGCTTCATTGACGTTATTTTACGGTGACATACATAATACGATATTACTTGCTCAAATACGAGTACATACATAAAAGCCATATACAAAAATTTTACTACTGTTGAATAATATACAAATTATGAAGAAAAACAATCCAAACAGTACTGAAGATTGCTATTAAAATTTATAAAAGCTACTGTAGAGCAAACACACAATGTCGCAGTAATTCGACGAAGCACAGGTGCTACGAGCAGCTTCGATACTACGCTTATTTCAATTGGTCATTATTTTCACTGCACTGTAACATGTGGTCGATTGTGAGGTAGTAAATTTTCATATACGAGAGTTAAGATAAATATAGTTACTTGTATTGTACACCAAAAAATATATATAAAAAAAACACAAATAATTGGCATGCGAAGTAAAAACACCAAAAATGGGCTGGCTGATTGGCCAAAAAAATCGTATGAAATCGCCCAAACGAATAATTGTTCAGTTTTAGGAGTAGAATAGCGTATTTAAATTCGGAAGTAATCTTTTTATAAAGACGCCCTGTCTGTTCAGTGGATTTTAATATATTGGACTTTTACCTACGGTCAGGTTTACCTCGAGAAGAGCTGCGATGTATCACACACACGTAAGCACGCGTGCACATGCACATACACACGCAAAAAGGGAAAGCCTATGTTTGTGCGAAAAGGCTTTCATCTTTATTTCTTTATTTTAAATAACAAGAGTTTAAAGTTGCCCAAAGCACTCTTGATGTTACACTTACTCTTTTGCTTCAATGATTACAAAACATTACTTAAAGCTAATAATAAACCATTTATTTATCTATCTTTCATCTCATCTTACAAAAATATTAAATAAAACAGAAACTAATGGCAAATAATTTACCGCTGGTTAACTAAGTAACGACCAGTAAAATCTATTCATCCCCCAACTACAGTAACAACACAAAGAGATGGAAACAGTATCAAACAGCGCCGGAGTATGGAAGATCACAATTACTTGTTTGTTATGGCGTCAACGCGGCCGCGGTAAACAGGGATATTGAGACGACGGAGTCTCATGAATGGTCTAACACACAAGCGTAACGCAATGTTGTTGCTATAAGCAAAGTTTATACAACCGCTAAAACTATTAAAACTGGGACCTTCTATTCATAAAACTGATTTCCCAAGGAACCTAAATTAGCAACCTTGTTGAAAAAGAGATTTTTTTACGAATTAACTATGGGCTCTTTAGAAAAAGTTGTTTAGTTTCATGAGTAGAAATTCCAGTTTAAATAACTTCAACAGATTTTGTTGCACTCTAATGTGAATTTGTGCTATGCTGCCCTGCTTTTCTCTAAAGGCGACCTATAGCCCCACCTGAGGGGAAGACCCGGGCCCATTTTTTTAGCGCAAGCCACGCAACATACACACTCATATACAAACGTCACGTCCTTGAGACACTTTGTTGTAGTGTTCGGTTTGATACAACTCGACAGTTAAAACGTCTAGACCTTCCCTTCTACAGTATCTCACTTGGACCGTCCTCTAACTTCGTTGTACCACAATATTTCCGATTACACCTACCCGAGAGCCGCAAATCGCGCGGCGGAGGCACATAAACACAATTTCGCACTCATAAAAGTTATCGTCGCGCGCGGTAACGGCTTAGGCGGGACAAAGATTGCCAATATTGTCAATCAGAGCCTTCGGAGGTGCAGGGATGGAAACAAGCTTTGTAACCTATACTCTTGTGTTGGTATTTTTTATGGTTTTTAGACCGCTTAGTATGAGGCTTTAGATTAAATCTCACTATATAATATAATAATAATAATAATATTATAAATGCGAAAGTATGGATGTTTGTTTGTTTGTTTATTTGTTTGTTTGTTTGTTCCGCTTTCACGCTGAAACTACTGATCGGATTGGGATGAAATTTGGTAGGTAGATAGATAAAGCACTGGGCAAAACATAGGATACTTTTTATCCCGGAAAACTTGAAGGTTCCCGTAGGAATGACAAAAACTGAAATTTTTACTTTGCCACAAGATGGCGCTGCCTTAACAGTTTATTTCTCTCTGGATCCATTTCTGAAGTCCATGCAGACGAAGTCGCGGGTAGCAGCTAGTTAGTAATATGTAGGACATCATATCTGTTCAAACGAAATTTCGAATTGATAAAGTCATCCGATGCGGTTAAAATTTGATTCTGGTTTTATCTTGCTGCTAATCTGTGCTGAACGTATTAAACTCTGTATGTGCTTATAGTATTTAATTTACTATGAATGTGTAGTGAGCCAGTTCGTCGAAGGCGAACGATATAGGTATGACGGGGATGGCTGTCGCTTTCTTACGCAAGAAATAGACAGTATTTATTGTGTTATGTGGTCAATATTGTCAATCAATAAGTCTAGTAAAGCGCGAAACTTAGAGTGGTTGTTAAGTAAACAATATGAGTAAGTACACAATTATCTTGTATAGATGAATGTGATATTATGTTACCTTTTTTTAAAAATAGACGATAGTTTAACCCATTTTGAAAATTATATTTCTTAAAAAGATAAAATTAGAGCTTGCACTTGAGCTTGCAAATTAGAGCTTGCTCGAGTGCTTGCACTGTTGTGTTCCGGTGTGGAGAGTAAGACAGCCGAGGAAATTACAGGCACAAGAGGCATTTCATCTTAGCCCTCTAGGTTGGCAACGCATCTGCAATCCCCTCCGGGGTTGCAGGTGTCTATGGGCAGTGGTGATCACTTACCATCAGGTGACCCACTTGCTCGTTTGCCTTCCTTATCACATAAAAAATAAAATAAATAAATGGTAGCATAACCGTGGAACAAAAATCATTCAGTATATCGAATAGAAGTCCCCGTTTGCAGGCCCTACAGCTTTCTTATGACATACATAAGTACTGTATATAATATCGGAAAAGCTGAGAATGTTACATACTTATGCGTGGCTATACTTGCATAGACAACATAACCAACATTCTCATATTTATTAAGAAAGAAACAAGACCAAACTTTTAATGATCTCGACCGACCCTCGACATCCACATCAACTCCATAATCTATCACCCTTACCGGCCGTCCACCAAATCCACCGCAAATTGACTCGGCAGCCGCAACTAAAAATTGAAAACTGTATCCCCTCAAATATTTATCGGTGGCACAGGGTGTAGATAACATTTTTCCGCTCGAGTGCTGTGGGGAGGGGGTGAGGGGGGAGGGTATCAATTCGCCCCGCCCTCCCCCGCGCAAACAATACAATCAGAGCCAATCTGCCGCGCAAATAGGAAAATAGAGTGCGCGAGAAGACAGGGTCGGTTTTGGTACCTCGGGCGGTGCGAGATGCAATGATTCGTTGAGATTGTGGAATGTTTACTTCCATGTGAAGTAATTAGGAAGGATTTAGGGCATGCTTTGCAAGATACCCCAACAGTGTTGTTTGAGCTTGACAATAATTAAGGAAATATAAAGAAGAATATCACTACGAACACCGATTAGCGTTGCTTGGAAAAGGGCTGTTTTTATTTTATTTTCGTGGGCGAAAAAGTATTACAGAATATTCTAGCTAGAATTGGATGTAGATTTAACATGTTTTCCGCACGTGCTTACCACCTCACTTATCGTCATTTTACAAAAAAATAATCTTGAAGGTAGATTTTTACCTCTGTTAATAAAAAAACAAATTTATTATACTTTACTAAGTCCACCCCCGGTTGTTTCTTGGCGGATGTCTCTAGACAGAGGATCGCGTCCAGGCGGGATCCGCGCAATTTTCCCCCGGTCATCTTTCATTGTTTCCACTTGGGCTCGCGGCGTTACACGCTGTATATGTAGCAGAACGACAGGGTGTGGTCAAAACCATCAATTTAAATATTTTACAGAACTCCCAATAAATATTTTTATTAATATCCTTCTTAAACAACCTATAATGTCCTGTAATATATATATATATATATATATAATTAAAAGTCAAATCCTGATTTATCCGATGTGTGTACCTTGCGGAGATATGGAAAAAGGCGCTTGCCCCAGCAGTGAAGACATTATAGGTTGTTTAAGAAGGATATTATATTATATATATATATATTTTTTGCAGCTTAAATTGTAAATTGCATTTCTTATCAAATTAATTTAAAAAACTGATAAAATGACACAAGAAGTGTTTACGAAATAATTATAGTGCGCAGTAAAAAGTTTGTTTGTTTGTGAACTCTTCCAGCCAACCTTTGTTAAAAGGATATACCAACAAGAACGAAAAAGCAGATTTGTTGCTTTTGTCTATTTCTTTAATCTATTCTTATTTTGCTAATAGAAAAAGCAGGAATATCACATGATACTCACCCCTATGTGGAACTATCATATCTCTAGCCAGAACGGCACAATATTTCCAAAAAAAAAACTAATAATAAAAATCCGATGCCAGTAATCATTGTAAGGAGCTGTTAAATTTGATGGATATAATCAATCTTCCCTGTTCCACTTTACTTTCTGAATATTTACTAGGCCCTGTATATAGTAAGGAGCCCAAAGGCTCTGATATAGAGCACTTATTTGTTACAACTCGTAAACAGAGCACCCTATAATAGTTTACTGGTTTCTTTACGAGATATTATAAAGGGTGGGTTAGAATATTGTTTATATTTATATCCTCCGTACCAATTTCAAGGGATTCTGTTATCTCGTTCGTTCGTAGTAAAAAACTGCAGAAAATATAAGCTTTTTATTTACTTTTTAGGTGTTTTCAGTAATACCAAAATTATGTAAATAACTTATTTGAATACAGGGTGTTAAGAAAGTGCGTTTGAAATGAAGAGGTTACTCAGAATTAAGTATACAATACGAGAAAAATATCAAAAAAATCCGATCTACAATTTTATATTTTTCAGTTTTCCGTGCAAATTCTTGATCCACTACTTGATACACTATTCAGATTTAGTATGGGAAACTGAAAAAAATAATTAAATAGGGTTTTTTCAATCTTTTTCCCGTATTGATTTTTATTTGATTCTGAGTAACCCCTTAAAATTTCGAACGCTCTTTTTTAACATCCTGTATATTACAGTTTATGTAAATTAAATAACCAAACCAATTTTACCATTAAAAAACAAGACTGCAAAGATATCCATGGATCGAGAACTGACCACACCTTGCTCCTCAAAATTCATAAAGCCGTTTTTAAAAGCTTTAGACGGTATACATACAAACTGGGTGACACATATTTAAAAAAAAAATCAATTCAAAACGGTTCACCCATATATGTACAAGGACATTATTTGATGGCAGATATGACCATTACCAGGCTATTATACGAGTCAAATCTGACATAAAAGGTACCTAAATTTACCCATTACCTTCTGAAAAGACCTTATGTATGTCCATTACTTAGCGCTCACACAATTCTTTTTTTTTCCATTTAATAGATCCATTAATATTAAGTACTAGATTGTCTATTTTTCTGTATATACCTTTTATTACTTATAACTCACTGATATATTTATTTACAGCAGAACAGCTTTCGCTTTATTTCATCTCGGGAACATAAAGCCTCATACTAATAGCAAACAATAGACTACCCGACCGGACATAGCAAATAACTGTAAGTATATCACAAGGATTTGTGTGTTTATTCTATCTAACTCCTCGTAAAATGCAGATGCGGAAAAATAATCTTACAGTATAAAAAAACAAAAAAAAACAAAACGGAACGGAAACGTAAAAACGGATTCGTCTTACATTTTTTTTTAAATACAAAAGCAATTTTAAATATTATTTGTTTTAAAAAAAAACATAACTCAAACTCTTGGTTATCAAACCATTACGCAAAGACATTTTGAAAACGAGTTTTATCATATGAATATGACGGTTTCATAGCGTAAAAGTTTAAAAATGTCTTCAGTCAAGCTTTTCAAATTCATATCAATTACATTTAAGTTTTTCTGACAAAGTGATATGATATAGGGGGTTGACCACCTTTACAGAAATACAAGTGTCTATACCATATACAGGGTGTAAGGGACAGGTTTCCGAAAACTTTAAGGGCTTGCTCAGTAGACGAAACTGAACAACTTTCCACAAGAAATTTTTTCAGGAAACGAAAAAAAAAATCGGCTTCTCCATACAAACTGTCCAATCAAATTTATAATTTTGTATGGAGAAGCCGATTTTTTTTTTCGTTTCCTGAAAAAAATTCTTGTGGAAAGTTGTTCAGTTTCGTCTACTGAGCAAGCCCTTAAAGTTTTCGGAAACCTGTCCCTTACACCCTGTATAGTATTACGATCTGATGATGATAAAGATGGCAAAGATAGATGGAGTCCTCTAATCATCAGGATAATGTATTTTTTTTCAAGTTCAAATCATTTATTGTGGTAAATGCGGTACATAAATAACAGATGTTTCTAAAAATATATAGTTGTCTTATTTTACCTTGTAAACTTTTGCCTTATTAACTTGATAGATTTGTAATGCATTGTTGAATTGAGCTTGAAACTGAAATCGTAAGAGAATTGTTTCGTCAGGTACTTATAAGGTATTTGTATAGGTCCATGTTACGGACACAAGTAGGTAAACAATGTCCATAAACAATTCACTAAAGGATACAGTAGTAACGGGAATATGGAAGAAAATATTATATTGTAATACCCTTATGTTTGCCGAGATTGCGGTCAGATATTATTTGGTAGTTTCACGTGAAATATAAGGTGCTACTTTATTAGTGCCCGATATTTTAGTCAGTGCTCCTACTCCTGATTCTGATCAACTTTCCTCAAGGAACCCATAGTCAAATCGCAAAAAATTTTTGGGCTCTTCATACTAATTTGGCCGCTCGGCTGGATCGATTTGTATGAAGAGTCCAAAATTTTTTTTTAGATTTGACTAGGGGTTTCTTGGGGAAAGTTGATCAGAATCAGGAGTAGTAGCACTGAATAAAATATCGGGCACTAATAAAGTAGCACCTTATATAGTTAAGAGTGCTTTAGAAGAGATGTGTGACGGGGTAATTGTGTCGATACTTAGAATATTGTTTCAATATTAAGTTCGCTTTATACGATGTGCCCATTTTTATTAGCAATTCATTATTATTTATTAGTATATTTTTTGCTCTCCATGCATAATAGCAAATTGTGTGCAACTAACTATCTACTGGGTGTAACAAGAATATGTAACAATACTTTAAACAATCCTTGATCCCACCACTACTTCGTTAAAAATTGGCAAAATGGCTAATGGATTTATAATATGATAAGTTCAAAAAAAATATTGTTATAACATTTTTCTACATTTTTTTTTTGTAGAAGTCGTAAAAAATTGTTCAGTTTCATGAACAGAAAGCTCACTTAACTTGTATACCGCACATTATAGAATGCTCTCAAGCAAATTAGATCCGCAACGATTTGTTAAAGTTAAAATTGCGTGGTGATAACGTCATCCCTAGGGAGAAGCCTGATCGATCACTTTGGTGTCAATATAGCTAAAAAATAATAACTTTCTGCTCGTATTAGCTACTAACTTAGAGAAAACTCGATTTTGTTGCTACACAGAGGATTCATTATCTAAAACATCACAAAAAGGCATCAATGTATAGAAAGCCTTACCAAATAAAATATAAAAGAAAAACGACTGTTTAAACTTCATACTAGGACACTCGGAAAATGAAGGCGAATTTGACGGCATCTCACAAAAAACCATTAAGGGTAATTAAAAGTACCTAACTGTCATAAAACTGTTACAAATAACATGGAAAAATACTTCACTTAAATAACACGTCTAGCTCATACATAATACCAATAATACACTAAGAATCTTCTTTTATAAACCATAAAACACAAAAAAGGCCCAACACAACCGCATAAAGAAAAATCTTTGCTCAAACAAATTGCCAATTAACCCGTGCGATGCTACCGGGTCTTTTGCGCCCGGAGCGCGTCTGCGCTTAACACCGCCACAGCCGGCGCGGCGGCGCGGCGTTCCAGCCTGCTTGCTAATCAGATACGCGGCTCCAATATGCCACATGTTTGTACAAGCACAAAAGGTGATTATGGAAGCGGTTAGCAAATGTCAGGTTGAAGGGTTGAGGGGCTTGTTTTTTTAATGAGGCGTGTTGTGCTGTGAATGAGTTGTGGTGAAAAGAGATTGTATAATAATAGCTTTGTAAACGACTAAACACTTGAATGCCTTTCATTTTAAATTTTCAAGTATGTTTGTTTGTTTTGTCTTCTTTCTTGGTTTAAAGGGCATAAAATATTCGTGATTTATGTGTAAAATTAACGTACACAAGGATCAGAGTAATGACTGGTAAATAAAAAATAAATAAAACAAGAGATCGTTGAGATTAACAAATGACATTGAGACCACATTTTTATTTATTTTCGTTAACAACCATCAGGTGATTCGTCTGCTCGTTTGCCACCTCTGCCATAAAAGAAAAGAAAAAAAAAACAACCCATATCGTCCCCACTACAGGGGCACAGGTCTCTTCCCACACCTCGGGAAGTTTAGGCCATACTCCACACACGGGAGCCAAGTTTGGATTTATTTATTTAACACGTTAGAATTCAGGCGCAGCGAATTTATGGGTTCTTATTAAACGTCTCAAAAGAAACTTACGCCACAGTTGTCAATACATATGTACGGTCGCGGACTCAAACAACTACAAATGTTATATTTTCCGCATAAGCTAACAATAATAATAGTTTAATTGCAAACATTACGTACGACCACACTGTGACGCCCTATGAAACGTACCTACCTACCCTTGCTACTACGGTATTCCGCTCCGGGCTACACATATGGCGCTTACATTTGGAAAATTTGTAAATTGCACGCGTTTACTAGAGGAGGCAAGGATCTTTGTGACCGAAATTATGGATATCATAAAAAAAATATCAAGAGTCTTATTGTTAATATTTAACGTAAGCATTGCAATGAACGGAAGAGATATAAATTACTATAACGAGGAGAACAACAAATGCAAGTATAAAATAGTACAAATATAATAAACGGTTTTTTTCCTAATTCTTTCGACCAAAATCAAAATTTTATTCAAGTACCTAACACACTTGACCGGATGATATCTCCGTCTAAAAGCAATCTAAATCGAAAGAAACTGTATCCAAATCTGTATAGAAGACCAAACATTCTTTTGCAAACGAGTATTGGTTACTTGGGGAAAGTTTTCAGTTTCATAAGAAGGCAAGTATTCAGGAGAACTCATGAAGATTTAGTAACTGACAAAATTACAATAATAAACTAACCAATGTAACAAAAATTAATATCCAACTGTATAGCATGTATCCTATGTTACTTGTATGTGACGATTTATGTAATGGAGGAGCGAGATCTCCTAATACAGGTATTATAATACCTAAAAGGAGAACTCAACCTAAAATTTGTAAAACTTGGTTGAACGAATAAAGAAATTCTAATTTTAATTTTAATATCAATCTGGAGATCAAGACTCACGACACTATGCAGTGAGAAATCCATCGGTTTGGCTACAGGCGTAACAATAAAACAAACAAACAAACAAATATTCATCCCCATCACATAGATGGTTGGCAGTCCACAACTGTGCGTTTCACTAGAAACTTTCTGCCTCGCACAACCAAACTGTGGAATGAATTGTCGCCTGCGATATTTCCGGACCGATACGACATTCAAACCTTCAAGAAAAGAGCGTACTCCCATGTCAAAGGCCGGCAACGCATTTGTGACTCCTCTGGTGTTGCGGGTGTCTATGGGCGGCGGTAATCGCTTACCATCAGGTGATCCGTCTGCTCGTTTGCCACCTCTGCCATAAAAAAAAAGAACACACATACACCTGAAAAACTTCTACCTTCCACCTGAGCATTCATAATCGGGTAAAATACATACATTACCATACATTTATCTCCTCATACCAATAAGCAGTCACATCTCTATTCGAAACGCGTCGTTAGAACCCGTTTGAGTTATAATCGGACTTGGTTTAGCGACAAGATTAGTTACAACGGCGCGGCGCCGGCGGCGAGGGGTGTAATCTTTGTAATACCAAAATTACAGGCCTAATATTTTATTAGGAGGGTGAATGTGATTGGTGATGTCGTTTGTTTTAGATTTAGATTTGAGAATAGAATAGAAATCTTTATTTTCTCTGAACTGCGTAACATTGAGAGTTAAAGAAGAGTGTACAAGGCCTTATAGGTGGCCTTAAAACTTCTAACAGTGGGCTTGGCCAGTAGCTCCACAACCTCAACAAATTCGGACTTGGTCCCCGTGTGTGGAGTATGACACCTACGTTTACCAAAGAATAGAAAAATACCTATGCCCCTGCAGAGGCAACGAAATAAATAAGTACTTTTTAGTCTCTTCGTCATCGTTAAATGACAATCTGAAAACTTTTGTGCATTAAATCAAATATTCCATAAAAGTCAAATATATTCAAAGTTTAAATTCGACTCCTGAGTTGATTCAAATGTCATTTATAGGAGAAGTCAAATTGTTTTATGCTTTAGTTTTTCTTTTACTATATACGCATACTATTTATACATATTCTCTGAGAATAGCGGCAGCCCTTCGTCTTGGCTGCGTGGTTTGTGAGCCTCATCGTTGTGTATGTGGCACGATGGTCGAGTCAAGCGGCCATCATGGTCTTAGTTGTGTTAGATGTAGTGGCCGTTTGTCTCGTCATCATGCACTTAACGACATAATCCGTCGCGCATTAATATCGGCAAACATTCCTTGCATTACGGAGCCGCAGGGTTTAGTTCTAACTGATGGTAGGAGACCAGATGGTCTTACTCTTGTACCGTGGCAGAGAGGGCGCTCCCTTTTATGGAATGCAACGTGCGTTAGCACCTTTGCTTCAACTTATGTTGGTGGCACTGCTCCTGAGGCGGGGTATGCGGCTGAACACGCTGCGCGTCAAAAACATGACAGATATTCGGTCCTAAAGAACACGCACCTTTTTATCCCCTTCGCGGTGGAGACATCAGGCACTTGGGGATCTGAAGCCAGGGCTTTTGTGTTTGACTTGGCCACTCGCTTAAGACAAAGGGGCCATGATCCCCGTTCCGGGTCGTACCTGACTCAGCGAATTTCCATCGCAATTCAGCGTGGTAACGCTGCTTCTGTGATGGGCACCTTTGTTCCGGGTACGATTCGGGGCGGTATTTTTGACTAATCAGTTTTCTATTGTGTTATATATTTTTTTTGTGTGTTATGGTTTTTCATGTTTTTTGTGTCATAATAAATGTATACCATTTATACATATGTTTAACATAATTGACCACGCTGAATACGTTAAAAACAACCAACTTCAATCGCAACAACTCCAATTTTGCTATGTTTTTGTTGATTTTCTCAAAAACCGCTGAATCGATTTCGATAAAATTTATATGGGACCACCTGTGAAGTATAATACCCTTTTAAACAAAAAAAGAATTTTCCAAATCGGTTCAGGCGTCTTCGAGTA
Source organism: Coleophora deauratella (assembly GCA_958295455.1). Lineage (NCBI taxonomy): Eukaryota > Metazoa > Arthropoda > Insecta > Lepidoptera > Coleophoridae > Coleophora > Coleophora deauratella. The sequence goes on along the minus strand of OY282406.1, from coordinate 12,196,941 downwards.
ATCGGTGAACATACATAATTTTTTTTTTTAAATGGATTCCGACGAATTGAGAACCTCCTCCTTTTTATTGAAGTCGGTTAACAATAAAGAGCTTACAAACAAACGAACATGCTACTAATCGCCCCATTTAACGATCTTCAATTTATCCAACAAGCCGCCAGCTAACTCAAATTACGGAAATTCCTCCATTCAAAATATTGCGAATATGCCAATAATCTAAAACTAACGCATACGCTTTAGATAATTTTGGGCAATAATTTCAAATGGCCATGCGCTACATGCTATCCCAGTTGCAAATTTGGCAAAATGATTCTTGATCACTCGGGAGAATAAGTGCCATTCAGTTTGAAAATAGGTCCATCACATTTGAAAATCCCTACAAATGTACCTCTATATAATATTAAATATTCTGTGACAAATGTCACATTCAAATTGACAAATGTCAATTACTATATGGGTCCTTCTTAAATACCTGAAAAAAATTTAACCATAGCTTCTACTCACGAAACTGAACAAGTTTCCCCAAGAAAAATCCAATTCGTAAAAAGTGTTTTGGATCTCCCATACAAAATTGGCGGTTCAGTTGATCAATTAGTATGAGGACTCCAAAAATTTTTTTGCGAATTGAGTATACATAGGTTCCTTGGGGAAAGTTGATGAGTTTCATAAGTAGAAGTTGTGGTTAAAAAAATCTGGTATTTCATAAGTTTTAGGTTGATTAACATACAAAGATTTGTCAACTTTGTGTGTATAGGTAAAAAAAGGTTTTCTCATTTCAGCAAGGTTCGCCAGTTTCATGAGCAAATGCCCTTTATCGACCACCAATGCGTTGATACGAAATATATGCATTTTGTTAAGATTTGAAAAACATTTCGAATTATGTATTTTTTCTAGCCATTTAATGACGTTAGAAACGTTTACTCTTCATATTCTTAATAAACGCACGGTTCGTTTTTCACGGATACTGGGAAAACAGTCGAGTTACAAAACGAATTTCACAACCCACACGCAAAGCGTTGAGAGGCAAAAAAAAACTGAAAAAATCCAATAATGACCGCGAAAAGTGTACCGTCGGAAATCTCACCGGGCGGGCGCGGGCGCTGAGCCGAATTTGATGCAATTTGCACCACAAAGGGCCACAAAAACTAGCTAACAAGCCAGCCGCAGCTCTAATTCAACGCCCGCCCATAGCCACAGTATATTTAAAGCGAGTGTCGTGTCTTCACTGAGCGTAAAAAGTAAATGGCTTACTGAATGCGACTTGTGTGATTGTTTTAATCAAAGACAGTTCGATTGTCATGGTACATGACATGGTACGATGAAGATCATATAAATAAGGCTTCTATTTGGCGTTGGATCAGACATGTAGAGAAAATGTGTTCTCGCGCCGATAAATAAGCATAAACGATCGCGCGGATGGATCTTAGATTTTTTCTATGGATCCAGATACCGCCTGAATGATAAAGCCCTAACTGAAAGATCTGAATGCACGAAGTTATCTCAACCTGTGCTAGATTTCGCTGTCGACACAATCTCCTCCCCTTTCCTGTTTTAATGTAATAATTTGACATAACTATGAAGTAATTATGTACCTTTAATGTATTTTATTACTGTATTTATATTTAAGTGAGATTAGTTGATAAATTTGACGAACTGGATTTTTATCTGTAATGCTAAGTTTATATGATAAATAAATATAAGCTGAGCTGATATTATGATGATTTTTAAAATTAATTATTGACATTACCTGGTTATATATTTTTTTTGTAATTATTATTTCTTAATTTCGTGTATATTGTAAGTTTCACACATAATGAATATTGAATAAAATAAATGAAATAAATAAATAAATCTATCCCGAAAGTAAACACATTAAAAGATCGCACAGTACCACTACCAACCCAACCTATACGGCGCCGCTCGCTACACCACGCGATCTAAATTCAAATTCAGCCCGGCGCGCCGCTTGCGCACCAAACGAATGCGTTCGGGAAAGAAATTTATGTAATCATTTCATACACCGCCACTCTGCCGCGGGGCAATTGCTCTATTACATTTTTATGCTTACTTACTTGAAATTTTACAGAGTTCCTGTGGGCTGAGTAGGTAATATTGAGGATTGGAAACGAGGTTTTGAATTTGAATAGGGTATGTGACTGCATCAACAATAAATTATGATAGAATGTTAACTAAACAGCTATTTTATTGAAATCCAGAAAAAAAATACTTTCATTATATTTTTTTATTTTGCGCAAAGAGTATGGAAAAAAAAACGTTATTAAATTATAAAGCCATAGCTCACTAATAATCTACCTTTTTTTAACAACATGTCGTTTTGTATGCTATTGTAATTTATTTATTGTAATTGTTTTTAGGAGTTTCGATCAATCGCCGATGGTAAGAAATAAATAATAAATATTTACGTATATTATATTATACTTAAATAATTTTATGCGATAAGTATAATATTATGAATATTATTAAGATCTCTATGTGAATACTCGATAAGAATAATTTTATGAAAGTATGTTTTCAAAAGTTGCTGCAGACTATGCTAGCGTAGCACACGTCGTAGCTCGTAGCAACGTTTTTCTGTTTAGTTGCGAAATGCGCTAAATAGCCTGAAACAAATATAACTTTTCAACTGAAAATTCTACTCATCATACCACGATTTTGCTAAAAATAGGTTTGTCATAATATAATAAAAAACGCGAAAACGATACTGCGATCGAAGTATTTGCCTTTTAAATACAAAGAAAGAAAAAGATTACAAGATTTACAACGATTTCATTTTGAAAAAAAATCTGACTTTGTGAGATTCTGATCCACCTTTGAAATCAAAACAAATGTAGAAAGAACCATATTACATTTAACCATCGCAAGAAACGATTAACGCTTAATGGTCACATGTTAGGGCGCGTTCACACTGAACTTGAAACAAGCATACCGGAGTGGAGTCGAGCTGATGTGCCATGCTGACTTCTACATGTTTGCTTTATTCTTCAAGATTATCGTTAATGGATGGATCCAGTCAATGATTTATTTTTTTGTCGAGGGAAGCAAAGAAAGAAAATCAATTTTAACAGAGGCAAATAAATGACGTATATGACCAAAATATTATGTTATTTAAACTATGTTTTAAGTTTGAAACTTTTATGCAGAATGTAAAAAAGTACGTTTGATATTTTAAGATCTTACTAAAAATCATATAGAGAAGACCGGAAAAATAATTATAAAATGATGTGGATTCCCAAATGATAAAATGATGTGGATAAAAAACCATCTTCAAAAAAATCTGTTTACCATAAGCAATCTGGATAGTAAATCAGGAATTTGTATGAGAAACTGAAAAAGGTAGTAATGTATCATTGTAGCGAACGAAATTGAACAAGGCTATCTAATGTTAATCGTTTTGCTACGCGCTTGTTTGCTTCATTCTGCTTTGAAGTCCTCGCCGTCGCTCCGCTCGCCAGTATGAACGCGCCCTACCGGGCACATAGTTAGCCGCAATAAATAGCGGGGTTGGCCCATTAAGCCATCTCACAGACGGCCATTAGCCACCACTAATTGCTGGTCTTTACCTAAATGCTTCTGTTTGTGCTTGTATTGTACAGATTTTTCCTTTTAAAAAGGGTTTAAGGGGAAATTGCTATTGAGAATTTTACTAAGAGTTTTAAGGATAAATTAGATTGTTCACGTATGTGAGATAGAAGTAAAAAGGTTGGCAATAGAAAAAAGTTTGGTTTTGGAAGGTTTTTTGATTAAACAATGAGGTTTTTCAAAATCATACTAGAAATGCTATACTATAACTCTCATGTAAGCACGTTACACATCAAAGTCATGTTACGTTTACATGTTCGCTTACAATTAAAATAATTTCTATTAAATCGTATTTCAAAGAATTCGTCTAAGTATTATCTTTCAGTATCAGTCAGTAGATTACAAAAAGAAAACTTCAAGTATTTTTTATCAAATGTAAATAACTACACTTTGATTTAGAAAAAATACTGATATATATAGTCGTTTCTACAATATGTAAGAAATGTTTAAAAAAATACACACGTAATGAAAATACACACATTTTCTGCTATTTCAATAAAAGAGGTATTTATGAAAAATTACTTAAACAGATACTTATGAAATTATAGAGAGAGATAAAGAGAACAATATTTACATTTATTTTTGATGATCAAGTACAAAAAAAATTCGTTTCCCAAAAGCACAATAAACTCATTAACAGAAACAATACGGCCCCTATTACTTAACTCTAGCAAATGTCCCGGTTCTAAAAGCGGCAATAACACTCAGAATACTTCCAGTAAACGAATATGCGAGGAAATTGCACCACCCAGCGCTAGGACTGCAGCGATGGAGCGCTGGGTGAAGCTAGACGGAGAAATAAAAAAAGTATAGCTTGTCATTTTATTGCAAATATCATTAGAAATCATTGGTACCAAGTGCAGATCGAATTTAATGATAAGATGAAACAAAGAATACATTATTCTATTCGTTGTAGTAAAAACTTCTAGTAAAAACTTGTAGTAGAAACTTCTATACTGTCTGTTAAAAAAAAGTCTTGAAAGTGGATTTTAATGGAACTACAACTAATTATAATGGCCACCTCAAAATTTCTTGAATTTATAAATCCTTATTTGTTGAATATCTTCGAGCCTTGGTATGTTAAAACAAATAGCGACTCAATTTATTTTCAAGACTTTCTTGACAGACTGGGGATTAAAATTTTGAACCCTTGGATAAATAAAAATACTCTGCAACGATTACCAAAAAATAGTCCTTTGATAACAAAATAATAATGAAATATACGAGTTAGTTACGTTTTGGGTTTTTATTCATCATAAAACTTATACTAGTATCGATCAAATTGTACCTTTACAGAGGCGTATAAAGATTTTATAACTCAGAAAATACAAAAATCCTCAAACATTAAAGTAGGTTGGTAGACTCAAAAACTAAAGATTATTTTGTGGTTATTACTTTTGTTTCAACCTATCCCTACATTCCCATGAAAAATCATCTTAAAACAATTACCACCCCAATCCAGCGCAATACCGCTTAACCAGCACAGATGCGATTGCCAGCTCCCGGATACTGGCAATCATCAATCTACCCCCCTGCCCCTTCTCCCCTCGCACCCGGCCCCGGCCGTAAATCACGCGCACAATAGCCAAAGGAAGTTCTTAAGAAGAAAAACTATAGGTCATATCCTTCCGGGGAGGCGGCCAATCGGATGCGAGGCCTTCCTCCCCCTCGTCTCACCCCCTCGAGTTCGAAGGGTTATTCGTTTAGGGCGAGATTTTTCCACGTCGCCCCGGCGGCGGCGACTCGTTGCTCATGTGAGCGGATTATGCGTAAGCCCGCCGAATGGATACAGAAGATGTCTGCGGTGTTCAACGTTTTTGATGCGACCTGCTTCTAAAAAGTCACAGAATTTACTGGTTTGGGACACGACCGGCTTCAAAAAAATACAATTGATAGAATTAACTGTTTTTGGATGAGACCTTCTAAAAATACTAGTCACGATTTACTGTTTTTATTCATCATGATTAGGCCCTATACATTTTGACAGATGATGTACGTGGCGTGAGTGTGAGTGGAGCGACGCCGCTGGTGACGGAAAAGTCCGATTTTGGAACGAGACGGCTGATTTTACTGATATTTTATTGCTTACTGGAATTGCTGTAAAAAAAATTACAATACACGTCTTTCAAAAGAACATTCAGGTTAATGATGTAAAAGAATTCATGTAAAGTTCCTCAAAATGTAGCTATAGACTGTATAAGAAGTAGAGTTTAGATTTTCTTTATTTTGAAAAAGGGTAAGGACTTTCTTATTTCATGAGATTTGAAACCCCTGTCCTTACCTTTAAATACATATATGCTCTATTTACCCAATACCAAAGTGAAGGGTAACGTTTTTCGACGTTATGTATGAATATAATATATTATTATGTGTATTAAATTGTAACCGCCAGTTTTCAAAACAGCTTGATGGCATCATCATCACTTACCATCAGGTGAGATGATGGCAAATTGCAATAACTTTTGGAATCCAGAAGTACTTACCGTTAATTTAATCTATTAATTTCGCTATTATGGACCTAATAAACCCTCACTTTGAGAACCTCTGGCTTGGAGAATACATCTTGATGCGCCAGATACTTATGAGTGTTTGGTAGCTGAATTATTTATATTGATAAGTTAGCGATTTGCGGACAAATTGCTTAGCGCTCGTAATGTTGTTCGCGTTCTTTCCTCGTTGGAGTGGGGTGAGCGAATGATTAGACGAAAAAGGAAAATCATATTTATAATCGAACTTGGGCCCAGTGTGGGGAGTAAAGCCTAACCTTCCCTAGGTATGAGAAGAGACCAGTGCCCCAGCAGTGGGGACTATAGGGGTTGTTAGCGCATTAATTATATAATATTTTCACTACCCACTGTTTCTAGACGTCTTGTGATAGTAATAGGTATTAGCTCAACAATAGTCTATTTCCTAAAAATTCCTTGATTTGACAAATCGAAATGCAATTTGATCACAAATCGAATTGAAAGCTCTGTGGCAGTATCACCGTATCTCTACTGTATGACAGTGTTTTAAACATACATCATCAACAAATATTTTTATATCATCAAAGCTCAAATTATTAAAATTTTTATGACACGTATAGCATTATCTTAGCGAAATCCAAAGTATCTATTTTAAAATATATTATTTAACTAATTTACTTGTGTATTAGTGCTTTTAAGTGACGAGTCCTTTTATCACTTCTTGTAGTGTATTTATTAATATTGTAGGTACCCATTCCTCAACAATAAAAAGTTCACACATAAACATACAAGTTTATTCCAAATTCTGTTGTAAAGATACGTACTATGATGAGTCTGTTAAGACATCACATTCAATTCATTTAATGGTCCTTCTGTATTTTTACGTCTTGTTAGTACCTCACTTGTTTTGAAGATTTCACTAAGCGCTCATTAATAAAAAGAATCATTTCATCAATTTGTTGAAAACAGAATGATAGGCCACCTCAGAGCGAACATAAAGGTCTAAAGCACCACTTCCGAGCAACGAGAGCGTTTACCCATCAACAGCATTAGCACTACAACTGCTTGGCTATAAAAATAAAGCGCTGAACAAGAATGTTTATACTGCAGGCTATATTTTTTGTTAGCATCAACAATAATATAGTTAACAATAACCCATCTAGTGTTCTAAATAGGAATTCAGGTGACTTATGTAAAATAAGTTCTTCTTTTTAATAAAAACCTAGAAGTAATCTTGCTTGTTTTTGTTTGAGTTAGAAATCTAGAAACTTAACAAGACAAGTGTTGAGCCTAGATTGGTGATGCTTACAATTCTAAAAGTTCTTTTTCCAAATCGAAACGGGGCAGGGTCGTGGTAACTTGAATATCAAACCAACGCTGCACTTAACTACAATTCGTCTTCTTTAGCTAACAATATCCTGACATATTATATCACATCCACTAACAGAGCCTTACACAGGGGGTGGGCAGTTTATTAACATCTATTAGCTCTCCGCTCGGGGCGGCCATTATGTCGGAGCACAAAAATGGGATTCACGCCCCCATAATAAATTTACCGGCTGTTAACTCGCTACTCGCTAGTGCGCTGGCTGGACATCCTGTATAGGTAGCTGTGTATGGAAGCGGAGTGCGCAGAGATTTTTATCAGTTTCCTTTATGCCATGATAACTTTATTTTTTATGTTTCAAACCATTTCTGTAATTTAATAGTATCGTAGATTTTAAGGAATAATTTCAGCCAATCTTTTGAAAGTGTAATTTGTTATCTTTAAAAAAGTTTTAAACGGTATTTGAGGAGCTGATCGGTATTTTCAGGGTTCCATACCTCAAAAGGAAAAAGAAACTCTTATAGGATCACTTCTTTGTCCGTCAAGACCATTTTTCTCAGGAACTCGTGGAGGTATCAAGTTGAAATTAAAATCAAATACTCAGGTCTGCAATCCCATAAAGATGTGAAAAAATTAAACTTCTAAGTCAACATAATCAAAAAATACGGCCGATTATGCCGCATATTTTGACACTCGCAAGGAAATTCGCAAGGGAATACCTATAGGGTACTTCCCGTTGACCTAGAATCATGTTAGGCAAGAATAATGTATGTATTATAGCAGAAGTAAAGGGAAAATCCGAAAACCGTAAATTAATAGTTACACGGTAAAAACAATTTCTTTCATTCAAGAAAATTTAGTTTCATATACATATGCACCATGAAATATTTTTTCAATGGAGAGAATGAGTTTCTTGAATCGGCCCTCAAGAATATCATATTCTTATTGTGAGTCAAAACTTTCGTTGTAAAAAATGTTATTTCTGCAGTAAATCCAAGACATCAGATTCTCTTGGCGCAAAATAATTTCCAACTCTTTTTTTTTCAGTTTACATCACAGAATTGTTTTTTGCAATTGGTAAACTGACCACGACCTATGTCGATGTATGGGGACAACCGTACTTGTCATAATCAACAACGCTGAACACGTTAAAAAAGCGACTTCAATCGTAACAGCTACAATTTTGCAATGTTTTTTGTTTTTGTTAATTTCTCCAAAAAGCGCTGAATCAAATTAGATACAATTTATATGGGACCACCTCTGAAGTATTATCTACCAAACAAAAAAAATATTGAGAACCTTCTCCTTTTTGAAGTCGGTTAAAAATGTGTCCCTAACGATTAAATCAGTCAGTATCAAAATATATGCAAGTTTCCAACTGACTGGTACATTGGCTTGGCCAGGAAGACATGAAACCATAGACGTTATTTCAAATACCTACAATACGTATACATTTTCATTAAGAAACGGATTGAAAATTCTTTCCTCGACCTAAAAGTTTTATGATAATACAATTTTTATGGTAATATTTTATTCCATCAGCCTTCCGTTGCGGAATGAGTAATAATGAATGAATTAAGAACGAATTGAAGGCTCCGACCATTAGCGTTGCGAAAAACTTTGAGGAAAAATTGTTTTAGGCACAACGTATACTGTGCTTGTGTAAAAATATACGTCTGCAAATAAATATTTAGCTACAATAGCTAGATTTTCAAAAACCATTAAAATATATGTAAATAACATGCATATTTTGCTTAATTTACCGATAGAAAAATTTACAGAGTACCCGCAAATATCTGTATAAATGATCGTGTTGTGTACTAATAAAAGTGAAACAAGTTTTTTTTATGTCATATGTGGCAAACGGCAATTAAATCGAATAACAGTTTTCGGAATTGAAACAAACCTATAGAGCAAAATTTGTTGAGTTCCATAAGAAAAACACCAATTTAGATACAATACAATTAGTATACAATATTGGGATCAAACCACTTAACAAAATTAAGTATTAGGTGTTACGCAAATATAATTTCCAAAAGTAGTTTATCGTATACATATACAAACAATTTAGTTATTATTAATAAGTAAAGCAACAAACCAATTTATATGACTAAGCGAAATAACACTACTAAGCGCTTCAACCTGACTACGCGCTAGGCAGAAAACGTAGTGTCAAACTCTCCCAGTGTGCGTTGTACCTATACCAACCCCCGTCTGTATTCTTAGCGAGTTTTTAATAGAGAGCCACCGCAACCCTTTTATTGTGATTAGTTATTGTATTTAACAGGGGCCTCCCAACGTCGGCAGAATTTGGTTGGGGGAATTTGACAGGGCCGCATCTACGGACAAATATAGGGCCACACAACTAAAGCCCCAATTTGGATTAAAGGCCTGATAAAGAAATACAAAATACTAACAATGGTGTCGATTGTTTTCAGGATTAAACTTATTTGAGAGAACTAAACTTAATTTAAGCGTCCTGTTCTTGTTCTTTTCGATACAAAAGAAAAAGACAGAATACTTAAATTAAGTTTAGTCCTGTCAAATAAGTTAAATCGTGAAACCCGAATCGACACCATTAAGTACTTAATTTTGAGACTAATATTTTTATAGAATTGATACCATCTATATATCTTAGATATTGATTGCATAGTCATAGAGGGCCAAAAGAAATGAAATAAAAGGTCTCCTACACTTTTCACAATTGATAGATTCCAAAGAAAGCACTGTAATAAAAAGTTTATCACATACAAAAAAGGCGCTATATTTTATCTCATCTCATCTCACTAATATTATAAATGCGAAAGTATGGATGTTTGTTTATTTGTTTGTTCCACTTTCACGCCGAAACTACTGAACGGATTGGGATGAAATTTGGTATGTAGATAGATAAAGCACTCGGCTAACACATATGATACTTTTTATCGCGGAAAATTCGAAGGTTCCCGGAGGAATGGCTAAAAACTTTTTTTTTACTTTGTCACTAGATGGCTCTGCCTTAACATTTTATTTCTCTCCGGACCAAATTCTAAAGTCCACGTAGACGAAGTCGCGGGCGGAAGCTAGTATTAAATAAAACAGTACTTAATTACCCACTATTGTTTCATGTGGATTCAAACTATATTAACTTTTAAATGAGGGAGTGCTGCTGAATTGGACTCTTGCGACGGCCCTGTACCCATATATTGACAAGTACCAAGAAACTTTCATCCTTTAATGGGAATTAAAAATACCGACTCGTCTGTTTTGACACTTAAAAAGATTTCTTGTCATAGTGATTCGCGTTGCTAAGTTATTTGATGGCCATCATTCTTTGAGGTTACTATTGAATTTTTTAAATGAAAAGTCTTTTAGTACATAAACGTCCGACAGTCACTGGCATTTATTCTGATATTTTGTTATAGTTACTGCATTTCAACATTACACCCATATAGTAAAAAAGAAACCGAAAAAAGCAAGTCTGAACCTTCGTGAGACTTGCCTTTCATGATTCTAGTTCAACGAGAATCAGGGTTATTGGACCCCCCACCAAAACTTCACAGTGGCTTTTACTCATGAAACTGAGCAACTTTCCCCAAATAACCAATGGTCAATGCGCAAAAAAATTGAGGGCATCTCCATACAAAATAAACCGATCACGTGATCAAATTAGTATAGAAGATCCTAAAATTTTTTTGCGAATTGCCCATTGGTTACTTGGGGAATGTTGCTCAGTTTCATGAGTAGAGGCCTCTGTGAAGTTTGGTGGTGGATCCAAAAATAACCCCGTATGTGATTTATTTCTACTTCTCTAATTTAGGGCTGGGCCCTTGTAGGTGTAGCTCACACCATTCAATCCATTCATTCCTATTCAGGACCTTCTTAACTTCCCTGTACGGCATCATGTCAACCTTCTCCTTAATTTGGTCCATATAATATAATAATAATTTTTAATGAACTCGCCTTGACTTATGAGATGGCCGTTCATCATTCCGATTATCATGTCTTTTAGTTTGCTGTGTATGATTCCTTCTCAATTGTCATTAATAGTGTCCTTTTCTCATTCACTCTGTACAGGTAATTTATTTGCGACTGCCAAAATATACGACCACAAAATGACTTTTTTTCTTGCATGGAATTCTTTTTTTACAGCTCGAGAACCTAGACCTAAGTATTCCATAATAATCTCAACATGATACCTCCACGCGTTGCTAAGAAAAAGGGTCTTCACAGACGGGAAACAACGAAGACATCCTGTAAGAGTACCTTTTTTCTTTTTTTGGAAACTTAACCCTAAAAATAATAATTAAACCCACTACCACTACCTACTCCTAGGACCAATCTAGGTGTGGTCTGAAGTCTAATCTAGCCCACTTCCATTCGCCAGTGTAACAGGGTTGGCGGAACTAAAGGAGCTCGTTTCCGCTGAATGGGCCGCTAGATGAGGTTTGCACGCCCTGATGGAATATATTAACGAGCGGGCCTGGTTACGGGAACACAGGTGTGTGGTGTGCGCTTACTTTGTATGGTGGGTTTTATATTTGGCTTCTATTTTCTTTTAGGTAGATCATTTAAACTACTGACATTATTATGTAAATAGGGCTATTATGCCAATGAATTGAAACAACATTTTCCGACGACATTTGTTTCTCGAGTTTGTAGAAAGAGAAATTAAATTTTGGACTTTCTTTACAAAGTTAATAAGCTAATGGATAAGATAATCTTTTTTTCTAACTTACCGAACGCTACGCCCATTATGTGTACAAAAGCTGTTCAGTTTTATAACCAGAAGTCCGTAAAGAAAGCACTCGTATAATAACTTTGCGCACTTGTTGAACAAATACAAAATTATTTTTCTTCTCTTTTGCAGTTCCTTGGTGTGAAGACTTTAGCCTTTGTTCTTTAACTATTACTTATAGGTATTAATTTAAAATATTTTACCATTCTGAGGTTAAATAATTACATAAATTATTTATATAAGTATATTATTGTGGACATACCTGAGGTTTAACCTTGTCAACTTCTTTCGGCCTCAACCGTTGCAGATGGTTCGGTAGCGCTGGTTCCTTCATTTCTTTAGACGTGGACGCCTTCGCTTCTTTGACGTCGGTGGATTTGCGTCTATTTGGTGCCGAGTTCGAGTTTTGGTTGACTTTGCCGGCCTGGATGACAAGAAATTGAATGAAAAAATAAAAAAAAGAAATCAAAGAGCTGTAAGTGATTTCTGTGGGGAGGAAATAGACTAGACTGACTCCATAATGGACATGCTCGGACCAAAGGCCAATATTTTTAACTATTGCTTGTTTTGGTTACACGCAATCAGTGAAACAAGCATACCTTAGTAATATAAACAAATAAAATGGTTGGATATTCCGTTCTAAAAGATGGAAGTCACTATTGTCACCTCGTTTTGGCTCGTCTTGTTCCTGATTTCTCACTAATATTATAAATGCGTTTGTCAGTTGTCCGTTGTCGAAACTACTGAACGGATTTGGATGAAATTTGGTAGGTAGATAGATAAACCACTTGGATAACACATAGGATACTTTTATCCCGGAATACTTAAGCATTCCCGTAGGAATGCTTAAAAACTCAAAATTTCCACTTCGTCACTAGATCTTAGGTTAGGCGCTATCTTAACATTTTCTTTCTTTCTGGACACAATTCTGAAGTTAACGCGGACGAAGTCGCGGGTGGAAGCTAGTGTTTTAATATCATAGTATCATACTTAAGTTATACTGATGAACGAAATTTGGAACCAATTTATTTCAAAGACTTAAGCAACGAAACTCCTTTTTCATAACTCTTTCAAACACTATTTTTAAATAACTAGCAATACATATTTCCCATCAAGTGGAAACATCCGTTTTGTGTTCCTCTTAGATATCTCTTGCAGGTAAGCTCCAACTTGTGTCCTCCAGTCAACGAGTTGACTCGACACTTGCTCCGTATAATTTTGTACTATCCATCTCCACCTCCGGTCGTGACTCAGTGCAGCTTGATCGACGATCACGCAGGTTAACTGACTAAAGACACTGTCATAAACTGGATGGGTTTAACTGATAGTGGCATTTATCTCAACCGTTTCCGTACTTCCGTTGGTGCCGGCTGCTATTACGAGATGGCAGTCATTAAGCCATGTCGGAAGCCTTATAGGCAACTCGAAAACTCCTGGCACTCCACCAATCCGGACTTGGCCCCCATGGGTGGAGTATGGAATAACCTTCCCGAGTTATGGGAAGCTGCCCGTACCCTTTCAGTGGGGACGATATGGGTTGTTAGCTATCTCCACCACTTCCCTCTGTCTTGACTCCTATGACAATTTTAATTCAATTCAATTCAAAACATTTATTACAGACATAGTCCATATCTTTGTTAGTAACAATGATCTTAATACTAATGTTAGTAATAAATTGTACAAAAACAGCACACATACACAAATAATTTTAAAAGTGTTTGCTCGCTGGACCCATGCAGTTGGACCTAGCGACCCAGCAGCTGCGAATCGTATCTGTCAGTGAATACCTACAATGGTGACCTACAATATGCGACATACCATTTCTTCGTTCCGTCTAATGGTCTCCAACTGTTGCTCGCGGGCTATGGCTTGTCGTATCGCCGGTGGCGGCCGTACCCGCTCCTCAGTGCCTGTTTGCGAAAGGATATGTTAGTTTGACTCATTATTAGCAATTTCGTTGGTAAGTGTAGCTTCATTAATAGACCCTTGGACAGGGCATACTAAGGATATACAAGTGAGGTATTCTATGAAGTTAACTGTAGTTTTAAATCGTAAAGTGATATAACTTTCTTTTGCAATTGCATGTAAATTTTCGAAGTTTCTAACGAGTCGATCACCTGTCGCGCGTGTGCGCGAGCTGCCATAAACAAGTCGGTAAGTTATATCTGTCTAATGATATCCTGTGTTGTGGTACTACTGCTTACCTGCTTTCATGCCTAACATTATTTTCTCTGTGGTTGGTACTGTGGACAAGATGGCGGCAACTGAATGTCAGGCGACACACTTTCGAACGCGAGGCCAACGGGAAAGGTTGGTTGTTAACTATGTGTTGGAAGGAACACATGGTTTTGATCAGCAGTACCTACTAATGGTCGGTGAGTCTTTGAAACTGTATATTGAGATAGCTAAAGTGAAGCAGATAACAGTTGAGGTGTGCAGAGACAGGGAATGTGTTACAGTAGATCTGATGGACGTATTTACCTACGTTTTTGCTATCGGGTTTAAGTTGAGACCGGTAGTAACTTATGGTGGTATGGGACGATCTAAAGGGTGTGGTTTGGAGGATCGTCAAGGGGAACGTAGTTCCCCGCCAAGTACGGGCGCGCTCCCGTACTCTGGCGCTGTTCTAGCCACTCGTGTGTGACTAGATTTATGTGGCTACTCGCTGGTGGGTAGCCCCCAGCCACTCGGAAGCAGGTGGCTGGATTGCTTTGTTTAATAGTTACTTGAGAGTAGCTATACCCCGGTATTAAAGTTTATTGCACATGAAGTGTATTACAAAATGGTTTCCCTGTCTCTGTCACCCTCGCAGACACCGATTAAACTTTCGTATCAGTTTTGTGGCCATGGTGTTAGTAGATATATTTCATTGAGATTATATTACATTCACCCCCCATCGTGGCCACATCACCTAATCGCCCAACATAGGACGTCCAAAAATTTTTTTGAGAATTGGCTCGGTAAAAGTTGTACAGCTTCACGAGTAGAAGCCCCAGTTTAAATTGTTTTAGCTGATGTTAGACCTTGCATACTGTAGTAAGTACTAATGTACATATATGGTGTGGGTAGACAATGAAATGACTGGCTATATCGTTGAGGATGTGCGAAAAAACCTCCTCGAAGAAAAAACCTCTAGGTTAGTTAGGTTACTGGCGTTACAGTAGTACACAAAAAATAAGGCGTGTCGGTAATCTTCATTCGCGCAGACAAGAACAAACTATCGACGGAAACACCCGAAACAATCAAGGCGCGGTGACAGCTTTCTGACAGATGACAATTTCATTGAATCAGGCGCGAAATGAATCAACCAAAAGCGGCAGAGATTTTTGGAACGTGTAATCGTGGGTGACAATGAATCTACTTGATTGGTCCATCAGTTTTACGTGTAATGAATTTTGTTTCTACTACGCAGGTACATCATCATCAGCCTGCATTAGTCCACTGTTGGACATAGGCCTCCCCCAAGGCACGCCACTTATACCTATCTTCGGCCACGCGCATCCAGCTGTTGCCAGCAACCTTGCGCAGATCATCGCTCCACCTAGCCGGGGGGCGTCCCACGCTACGTTTGCCCAAACGCGGTCTCCACTGTAGCACTCTGTTTGTCCACCGGTTGTCAGTTCTTCGACATACATGTCCGGCCCATTGCCACTTCAGTGTGCTAATTATCTGAGCAATGTCGGTTACTTTGGTTCTCTGGCGAATAACCTCATTTCGGATTCGGTCGCGCAGAGAAACTCCGAACAGGTACATCGGTATGTCTTATTAAATGTATAATACTGCACCGTGTTACGAAGCAGGGCTCCGTTGCCTCTGTTTTGTCGGAGTTACTTCACGATCATTTCAAGAAGTCTACGATCTGACCACGACGTATACACTGTGCCATACATTATGCGGGTATTACCATAGAAAGCGACCCTGTACACGTCGGGCTCCATCACAAACGCATACAGCCCCTCCGGCGTGCGTTGTTGCACGTATTGCAGCCCGTACTCGCACATAGCGCCCGCGCAGGTACGGAGAGTTTTTCTCTCCGATTCGGAACATAGCTGTGAAAGAAACGAGCGACTTCTTATTAAGTTTTTAAAAAGACAGATATAACATTTATTCACTTACACGACACAATATAAAAGAATAAGACAATAAAAAAGGGTTAAAACGGTTCCGATCTCAGCACATGCTGCAGTTCCCTGCAGCGTTGGTTTTCTTCAAATAAGATTTTTATATTTATTTCTTAAAATGATTTTCTTATACATACATGTATATATATCGATAACAAGTATTTGGCAAAATAGAAAGTTGTAATATTCAGCTATTTAGGTAAAAGTAGAAGTTAGAGTTAGACCAAAAGCGCTGTGCTATCTGGTGATAAAGCTAAAATTTGTTGGAAAAACGCTCACTGATAATAAGGCAATGCAAATGTACGTCATCCGATCCAAAAACGTTTTTAAAATTTATAAACTAACATTGCACGAGTACAGAAGACCCTTTGTAAGTCAGCGTACCTGAAAATTAGCGGACCTCAGCAGAGGCGACAGAATGTGAGGCAATAGCGGCAGTATCTCGAGGGTTGGGTTCCTCCTGGTAGGAGCCACAGCGGGCGAACTGCCGCGCCATACTGAGTGCACTATGCTGTCCAACTCGCCGCCTAAGGACTACATGTCACGGTAGTTATATTGTTACACATGTTGTGACACACTACATGTCACTTTGTAAGTCAGCGTACCTGAACGTTAGCGGACCTCAGCACAGGCGACAGAAGATGCGGCAGTAGAGGCAGTATGTCGAGGGTCAAGTTCCTCCTGGTAGTAGCCACAGCGGGCGCACTATGCTGTCCAACTCGACCTTGCAAGCCGCCTATAGATTACATATCACAGTAGTCATACTGTAACACATGTTGTGACACACTGAATGTCACAGCGTACCTGAATGTTAGCGGACCTCAGCACAGGCGACAGAAGATGCGGCAGTAGAGGCAGTATGTCGAGGGTCAAGTTCCTCCTGGTAGTAGCCACAGCGGGCGCACTATGCTGTCCAACTCGACCTTGCAAGCCGCCTATAGATTACATATCACAGTAGTCATACTGTAACACATGTTGTGACACACTGAATGTCACAGCGTACCTGAATGTTAGCGGACCTCAGCACAGGCGACAGAAGATGCGGCAGTAGAGGCAGTATGTCGAGGGTCAAGTTCCTCCTGGTAGTAGCCACAGCGGGCGCACTATGCTGTCCAACTCGACCTTGCAAGCCGCCTATAGATTACATATCACAGTAGTCATACTGTAACACATGTTGTGACACACTGAATGTCACAGCGTACCTGAACGTTAGCGGACCTCAGCACAGGCGACAGAAGATGCGGCAATAGAGGCAGTATGTCGAGGGTCAAGTTCCTCCTGGTAGTAGCCACAGCGGGCGCACTATGCTGTCCAACTCGACCTTGCAAGCCGCCTATAGATTACATATCACAGTAGTCATACTGTAACACATGTTGTGACACACTGAATGTCACAGCGTACCTGAACGTTAGCGGACCTCAGCACAGGCGACAGAAGATGCGGCAATAGAGGCAGTATGTCGAGGGTCAAGTTCTTTCTGGTAGTAGCCACAGCGGGCGTACTGCCGCGCCACACCGAGTGCACTATGCTGTCCATCTCGGCCTTGCGGGCTGCCTGCACCAAAGCGTTCATATTAAACATTATGGCTAAATATATTGTAATACGCACTCTGTGCACATATGTACATATAGTTCTATTCTATTTTTCTATTTGGCATTCCACATCTCATAACGAGCGTGATTTTGCCAATGTCAAGTGAAAAATGGGAGAATCTTCAATAAAAAAAATGAAACGCCAATGTCAAGTGAAAGACGCAGCTCTAAGGGTGATGGGCACTTAAAGACGCTCCACGTGGTGGTTTGTTGTTGGAACTCGCAAAACGGAGCTGTCTGCCGAGTTAATCCTCTTCTTATGACCGCTTATCACTGAATCGGAATCACAGCTATTTTCCCGTCACAAAA
Source organism: Coleophora deauratella (assembly GCA_958295455.1). NCBI lineage: Eukaryota > Metazoa > Arthropoda > Insecta > Lepidoptera > Coleophoridae > Coleophora > Coleophora deauratella. The sequence continues at coordinate 12,178,810 of OY282406.1, read as the reverse complement.
ATAACGTTGAGACTACTCTAAAACGGAAATAATTAAAAAAATAACTCAGGAGATGTGTGCTCGGTACAAGTTCCGGCAACCAACCGTACATATAGTTCATTCCAATCAAAAAAAAAAGCAAAAGGTAAACAAACTTAGTAGACAACTGACGTTGACATGTGTCAGTGTTCTATACTAAGTTTGTTCACCTTTTGCTTTTTCTTGATTGGAACAAGGAATAGATGTGTGCATATAAATGCATACTTACATGCACGTGGTTACGGCACGGTCGCCGCGTTTTTTTTTAACCACTTGCAAATAAAATTGTGATCTCAGTTTGACAATGATTTTCCAGTTGTGAACCAATTTTAATGGGTTTTTATGTATGAATAACTCCGAGTTGGTCCATATAAATTGTATTTATGAAATCTGTTTAGTACATTTTATCGAGAGCATTTTTTCGGGTACTACTCAAAGATTTTTCGGTTTTCAAGCCTTTTGGCTGCTCTTCGAGACCAAAACAAATTATTGTCATTATCTTAGGAAGATTACACCACACACATTAGGCCATGATGCCTAACCTGTCGGACTTGTATAACTATATAAACTTTTTACATTTAGAAGAAAAAAATAAGTGACCACGCTGAATACGTTAAAAACAACCGACTTCAATCGCAACAACTCCAATCTTGCTATATTTTTGTTGATTTTCTCAAAAACCTCTGATTCGATTTCGATAAAATTTATATGGGACCACCTGTGAAAGATACCCTTTTAAACAAAAAAAGAATTTTCCAAATCGGTGAGTGAGTAATCGGTGAACATACATAAAAAAAAAGATTCCGACGAATTGAGAACCTCCTCCTTTTTTTGAAGTCGGTTAAAAAAGAAAGAAATAGGTACATTTATGGCAGTTAAAATAGTAGCATAATTACAAATCCTCTGCCAAAAAGGCAATTTCACTTATCTTTGGTCGGCGGTGCTAAATTTGTCCTTTACTAACCTGTTGTCGACCCTGGCTGGGAAACTGAACTCTATGCGGGGTCCTACTCGCAAGTATACTATGACATCTTGCACAGCACATCGGCAATAGGCCGTACAACGAGTAATTCTGGTTTTTCAAGGTCCAGCTGTGAACAGCGTCGAACAGACGTAGCCAGGAGAGAGTCTCGCAGGCGATGAGAAGGCGGGAGTCCACGTGAGATGTCAGATAGTTCTCGAATATTCCGTCTGCTAGTCTGTTGGAGGAGAAACGTTTTTGTTTAGGCATGACGTTGTTGTTGGCACGTTTTCCATAGTTGGTGACTTTTTCATGTATAGCGACAAATAGTAAGTGCCAAGCGTGAAACTGAGCAACTTTCTCTAATAAATCAATAAGGGTCAAGTATTATTTTAACTGGGGCTTCTAAGCATGAAACTGAACAATTCTCACTAAGAAACCCATTGATAATTCGCGAGATTCATAAAGTTGTACACGGATTATCCAATCCCTATACACTTTCAGAAACGTCGAGTCCGTTAACACATTTAAACAAATTACGATTTAAATTAAAAGAATCTGTAAATTATCTACATAAATAAAAAAATGAGTTTGTTTGTTTGCTTGTTTGTAAACACTTTATTGTGAAATAACAAAGTACAATACATAAAATAAGGACAAGACATACAAGGGCGGACTTATCCCTTACGGGATCTCTTCCAATCAACCTTAGACTTTTAAAGAGGAATTACATTGAAATATTTAGTTTGAGCTACGTTCATGAGATCGCGAATGATGATAAGTGCAACACCAGACAATAGCCGTCTCTTTGGGATTACGTGGCTAATTCTGCCACTATATAAATAGCTCTTAGATAGAGAGAGAGAATATACCTATCATATTCCCCAGCGGCTTGGATAGTCTTCAGCACAGCTTGTGGATCCTTGTCGTTGACCGTGAAGATCGCTTGCAGCGCCTGCATCATGCTCCTGGTGCAGTCCTTGGTGCCGATGGCCGCGTTTTCCACGTCTTCAACTGTTAGCTGAAACAATGTAGTTACAACTATAGAAGGTGTAGTAAAAGTGTGTAGTTTCTAACTCTTTGAAGTTAGCTTTTCCTAAAAAAAAAAACGGAATAAGTTATTTTCTACAACTCTTTTGAAATTGCAAAATAATAAACTTCCCATACATTTGGACTATCCATACAAGTCGATCGGCTGATTGGTTAACTTTGTTCGGGAAGTCAAAAATTTTATTACGGCAACGTCGCGGCGTAGAACAAAATTTGTTTAGTTTGTTGAGTAAAAGTGTACCTTTAACTAAATTTTGTTACGACTTGTCGACATTTGACTGGCTCAGTAGCGTAGCGCCTAGCACTAGAAACTAGGTTAACAGATACGCTAGGCCGTGTGTTATTAGTTCGGTTTTGATATAGGAAAAACTTGATTGATCAAATTTTTTTTTTAATGTGATAGGTGGCAAACGAGCAGACGGATCACCTGATGATAAGCGATTACCGCCGCCCATAGACACCCGCAACACCAGAGGAGACACAAGAGCGTTGCCGACCTTTGAAACGGGATGGGGGAATTGGGAGGGGGGGAAGTGGAAGTTGGGCCTCCGGTACCCTCACTCACTCAGCGAAACACAACGCAAGCGTTGCTTCACGCCGGTTTTCTGGTATCACTCTGGTTGAGCCGGCCCATTCGTGCCGAAGCATGACTCTCCCACGGTCAAAGTACTTATTTGCCGAAACTTTAAGTATAGCTTGTATTTATGAAACGAAACAACTATTATTAACAGTTCCTGATTACTCGAAAATTATATCACACATTCACAAGTGTGTGTTATCGATAATTTGAATAATTCAGGTATTCTACACAACACATATGGATTGTGGCGGTAACAATTCTATAAAATCCCTAATATAATAGATATGCCCAGGTAACACAGATACTTTGTACGCACTAGTGTTTGAGTTATACGGACATGTATACTTCATTCCAATCAAAAAAAAAGTAAAAGGTAAACAAAAGTAGTATGCAGCTGGTGACATTGACATGTGTCAGTTCCATAGTTTGTTTAGCTTTTGCTTTTTTTGTTTGGAATGAACTATAGTTGGTTGTATTTAAGATAATTCCAACTGTACGGTCTTTGTGAATGGTATATAAATCGCTAAACTGAAGTGGCAGTGGGCGGGGCACATAGCTCGTACAACAGATTGCCGTTGGGGCAGTAAAGTTCTCGATTATACAGGATGTAACAGAAAGGTGTGATAATACTTCAAGGTTGGCTTTTACCCATCAAACTGAACAACTTTTGTTCTACAACTTTGTTCAAATTGCAATTTTTTTTTTTTGACTTTTCATACAAATCGATCAGCTGGCGAACCAAGTTTGTATGAAAAGTCCGAAAATTTCTTTGCGATTTCAACAAAGTTGTAGAACAAAACTTGTTCAGTTTGATGGGTAAAAGCCAACCTTGAAGTATTATCACACCTTTCTGTTACACCCTGTATAGGCAGGCCTCTCACTCGGCGGACCGATGAGCTGATGAAGATTGCGGGAAGCTACTGGATGCGGGCAGCACAGGACCTGTCGGTGTGGAAATCCTTGAGGGAGGCCTTTGTCCAGCAGTGGACGTCTTTTGGCTTATGATGTTCTAATAGGCTAAACTGTAATCAAAATAAATTATGAGCTGAAGTTCACTAAATTAATCTCTTACTGAAAGTTCAAAAATATATATTTGCTTTGTTTTCTAATTTATCTAATAGATTAATATAATTTTACTAATCTCAGGAAAGGGTTGGGCGTGTATATTGAGAACATGTATTATATTGTCACAAATACGTTTATTCGTTAGAATATGCACACACTTAAACGTGCGGCTCTCGCGTAAGTCAACACAGGAACTGCCTGGGCGACATCTGGGCTCGCTCTAAACAAGATGCACCCCGCCACTAAAATCTACTACTTCAAAACTGATTGGGCGAGCTACGTAAGGTCCGCCCCCTGGCCATGCAACGGCTCACAAGACTCATTATTGATTACTTTATCGATCTCAATTATACAATCCAAATATCTTAATTATTAATCATAACATTCGGCCATCCTGTAAGCGACGCGTCCCCGCGGCGATATCGGCAGTTCCGAGTAGCGGCGTAGCCTGGGCCAATCCATCCATCCATAGTGAGTGCTGTAAATAAAGAAAAAAAAGGGACGACAATAAACTGTTTCAAATATTGACACTTTTTGAAGTTCAAGTGGTCCTTTCCCAGAAAGCTTCCCATTAGTTATGCTAGTTATCGTCACTTGTTGCTAACTATTTATTTTTATGAGTCGTACTATTCTTGGGGCAAATGGGTAATATTTTATCAAAATCCCACGTTTTTGTTTGCGTAATATACTACTCTCAAAATTTTTATGTTAAGTCGTAAAAATTATCGAATGACACTTGTTGTTGTTTGGCCGAGTCACACAGTAGGTAAGTACAGTCGAATTATTTATTTATTCAGTAACAATGGGTACACCCAGTAACAGTTATTGACATGTTATGAACTTGGAGACATTACTTTTACAATCAGGAGTAAGTTTGCTTTGCGATATCGTGTTTGATGATTGTTAACTTCACACGGTATGTACCTACTACACACAGCCAGTAGATGCGCTTAGTCGTTCGGCCGTATCACACAGCATAGCCGAACGGAATGGAGATTATTGGCTGTTATTAATCATGGGGCTCGTACAGCCGGCAGTAGGTATAATTAGTCGTTCGGCCGTATCACACAGCATAGCCGGACGGAATGGAGATAATTGGCTGTTATTAATCATGCGGCTCGTACAGCCGGCAGTGGGTATAATTAGTCGTTCGGCCGTATCACACAGCATAGCCGGACGGAATAGAGATTATTAACTGGCTATTAATCACACAGTACACACAGTCAGGATTTGGTATGCTTCCTGCTTCGGCCGTAACACACAGCATAGCCGGATAAAATGGAGATTATTAGCTGCTTTCAATCACACAGTACACACAGCCAGGATTAGATTCCTGCTTCGGCCGTAACACACAGCATAGCCGGTATTTAGATTTGTATCACACAGCGAAGTAGTTTATAGTTATTCACACAGCGTTGTCCTGAAGATGTCGCGAAGTTTTATTATATTAGTTATCCGGTAGTTAGATTGATATCACACAGCGAAGTAGATTTATAGTTAATTTACACAGCATTGTCATGAGGATGTCGCGAAGTTTTATTCACACAGCATTGTCGGGATATTTTTGATATACCTATACATAACGTAGTCTGAATACGCCCAAAGCTGTGTTTTCTCCGACAGAACTTGGATATATATTTTCACACAGTTCGGATATTTAACACGTAGGATACGATGACAAAAGAAAACTTTACGAAGAATACATTACATAAATATACATTGACGACCCAACATTATTACCTATGTGTAATTTCCGATGCATGTAAAAAAAATACGACTTAGCTCTCCAATAAGTCTATTAGGTCGTCGCGATCTATTTCAGAATCTGAATCAGTGGCACTTTCTTGTATGGCTGGCGTAAATGATCGCATGTCGCAACTAGTCACCCGCAACAACAGCATTGAACTTTTAGTACCCTTTAATATAGGCAATAGTGTATCTATCTATGTGATGGTCGCTTTTCGAAACTTTATATGGTCCTGAATATATTAACCCAAGCTTATCCGATTTCCCCAACTTTCCACAAAACTAAATCACCTACTTTATATTTCCTGCACTTTTTGTGTATATTATCAAAACAATTTTTCATAACAGTCATTAACCAGTCGATTCTTAATTTTGCCGCTTCCCTTCCCGTTCACGAAGACTTTCTGAAGTGTTAGCTCTTTAAGTACCTTGTAAGGCCGGCACAAAAGAATTACTGTGACAAAACATCAGTTGGAAAGGCGTATATTTTGTGCTGCATTGCTACTGCATGTGGCGTATTATTTATGCCCCAGATTAGATCGGTCAGTTTATTATCGCAGTTGCATTCACTTACAGCAGTAGTACTTTAATCTGCTAATGATTACCCATTAGCCCGCGGGCAAGCTACCGCATGAAGAACATATTTGAATTGTTTTTCAGCTGCAAATTCCTTGAAGTAACTACTCGTAAAAACGGTATCATGATCAGTTAAAACGCGTTACAGAGCCTTAAACTGTGAAATTTGTGATATGATTTCTTCTTAAAATTTTAATAGTCTCGATGCTGCTCACCCCTTTCACTGGCTTTACAAAACAAACTACGTGAAAACGTCAATCGCAACCAGAATATAACGAAAAATACTTTGAGTTCTTACAAAGGGCATTGGTCCACATGTTAGGAATCGATAGTTTTTCTGTTAGATGTAGTTCTCCCTCTACTTTCCGAAAATTACCTTTCGCGTAAGTACACCGCAAATAAGAGTTTATGTAGGTTTCCAATATCTCTAGTATCATAGTTACCATTGACACGAAAAGAAGAAGGTTATAAAGGTAAAAATCGAGTCATAATTTCAAACCAGGCCCATTTTGGACATGGTAGCGTTGCAATAAGCTCCATTTTGAAGATTTCGGCAATACTAATCGTCTACCTCTTATAGTTTTTCTAAACAGTTTATTATCGCGAAGTCCGTAATTATTGCTAATATCAGGATTATCCGCGCCTCCACGAAGTTGCCTTATAATGCTCTGAATCTTATCGTCCTGCATTTGTAACGTAATAGACCAATGATCATCATCTAAAATAAGGGCAGGTGTTATTTGCACCGGGTTGCGACTAATTGCATGTTGCATACGATGCCCTACTTCTTCTATTCTATTTCTAAATCAAAATCTTGAATGAAAGCTACCAACGGGCTATTTGACGTACAAGATTTTTTCTCAGTGTCGTTCTAAGTGCAACACAATCTGTTACTAGGTACCTTGACCGGCGTGCCTGTTAATTATATCCGGAACCGCTTTAGAGATCCTACAGTCCAAGAGTTTCAGGTTTGTAACTATCATAAAATGCGCGACAGGTCGCAACGGGCCATCTTACTGATATTCATTAGAATACCACCTAAACCAATTTGACTTGCATATGTGTGCAATCCAGTTTTTGCTTTCGGGTTGTAAATTGCTAACACAGGCCTTTCAATTAGTTTTGTTTTTTAGTAAGTCGAATGTGTCCCGTTGCTCGGGGCTCCACATCCACTCAACACCCTTTTTTTTGACGAGTTAGTTATGGGCACAGCTATTCCGGTGAAACCTCTTATGATTATTTTTAAAAAATAAGACGCTAATCCGATGAACCGACGACGTCGTGAATATTATTTGGGCTTTTAAAGTTAGCTACACATTATATTTTCGCTTGTCCCGGTCTAATTGTACTTGCCGATATATCGTGCCTAAATAAACTTGTTTTTTAGTAATTTATTATTTTTTTAGGTTAAGTTCCAAACCAGCTTTAGTGAGTAGTTTTAAAACGAATTGTTCTCAGTATATGGATTCCCGCGACGTCGACTGACCCATTATGAAATGCCTTGTTCTGTAGACGAAGAAGGGATGTTTATGTCATCAAGATACAATGCTATACAATCGTAGGAATACGGCAGGCGTGTGTACAAGTTCGAAGGGCATTCATAAAAACTCGTATTGTCCGGTCGGGGTAACAAAAACAGTTTTATGCATGGAATTTTGCGAGATTCTAACTTGATAGTAAGTTAGCGCGAGATCTAGCCAGGTGAAAACAATTTTCCTGTTATTTTGCGATTTGATCATCGATATGTGGTAGGATAGCGGTCCTTTACTGTACTGCATTAAGGGCTACACAGTCGATGTATAGCATAACCCAAAATTACCTCTCATTTTCTTTACTCGATTAATTCGACGAGGATTCCCCTATGATTTTCCTTTATGATTATAATGATTCCGGCCTCAATTTATTAATTTACCTTTTCTTGTCCGATTTTTTTTCTTTTTATGAGACAACCGATATGGTTTTCGATGTACTGGTTCCTGAGTTGTGGTTGCAATATTCATCTCAATTAAATTTCTGGACCCTAGCTGAAGACTCGTTTCGGAAAATGTATCAGAATATGATCTAAGTAGGTCAAATAATACTTTTTTGTGTCTTCCGGACGAGCTTAGCTTTTATTTCTTTAGCTTTTTGCTTTAGTTTATCCTTTTATGCCCTTTTACAGTATATACCTACATTTTCATTGTGACTTGTTTCGGAACGTGTTATAAGTTTATCGGAGGGCCATTTTAGTTTTTTTTTCACCGACATTCATAACCATGAAATATGGATTTTCAGGCGTTATAACAGTTGGTGGTATGTAATAAAAGGATTGTTTTCGTACAACATGTATAGGAAGTATATTAAATAAACCTCCACGTCGTCTTTTATTGGTACGGGAATGATCATATCGGAACTGGGCGCGATGAATATAATGGGAATTTCCCCATATCAATATCTAAGAACGACAATTCGCGGAAAGTATTAATTATCTCACAAGTCCTTTTTTTAAACTGACGGAATGTTCTGTCGTTAGCAAAGTAATGTCTGTTTGGTTGATTATTGGTTGACCGATCAATTAATCTATTTTTCCTAGATCTAAGTACATCAGCGACTTCCGCGCAGCTACTAATCAACATGCAATTTTCGGTCAAATCTATCCCTAGATGGGGCTTTCGTTTCGCCAAAGCCCGTCATAAATATTGGAAGGTATGAGGGGTATATGTAATTCGTGAAATTTCTTGAACGTAACAATATTAATTTTACTACCGGTGTCAATGTATGCCAAGGCTGCAATTTTGTCTAATCATTCATTACACGCTTTTTGTAGAGATATGTAAAAAGCTCGTAGGATGTGGAATAAATACGGTGTACCTGCATAGGTTCTTTTGACGATCTTGGTGACAGCCAGCACGCTGCACTGCCTCGAAGTGTCCACGATGACGTCTGCAGTTGCGGCAAGGTTCGGCGAGGCAGGTCAGAGCCGTGTGTCCCGGTCTGCGGCAGTTGTAGCAAATCCTCTTGAGTCGACACCGCCATCCATGAGGTGGGCGCAGACGCTTGACTTCGTTGCCAGGTACTACGTTGAGCTCTCACCTCCACTTCTTTCTTCCTTGCTATAACTTTGCGGTACCCCGAGTAACTCGAGTTCCGCGAGAAATCCGTAATATAACGTTTCTGGGTTTCTTGAATTGTATGCCTTAGCATTGGTTCTCAGCTCCTCTGAGCCCCGAATTAGACACGACAGGACTGCCACTTCTACAATATTTCATTTCTTGGCTAAGGTCGTTGTTTCGTGGTTATTTTGAAACACTGTTTCTCTCTCTTCCTTCTTCCTTGACATCATTTCTTGAATAATATCTACGTAGGCGGCAGAGCGAGGAAAATACCCTTTCAGTTTACTTTTCGGCATCTTAGTTCGTAGCTCTACGCTGCTGTTTGACTTAAGTCGCACTTTTTGGTCGACGTACTCCCCCCGAATTATCTTCACCGGCACAGTATGTACTTGTCACTATCACCTTTATTCCTCTTCTCTAATCCATGAAAGCATCATAGTTTTTCGTATTTTCTTAGGTTATCCCACTTCTGAGATTTTACTAATCTCAGGAAAGGGTTGGGCGTGTATATTGAGAACATGTATTATATTGTCACAAATACGTTTATTCGTTAGAATATGCACACACTTAAACGTGCGGCTCTCGCGTAAGTCAACACAGGAACTGCCTCGGCGACATCTGGGCTCGCTCTAAACAAGATGCACCCCGCCACTAAAATCTACTACTTCAAAACTGATTGGGCGAGCTACGTAAGGTCCGCCCCCTGGCCATGCAACGGCTCACAAGACTCATTATTGATTACTTTATCGATCTCAATTATACAATCCAAATATCTTAATTATTAATCATAACAATAAAATAAATCACAAAACGAGTCCGTTAGGACTCCCACACATAACTGCGAATTCGCATCGCATCGCAGGAATGTGCGAACTTGCCCATACAAAGTCTATGTTATTAGTATGGGCAAGTTTGCAGATTTCTGTGATGCGACGTCGCAGTTACGAGTATGTGACGTACAAACCCTTAACGACGCTGAAAAACTACGACGTCACATCTACATATATTGCAAACATTTTTAGAACGAAATGTCGTTTTTAACAGATGATAGAAAGTATAAAAGTAGTCATGTAGTCAACTAGCCTATTTCGTCAGTATAATATCCGGTGAGGGGTTACCTGGTGGCGGCGTGAAGGCCGCACGAAGCTGAGCACCTGTATGGCGGCGCGCACGTCGAAAGCGCACGCGGATACACATGCAGTATTCACCACTACTTGTGTGCTACTGTACCTGTGTCCGGCTATGCAGGGGGTGATCTGTGTTAGTGGTTAGGTGGCGGTACATGTGTCAGTCTATACAAGGGGTGACCTGTGTTAGTGGTTAGGTGGCGGTACATGTGTCAGTCTATACAAGGGGTGACCTGTGTTAGTGGTTAGGTGGCGGTACATGTGTCAGTCTATACAAGGGGTGACCTGTGTTAGTGGTTAGGTGGCGGTACATGTGTCAGTCTATACAAGGGGTGACCTGTGTTAATGGTTAGGTGGCGGTACATGTGTCAGTCTATACAAGGGGTGACCTGTGTTCACGGAAGAAAGAGGTAGGGGGAAGGGCCTTAAAGACGCGTTTGTACCAGAACCGATGTCGCCAAAATCACACATCAACACCTAGTATATTTACGCACTACTAATGCAAGAAGGCCTTTGATTGGACCATAAATATAGCACGTAAAAATAAAAATAAATTAGCAACATTGAAATCTATTACTTCGTCCATAAAGCTCATACAAAATGAGCAAATAGAGGCGTATTTGATAGTGACATCTAGTGCTGAGTAGCAGAAACTCCAGATGACGGAAAACTCCAAAAGCGCTTCATAAACGTCCTAGCGAAATTAAACTTTCACTGCATATTAATAAAGCACAACTTTATTTACCTATAACTAGTACACGTCATTACTACGTCATTTCCGTTCGCTACTCGATTAGAGATGTAAGTAATATTCTATCACTGAAATATCGATATCCGGAAATATTTCCCTTGAAACACCCGATGTTTCTGGAAAGGGGTCGTCCATTAATCACGTGATGTTTTTAGCAATTTTTTAGACCCCTCCTCCCCCTGATGATATGTGGTGAGGTTTTAGACTACATCGCCACAACCCCCTACCCAAAATCACATGTATTTTTTGGTACAAAATATTATCTTTAAATACAGGTACAATGTAATTTAATTCTTGAAAATTTAAGCACCGTGATAAACATGACCAGACAGACATTTGTTCCTGACTGTCTGACGCCGTTTCGAACTTTGGGATGAGTTAAAAATATGAGCGCCACGACGCCTGAGGGTAATGAAAGGCGATGTAAGATTTTACTATGGAAGGTGGCCTATGGCCGACGTTTTTTTTTCAAAGTTGAATACCCTTGAATCCTTTATAAATCGCTAGTGAACATTTAGATGGTGAAAAAATATGATAAGTCGTTTAGTGTTTCCACCAGTTTCGGACATATTTCGTGACAAAAATGGCCCTACCATATATAGGACAATAAAAATCATTTATATCTCTGCAACCGGTGATGTTACGAAAAAAAGACCTATTACATGTTTCATCATTTAGCTATCCTCTATCGATTTAAGTAGGTTTCAAACTGCGACACAACTTTCGTGAAAATTCGACAGGTCATAGGCCACAAATGTCCCTACCCCTTTATACGATAGTGTTGCCGCCATGTGTGATAGCTTGCTACAGTCACACACGACAGCAGCAGATATCGTAAGATGAAATAGCACAGTATAGCGTCCGTGTGATTTTTGAAAAGGTAGAGTATATAATAACGTAACGTAGACAAATTATAAAAAAAAACAAGATTCAGCTTTACTTATCTACTGATACACTCATGGCGTCATTCTTAGTATGCGAGTAATTACAGCTTTAAACTCGCACTCACAGTATAGCGCCTGTGTGTGACGCCCTTTATTTGTAGTGTGGCGAGCTATATTTGATATTACGATGAAATAGCACAGTATAGCGCTCGTATGTGACGCCCTTTAGGCTGTAGAGCGTACCAAAGAATTATTTACATACATACCTACAAAATCCTTCGGTAATAGGGAATGAACAAAGGTTTGACATTTGCCAATAAAATGTATCTAAAATATACACATTATAAACAACTGGAAGGATAATAAAATCAACTTCTCTTTTTATCGATATCGATAATATATTGTCAAAGATAAATGATTGCACATCACTATTTAGAACACACGAGAATGTTGGTGGACCAGGCCGACTTATGCTACTGACGTATGACTTTTATTACTCTCACATAAAGTTTAAAATTATCTAATTCGTTCGGGATAAACCTTTGAATTAAATTAAATTCAATTTTAAATCGAAATATAAAATACAACATTTACCGGTGAAATGTAATGCCTTCATTATATGATATTTTGTCTGTGCTTCTATTTCTGCACTCTAAAACAGCACAGTATCGCATGTTTACGTGTTTTTTTATTTTATTTATCCGAGAACATCAGCCGTCCGGTGCCGCATAGTACGCGATTGAGAATGAGTGCGTCCTGTACTGCAGCGCTAATTTATGACACGCGAGATCCGCCTACTTACCATTTCCCCCTACCTCTTTCTTCCGTGCCTGTGTTAATGGTTAGGTGGCGGTACATGTGTCCTGCTATACAGGAGGTGATCTGTGGCTAGAAGTTACCTGGTAGCGATACACGTGTCCGGCTATATAGGGGGTGACCTGTGGTGTTACCTGGCGGCGGCGCGACGGCCGCACGAAGCTGAGCAGCTGTATGGCGGCGCGCACGTCGCCGGCCGCGCGCGCCGCCAGCGCCGAGAGCGCCCGCGGATGCACCTGCAAGATTTACCACTAATTATATTAAGATGTAAATTACTTGTTGTACCACTTGATTTAGTTAAAAATCGTACCGTAAGAAGTCATTCCATAACCAAGTTAAGATTCACCTGACAAGGGTTTGTCCCTTTCACACTTCAAAAAATATCGGCTATCCTGCTGTCAGAGTAAAAAATACTCTAACGAAACTAATTTGGAAGGCTTTCTTAGTGTCAATCAAGGATCGAGCTGCCAAAAGAGCATATCTCGGACAATAAATATCAACAAACGAAAGATGAAGTGGCCAAAGATATCCAAGAGAGCTAGAATTCGCGAGCCGACTGGTCAAACTTGGCACAAAATAGGAAAGAGCGGGGCACTTTGATGTAGCCAAGGTACATCTGATAATGAAAGCACTTTAAGCATTTACTGCCGGTTACTTTCGCTAGATAGTAGTGGTTATACTATGTTAGAGGCCTTATAGGAGGCTTGAAAACTTCAGACACTGAGTTGGTCACACAACCTCCACCAATCCGGACTTGGCCCCCGTGTGTGGAGTATGGCCTAACCTTCCCGAAGTATAAGAAGAGACCCGTGCTCCTGCAGTGGGGACGATATCGGTTAACATATAAATTCTTACCATTAGTTAGTGTCCATACCTGCAAGCCTTCCTTTACGGCCACCAGTGACAGACGAGCCGTCAGCCGCGCCAGCGAGACGCCTCCCACTTGCACCACCAACGCGACTGGCCTGCCGAGTGGACACTTTTAATAATCATCATCATCATCAGCCGAAAGACGTCCACTGCTGGACAAAGGCCTCCCCCAAGGATTTCCACACCGACCGGTCCTGTGCGGCTCGCATCCAGCGGCTTCCCGCAACCTTCACCAGGTCATGGGTCCACCGAGTGGGAGACCTGCTTACACTGCGTCTTCCGGTGCGCGGTCGCCACTCGAGAACTTTAATGCCCCAATGGCTATCTGTTCTACGAGCTATGTGCCCCGCCCACTGCTGCCTCAGTTTAGCGATCCTGTGAGCTATGTCGGTAACTTTAGTTCTCGTACGTATCTCCTTATTTCTGATTCGATCGAAACACCAAGCATAGCGCGTTCCATCGCCCTTTGGGTGACTGCGCCGTTTGTGTGCCTTGAACTTTTAATAATATTTTTATTTATTTCTTATAAAGTACAACTTCGAAATGAGAAACGTACCAAAAAAAGAAAAGGAAACAAAGGAAGACCTTATCGATATGGTTCTTTGTCTTTCCAAATCAGTCGGTAGCGGAATCACAAAGACGGACATAAAGGACATCTACCGAGTGCGAGGAAAAAAGGAGGGACCCACAATCGCACCCATTATAGTGGAGACATGCTCAACGTTAGTAAGAAATGATTTACTGAGACTCTGCAAAGCATTCAACATCAAACATAAGGACAAACTGCGAGCACTACATCTTGGCTTCCATAGACATGAAGATACTCCGATTTTCATATCAGAAAATCTGACCGCCAAAGCATCCAGACTACATTTCCTGGCAAGAGACTTGGTAAAAACAAAAAAGTACAAATTCTGCTGGACTGCCTACGGTAAAGTCTACGTCAGAAAGGATGAGACCACGCCAATAATTAATATAAAATCTGAGGCTCAATGTCACCACCTAATGAACTCTACCTGACTATATTTATCTTGTCTTTCTGTTGATAGAATCGGCCTAAAAATGTTAATAAAGTATTGTCATAGATACTTCCCATACACAAATAACACATACACAAAACTCAACCACAAAACTATAATTATAAGTACACAAAATGCTTCTACACATACACACCCCTTACCTATGTTTAAATCAATATTACAATCACAGCTACTGCTCCGACTCTCCTACGGTGGATCGAGTTACCTTTATGTACACATATCAATACTGTCTCCCGTACTTATTATTCTCTATTATGGATAGCACCTTAAATGCAATAAATGAAATAGATAGCTTTGAGATAGCTCACTCCGTACAGTGTGACCTAGAGGAACTATCTCAACATATTCATATAAATAAAAACGACTTAACACTATTTTCTCAAAATATAAGGAGTATATACAAAAATTTTGATGATTTTTCCGTTATTTTACCCACATTGTCATTTCAGCCTGATGTTATCACATTAACAGAATGTCAGCTCAGCCCACATAAACCTATCCCTCAACTCTTAGGTTATACTGCATTCGAAACCACGAATCATTTGAACCAAAATGATGGAGTGGTGGTTTATATCAAAAGCTCACTTAAATCAAATATAAAAGAAATTAAACTTAAGCATGCATCCTGTTTACAAGTGGATTTATTAAACCATTTAATTTTGTGTATATATCGCTCACCATCTAACTCAAATGCTGAGATATTTTTAAATTCTTTGAATGAACATCTAGATACCCTTAAAAGTCAGAAAAATATTATTATTGCCGGGGACATAAATATAAACACAATCGTCAAAGAAAACGAAAATACATACGAGCGTTATAATCGCCAAAATTATCTTGATATGCTGACATTACATGGCCTTCTCCCCGGTCATAATTTACCAACTAGGGACAAAAGTTGTTTAGACCACATTGTATTAAAATTGGATACAAAAAAGCTATCTGCTTTTATAGCCGTTCTAAACACTTCCGTAACTGATCATTTCATTTAACGAGAACAATTGACTAGATCTTTAAATAATACGAAGCTACTTTGGAACAACATAAAAAAAATTACATACACACAAAAATACAAAAACCCTAATAATGAACTCCTAAACATTAAAACTTGCCCTCAAGAAAGTGTCAATTTTATTAACGAGTTTTTTGTTAACATAGGGAAAGAATTAGCATCAAAAATTCTGGAAACTTACGACACCCATATAAAAAATGATAGTTTTATTTCAAGTTCTCAAATGTCATCCTTTGTGCTTTTTGATGTTGATTGTGATGAAGTTAATTTTATTCTAACAAATTTAAAATCTGATAGTGCTCCAGGTTGGGACAATATTTCGACCGGCTTCTTAAAACTTGTCAAACATGACATTATTCCAGTTATCCCACACCTTGCCAACATTTGTTTTAAAAATGGTGTATTTCCACAACAACTGAAGCTGTCTATAATTACTCCCATATACAAGGGTGGGGACAGAGATGATATAAATAATTATCGACCTATTTCGGTATTGCCATCTATCTCAAAAATTTTAGAAAAATTATTAAACAACAGATTAGTAAAATACTTTGATACTTTTAATATATTATCCGAGTCCCAGTACGGCTTCAGAAAAGGAAAATCAACTGAGGATGCTGTGGCTGCTCTAAGTTCTGTAATTGTAGACAAGCTAGATAATGGTAAAAAGTGTGCCACAGTATTTTTAGTCCTAAAAAAGGCTTTTGATACAGTCTCTGTCCCAACCCTTGTGAAAAAACTTGAAGCATATGGTATAAGAGGTACCCCACTAGCACTTTTTAGAGATTATCTAACCGACAGAAAACAAAAAGTGAAGGTGGGCCAACACATTAGTTCTGAAAAGCAAATAGAATTTGGTGTGCCTCAAGGCAGCGTACTAGGGCCTACGCTGTTTCTTGCATATATGTATTAATGAGCTCTGTACATTAAAACTAAAAAATGCTCATATATTTGCTTACGCTGATGATACAGCAGTAGTTTTCGAAGGAACTACTTGGGATAGTAATTCGTACAGAAGCATGAAAACTATTGCTAGCTGGCTTAGTAATAATCTACTAACTTTAAACACAAATAAAACAAACTACATTTGTTTTAGTCTCAATAAACGTACCCAACCTAGAAATGACCTTAATCTAAAAATTCATAAATGCAACGGAATATTACAATCTTGTACATGTCCTATAATAGAAAAGACTACAAACACTAAATATCTTGGAGTCATGGTAGATCAAAGATTATCATGGCACAACCAAATAGATCAAATTTCAAATAGAGTAAGGAAGCTATCATGGATCTTTAAAACCTTAAGACATGTTATTCCAGTTACAAACATTGTAAAAAGTTCTGCAATCACAAATAAACCCAAAACTAACTTACTAGACACTTTGTATATAGTATTGGTGCAATCAGTTTTAATTTATTGTCTTACTATCTGGGGTGGTGCCAGTAAAATAAAATTCCTGGAATTAGAAAGATCACAAAGATCACTACTTAAAGTTATGCATTTTAAGCAAAGGAGATTTCCAACTGATGAATTATATAATTATATAAAGTTCTTTCAGTTAGAAAACTTTTCATCTTTCAATTAATTATAAAAAAACATAAAAGCTTAGGCTTTGATCCTAAGATATTAAAGAAAAGACGAAATGATATAGTAGCATCCTGTCAAGTGACGAAAACAGCTTTTGCACAACATCAATACAATTCCCTATCATCGTATCTATACAATAAGATTAATAGAAAGACTAATATTTATTCCCTTAATACGCACGATTGTAAAGAGACAATAGTTAAATGGCTTAACACTCTTGATTATGAAGAAGTTGAAAGTCTCTTTAAGTACATGGCCTAAGATAAAATTTATACTAACAATCACTCACATACCAACAAAAACATACAACAATCACACACATTCTAATATGTAAACACACACGCACCCACTCACACACCTACACACCCACACACACACACATACACACACACACACACACACGCACGCACGCACGCACGCACGCACGCACGCACGCACAAAAGCACCCACAAACCCACACTTAGTTATTTGTTAAATATTGTTTTGTTTTTGGCTAGTATTTTTTTTTCTTATTGTTGTTAATATTTCTTTTTTTATTATTATTATTGTTTTGTATCTCTTATAATTTTAGTTATGGAAGAGCGGATACTTCTGGCACAAGTATTTTTATACTTAAAAGAAGTATCCTACATCATAATATTGTTATGTACAATGAGATACTGCAATAAATATTTTTTCATTTTCATGATAAGTGCTATTTTAGAAACAGTTTTCTAGACCCCCACTAGGATTCCCTGTGTTGGAGATAGTATCAGAGTACTAGGAGACCACTCTTAGTGTAGCAACAAACGAAACAATATTGGTCAACCATATGCTTTTTCGCTAATCTACTCAATTACAATTCCTTTGAGGAAAGCCACCTACATATCAGCTAAAGATCTACTTTAGTGTAGCGATATACCTACGGAAAAAACGCGAGCGAAATTTCAATACATTGCCCATAATGTTATTTAAGTTACCCAACATGTTACCCAGTCATGACATGAGCAACCTAATACGTCGACGAGTAAATTCAGCCCTTGGCCACGGGGTCTCATTGCATACAACGAAAACCTTAGTTCATTAAAATGTCAATAGATGGCACGAAAAGTATCGATTTGTAATCGAAGTTCATGCAAAACGAAGAAAAACCCCATTAAGTTGCTAAAAATAAGTGATACAATACGATTGAAAAATGTAATAGGTGGTTCACGTTTTGTTTTTCATATTTCAAATTATGTATTTTTATTTAGTAATATCACAGATAATATAATACTAGTAGGTTATGTGCAAAAAAAATCAACAAAAGCAAATGAAGGTACTGGTAAGCAACCAGAATATCTTCATTTAAAGCCCGCGCCCTATATGTCGCTAGTAGCAGTAGTTCTCAATGACTGAAAAAAATAGCCCGAAGAATAGCCCGAGTTACGGCAGTCACATTTCGTTGTATGACATGAGGTATCTGTACGTTAGTATTATAAAATCTGTGCCTTGGCTTTCGCTGAACTTCGCGTATTTTCCGCCGATGTATTGCTACACTAAAGTAGAGCTTTAGTTGTTAACTAGGTGACTTCAATCAAAGGAATCGTAGTTCAGAAGATAAAAAACAGATAGCCGATACGAAACTATAAGCAAAGTAACTATAATAAAGAGAACGACAATTTGTATTTATTACCTTAATGGCCGTAGCGAGGTGGCATACAGATCGTTGCAGATAGCTATGACGGGACGGCGCAGCGGCTGCGACTGGGACTTGCCCTTCTTTTTACCGGGTTCGGTTCCCGTCGCGGTGCACCACTTTACTAACAGCTCAACAGTCGGCAGCGGCGCGCCGTCTATTTCGTCTGAAAAGGCGTTTAGAGGATTTTAAGATTGTATTTTTCGAATAAGGTTGCGGGAAGCCGCTGGATGCGGGCAGCACAGGACTAGTCGGTGTTGAAATCGTTAAAATATTGAATTCGCTTTTTGTAAATTTTACCCAAGAACCAAGAACATTTTTAAAATGTCTACCAAACATACCTCTAAGTGTGATTCCGAGAGTAGCATGAAAACCAGAAACAAAATCATTTAACATTTCTACAGAAAGGTAGTACTTATAAAGTTGAACGCAGAGAAACATGCGGGAAGGTGTAATATGTTTATTTATTTTTTCATGCGCTACAAAGCTTTCGTGTTTCCTGCAATTATGTGTATTGTAGCAGACGTTGCGTTGCGTAACTATGGTTGTACAGGGTAAGATTTAAATAGCGGACCTTTTACTGTGGCTTCTAGACATGACACTAAAAAACATTCTCAAACTAGGATTCCCTGTATAATGCTAGCAAGTTGCTCTACTGTTTTAATCAAAGGTCTATTTAGCGAAAAATTTAACATAACTTATTGTTGATGAACTCAACTAGCCTATTACCATATCACATTACCAGAAGAAAAAAGCTAAACACTAGAATCACTTACCCAGTATAAGACAGTTGGGTCGCTTGTCCTTGTCTAGCACGGATCGCATCAGAGTTGCATTCTGTAGCGCCGTACGGAACGCCTCCGTGCTGCGCTCGTCTGAAGCATTCAGCTCTACGGGCCGGTAGCCTGGGAAATGTACAGAATTGACCCGTATTTTTTAAGTAAAAGCCGGCCTAGTGCGAGTCAGACTCGTGCACCGACGGTTCCGTACAAACTTGGTATTGAGGGACAAACTTTGCTGTTGGAAAAGCTAGGTCGCGGTTGTGGTTAGTTTACCAACTGCAAAAAGTTTACAATAGCATTTTTTTGTGATGTAACTACTACGGTTTTCGGATTTCTCCCTTTACTTGTACGTGCTATAAGACATTGTTTCTTGCCAAATTCCATTCCATGACTCTAGGTTTTGATTCCTTTGTGAGTGTCAAAATATGCGGCATAAACGGCCGCATCTTTTGATTGCGTTTGATTTCGATTTTCCACCGCAAAAACTAAAACTGTAATATAAATTTAGAAGTACAGTAGGCACAAAAATATTTACCTGCTATTTTGGCTAGCAAATGTGCTAGAGTCGTTTTGCCTACACCCGGTGGTCCACACAGTAGCGCCACCTGAAAGTTTTTTATTATTATTATTATTTAACAAGAAATATCATTTTACTTTTTCAAATCAATCACAGTAAAATAAATAAGAAAACATTTATATCGGAGTTGAAAAGGCCATCCAGTAGTAACAAGAATAATAAATATGCATTAACAAATTAAATGATTCATGTGAAATGTTTTAACCATATCACACCGCGAACCATTTTACATTTCTTTTTAACTGACTTCAAAAAAAGGAGGAGGTTCTCAATTCGTCGGAATCTTTTTTTTATGCATGTTCACCGATTACTCGAAGACGCCTGAACCGATTTGGATATATTTTTTTTTTTGTTCAAAAGGGTATACTTCACAGGTGGTCCCATGTACATTTTATCGAAATCGATTCAGCGGTTTTTGAAAAAATCAATAAAAAACCATAGCACAATTGGAGTTGTTGCGATTGAAGTTGGTTGTTTTTAACGTATTCAGCGTGGTCAATTATCATAAACAAACTGTAGCATTGTGAACAGTGGACTACCTTATAGATGTAGGTAGCGCAGGACCGGTCGGCGTGGAAATCCTTGGGAGAGGCCTTTTCTAGCAGTGGACATATTTTGGCTGATGATGATGACAATTACCTTACGGTGGAGTGGAGGCCTTTGTCCAGCAGTGGGCGTATTTTGGCTGATGATGGTGACGTATTTTGGCTGATGAAGATGGTGATGATTACCTTATGGTG
Organism: Coleophora deauratella; assembly: GCA_958295455.1. Classification (NCBI taxonomy): domain Eukaryota; kingdom Metazoa; phylum Arthropoda; class Insecta; order Lepidoptera; family Coleophoridae; genus Coleophora; species Coleophora deauratella. The sequence goes on along the minus strand of OY282406.1, from coordinate 12,157,875 downwards.
CGGCCTGCCGTCGTCGTCGACCTCGGGCTGGCTGTCCTTCTTGCCGCGCCACTTATTCACGAACTGGAACTGTCCCGTGCGCTTGCTAAATGTGTTGCGTTGTTGCGGCTCCTTGGTCTTCACCTCCTTTTTAAATACTATCTGAAAAGTACCAAGGAAGTTTTATTTCGTCGCTCCAGGAGGGGCTGGATGCGGTATGCAAGTCTATGGTTTTACCTGTATTTTTCCTTTCTCAGATTCAGTTTCAATATCAAAGAGATGGAATATATTCCATCTCTTTGATTTGCTATAGCAGTGAACAAGCTTTACCATCAAGTTATCTATAATCCTATCACTATCATCACTCTGAGTCGAGTGGAACTTTGTTTTATTTAGTAATTCACACATCTGACAAACATTTGGCTAAATAGCTTTTATTTTAATAATAAAATCGTTAATAATAAAAATTTGGACATGCAAATCACTGGAAAAGCTGACTAAACATAACACAATGTAATCTTATAAGTACTATTTATCCCAGAAAAGTGAAACAACTTTTTTTTTTAACTTCTTTCATCAAGTTTAGGGCTAGCTAGAGAATTTTTAAAAGTCAAAATGTTTTTTATTTAAGTAGATGTTGTACACATACTTTTTAATAGTCTCTTTTTCTACCTAGTACACGTTTCTTTTTCTACCTAGTACAAAGTTCCTACCACTCGGAACTTGTACACTCAACGTTTCGGGAAGTGCTAGCGGAGCGAGAAGAAACGTCGAGCGCAAAAGAAACTTGCCCCAACACATTTTTTAAAAATACTTAATTTTTAATACAATTTATGTCGTTACTGGCACTAAGAGCTGGAGGATCTATACATGTGCATACATCTTTATCATTTACATAGTCTAGTGTTTTATGATAACTATTGGAACATAGACATTTCTTCACGAGTTTTAAACTTATTTTCTGGCAAGCTGTCAAGAATTTTACTATAGAATTTAATACACTGCCTCAAGTATCTTATTCACAAATTACCTTATCCCACAAGTGTAACCAATGCAGCAATGCCCTATTAACTGGCTCCTCAGACAGCAGGTCAAGATAGGACTCCGGTTTGTATTTCTCGACCCACAAGCTGTTACCGTTCACATCACTGCCCACCTCACTGACCACTGGCAGTGTGGTTTGGGACTGCTCAATTTCTACTTGCTGCTTCTCTGCTAACTGTAAAAATAATCAATTAATTAATTGGCTGAAAAGGACCATCATTTTATAATGTACACTGTAATCATAAACATTTTTGTAAACATTTTTTATCTCAATGTACGTCGGTGGCGCAGCGGGTTCAAATCCTGGCCAGTGCACCAAGTTTTTTCGAAACTTACATGCATTTTCATACCAACTGCTTTAACGGTGAAGGAAAACATTGTGAGGAAACCTGCAAATCTCATTTCAAGATGTATGATGGTCGCATTGCACACGTCCATAGGTGTAAATCTTAATACACTAAATGTGACCGCGGGTGATGCTAAATGTAACACTAGGCAACCGCCATCTATACCTTGTCTATAGGACAGTTAAATGTGCCACATGATAAGAAAGAGATCTCAATGCAAACCATAGTAGTACATTTACTTTTATTCCTACATTGAGAATGTTTCAAATTAAAATTCAACAAGATATAATAATTTGTAATTTGTTAGCTATTGTGATGGCTACCACATTGTGACTTCCCATCAGATGAGATTCAATAAAATACAAGTTTTTTTTTTTAATAAAACAATAAACCTACTATTTTCCTCGCTTCCTCCCATATGCCTGCATATGTGGGGTTCAACGAGGGTAGTTCCATAGGTATCTCCAGTGACTTGTCCCATGAGTCCTCCGACTCAAGCCTTACATATACACGGTCTCCATCAGAGTTTGTAAGTGGTAAGAACGGCCATCTGGAAAATAGGGTTAGCAATTAACAGATAGTGTGTTGGCAAAAATTATAATAAGGCAACAGAAACTAACAAAACAAACAAACAAAAGAGTGACTATCTATGCAATCCAGCATAGGAACTGTGATGGGAACTTTTAGGTAGGATAGAGTTTTGGGTAGTATTCTTTTTAAGTAAAAACACAAAAGTGTAATAAAAAAGAATTCATATAAAAGCACAATAATATAATTAATAGAAACAAAAATAATGTAACACATTTTTAAAGTACACTCATTTATATCCCATTATTTGATACAGAATACAGACATTAAGCTAGTTTTTAAATTTTAATTTCTAAATACCTACAATCTACAATATTTTCCATGTTCAAATGAAAATAAGAACTTTTTATATAGGATCCTTATGAAATACCTAAAAAAAACCACGGCTTCTACTCTTGAAACTGAACAACTTTCCCCAAGAAACCTATACTCAATTCGCAAAAAAATTTTTGGATTCCTCATACTAATCAATCAACTGATCTGCAGATTTTGTATGGGAAGTCCAAATTTTTTTTTGCAAATTGAGTATAGGTTCCTTGGGAAAAGCTGTTTAGTTTCATGTGAAGAACCCACTGTTAAATTTTTTTCAGGTACTTTAGAAGGACCCTATATAATTAATATATTTAGTATGTATAGCAGTACCACTCTGAACTTGGCCCCCATGCATAGACCTAAGCTATTCAAGCAATGGGAAAAGACCCATGCCCCAGCAATGGGAACATTGTAGGTTGTTAACGTATGCAACTATAGCGGCTCACACATATATCAGTCGTCAAGTTCTTTTGGATTGTCTCCAATTTTATATTTAAAAATTACTGATACGTTACATACCTTGGTATATTGAGCGTCATGTTCTCCTTTGTGTCATAGTTTGTATGAGAGCTTTGAAGTCGACCTGTAGGCTCCAGAAGCATCTGCCGTAACTTCCTCTGCTCAATAATCTTCTCAATTAATTCTAAATCATTCTCCTCTTCAGTCTTTTGCCTTTTACTTGGCAAATTTACTTCATCAAAGTCTATATCACAGATATCGCCAAACAGCTCCTCGGCAGTTCTCTTATTAGAAACATTTACTGGTGTCAGTAAATCATCCATAGGTTGTAGACTGGGTGTCAAAGAAATCCCATTGCTTTCTAAAGAATTTGTTTTACTAACAGAGTTATTTTCAAAGTTTTTCTCAGCCAAAGCATTTTTTGGGGCGGGACTCGAAAAATCCAGGCTTCTTTTGGCCTGAATTGGTTTAGTTTTAACAGGGTTACCCTCTGGAAGTATGAAAAGTTTATGTGTAAGTTATAGGGAGTAATTGACTTGTAACACTAATTAAACAACTTTGAAACCATGCAGAGACGTCACTTACGATTTTCATCATCCTCTTCTCGCAATAACTCTAAGTCATCTGCGTACATGAGCTCATATTCCTCATCGGGATCCGGATAATCACTCATGTTGAAAATATACCGAACAAACTGTGATTTCCAGTAAAAGATTTAAGCCAATAGAATCCTTAAAAAGAACACTCTTTAATTTTTAGATCAACACTCCATAGTTACATATTTTAAAATAAATGATAAGATATTTTAGAATTAAAAATATCAAAATACAAAATATAAACAATATGATTGTCAATGTCAAAATGACAACAGAAAGCGCGCGAGCACGCGCATTGTGACTTCATTCCAAAATATAATACAATACCCATCAAGAGTATCGAATGTGTGTTATTTATTACCATGCTTCCTCACCTCAGAGAATCGCTAAAAATCATCCTCAAATCAAATCAACCTACTCCCTAACCTTATTATTATTCTACTTTATTTAATATTTGACCTAGCCAGCTTGGTTCTAGTTTTTGGATTTGCTCTGATTGATTAATCAATAATAGTTTTAAGCCTTTTACAGCGATACGAAACAACAATCTGCAGGTCGTTCGTAGCAAATGTTGCTTTTGGTGCCATACAGACAGGGCAGAAAAAATGAAGACGTAGAATAGAACCTAAACCTTCGTGCGTTTGCCAAGGAGTTTTAAGTTGGTTTTAAGAATAAAATGTAAACAATAGGGAATTTTCCACGGCTTTCTCTAAACTCAACTAGATGGCGCTGATCAATATTGGAAATAACAAAATCTCTAAAAAATCGTCAAAACTGATTGATATTACTGACTAATATCATAATAATGATGAATAGCTTTCGAAGATTAGTTTTCATTGAATATTTTTTTGTATTTTGATTCAAAAACTACTTTTCATAATTTTTGATGCACAAAGCTTATTAGTATCGTTATTGTGTTTCAAATTGTGTGTTATAAATTGCATTTTAATCATTAAAATCTATTTATTTTTGGTTCGGAAGAAGAAATTACATATATAACAGAGAAACCAGAACGCATTCAGGTCATCCATATGACCAAGTTGGAAATTTATCGTTTCTATTAATTCAATTAATAAGAATCTATGTTCAAGTGGCTTTTTATATGTATATTTTCAACAATATTAAATCTAATTTACTACCATAAATTCTACGCTGCTTTTAAAAATACATTGCCAAAGCTTAGAAACGCTATCTATTGAGAATCTTATGAACGGTGTGATATACGTCATCTGAAAACTCCCTATTGTTTTGTTGTCCAAGTCATCACGCCATCATCCTAAAAACACATATCTGTTTAATTCGAAATGTGTTCTATAACTACTGATAACCAAGCTTAGACATACTTTTCAAAAGTCTAAGTATTTATTTGCGAAACTAAGTGTACAAATAGATGGTCGTTACAAAAAGGAACTTACAACTTAGTTACCCTCTTCGGGCAAAGTAGAAAGAGAGAACGTCATAATAATATTCAAAGAAAGAAAAATCTTAAAAATGGCTATAATAATATCTACGAAACTTTTTAAATATTTAAAAATAAAATAAAAATTGTACCTGACTCCGTTCAAAGATTTTTTTAAACAACTGCAGTTTGATGATATACAAAGGCTTTAATGCGATGTCCTTGATGAATCGATCCGGCTGCGGCTCTTTATGATTCTTAGTACCTACGTCATACAAATCTACTACCTATAGTTGACTTGCAGTGTAAATTTATAAATAAATGCACAAGTGATTGTACATATAGAAATGCAATAGCTGCTTAAAAATTACTTATCTAATTAAAATCAAAATCAGTGTTAGATGATAGTATACTATTATAGCTGTTGCATATTTTTATGGTTTCATGTGACTAAAAACATCTTCTGGACTTTCTTACTCTATTGTTCTTTATTATGTTATAATATAAACTATTGTTTGATTAATGATAGATCGGAAACATTGATCGTACAAGACCCGAGTGGAAGGAACCAGGTTTTTTTATAGAAGAATGTATAGAGCATCTTAAATATATGAAAAATATCTACCTTTTTGAGTTACTAAAGGTCAATGTTAAATGAAACTCCACAGTTTATTTATACGAAAGTATTTTTTTAATAATTGGTTATATTTACAATAGATTAATTAACAAACGTGAATTATGTGATTAATATTTAGAGGAGGTCTGTTCACAATAAACCTTCGATACCTTTCGTTAATTAATGCACTCATTCGAGAACATGCACACTTGGCTGGTACAGACAGAGTATTTTGTTTTTTCATATATTATAATATCAGAGCTCGGCATATTATGCCACAGATTGTTTTTAACACTATTATTCAGATATTCTAATTGGAATACATGTGGATATTTTATGATAAAATAATACATAAGAAATACATCTTAAATAAAGTTAAATACTAATTATCATATAACAATGAGTTAAACAAAACCTGACAAAACTTATTTTCAAATGAGATCAATATTTTAATGAATTTTGTGATTCATAGTTACAGTAAAAATGAAATTATTGCCTTATTATCTTTAACTTATAAGTAATCACACCTAGGTATGCATGTCTTGTAAATATGACAACAACTGATCGACACAAATAAATAAAAATAAGATAACAAAATATATCATATCACAAAACACAAAGCTAATTTAAGTTTCATAAACATCACAGACATCTACAAGTTACTAATAAGTAAATAATGACTTGGAACTTAATTTTATTTTTTTTATTTTATTTTTGCTTTTAATTAAAATTACATTTTAAGTAATGTCTACTCATAATCCAGACTGCCAAACATTTACCTTACTAACAATTTACCTTAACTAACCGGCACTCGGCATGAACAATTTTTTTAACCGTACGGAATGAAATCATCTTAATAAATAAAACCTATTATTTTATTTAGTGACTAGAAATATTAGTAATTTAGCTGCGTATAACCTATCTACGGATACTTTTACCGAAAAGAGTAGTTTTTCAAAACTGTAAAAGTTATTTATTAGTACCTACGTTCCCTAATATTTTGCATAGCTGTTTTTGCCATATCGTTTTTATATTAACCACTTGTAAGAAGAGCACAATCGCCTTTATAATTAATTTTAGTCTGACCTTTATGTTTTATGTACTCATCATATAACATATGCTTTATTGTATCTATAGTGAATTTGAAACTTTTAAAAATGTTAACAAAAACGTAGCTCCCGTAATAGGTAATTCAATTATTTTGAATTTTTTATTATAGTAAAACTTTGCCCATAAATTTTAACTACTTATGTATTTATTTGACCTATATTTTATTTTCATCAAAAACCGTCGTTTGTTTTGAAATAGAATATCTCTATCACACAATTTGAGCTCTATTCATTTGTCATGATATCCATTACCTGCATCTTATATGCACTTAACTAAGTACATATAATATTTTCTTGATTTCGGTTTCGGTGTTTGGGTTGTGTCATTTTATTACCGACTTCAGAAAGCCGAGTGCCCTTCCAGGCGCAAACTTAGCCTTCATTAATTTTTAAACTATCTTATGACTTACTATTATTTAATCGATATTATTACTGTACAAAACGCTTAACCTTTCACAAAATTTGATCTATTTTATTTAAATTAAATACTCCCTTGCCTCAAAGTCGCAACGAGCTTTAAGCCATCGGTGTAATACGTACACTTCATTGAAGGGTTTAACCGGTTTCACGGAGCTTCTATTGCATCCTCCCGCCTGCCAATCATTCCACTAATAATCATCTAACTATGGCAAATACAATCAATTCACTACGAGTACCAAATTCTTATCTTACTTTGCTAATAATCTGCTGTCCTTGGACTAATATATTTGCTGTTATTACAGCTCAAGAAAATAATGACAGACACTACTTAGAGAAGAGACCAACAGATACGGTACGTAATATTATAAACTAGGTCTATTTTGAAGAATGTGTCTATGTATTGTTTTTTTTACCCTTAATATACACTGAAATGAAAAATACCGGCCAATACATGGTAAATAACAATGATAAAAGTGATTTACGTTTTTCATGGATCATGTTTTTTTTTTTGTGATATATGTTCATTAGTCTTATATTTTAGCAATAGCAATATTGTCAGTTCAAGTGAAATTTAAGTACTTATAACTTATTTTGCAGTTCCTGAACCTTAGGTATTTAAATACACTGTAATTACATATTTATGTGTCGTACTCAGAATTAAGAAAGCAGTAAGTACCGTACCAGTGGAATCGAAAACACACTATGACTAGTGGCATCCTCTCTTGAATAGCCTCTTGTTTCAAAATGGTCTATAGAGGCAGTGGACGTGTATTTTTACGTTCTATGTCTGCTTCCCGCCATCGTTACCGGAAGCGGAACCAAAGGCGTAATAAACTTCATCATTCTTCATCCGACATTAAAACCGTGCCTAAAGTACATTGATTAACTAATAATGATTTGATTTATTTATTAATTCGAAATACACTTTGAAAAGTATTGGTCACTTCGTCTTAGTTTGTCACTGAAAATCCACCGGGCTGGTTTATCTTTAGTTTGCTGGCCTCTAAACTAAAAAACGACTAAAAATTTCAAATTTTTATTTCAGAACTTAATTTTTTTTAAATCTCATAACGACGAGGACTGACCAAGACCTTCAATTGTATACAGCCGACATCAAACGCGACTGGGTCGGTCTGTCAGCGCCAACCGCAAAACAGCGACCTCTGTATGTCAGGCGGCCGTCATCGCATGCGGTGGCACCGGCGCCGGGTGCGTCGGCGGGGGCGGAGTCTCCACAACACCACACGCTTTCAGCTCCGTGAACACTTCGGTAAAGAAACCCGGCTCGGAGTTAATCCGCAACATGTTGAACGATAGCCTGTCTACGATGAGTAAGCATCTGTCCCAGAATTTGTCTTTAGAGTCCTCGACGAGGAAGGGTTTGAGCGGGTAGGAGATTTCGTTCCCCATGTAGGAGTAGGATAGGTAAAGGCAGGTGAGGACCACGGCTTGCAGGTCTTGGGGCCGCGCGATGCGGTCTCCGTCGACTAACTCTCGGACCAGCATGTAGACGAAAACCACGTTCGCTGGGTTGATGAACGCGACGTCCTGGAATGAGAGAAACGTGGATTTAATTGTGTTTATAAATTCATTATTCAAAAACCTAAAGGGGGTAAACGTAAAGGGTGTGTTCGTTTAGGAACCAGCGGATATAAACTGAATAGAGTAAGGTGGCGTTTAAAATTACATTAGAGACAGTAACTATTATCCTTCCATTCCTCGCAAGCCACGTTAAGCCGTTGTTGCCGACTGCTATCAATATATGGCAGTCGGTATTGGTATGTCAGAAGCCTTATAGGCGGTTTGAATAGTTCTAACACTGGGGTTGGCCACTAGCCTCATAATCTCCACCAATCCGGACTTGGCCCCTGCGTGCGTATGGAATATGGTCTAAACTTCCCGTTCCTCGGGATTATTATTACGGTAACGGTTATTGCATACCCTAGGAGTGGGGATAGTATGAGTTGTTATAGTGCGTTTCAACAAATAGTTCCTATGCCGTTATATTGTCTCCCCTGTCTATCAACGACATCAACACGCAAAAACGCTTCTACCGATTTTGTTAGTGTGTGTCTGCGTTCTATGTAGTGTGTGTCTGAGTTCTATGTAGTGTGTGTGGAAAACATTGCTGCCAACATAACGGCATAGGAACTATTTGTTGAAACGCACTCTAACGAAAATAGGCATAAGTTTTATAAAGTTAAATTAGTGGATATTGAATTAATGAGTAAAGTTTCAAAAGAACCAAATTCACAAAAGTGTAAAGGTGAAACAATCAGTTTCAAGACGCCACGTCACGACACGGTTCTTACATTGTAGTCTCAAATCGGGGTTAATGACGTAATCGCCCTACTTTTCAAGTCATGTTTTATAATTTCAGTTTTGTACCTTACTTTAATACAGAACTGAAATTACCTGTAATTATCTAGTCTAAATTAAAAGAAATTAGACCTGATTACCAATCAAAGAGCCGATTGGCGTGATGCGGTACAGGACAGGAAAGAGTGGCGAAATTTGGTGTTGGACGCTAAGATCGTCTTTGGGTCGCGGAGCCAGCGAAGTAAGTTGTAGTAATAAAATATAGTAAATTAACAAAAAACCCGACTGCTATTATAAAAATGCCCACCCCAATGGGAATAGGGCGTGATACGAGTATGTATGTAATATGTATGAATGCTTTAATTTGCAATTCTGCGATGCGAAATTGCTAGACGGTCCTTTTTACCCGACTGCGCCAGAAGGAGGGTTATGTTTTTCGAGTGTGTCTTAATTTTTTTACTTGTCTTATTTTTGAAAAATAGCGTACTCATTAGCATTCACATTTTATAGTGTTGGGAAACCATGTTATGAAGTTCGTTATATAAACTTAATAAAAGAGGTTTTCCAACTCTATGAAATATCAGTAATGTTAAGTAGGTACGCTATAGTATTTTCAAAAATAAGACAAGACGTAAGAAAAAATGAAGTAAGTATATGTGTATTTCTTTGGCACGCTCTGTAGCCTAAACGGCTGGATGATTTTAGCTTGAGAGGTGTCGTTAAATTCGTCTTGATCCCGAGAATGAGATAGGATATAATTTATTTTTAAATATAAGGTGCTACTTTATTAGTGCCCGATATTTTAGTCAGTGCTCCTACTCCTGATTATGATCAACTTTCCCCAAGAAACCCATAGTCAAATCGCAAAAAAATTTTTTGGACTCTTCATACATATCGATCAGCCGAGCGCCCAAATTAGTATGAAGAGCCCAAAAATTTTTTTGCGATTTGACTATGGGTTTCTTGGGGAAAGTTGATCAGAATCAGGAGTAGAAGCACTGACTAAAATATCGGGCACTAATAAAGTAGCACCTTATATATAGGGTGACTGTAAATTAGTTCTTGATACCACAGGATATGCATGTGCTCATGATAACAAACAGCTTTCCCTAAGGAACCGATAGTCAAATCGCAAAAAAATTTTGGACTCTTCATACTAATTTGGATTTTGGCCGTTCCGTAGACAGATTTGTATGGAGGGTCCAAAACTTTTTTTGAGATTTGACCATGGGTGCCTTAGGGAAAGTTGTTTGTTATCATGAGCACATGCATATCCTTTGGTATCAAGAACTAATTTAAAATCACCCTATATTTAGTCAGGTTATTTTTTTAATATGGTTAGGTTATTGAATTATTTTTCGAGATAATATATTTCTGAAGTCTGTTCAAAAACCTAGTTTGGTGTGCCTTCCCCTAAACACACGTGTATTACCTACATTCATTAATCAAAGTAAAGTTAACAGTCCAGTTCAAGGACACTTTTAAACCATCAATGGCAGTAATAAAAGTTGGAAACGTCGTCATAGGAGTTTCCACTGAATTATATGCTACTTTTAGTAGTATACGTTTTAAGTTTACGCAGAGTCATAGGTCGTCCTTCAATGCGACCTGTGACCTTTATAGCATAGGTGGCATTCCACGCACTATATCATTGTATTGTCAAGTGTAAACTCCAGACACTACAAGTGCGAAATAGCCCGTCGAGTGATAATTCACAAAATTCAAAATGATTTTATAAATAGATTTTATTTGTTTTTAATCGACTTCAAAAAAAGGTTCTCAATTCGACTGTCTGTCTGATATTTAAGAGACTTGCTCTTGTTGGTGAAGCAAACTCGAATTCAACTGTATGTTGTTTTTTTTTTGTATGTATGTTACGCGATTACTCCGCCAATTATGAATCGATTTTGATGATTCTTTTTTTGTTTGGTAGGTTATACTTCAGAGGTAAATCCCATTTAAATTTTATCTAAATTGACTCAGCTCTTTTTGAAAAAAAACAACAAAAACCATAGCAAAATTGTAGCTGTTAGGATTGAAGTCGGTTTTTTAACATGTTCAGCGTTGTTAATTATTTTTAAATGTATTCCAGAAAAAGTCTATTATACAGGGTATTTTCAAATGCACTGATATTGTTAAACTAGGGCTTCTACTGACGAAACTGAACTTTTTCCACGAAACCCATATTGAATTCACGAAAATAGATTTTGGGTTCCTGAATTTAGTCGATTGGCTGGTTGGATAATTTGAAAGGGAAGGGAAAGTCAATATATTATTTCGCAAATTCACTGTCAGATTCTGCTAAGTAAAACTGAACAACTTTCTCCACAGAATCCGTTGTCAATTCGTAAAAAAAGACTCCTCATACTAAGTTAAGCGGCCAGCCCCGATCGAGTTGGTTGGTTGAAAAGTCAACATTGTTTTTCAGTTTGTTTCTTGGGTAAAATTGTTCAGTTTCATGAGTAGAAGGCCTTTCTTAAAAAGTGTCAGTTCCTTCTAAAATATCCTTATAATTCAAAGAAACATAAGTGAAGCGACCTTGCTATATGCTACGGCCTACGGCGTAGTCACAGCAACATTGGTTGACTCGGACATAAACTGCATAGTGGTTGCATATTTTAAAATTGTAGTTCTCTATAAAACGTAACAGATGGCGCTGTCTTATACAAATAAAAAAGCTGGACGACCGTCACCCGACAAAACATCACCTTGTTCTACGACTTTGCAGGAATTAGTTAAAGTTGCCAAATCATCTCATCGATTTGTAAGATAATAATCGTTCTGCAAAAGTTTTGTTAGGCCTTGTCTTGCAGTATTCCATTAATAAATTATTTCGATGAAGTGTGAATGAAAACCTTTCTTACAAAGTCTTTTTACAATCTCTTTTTTACTTTTTAAATCATAATTTTGATGACTTGTCCGAGTAGGTCAAAATGTCTAATCAAATCATCCGAAAGACATGCACTGCTAAACAAAGGCATCCCAAGGATTTCCACGACGACAAGCCTTGGGCTTTGGGCTACCCGTAATCAGCGGCTTCCCGCAACCTTCACCAGGTCATCGGTCCACCGAATGGAAGGCCTGCCTACGTCTTCTAGTGTACGGTCGCACGTATTTGGGATAAAGTACGCACTGCAAGTTACGGAACCGTTAGTACGCAAATTAGACTCCCATTTGATGTTTATTTTTAGCGAAACTTATATAAAACAACAAATTTCCACACTGAAATCTTAAAATAAAAAACTCTTGAGTGACGTATATAGACGAGACGATGACGTCATTAAATGCTGGAAAAAGTTTTTTTGCATATTGCAGAACTTTTGCGTACGGTTGAGTTACTTTTAACTTCAAAATAACGTGATATATTCTTGAAGCGTTCGTGGCACAATATGATTTGCGTAGTCGGTTAGGTCAGTCAGGTTAAACAACTACAGAGGGGGTCAATACCTCTCCAGGGATTGGTATTGCTGTTAATGGCATTTTTCAATCGTTTTGCTTCTGTGCTTCAAGCCACGTAAAGCCGTTTGTGATTTTTCTTATTTTTATCGTGTGGCACAATTACCTAACCATGCTATCCCAAAGAAAGCCGATTGTCTGGTGTTGCACTTAGCATTCCGCGGTCACGAGTAGGGCATTTTAGATTTACGCCTGTGTGCAACGCAATCCGTAGATACACATCTTGTAATTAGATACGTAGGTTTCCTCGCGATGTTTTCAGTATTACAGTTTTCACTAGTACGTAATCAGTATTACACACGGTGCTGCACGCCAGTTTTTGTCTCTTGAATTTGCTTGATACGCTTCCGCGTGTCTAGATGTAGGTAACTTAAGTTTATTTGTATGAAAACAACTGTGAAATATTGGACAGGGTTTGAACCCGGATCTCTAGTAAGGAGGGCCGAGTTATTTACCTTGGAAGCATCTTCACCTTGCTTGTTGATATAACAGATTCGCAATTATTATTCCACGTCATACATTTGAAAGCTTTGACAATGTGGTTCATCATTTCATTAGCCCTACAACCTCTAATTTTACTTTCACCTCCAAATTCCTGTGAAATTAACCTTCCTCCATGTGTGGAGTATGGCCCAACTTTCACGAGATATGGGAAGAGACTCGTGCCCAATAAGTAGGGACGTGGAACTCTACCGTTTGTCAACAATATGCAGGATGTACTTTAGATAAATACAGTGAAGACGGTAAAAATTTTTCTTAATTAAAATAAAATACACCAAGGAAATCTGAAATCTGAAATTTTACGTTGCTTTATATTAAAAAAATCTTAAAAAATAATGAATGGTATAGTGTGCTAACATTTTGAACTTTCTATTAGCCAATAAGCTGATAAATCATCACCAATACGTATAATTAGTAAAACGTTAACGACTTTAGCAATATTATAAAACGTAAATTGTTCGTTTTCATGACTAGAAGCCAATGATAAAATATAATTGCGACACATTTCCATACAAAGAAAATCTGTAGTCTGTACAAAAGATTTCTTCAGAGGTTGAACTATCCATCGCAAACACGAATCGGTCTCTATCGATCAAACTTCTATAGTCGAGTTATAGTTTGAACTACGACTCTAACTTCATCAAACAACTTGCAAGTTTGTAAGTAATCTCGGAATCCATGACTACTCGTATAGGTGAGGTAAGATTGAATCATATATTGCTTTTGTTCCAGTTACGTACGTGTGGGTAATAGTTAGTTTTTGGATGAAACGTCAGATCAAGTTGAGAATGGAAGTAATATAAAAGAGATTCGGTGGCTGTGTGGTTAGCGCACCTGACTACTGACTTGAAGGTCGTAGGTTCAATTTCCACCCAGGGCAAACATTTCTGTGATTAGCAATTTATTTGTTCTGTGTCTGAATGAATTATTTCTATATATTTATGTCTATGTAACACCATAATAAATTATTGTATTTTTTTTTAATGATATTTAATTAAATTTAACTAGATTATGTAAAACAAGTATATTATCCTGTTTCAAGGCAAAATAGTTATTTTAATATGATTTAATCTTTGACAAAAAGCTGATTTCATAACGCTTTCTAGTTATAATCGATCTGAAACTACCTTGCGCCATCTTAAAACACTATTTAAGCTACAGATCTCTGGTATGAATTTGTTAAGTAGTAAGATTGTCTTTAATAACTGACAGGAGTAGGTATCGTAATATAGGGTTAACAACCTTAAAAGCCTCAGGTTAGCGGGCTGTTAGGATAACTACACGTTTTCAATTAGATGATCATCAATACTTAAACTTGGAATATTCAGATCAAGCTACCATTTATAAAAACGAGATCGATATTAACTTAGTCATATTTTAGCGTACATTATTCTACTTTTAAAGGCATTTTGTATAAATTTACTGTTTTACATCAAGAATTATCCCGTGAAATCCAGACGAGACGGTGCTTCAACTTCTCTCATAAAGCACGGGGAAGCAAAACCATAACATTCCTGCACTAACAGTACATTCACCCTCATTTGCAAGTTAGGGTCGGTATGTCTATCTCACTCTAACCAACGGCCATTGATAAAGAGCAATAAAGACGGCTGCTAGAGCCGCGGCGATCGATTCGCGTGGCGTTAAGGTCCCCTGGATAGAATTAGGGTGCAATTTTTGAAATTCTAGTGCTTGGCAATCAGATGGCTATGGTGTGAAAAAGTCTACAAGATGTAGAAAGCAGACGAATAATGGTAGGTAGGTAGGTAAATTGCAAGCTCATTGCGAGCGAGACAGAAATTTTAAAAATGTAGAGACAAAGTATTGTAGATCCAGGATCCATAAACTCATACTGAATAACTAAAATATTTTTTCCGTACAGACATAATGAAAAAATCGGCATATTTTTTTCTGAAGAATCCAAAAAAATATAAAGAGTGTAACAAAATAGAAGTAGGGTAAGATCTGTAAATTCATCATACTGAACCACCATTGTTTTACGAATTTGATCAAAGCGAAAAAAAGTGTACACAAAATCGACCGAAAATTTTAGAAAGCATAGTTACAAAAAATATTTTGCGAATTGAAAATTGGTAAAGTAAGGTCTTAGGTAAAATACAAAGATAATACCTACAGCTGAAGAACAATTCAAAACGGTGTGTTTTTCATCTTATTATTTTGTGTGTGAAAACTATCAAACAATTTTTTGAATAGGGAGGAAGTCAAACTTAGCAGCAGCGATATAATAAATTTCTCTCAATAGCTACAGTTTTCACGAAACCTCACTCAGATCGAAAATGGCACCCCTGCATGGCGCCTAACTCTGTTTGCCTTCGTAATAGCCCTAATATGTTGGGGGACATTGCTGCGTAAATGAAGCCAAATATTTATTTAGATCCGCCTTCCTATTTGGGTGATCTGACGGATTCGTTAATGCGAAAATAACTACTTAATCAGCTGGACTTTCTCGTCTAGGATGAGCAGAAAATTAAGAAATTTTTAACGCAATTTGCACAGAGTAATAAACCGAAATGATGAGTGAAATTATGGTGATCGACACTGCTGAATGAATAGTCCATCGGCACCATTCGGTATTTTTTATATCATAGTCCTAACATTAAATAAAAGGAAGGTAACTACCGTAATATAAAAAAACTACCGATAACAGGAACAGTTGTTAACCAACATCATTCCCCACTGGTGGAGCACGGGTGTCTTCCCAGAGCTCAACATGGTTTGACCATACCATACTCCACAAACAGGGGCCAATTTCGGATTAATGGAGGTTGTGGGGCTAGTGGCCAACCCCAGTGTCTGAAGTTTTCGAACCGCCTATAAGAACTCCGACATAGCTTAACGACTACTATAATTGTATACATATAGTGACAGCAACCGATTTCGGTCGAGACAAACACAAATAAGTCCAGACTGAACAAACCTGACTTACATGCCTTGAGAAGCACGGGAGCGATTCTGGATCAATAAAAGCCGTACCAATCAAATCCACCCAGGACCATGTCTGTAGTCAGTTAACTCGTTTAATCGACGAGATCACGCAAGCTGCACTAACCTCCTGACGACCACCGTACTACTCGTAGTAAATAGAATTTTTAAAAGTCTACTGAAGAAAGTTATGAAAGGTACATGTAGATTAGCGCTGGATGTACTCTATGTAGAACATAATGAAAATCTGGATTTTCCAAGACGGCATTTCTTTTAAATAATTTTCCTGTGATATTACTACTATTGGATCGACACACCCATCCAATAACTACCATGTATTGGTGTCCCTACACTACCATGAATTTATGAAATTCTTCTTTAAAAAAAACAACTTAAGGATCTCTGGTCGTCAGGAGACTAAGCTACAATCGCTTCCTGACCGAAAACACAGTCCATGGAAATTATATTGCAAAACCTCGTTCCTGCCAGTCTCTACATTTTTTATTCTTATTACTGGCTAAGTACTACATAAATGGATCGCTTGGTACATAAAAACTTTCTCAAGTTACGTTATAAGAATACTTTCAATGTTGAAATTGGAAAATGGAAAATGGTATGCTAAATTATTCATGTCTGGAATGGAGTAACTCAAGATACCACTCACTTTTGTTGCATAATTTTAATCACATTAGTGATTTGAATTGATTTTTTTAACGCTAACGTCATAGCCGTGTCGGAGGCTCTTAGGTAGGTAGGTACTAACTAATATTTATCATCATCATCAGCATATATTAGTCCACTGTTGGACATAGGCGTCATCCATCCAGCAGTCAACAGCGAGCTATACGTTAACATTTTTTTACGAAAACCACATCATCTATGCTAAACCGGCTACAGAAGTAGACAGTACATTTAGTGTGCGAACAGATCGAGACAATATTTCAGCAAAAGCCATCTTTCATAACAAGATATTTCCAACACCAACCATTCTTTCCTCGCAATTTATATAATTTCTTTTCTTTTTCTTTTCGTAAGTAATCCTCGACAAACAATAAAGGGAATGCCTGGCACAACGAAGAAAGCTCGTAGGTATCAATCATGTTTTTCTTAGAAATAAACATGGCATTTATTTCTATTTTGGTTTCATCTGTGTGGGAATCTTCATCTAAATTACTTTTTATATTACGTAACTAGATACTGTAGACGAATAACCTCTAAACCTGCCCTTTCGTCCGAACATTTATCCACATAAAATCCTCATCAATCTAGTGAACCCTCATTTTCAAGAAAAGTCATGACCTTCTAGAGAAAAATTTATTCTAAACAGACATCGATGGCATCTGCAACATCATGTCAGCCGGAACGGAAGACATCCACTTTTTAACCGACTTCAAAAGTAGGAGGTTCTAAATGGGGTATTATAAATCGAGATATAAATCGAACATTTCAATTTTTAATCGTACTAAGTTATAAAATTTGATCTCAAATTCATTACTTTTTTGGTGTCATAAATAAATATTTTAGAAGCTGACTACTTGAATATGAGTTACAAATTTTGATGCTAAATAATAACTTGGTTGCTGAGTTGTATTAACAGAAGCTTATATCGAAGATTTATAGTGGCTGTTATAGTATTTTTAGATGCCCATTGATGGTGGCTGACTTAGTAATTTAGAGGACAATATAGATTTTAAGAGGCGAATAATGCTATTAAATAGAAGCCTGTTTAATAAGCACCCATAAAGGCACCCATTTAAGCAGCAATATGTTTTTTATGTATGTTACGCGATTACTCTGCCAATTATGACTTGATTTTGCTGATTCTTTTTTGTTTGGTAGGTCATACTTCAAAGGTGGTCTAATAAAAAATTATAGAAATCGATTCAGCGCTTTTTGAAAAAATCTACAAAAACAAAAACATAGCAAAATTGTAGTTGTTACGAATAAAGTCGGTTGTTTTCACATGTTCAGCGTTGTCAATTATAATAAACATACGCCGCGCCTATAGACATCCACTCAGCACGGTTTATAACATTATAACATTATAACATTTTTCACTATAGTATTCAGTGACTTCCTGGAAGTCAGTCTAGAATCTAGATCATCAGTGCATCATCAGGCCGTCTAACACTACCTTACAGCCCACGGCTTTTGCTGGATAACCTTTCTTCTCCATTAATTATTTTCCATTGGTTTACCTCTTGCCACATCAACATCTTCCTTATTCTATGCACCTACGTCAGCGACTTGAGTTTTTAAGGATTTCCTCATTTCGGATTCAATCACGTAAAAATATTAAAAATAGCTATTCCCCTGTGTAAAAATACATTTTTCTTTTACAAAACTTGAGGTAAATTCCCAGAACTGTATTTACAAAACGTTCTACTCGATAGGTTTGTAGATTGCTGGGTTTTTATGGTTGCTCATGAGTTAAATTACCTATTTTCATTTAGGTCTATATATTTCATGAAGTTTTTAAGTAACTAGCTCATTTTAACATTATTAACATGAAGTACATTTGGGCACATAACTGTTTAATAAATTAGTATTCAATCAAACACAACACTTGTTTCTCGCTTCACTAGCCCTCTACATTAGGAAATAAATTTCCAGAAATGAATTTTCCCAATACTTACATCGCTACTGCAAAGCGTATCTTCATACCGTGTTGTTGTTTTCCGGTATGCTACAAGCAGTTGAAATCTATAGAGTTTTGTATGTAAAAATAAAACGAAAACACCTCTCCACGCCACGCTATAAAACAATAAATCGACTCGTCGTTCAATAAAACTGAAAAGTACTATAATGCACTTAGATATTTAGATTAAATGTCGCAAACGCAAACTCACAAAGAAAACATAGACAAGGTCGTTCCATTGAAACCTTCAGAGTGTGCTTCAGTTAATGCGATGAACTGTGCGTGGGTGTATTTATTATAAGTACAGTCAGACAGACTAAGTTATGAGGATATGATGTGTTTCTTTGTCTGTTTCTTTTGTAGGTTGTCTGTGTCGCCTCAACACGCTCGGCTTGCGGTTTATTTGCGTGATCGAATCCGAAACGAAGAAATCCGAAAGAAATAATAGAGTCACCGACATAGCTCATAGAATAAGTTAGTTAAAGTGACAGTGGGCTGATCATATAGCTTACAGAACTGATAATTGATTGGTAAGATTGTTTTTATGGCAAAGCTGGCAAACGAGCAGACGGATCACCTGATGGTAAGCGATTACCGCTGCCCATAAACACCCGCAACACCAGAGGAGTTACAAGTCCGTTGTCGGCCTTTGAAATGGGAGTACGCTCTTTTCTTGAAGGCTTGAATGTCGTATCGGTTCGGAATTATCGCAGGCGACAATTCATTCCACAGTTTGGTTGTGCGAGGCAGAAAGTTTCTAGTGAAACGCACAGTTGACCGCCAACCATGTAAGTGATGGGGATGTAAATATTGTCGCGTACAACGATGGCGAATGTTGTCGCGTACAACGATGGCGAATGTTGTCGAGTGACGACCGCGACGGAGAAGACATAGCTTTGCGAATCCCCCACCAAACTACTATAGGTTTACTGATTTATCTGTTCAGATTTGCAACTGGAATCGCTGCAGTGGGGACGTAATGGGTTGTTAACAATGGGGAAAGTTAATGTTCAACAGTGGCTTGTAAGTATGATGATGATAGCCTATAAAAGATTTCATTGATTTAGTAGTATGATAAATTCGGGACATCTTATACCGATGGGACACATTTCCAGGTGCAGATCCAGGGGGGGGGGCAATGGGTGCGATTGACCCCCCCCCCCTCCCCTGAAGCCTGACCGAAGTACTAAAACTAGATAGAGGCATTTCTTAACTATTCACATTTCGCGCTCGCTACGCTCGCGACTTTTTATATTAATGGTCTAATACCATCGACCGCTTCATTAATACGGGTACACTGAAAATTTGCCCCCACCTGAACGAAATCCTGGATCCGCGCCTGCACATTTCAAGCAGTCGTGTAGTCTTTTACTAGTAGACTACCGCGAGTTCTTCCGCACAGAAGGAACAGCCCGACGAATCCGCTAGGAATTAAATTTTCCATACACAACTTAAAACCCTATTTCACCCGCTTAGGGATAAATATTTAAAAATGTTAGTTTATACCCTCTTTTTCTTTTTATCTTTTTTCAATATCCATACGTTAAAACCTTCAGATGTAGACGGTACGTGGTCTCATAAATTCTGGTATTTAACTTAAAAATCGGATTTGAATTCAAGAATTTTACATAATGAAATTGATAGAAATTAAACCTTGTCACGAAATATTTTGGATATACGCGTTCACTCGTTGGGCGCCAAGAATACCCAATAGTACAAGCGCCAGCTATTGCAGATTCCAAAAGACTTCTGATGAAATATCACATTTCAAATGAAGACACTTTAAAATTTTTATAGCTGGGTCGTGTTTAGACCACCCAAAGCTATAAGGTTGACATCTTCTATAATATGAGCAGCCTCGGGGTTGTAGTATAAATAATACTAGTAAATTAGCAGTCTTTACCCTGGGGATGGACTGCTAATTGATAAGAAGAAAAAAAACATTATCAACTGAACCAGAGAACGAGAACGCTACACATATGGGGACTAAATCACATTAGCTTGGTGTCCCTCTTCATCATAATCTTCAGCCAAAAGACGTCCACTACATAAAATTAAACAAAAATCTTCATACTCGAACCTTTTGCGAACAGAGCTTTCGGTAGCATTTTTAGCGCTTTAAGTGTCTATAGTCAAGTATTATATAATATATCACAACAAGGCAACCGCCGTTGTAGCTTTCCACCATAAAACTCTGTTAGCGACCCTTCGGCTATAAAAACATTAATTTTATAGCCAGCCCTTTATAGCTGCTAGCTATACACAACAGAAACAACGTGAAAATTGACAAATTGCTGTCAATCCAGTTTTAACCAACCTACAAATTCAGTACAAAATTGGGTAAGACTTGCAACGTTAAACGAACAAACAGAGCTTGTTCAAATTCCTTCTCGAAATATCCAATTACCAGTTTGAATTCAGTAATAATTGGTTCAAATTCCTTCTCGAAATATCCAATTACCAGTTTGAATTCAGTAATAATTGTTATGAAAACAAAAGACAGCCATAGTTAGAAGCCAACAACTGAAAGTTAAGTCAAAATTCGGGATTAAGATGGATCCAACAACATCGCACTCAGTCGCTTCCGTAATTTAAACAATGAAGTAATAAACTTACATACATTCATAAGGTTGTTAGAAAACATAAAGAATGTAACAAAGTAGGTATAGGATTCGTTAACGGAGATTTCTTTCTACTATCTATCTATCTATCTATCAGCCGAAAGACGTCCACTGCTGGACAAAGGCCTCCCCCAAGGATTTCCACACCGACCGGTCCTGTGCTTGTCGTGTCCTGTTCTTTCTACTGTTATAATTGTACTGAATGACTTTTTTTCTATGGAGTAAAAACTTATGGTTAAGCTGATATCGTAAAAACGTTTTTGAATGCTTAATGATAAAATGGCGAAATAAAATAGCTGGTCAATCTGTGAAGAGTTCAACATTATATGTGGTTATGACCCTCTGTGTAACCTCTGCATGGGATTTTTAATATTTTCCATAGCTGGGTATGGGTAAGCGTACTACATAGGTCCTACGAAAACTCTAAGTATTGTATTGTATTTATTCATTAACAAATTACATTGCGTATGAAATAAATTATTAAAACTTACAAAATATGTCAAAATATAAATTAGTACATGTCAAAAAAATAAAAATAAAAATTAAAAAAGTATATACATATATATATTTCCTTGCTACGCCAGCTACAAATCACTGGTAGGTATACTAACGTCGTAGTCACAGTAAAACGTTAATAACCGACTGCAAAAGCGAAGAGTAATGATTTTATTTAAATATACAGGGTGTAACAGAAGTGTGTGACAATACTTCAAGGTTGGCTTTTACTCATCAAACTGAACAACTTTTGTTCTACAACTTTGTTGAAATCGCAAAATTTTTTTTGGACTTTTCATACAAATCGATCAGCTGGCGAACCAAGTTTGTATGAAAAGTCCAAAAAATTTTTTGCGATTTCATCAAAGTTGTAGAACAAAAGTTGTTCAGTTTGATGGGTAAAAGCCAACCTTGAAGTATTGTCACACACTTCTGTTACACCCTGTATATGTATTTTTATACATACCTACATATATGTAGTATTTTTAGATCAGTACGAAGATTAATAGGTAGACCAGTTGCCCGATGGTCGGATGACTGACATAGTTAGCGTTCCTGGACATTGTTGGGCGAGACTGGCGAGGGACCGAGACAAACAAGAAGTGTATAAGAAGATGCCTATACCCAGCAGTGGGCTAATGTTGGCTGATAAGTAGATAGATATATCTATAATCGTCTCACTGGTACCACCTAGTAGTGTAGAGTAGTGTAGAGGATATTTGAAATATGATGTAATTACAAGATTCGTCTAGGTACCTATATACTTTTTATTTTTATTTTTTCAGTTTTTTTTATTATTTTGACATTCATTCAATATGTAAATTGCATTATTTTTTATATCATTGTATTTTTAATTTTTCATTATTTTGACATTCAATGTAAATTGTATAATGTTTATTTCATTGTATTTTTATTTTATTATTTTGACATTCATATGAAAATTGTAAAATGACGTGTAAAATTTCTTTACCAATAAAATGATTATGATTATGATTATAAGTTGGGTAACCTTTCTTGGAGCCGGGCTTAAATTTTTTTGTTAGCTTTGAACGAGCATTTCTTTTTTTTTTTTTTTTTTTTTTATGTGATAAGGAAGGCAAACGAGCAAGTGGGTCACCTGATGGTAAGTGATCACCACTGCCCATAGACAATAGTTCTTCAATCTAATGTTGTTCACAGAATAAATAAGTGATCTCATAGTCAGACGTGAGATGAGAAATGATAAATTTTTGCAAAACGAAAAGAAGAAAACATAAGTATATTTATCGTAGATTATCGTAGATATATTTTTGAACAATAAAGAAACATTTCAAATAGTTCAAACTGACTCGGTGGCTAAGTGGTTAGCGATCCTGACCTCTGATCCGAGAGTCGTGGGTTCGATCCCCACACAGGGCAAACTTTTCTGTGATGAGCAGAATTGTTTGCTCTGAGTCTGGGTGTATTATATCTATACATATATGTATGTATTTAAATGTATATGTGTATGTATATCAGTCTCTGGTTCTCAAGATACAGGGAATCCTAGTTTGAGGCCAGATGACCGTGTGTGATTTGTCCCAGATATTATTATAGATATTATTATTATTATTTCAAATAGTTATTTCAAATGTTGGTGAGTCAAGTACTTATCAGAATAATGAAAACATTAATTACAGATATCTATCTTAAAAACAATTTATTAATAATGTCAATGCTACTTCAAAGAATTTTGAGATAAATTTAAGTGATCTGTGTGGCCGCGACTTACTCGTATTCTATTGAAGGTGCTTTTCAGTTTTTCTATCACTACTTCCGGACGTTGGTAGGTGATGTTTTTCTAATGTGTGTGTATAGTGTACATCTGCCCGAAGCGGTCGTGGCTCAGTGCGACTTGCGTGGTCGCATCGATCACGCAGGTTAAATGGCTACAGACACGGTCATAATCTGGATGGGTTTGATTATTACTGGCATTATCTCGATCGTTTCCGTGCTACGCAAGGTTATGGTGTCGTGTCGTTAGATTCGCCTTGAGTACACACAGGACTACAGAATACATTTAAGTAGTCGGCTTGATAAATCAATTTAATAAAATTATATGTTTTTATTTCACACTTTTTAGTCTTATTCATATTATTTATTTAGCTTAGCACAGATTAAGTAAATCGTCTCGGCCATACAAAAGACATCAACGAGAGCTGCACGCTCGTTGGTCACTTTAGAAAATAACACTGTCCAATTTTTACGAATTATAGAACAAACTAAGCTAGTTAGGTATTTGTGAATAGTATACATAAAATATTAAGGAGAAGCTCTTTTTGGAAGTTGCTTGAAATGGAATAATCTTAAAGTAATGATTCAAAAAAAAAACAGGGCGTGATGAAAATTATTTATTTTATAGGCGTCAAAATTAACGTTTAACAAATGGGAATGACAAAAGAAATGTGAAGGGAATATTAAACAGATTTGGGTGTGACATAGGATAAAACATCTGAAATCTGCGCAGTCTGCAGGCGATGATATGCGCAAAGGATTGCGTCCAGTAGGGCGCAAAACAAAAGAATGCACTGAACCTGCGCAAAATGCACATGTTAGGATGTGCACAGCGTTTGTTATCGTATATAAGTCATAAGGTTTACAAAATCTGGTAAAACTATTAAAACCATAAGAAACCCGTAACCTATTCGCCAAAATAAAGTATTCTAACAATCTTAAGGTCAACTTAGTGTGGATACAATATTTGTGTAATTTACTATTCTTATCGCAATTCACTATAAAACTGAAAAATAATAACAATAATCATAACTAGGAATAATACTGAGTTTTAAATAGAAGACCCAAAACAAATAGTTTAGCTGATTTTATTAGATCTTATGTACTCAAATTGACTGATGCAAGACGAAAGTAGAATTTATTGAGTACAAATTGAACACTACAACCAAATGGGTTGCGTAGGGACTATCACAGATACCTTTTACGTAAATGGAAGATTAAAAATTCGAAATATCGTCGGAAAACGAAAGTCGATGTCGTTGGCGCAATAAAAGCTAAAATAACCTTGCAGTTGCAAATACAATACAGATTGGTATCTCCTATACCAATCTGTAGGTTAAGGAAAAACTTATGGATACGTCGTAGTTCAAAATCCATTGACTAATATTATGTAAAGACGGTAACAAAGAATCGAACATACATTATACATAATTAATTATACACCAAATCTCGAAATAACTATAGCCTCAACCAACTATAGCCTATTGAAGACGGAAGTCGCGTGACAAATCAGACTTGTTACTTTATTGATCGACGATGCACGAAGGTTTAAAATTACTGCCATTACTTGGTAGGAATATTGAATCAAACCTAGCATGGCGCAACGAACAATTTGAATAGTATAAAAATATGTATTCTAATAGTTTGTGAGATTCAGTAACAGAATCATTTCATTGTTTACCTAAGTCAGCTGCAGAATGCGCAGCACGGGAACGTGAAGTTTAGGTGGTCGGTTACCTGAAATGGCGCGGAGCGAGCGGACCATGTGTTTCCATGGAAGACTTATAAAGGATTCATTATGGTGATGGTTTACCTGCCAGCCCTGCAGAAGCAGCGACCTGTCGACGGTCCGCAGCCACATGACCGCGTCGCCCGCCTGGAAGTCGCGCAGCCGATGACACCGGGAGTGCAGGAACATGCCGAGGCACTTGAGCAACTCCGACGTGGAGGCCTGGATGACGGTCTTCCGCGGCGCCACCACCGGCCCCACCACCGTCGTCGGCAGCTTCTCCGAGTAACACACGTTGTTGTTCAACGCGTTCGCTCGGACCACCTCGGGCGGCGGCGGCGGTGCGGGTGCGGGCGCCGCACGCGCGTACACCACGCCTTGCACGCTGACATTCTTGTTCCTGTCCAGCGGCCCGTTGTCCGTCAGCGGCGGGCGGAACGTCGCGACGCTTTTGCTCTTGCATTCCAGCTTCTTCTTGTTGTTGTTGGCCGTCGAAAACCTCTTCCAGGATAAGGCGTTTATGAACAGGGAATGTTTTTTGAGATTCTTCTCCAGAGCGGTTTTCTCCGAGATGATTTTGGCCGCATCGTCGAGGGTGGCGCGTCGTTCGTCGCGGAGGTTGAGGTCTCTGTTCTCTCGGTTCTTGGCGTTGTTGAGCCTTTCGTAGGAGTAGGCGAGGGCGGCGCGGTCGGGCGGCGGCGCGGCGGGCGGCGGGCGCCGCTCGCGCGGGCTGAAGCTCAGCACCGTGCCCATGAGCCCCGCGGAACCGTACGCGCTACGTGCCCGCATGCATCCCGTGCGCGGCCGGCGGCGGCGGCGGCGGCGGCTGGAGTGGGCTCGATAGCGGCGCGCGTGCGCCCCGGCCCGCCGCGTATCGACCGGCGCGCGCACCCAGCTGACCGCCCGTCCGCCCGTCCGCCCGACAGGCCCGCAGCCCGCAGCCGCCGCCCTCCGGTAAACAAACCCCTGGCTGGCCCTGCGACGTTGACTTAATAAAACTAAAGATTCGCTCCAAAGCTCGAACACGGACCTAAGAATATTCACTTCATAATATTAAGTTCTTTTGTTCTTATGTACTAGAAAAAGTCAAATAACGTTTCCACAATCAGAGTATTGATATCTAACGTCTATTTGTATTACCTTGGCACATTGAGAGCAGTAAGCTTACGACTATATGTCAGAGTTCCCCGAGTATGATCTGCTTTTAAATACTTTTTTCTAGATGTAACTTGAGTATATTTTATGTACATTTTAATATCCACCGCCATGTGATCGCAGGTCCCATCTTTACGCGTCAATATAACACATCAATGGCCAGCACAGTATAGGGCTACTGTACAGCATCTCAACTCAACAACAGCAGCGGTTGAGAGCTCTAGGGATTAACGCCACTTGACTCTCATGCATCCCTGATTCCTGTGTTAGCGACCGCGGTTCTGTCCGACCTAATTAACTCGTTCAATTGCACTTTTTTTTTTGTATGATGGTCTATTTTCAGCTTTATATTTCTTTTGGTATCAGTCGATTTTTTAACCTTTTTTCACTCTACTGCCCCAGAGAAAGATAATGTTTTTCAGTCAAATATTTTTGATAATCTGCCGCATTTTTAACCTCTTTTATCGCTAGTAGAGAAGGGTAACATTTTTCGGATGGGTCTGATTGTTAGGGTGTCATCTCTGTTTCATTGTAACAACCTAGAAGCAAAAGTTATTGATGCGATTTAAATGCGAAATGTCGTTAGAATCGTATCGATAAACAGATTGACATATGAAACATTTCTTCCAGTTACGTTTTTTTATTAAATTGGTCAGGTTACTGTTTTGTGTTTATTTTTACCTATAAGAATCAAGGTTAGATAAAACTCTAATACCCTTCAAAACCTTGTATATGTAGTTAATTCCAATAAAAAAAGAAACAAAAGGTAAACTTTGTAGGCAACTGAGTTGACATGTCGTCACCTGAGTGCTTATTTGTCCAATCGACCATATTAACGAAAATTACTTTAAATGCAGTTATCATAAGATTTAAATTTCCCGTCGATTGGTGTATGATTTTTATAATTTAGACCTTAAGAACATTAAAAATATAATTGACATGTCGTCACTTGAGTGCTTATTTGTCCAATCGACCATATTAACGAAAATTACTTTAAATGCAGTTATCATAAGATTTAAATTTCCCGTCGATTGGTGTATGATTTTTATAATTTAGACCTTAAGAACATTAAAAATATAATTACCTGTTGAAAACGCAATCTGTAAGAAATCATTTAATTTACGCGAAATAATCAGTAAAAACTTTGTTGTATAAAGTGTTGGTTAAGGACATTGAACAAATAAGCTCTTAGGTGACGATGTGTCAGTTCCATATTATGTTTTACCTTTTGCTTTTTCTTGATTCCAATGAACAAGGTTTAAACAGTCTCTACTGTATACATTGACACTGGACCGACGGAAAGTCCCGTCAACGTCGTAAATTGCTGAATCATCTATTGTGGCTTTCGCAATTTCAATTAAGAAAGACCAACCCAAACGATTTAGGATCTTAATTATAGGTTCCCAAGATATTTATTACATTATCACGAGTAACCAAATTGTTTTAATGTTCTTTAACATTTTAGACAGTAACATCAAACTTTATAATTCAATTCTGTTTAAACAGTTCTTCTTTTTTTCTTTCTCTCTCTATTGCATATAAAGTCCATACTCGCCCTTTTAGTTACATTCTCTCTCTCTCTCTCTCTCAATGACATGTCATTCATGGGAAATATTTAGTTACATTATTTTTTCAAACACTTCAACTCTTCTTTATTTTGTAATTAGCGTACAATAAGTATGGAAACCCTCATCCTTTTTACAGTACTAGCAAAAGATAAAAAAATAATGTTCAATATATACTTACATATAAAGAAATGGCATGCAATAAAGATATTGAGTATTGAGTACATATATGCGCAGAACGTTGATTACGACTTAGAAAAGGAAAAGGTTAAAACGATGAAAAATACAGGAAGTATTTCCTTTAACGATGTGAATCTTGACCTTAGTAGTATACAGGATGTTAAAAAAATGCGTTTGAAATTAAAAATCAAGTATAGAATCAAGTATAATTAATATTGCGAAAATCCATTCTGCATTTTTTTTTCAGTTTTCCATACGAAATCTAAATAGAGAATCAAGAATTTGTATGGGAAATTGAAAATAAAATTATAGATCGCATTTTTTCAATATTTTTCCTGTATTCTACACTGAGTAACCCCTTAAAATTTCAAATGCACTTTTTTAACACCCTATATAGCACGCCGGTCGCGGAAGCGGAAGTCAAATTTCCCATTAAATGAAGCGGGAAAATGCTACGCAATACGTAGCGCGTAGCGCAACGTACTAACTACGCGCGTAAAGCGAGCTTTATTGTGACAATTTGCGTGAAGACATTATGCGTTAGTCATTATCGAAAGTCAAATATCGAAATCAACTGCGTAAAATGTGGTATCAAGACGAATCCGGTATTCGTTGATGCAGTTGAGTTTTGAATTGGGGTAAAATAATGCCAATTGTGGATTTAAAAAATCAGACACAACCTCACACTCCGAAATTCATCAAAACTTTTTGGCGTCTCAGCGCATTATGTCCTTTTCTCGAAATGTCCTTTCTCAAAATGTCATTTTCTCTGAATATCCTTTTCTCGAAAAGCCCTTTTCTCGAAAAGTCCTTTTCTCAAAAATAATTTTTCTCAGTATCTGATTAAGTAAATAACAAACTTCCTAATAAGCATGGTACCAATCCAAGAAGCTACACACGTGCGTTAAGGATGTAAGGAATACAGTAAATAATATTGCATTAACCAGAAAAACATTACCATCCACTTATCCAGTCAGGTTAAAATTTAAATTGACTCTTCTTATTGAATATTTGGTATACAGGCTGTTAAAAAAGTGCGTGTTCTGTTCTGAGTAACCCCTTAAAGTTTCAGACGCACTATTTTTAACATCCTGTATACGAATTTCTTACTGACAAATTTACGTATTTCGAATACAATTCAAAAAGTATAACCCAATTAATTTAAGGTGGGAAGGACAGACGAACGGACATCGTCGTTGAACTGTTTAATAATTGGGCATCGTAAAAATCGTAACCATAACAGCATTTTTTTTTAATCAATTTGAATTTGTAATGTACATAAGTAATAATAATTATTTCTTTAAATGGCATTAAAATATGACAATCATTTTATATTATTAGACTTAGCTGGATTAGGACTAGCTACCCTTAGTAGCTAGTTCAAAAAAAATTGCTACGCGCGCTAATTTCTCCCGGAGGCTTTCCGAGTGAAATATAGGTTGATTCGAGTTGACCTCGATACATTTTTAAATGTACTCTCCTAATAGCCTGCCCGGCGTTAAAAGCTTGTGCCATTTTATTTTCTTTTTGGTCCTCGTTTGTACATCTGAATAGTGCTATTGAATATTTCGCTTATTATTGTGTGTAGAGTACGTACTCTACACATGTATACGTAAATATTAAAATCTCAAAAAATCTCTCAGGTAAAAAATTTGAAACGTCAATTCTTAGTAAAAATATATGTAGGCTACGTACACTATATATAGTTTTACTAAGAATTGACGTTTCAAATTTTTTACCTGAGAGATTTTTTGAGATTTTAATATTTTATGTCTAGATAGGATATATAAAAATTTTAATGTTCTCAATTTTGTGTGTTTTTCATAATATTCGATTCTCCGCTCCGACAACCATTCAAAGAATCATCCAGTCCCAGAACATCTTAGACAAGTCTTTTTGTGTTTTCATTTGTCATAAAATCATGACAGTATCCAGAAAATGGCGAAGCACCTTAAAACACTTTCCCTATTACACCTAAAAATTTAAGGATTCCAGCGATTGCTATTACTACTTATTTACTGAAAAAGGTTATGTCGCGCAATGACAAAAAACCGTTTTGAAAATTGTCAGAAACACTTTATTTTTTACTGAGTTCAAAAAGTACGGTTATCAGTTTTATTGTACATAATATGACTGTGTTGTCCGCGATTTTAAAGAGAACCCTGAACGGATTTCAATGCGATTTTCACTGGTATGATTATTAGTTATAGTTACCTACCTTTACTGCTTTTTAACAGACTTCAAAAAAAGGAGGAGGATCTCAATTCGTCGGAATCTTTTTTTTTATGTATGTTCACCGATTACTCGAAGATACCTGAACCGATTTGGAAAATTCTTTTTTTGTTTAAAAGAGTATACTTCACAGGTAGTCCCATATAAATTTTATCAAAATCTATTAAGCGGTTTTTGAGAAAATCAACAAAAACATAGAAAAATTGGAGTTGTTGCGATTGAAGTCGGTTGTTTTTAACGTATTCAGCGTGGTCAATTATCCGCATGCCGCGTGCGTGGCCAGTAGGCACCTATTACTTTAGGGCTTCTACACTACACGCAGTGACTGCACAAACACTAAACACATTTTCAGCCCCTTGTGCAATGGACTTGGGCCTTGACCTCGTGGTTTGTGTTTTTTGGCCCCGCTATATAGACGTGACTGCTTATAAAGACCCGGAATATTTCGTCTTCTTCTTCTTATTTTGTGGCACAATTTAGCCGTACTATCACACAGGATAGACGGCAACGGCATTCACTGGAGAAGCACTTGGCATTACCTGCGGTCACGTGCAGGGCATGGACTATTTCGTTTCTGTTGTTATTTATCTACCTACTTCAGTAATCCGATTACAGATTTATAACCGCTTAGTTTCTAAATAATCTATCCAATTATAGGTATTTAAACCCGACTGCATTAAATGTATTTTTACGTCAGGCTTAGAATCAAGTC
This sequence comes from Coleophora deauratella, assembly GCA_958295455.1. Classification (NCBI taxonomy): domain Eukaryota; kingdom Metazoa; phylum Arthropoda; class Insecta; order Lepidoptera; family Coleophoridae; genus Coleophora; species Coleophora deauratella. Next base: position 12,126,708 of record OY282406.1, on the reverse strand, counting down.
ACATCCAAAGAGTCCTCGCAGTTCAAAATCCATCAAGCCATTTTAACTAAACTCCATTTCTTTACGTGCTGAAATAAATGCAAACAATGTGAACAAAGCGTTTTCCTAAACTGCACCACAGTATATCTGCACTGCATATTTTTTATAGGTACATTCTGTATCTCTAATGCAACTTCAGTCTGTGTTAGCTTTATAGTAAGGTTAGTATCAAGTATAGTAGGTCCTTGATACTATTGTAACAAAGGCTTAAAAAGAAAGATGTTAAGAAGAATAAAAAAAATAAAATTAAATGGTTTTCACATTTTATTTATAGTTTATAATTTCGGACATTTGGCAGTCAGAAAAGTTTCAAACATTTCACACATCCACGATTCATTTTATAATGAAAACACCAAGTTTAATTAATTAATTAAAAAGAGAGTCGTACAGTTTAATAGCAATAAAATTGTGCATTCTACTTTAATTCTAATTAAATAATTTATAAATGCTTTTAATCTTGAACATGGAAGCAAAATTGATAATAACTTCGAGCTTGTCAAACGGGGACTTGAGCTTTTTTTAATTACAAATACCTCATTGGGTACATGACTTTAAATTGGTATGTAATATGTTCAGAATTAGAAATAGCTCTAGAAAACTGGAAATACATCAAAAAAGCACACGGGAAAATGTATGTTTATCATGTCAAAATATGCAAAGTGTTATTTTACAAATTAAATTATTTGATCCATTTGATAAGTCCATAATTCTATAATCGATTCTGAACCACTTCCCCTAAAAAGATCCCACTTTTTTCATACTCTCGGTTATAGTTATAATATCTCCCAAATATTTTAAGACACTGGTCTTATAAACTGAGATTTCAAGAACATCCACAAATATAGCAAATACCATTTTGAAACCATAAATATATTAATTTACCTCCTAAAGATGGCACTTGCTTAAGGATTTGAAAACTAAAGTATCAAATTTATACAACATACAAAAATACTTAGCACTTAAAATTACTTTGCGTCAAACGCAGAAATACCTAACATTAAGTAAAAATATTTACAATTAAATTTCCTTTGCCACATTTTTGGGTAACAACGATAATATTTGGTGATCACACTTCGCAGCCATTCCATTAAAAATTGGTGTTATATTTTTAAATAGTTTTCTTATTTTTGTAAATTTTTATTTTGCCTTTGATAATTTTATAGTTTTTATTTTGTTTTTGGCGTTGTTGTGACAAAGGATCGCGTTTCGAACGCATTATACATTGGTTCAGTCACGCTTAACTAAAATTAACAATTAATTATATGGCCACAAATTATCTGCGTTTAATCAGAGTTCATGGGTTCTTCATCCATCACTGCTTCTAAAATTGTATGCGTACCTAGTTAAAAAGGTCAATTGGAAGTCTTCTCTCCAACAAGCACTTCTCAGAATTCGAATAATCTATTATTTATTATCTATAACATTAATAACAAAACTTTGTACTTTTTCATCTCACCAACCAAAGAAAACACATTATTTATGGCCAGCTTAACCTATGTCTAGAGATCCATGCAGAAGGTTTCTTGCGACTCGTCGAAAGAGATGGAATTGGATCTTGTGGTTTTTGGTGTGGTCTGCAGGTGCGGCACTGGGCCCGCTGGGTTCCTTAACATGGCGGCAGGCAGTGCGCACTTGGGCGGCGTTTGCGAGATCGGTGACTGCCTCAGTGACATCATAAAAGATCTATCGTAGACTATCCTCGTACCTGAAAAAGAGGAAAGGTAAAACTTTAAAGATAATGTGCAATTTTTTTCAATATACAGTATAGGTATTTTCACGGTGTCATACATAATGCAACCCAGCTAACACAAAGCTACATAGAGAGGTTCTTGAGCATTTTATGCCAACCTTCGCTTGTCATCGCATAATCTAGTCTCATTAAAGTAGAAAGAGAAAAATATAAAGTTTTATCGCAGTTTTAAAACTGGATAAATCGTTTTACTGGCTCAATACGACCAGTTATTACGAAGATAATAGGGTCATATCTGTATCAACAATAAATACTAAATAGATTTTATGATATTTCAAAAAATATGTTTACATAAAATGTGCCATTTGACATATGATAAAAAGGTAGTCATATACAAGCAGTCAAGTACCCTAATGTTATTTTCATACTTTTTCGTAACAATTTCATTGTCATTTGATTTTTATTAAAAGCAAGGAAAATCAACTCCAGCAATAGGGTGTGCGTAACCCTGCATTGCCTACGCTGCAATACAGTCCACCAGAAGCCTCACACATACAATCTCTACGTTTTAAAGTCGGAAGTGACACACTTTAGAACTGATTTATCTGAATGTATCATTATTAAACGTACGCAGCAATTAACTCGAAAGGTGCTTGCCTTGTTTGCTCACGTTCATACACTCGTACAACGCTATTCATCTTTCAACTTTGCCAGCCTGAACAAAATCATATCGGTACGTATTATAAGTAACTGTCGCAAGTTCCTGCCGCACCACCGCACCGCACAATAAATATGCTAATGCAAGATGCGACTATCTTTCTGTCCGCATAATGCACGCCTCATCGGTTTGACACCTAACATGTAATAAACAGATGCGGTGCGACGACGGTTTTGCTCACATTATAAACGGGATACGTTCAAATCGTTTGAAAACTCATCAATATACATTGCTTTTAATTTTACACGTGGCTACTTTCAATGTTATTCTAAGAAACTCAGTTGAAGCATTTTTATACTATGTACTTAAAATATTTCCAAGTTTTTAAATAAAAGCGCGACATACAACAGGCCAAACTGAGCAGCCTAACTAAGTCTCCTTCTAGAACCAAGGTAAGTTTTACCTGACAAAGTTAAAGATAAAGACTTCACACTTAAAAGATATAATAGGCTATCCTGTTGTCAGGATAAAAACTACTCTCACGGAAGTATTCTGTTCGAATTAATGCGTGAGCCTTCACGCTTGACAATGTTTAACCTATCTATCTAATAATAGACGTTTTTGTGATAATTCAGTACCATACATATTTTTATTAATTTACTCTGAACCTGAATTTAGCTCGGAGTAATAAAATCTAGCAGGGATGACAAATAGCCCTGTAATACCGTCACCACTATACAATGCACAACCCTACCGCGAGGATAGAAATATCACCATCACTACGAGCTATAGAAAAAAAGGCTGTGGGAGGGGACACAAATGGGACATAATGAGTTGATGAGAGTAGATATTCTAGATGTAGCAATACATAGGTGTAGGTTGTCAACTGCGACTTCTAAAATTGCAAAAACATTTGTGGATTCCCCATACAGAATTGTCTAAACTTTCCAAAGATCAATTTTTTTTAATTTCAGCCAAGATGCAGTGCAAGATTTGGGTAGTATGATTGATGAGTAGATGCTCCGTTAACGGGTCCTACGCCTATTTTGCTACACCTGTATAAATCTCAAATGGTGTATCTTCTGAAGATCTTTAAAAAATAAACATACAGGGTTATGTATTTTTTCTTTTTTAAAGCAAAATATACCATTCGATTAAATGGGTATATTTTTTAAACCATCGCCAGCAAAAAATGCATCTCCCTGTATTCATACTCAAGACACCTCAAACACAAAATACACAGATACAGAAGGTCCGCTCAATACGCTCACTAAAATCCTAAGCATATACATGCTTATAGACGTATACGGTCGTTGTAGGCAAGGTCACGATACTGTTGTGATACTTTGCCGCATGACCTTGCCTCCAACGACCGTATATTTCTATAAGCATGTATATGCTTTTAGTGGTTTGTATTGAACGGACCTTCTGTGTCTATCTTGTGCCTTAAGAGATTCAATCTGCCAAGCTGCAAAACACACACATATGAACGTGTGTATGTATAACTCACACTGCTACTGAATATCTAAAGTGCTTATTGTTTAATCTGACACGTGTAGCACACATTGCTGGCGCGTCAGTGTTACAAAGTAGGTAATATACCTACATTAAAATATTTCGTGTATGTTAGTCGCAGTTCTGATAAATATGATACATACTTGTCTGTCTAAATATTTAAATTTTACATACACTGCATAAAACGTACTTCAAATATTTATATAGGTATGATATATAAAATCGCACAGGACCGGTCGATGTGGAAATCCTGGGAGGCCTTTGTCCAGCAGTGGACGTCTTTCGGCTGATGATGATAAAATCAGTAATCTTCGTTCGATTCGATTCATGAAGCTGAGCAACTTTTCCATAACTTTTCCCATCCTCAAGGTCCTAAGTCAATTTCCAAAAGTTGTCACATTTGGTCCGATATAAAATGTAATCGTATGGACTCCTATGAGTTGGATAGTTCTTACATATTTTTTTGTGATAAGTTAAAACGATATTTTATGAACTTCAATCGATAACATAATCGATATATGGTGATCATTATGTATGTCAGATGTTAAAGCTAATCTCAAATTAAGTGAAATTAAAGATATTTTATCTTATTGTCAGACGCGGTACAAATTATACTTAGTAAAGTAAAAGTAAAGGTAAAATGGTAAAGGGATCTTTCTACCTACGTATTTTATAAATACAATAAGTATGTGCAAATGAAAGAAAAATCTAAACGACTGCATTTGCGATAGTTGACTGCTAGTCTATAGTCTAGTCTGCAGTCGTCTGTTTTACTTAGTCAACAGTGTTAGCGAATATCAAAACAGCATTCCGTTCAACGTTCAAAGAACTTTTACATAGTAGTACTTAATTGATTTTGTTCTAAAGGGGTTTGAAGTATGTAGTGAAACTATGACGTTATAATTCAGTACATTCAATATAGTCGTCTTAACTTTAGTAAACGTGTTTTTTCTGTTCAATTTATTCTGTTCAATCAAAAACCTATTTAGTGATCAATATTTTATAATTGATTTTTAAGAAGCAGCGTTTAGGGTACCTAAACTATACCTTCTTATATATTATGAGCTGTTTTCTTTATCGAGCCAAAATTGATATAATATGTAACATGTATTTGTACGTGTGTGTGTGTGTGTGTATTTATAATATTGAGGTCAAGTAAAAACGATCTGCAATTGACGACAATACATTTGAGGTTATCTGGGTACCGCCATGTGCTTGATAAAAAGTATAATACATATTTTATAACAACGTGATCTACGCTTTGCATAATAAGGTCTATCTCACACAAACAACATAACTATCGCAATCAAATGTGGAAGTAAATCAGATACTCGCGTTGATGTCTTTTCTAAGGCTGTTTCGTTGAGCGTAGCAAGCATGGTATCCATATGGTGTCCCTTTTGATGTGATCGACAAATACATATTTTATTAGGTCTTGCAACGTAACATTGTTATGGCAGGCAAGCCCCTTAACAATAACAACACCGTGTTTATAAAAACACATAATAATTTTGATTACGTAATACGCACAAAAACGTTTGCTTGGCAACTGGCCACAGTATAATCATGTTTACAGTAGTAACACTATTGAAGGAACGCGGATATTCACTCGAGCCGATGAACTCTGATGCCAAATTATTGTATATCTCTGTCTACACTCTACGTGTTGAAACAGTGATAAGAAAAAAGAAGTTCTTTTCATCGTCATTAAAAATCTTCGCAATGCATATCGGTCTTAAGATTTTTTTCCTTTTTCAACCGACTTCAAAAAAAGGAGGAGGTTCTCAATTCGTCGGAATCTTTTTTTTTATGTATGTTCACCGATTACTCGAAGACGCCTGAACCGATTTCGAAAATTCTTTTTTTGTTTAAAAGGGTATACTTCACAGGTGGTCTCATATAAATTTTATCGAAATCGATTCAGCGGTTTTTGAGAAAATCGACAAAAACATAGCAAAATTGGAGTTGTTGCGATTGAAGTCGGTTGTTTTTAACGTATTCAGCGTGGTCAATTATATTTGGATCAAATCGCAAAAGATGAACTCTTCATATTTATCAGCTGTTTGGCTAATTCTGTATTCCAAACAGGTTTTTTACCATTTCCGCAAAAACGTGGAGTACAATGTTCAGATGATGAATAGAAAGCAAAGCCCCAGTTAACTGTTTCTAAACTTATAGCTGTGTTAATTGAAATAGATGAGTAATCTACTTAATATATTTGATTTTGGTAAAGATTAAAAAATAGAATATTTTTAATTCATTAGGGACGGTAACAGCGTTAGCTTATATATTCAAATTTTAAATTCAACGTATTCAATTTATTCATGAATTCATTTTATTTCATCTAAGAGCAGTCGTGGCTACGTTGACGTATATTTTAAATATCTACGGGAATATATTTTTTAAACACAAAATCTGAGCAACAGCGGTGACGTTTTATTAGTATTTATTGCGTCTCTACTTTACTAAATACAATGCTAGGTCGAACATCAAAACATTTATTTACTATAATATATACAACTTTTTCACTGTAATAGTTTCTAATGCAATAAAATAATTGAAAAACGATAAAATAATGATATCGAGAATTAACTAAGCATTTTGAGTGCTTAAGCATAAAACCACATATCTCAATAACATAACAGCAATTTTATCAAGTGTGGTTGTAGTCTGACTGAATAGGTAGACTGCGTTTATCGTTTTTTAAACAGCTGCGCTCATATTAATGTGTGACACTTGTTTTATTATAATAAATTGTTTGATTACTCATAAGTATACCTACATAGAATCAAATAGAATTTATTTTACCCAGTGTGTACCATTTCTAATACATGCATGTATACATCGATTCCATGTTTTATGGTATGTTAGAAAATGGAAGAAATGCATGTATAAACCAAAAATCATATGATCAGATGTTTAGGTAAGAATCAGATGTAATGTATGTTTTAAACGTCCTCCACGTGACCGCAGGTGATGCTAAGTGCAACACCAGGCAACTGCCGGTGCCGCCTATTATTTGTGATAGTGGGATTAAACTGCACTCGATAAGAAGAAGACGTTGTAAGTCATCAGAATCTGTTCCTGTTTCTGAAAGTCATCTAAAATAAACACTGCTACTGCACACTATATTATGTTACGACCCCTTTTGATGCAACTGAATACAGGCTGTTAAAAATAGTGCGTCAAGCGTAACCCTAGTGTAAAATCAGAGTAAAATCGTAAAAAGCGTAAAATCTCAAACGTCCTTTTTTAACACCCTGTATATGTATGTATACCTAAGAACCTATCTCATATTTACATAGCACGCTAGCACAGATTAAATAATAAATAGTTACTACGTAACGCTACGTTCATAGGTAGTTTATATTTAGGACTCTACACTGGATGTGTTAAATTAAATTGAATCTAATTTGCCCACTTAACCCATCCAGTTAGAAAGGTTACCAACCCTGGGTGCAGAGGACCCTATTATGTAATAATACTTGACACGTGTTTATCTTCAATGATATTATGATATACCTATCTAAGGAACAGTCTTACCTACCTATTTATAAAGTTGATAAAGTGGCATCTCGATACGTTTTCGCTTTCTTATTAACTACATAGGTACTCAAAATTTTAATTAATTTTTATATTTTTTGTTGCATTTTTTTTGTTGCCCCTTGCATTATTTGAGGCACACGATAGATTACCGGCCTATTTATACAGTGGTAATCATCTTATAAGTATGGTAAATGATAATTTACCTCCAGGAGTGGTGGAGTACAAGGTCCCTCCCGGAGTACTGGAATAAACATCTGGCATCTGAGTAGGGTCTGTGATCATCACCCTCCTTGAAGGAATCGCCTGGGTTCCAGTCGCTTGCCTCGCTATCGGTGACGCTGACATATTGAAACTCTTTTCTGAAGATCAAAAACTTTTTAAAACACAATCTTTTTGCTCACAAACCACCAGTACTGGCCGTTAATCGAGAAGAACTGAGCCGAGCCGGTAGCAGCCGGCGCCTAAAATAAATACGGTATGCCGGCTAAACACCCACACAATCACAAGGGCGGATATAAACAAGGCACACATAAGCGATCTATATCAAAACATTCATAGAATATGAATGAGGGGCGCACGATACAGAAATGCCGGGCTCTGAGAGGGCTATTGCGTCGCAGGAAAGTAACTACTTATGTGTATGTCTTTACGATGACGTCGTTCGTAGCATTCACGTGAAATTTCCAAGAATTGATTGAAAGTAAGATTTATAATAATAATTTTACCAATTGATAGCAGTAAGAACTCTGAGTGAAAAATATATTTTTTAAAAGGCCTTACATACCTAAATGGTTTTGTAGAAAAATAAACAATGGGATGAAAATTCGATTTACTTTAAAAACTGTGTTTTGTTTCGTACTTCACCGATTTTTATTCCTTCATAATAACTAATAAAACCACATATTTAAATCTACTACCTTTCACTAGCATCCAGTTGGATTATTTACTTACAAAACAAAGCAAAACAATTTTGACTAAAATCTTTATGATATTTAGCATATTCTTACCTAATATGCTATTTGCGAACACGAGTCATTCTCAGTCTTTGCCCACAAATACATCTGCAACTCTACAGTATTATCTACTGCCACTCACACATGCAAACAGCTAGATGCGTAGTTTTCGCGAGTTTTAAAACAGACTTGATTTTAAATAGCGACTACCAACTTTATATTCTCATGCATGCATGATAAAGTAGAGGTTGGCAAACGGAGTATTGAAGGACGTGAATTGACAAAACGGTTGCTTCGGTGCATTACCTGCGAAAAAGGAGTTTTACTCAATTTATCCGTAATAAATTCTGCAAAAAACACTCGGTCTTCTACCTGAGTCGTAAGCGATCTGTACTTTTTCTTTACCATTCTTACCATGTTTCTTTAACAGCTAAATATTAAATCTTTAAGTTATTTATGTCACTGTGCTTTAGCTAAGATAATGTTGTCTTTCTTTCTTAATTTATACGTGTCTCTCTACTTCCGTTTTTTCTTTACGTTTTTCTTTAGGCTGTCTGAAAGAGATCTCTTTAAGGGATTTATAAATTTTATCGTACGATAGAGTTTACAAACAAACATAAATTGTTCATCTCTCACGTCCATCTCGTAGATGTAATAAACTTCACTTACCTAAGTAGCACCTCTTTGACCCCAAAACTTGTTTATGTTATCCGATAAGTAACTTAAAAAAAAAAACAATTTAATAATAATAATATCTGGGACAAATCACACACGGTCATCTGGCCCCAAACTAGGATTCCCTGTATCTTGGCAACCAGAAACTGATATATACATACACATATACTTTTAAATAAATACATACATATATAGATATAATACACCCAGACTCAGAGCAAACAATTCTGCTCATTTGTACCAAGCTATTCAATTATTTAAAAAAAACGATTCATTCATACATTATTCGCAAGGACAAAGATGTCTGCGTCTCTAGATTCAAGCTAAAAATACATATTTTCTATCAGATCAGACCCTATTATACACCACAAAGTCCATAAATATTGTTCATACAAACCAACATACAGACATAGTAAAACTAGGCACTTCGTAACCTCGTTTCAGGGATAGTCAGGTAATTAAACAATGATTAAGTACTTATAACTCTTTTCCCAAGTTTTGTAGCAACTGCGAGGCGTAGTAAAAAAAACATAGAAAACAAACAATTTGCAAAAAAATACTCAAGTTGATTGTTGAAAACAACGAACTATTTAAAAAAACATAGTAACTATACATAAATACTACGCAAAACATTTCAGTTAAAATTGTCCTTGAATATACATTTTTGCAAGGAAAAAAACAGCTATGCGTAGTTTCAATGCCAAAAATTATCAGCAAATAAATATTACCCGTTGACGGATCACAAAATACACATGACTTTTTTGTAATGTAGGTACTCTTGAACATAACATGTGAATTCCACGAGTTTTACACATGGCTGGGAGTTTTTTTTATTTTATATCTGTGACAATCTTATCAAATTAGCTGTATTTACCTACAAATGTCACGAAATTAGAACATTGGTACTTTATTTATTAGTCATAAAATTATATACAGGTAGGACGCGTGTTTTTTCAGTTTTCTGTTTAAATTTATCTAGTTTACGATAAGTCGGCTTACGAGTTTTAGTGCAGCATAAAATTGTAACGAAAAATAAGCTCTTATCTAATAGACTGTATTTAACTACAAATGCCAATTTGAACACTTGTCCGCTCTTTATTATTAATAATCATCAAATTAGAAAGAGCAAGTCACAAAATAACTACATACTTACTCGTAATATGTAGTTGTCGACAGGCGCATGTTTTAAAAAAGCGGCCAAGTGCGAGTCGGATTCGCCCATGAAGGTTTCCGCAGCAGCAAGTAACATAATATAAAAGTTCTTGTAGTTCGTTGTTTTTATGAAATTAAATGTTTTTTATTTTATTTTTATATTTGAGTTGATTGAATGAAAGGTAAATTGCGGTTTACGATTTATGACGTATTAAAAAAACTACTTACTAGATCTCGTTCAATTCAAACCAATTTTCGGTGGAAGTTTGCATGGTAATGTACATCATATATATTTTTTAGTTTTATCATTCTCTTATTCTTATTTTAGAAGTTAAAGGCGGGGAGGGGGGGGCACATTTTACCACTTTGGAAGTATTCCGTTTAGAAAAAAATGATATTAGAAACCTCAATATCATTTTTTAAACCTATCCATAGATGGGTTTGATGAAAAAAATTTTTTGAGTTTCAGTTCTAAGTATGGGGAACCCCCAAAATTTATTGTTTTTTTCTATTTTTGTGTGAAAATCTTAATGCGTTTCACAGAATACATCTACTTACCAAGTTTCAACAGTATAGTTCTTATAGTTTCGGAAAAAGTGGCTGTGACATATGGATGGACAGACAGACAGACAGACATGACGAATCCATAAGGGTTCCGTTTTTTGCCATTTGGCTACGGAACCCTTAAAAAGTATTTTTACTTAAAAGTACTTTACCATCGTTTATTGTACCACGGAATAGTACTTAAACAGTGCTGATTGTAATTTTGTAGTTGAGTGTCGAAGTCACTATCATCACAGTAAAATAGCAGAGCAGCAATAGCCAATGACGAAGGAAAACATCGTGAGAATCTGCACGCACACCTGATTACGATCGCAGGGTGATTTTGTGTGCAAACCGTTAAGTGTATGCTCTAGTCATGAAAAATTAGAAAGTTTGTAGCAAATGACGCATCGTTTGATAGCATTTTCATTTCTCTATCTTAATAATAGAGGACGCTAGAACCCCTATTGCAGTTTTGTTGCAAACGGGTACTGAAGCAATCGAATAAGCATTTTCAATACTAAAATATCTTTTTATAGGTACATGTCATTCAGTACGACTGGCCAACCTTGTATGATAAATTCAACAATTCAATTCTATCACCCTGGAATAAAAATGTCCTACGCGTGACCAAGAGCAATGATAAGTGCAAGAATAAACGGCGTGAAGCAACGTTTGTTGTGTTTCGCCGAGTAAGTGAGGGTACCGGAGACCCAACCCCCCCTCCCCCTCCCCATTCCCCCATCCCATTTCAAAGGTCGGCAACGCACTTGTGACTCCTCCGGTGTTGCGGGTGTCCATGGGCGGCGGTAATCGCTTACCATCAGGTGATCCGTCTGCTCGTTTGCCACCTATCACATAAAAAAAAAGAATAAACACTTAGTTTAAATTGCTATGATTATAAAATAGGTAAGTACAGGCAATTTTAAAATGATAAAATTAATCACTTGATCATCATATCACTCGTTTGTAAAACAATGGCGACAAAAAGAAAGTGTTGATACAATACAGGCCTAAGATTAGATTGGGTGTCTTTATTTTAGATATTTTGCTTATAGGTACAAAGGCAAATACATGATAAAAAAAACGGAGTGGGAAGAGCAACGGAGGCTTAAAAAAAGGTCCTGTTTTCGGCTATTTAAATGTATCATGTTAACAATATTTTCAATCTCGAAAAACTACTGGTAAAACGAGTACTGAAAGCAGGTCGTTGATGTCTTTTGTATGGCAAAAACATTTCACTTGGTCTATGGTAATAAAGATGAAAAGAAAAGTATAAAATATTAATTAATATTTATTTTGAAGCGGTCGTGGCTTAGTTCGGCTTGCGTGGTCACCTCGATCACGCCGGTTAATTGACTACAGACACGGTCATTACCTGGATGGGGATGAAACTGTTAGTAGCATTTATATCGACCGTTTCCGTACTTCGCAAGGCACGTTAAGCCATTGGTGCCGGCCGTTATCATTAGATAGCAGTCGTTAAGCCATGTCGGATGTCTTATAGGCGGCTTGAAACCTCTGACACTGGGGTTGCCCAATAGCCCCACAACCTCCACCAATCCAGTCTTGGCCCCCGTGTGTGAAGTATGGCCTTACCTTCCCGAGGTATGGGAAGAGACCCGTGCCCCTGCAGTGGGGACTGTTATATGGGTTGTTATGTTAACTTATATTTATTTTACGGAATAATTAATTTTCCTAAAGTCTAATGAAACTGGAGCTTACTTCTCATTAAATTTAATAACTTCTGTCCTCGAAAAAAATGTTTTCCAAAGTTGACCAGCTTATAGAATAGTTTAATGCTTACTAATGACTGACTATTACTATGGGTTTGTTGGGGAAATATTGTTAAGGATGGCAAAAAACTTACGGCCCACCGCCGCCTATAGGCATTTCCAACACCAGGGTACCATAGATACTTTGCCGAACCTTGAAAAACCTTTTCAATCCCTTCTTGAAGAGTCCCATTGTAGATTTCAGGGAAAACCTCGGGCGAAAGCTCATTACACAGCTAGAGGGTTCTAGATAGGAAGCATCTCTGAAACCTTACGGTTCGAGACCAATTTGGCTTTAGCTGGTGAGGATGAATTCCACTCCGATGGTGGTTATAAAACTGTGCTGTAGTCATCATGACGAACACATGCAGTTGTATAAGCGGTAGAACACACAAAGAGTGTCGAACTCTGTAAGAATATAAGAAACTTCGAGTCGTTCGACAGGGTTGCTTTGTTTAGTTCTGAACTTCTGACTTTAAAAAATAGTTTTGGCGTAAAAAAAAATTTCACGTTCTTCTTGTATTTGGGCAACCTATCTACCGTATCAGGCATACGTGTAGCACGTGCATGTCAATATTTTGGTTGTCTCGCACGATACACATACTGATAATATGATGATTGCTGAAGCATTATGTCAGGATATTTTAAGAAAGCCACTGCAAAAAAATGTGCCAGTAATATTTTTTCCTCAAAATTAATTGGTCCTTAAAATTATTTTTAAAAGCATAACACGAATTTGTAGTAAGTGGACTGACTGTTAAGTTAACTTTTCGAATAATAGTGAAAACACAATTTAATGATTAAATATTTTCATGAGTAGCAATTTTATAATTGACCACGCTGAATACGTTAAAAACAACCGACTTCAATCGCAACAACTCCAATTTTGATATGGTTTTGTTGATTTTCTCAACAACCGCTGAATCGATTTTATATGTCCCTTTTAAACAAAAAAAGAATTTTCCAAATCGGTTCAGGCGTCTTCGAGTAATCGGTGAACATACATTAAAAAAAAACGGACGAATTGAGAACCTCCTCCTTTTTTTTGAAGTCGGTTAAAAATACGCTGTAAGTTTAGACAAAAAGTAGGTTTGCTCAAGAGTATAAAGTTTAATTAATAATAATTTTTAATATGTTTTCCTCCTCCTATGTACTTGATATACTTACCATTGTTAAATAAGTACCTACTAACGTAAAATAAACGTTTTTGTCTTTTTTGAAAAATATACGCTTTATTGAAGACCATCCTGCACCTGAAAGAAAAACCTGAACCAGCTAGAAAAACGCAGCAAACCCAACATTTTGGTTGAAAAAAATTAAAAAAAAAATCAATTTAACATTACAGCTTCATTAAGTCGAGTCAGACGTCAACAAAGCGTGCTTGGGGGCATGCTTGTTCAATATTAATGCAGTAAATGGAAATATAATATACATACACAAATCAAGTGAAACTATTTAAACTGGGGCTTCTGCTCATAAAACTGAATAGCTTTCCCACAGTAGCCCATAGTAAAAATTTTGAGTTTCCCGTACTAAGTTGGCCGATCAGGTGACTGACTTGTTAGAAAAGTCGATTTTTTTCGCGAATTGACTATGGGTTCCTTGGGGAAAGTTGTTCAGTTCATGAATAGAAACCCCCGATTGAATAGTTTTAACATATTTTGTAAAACCTTGTATATACTCTATTATACAGGGTGTAACAGAATAGCTATAGGAAGGAACCGTTAACTGAACGGAACACGGAACACGGAAAACGGAAAATAAATTCTGGCCAATTTGTTCAAAAGTTGGTATATGATTAGTATAATTAAATACTTGTTTACTTTCAAACAAGACATTAAAGTGTGATACCTATAACTAAGTTTTTTTTTTAAATATAAAAATAGCTCTGCCTCTAAATTATTATTCGCTATTTATTTCCAAAAATGTATTAATAAAACTCTTACGTTATCCGCACTTAAATCGAACTATGTATTTGTTTCGTAGACGAGATTCAGAAAGGTCTCTTACCAAACAAGTTCTCAACAACACAGAAGCGCAAACTATCCTTGTGTTTATGTCCTAAGAATTAATTAAAATTAAATAAAAATCAGACCACAGATTATTCCCTCTGTGCGTTGAACTGTCAAACTAGGGCATTTGGCCAAGCGTGGCTCGGCGCCGGGCGGTAGCGGTGAGCTATCCATTAAAAGTGATATCATCGCAGTCTTTTATTTTTTTATTATGTGATAAGGAAGGCAAACGAGCAAGTGGGTCACCTGATGGTAAGTGATCACCACTGCCCATAGACACCTGCAACCCCGGAGGGGATTGCAGATGCGTTGCCAACCTAGAGGGCTAAGATGAAATGCCTCTAAAAAAGTCTCGGGCAAGGTCAAGAGTTCCCTGTAAAGATATCATGTGTGTATAAGTTCTTTTAAAATAATTTGACAAAACAGTAACCAATCTACGACACTGATTCAAGTTTCTTTGGGGATTCCGATTCATAGAGCTTGTCTAAACTAAGATTTAAACTTTATGACTAGGTAGGTTAAGGCTATCACAAACAAAACTGACCGAATAGTTGATCAGTCTACGAAGAGTTTACGCATAGACTATGGACCTTCCAAGATGGGTGTCGTATGAAAAGTTGTTCAGAATGATAAGTAGAAGTGACGCTATATCTGTGTTTCATTCACCTACAGTATTACTTGACCTCTGAATTTAATATTTTTAAATATTTTATAATCGGTTTTGATATTTTTGAATAGGAAATTATTTCAAAATCTTTAAATAATACATATAATATTAAAAAATATCGTAAAGTTATAACGGGGCCGATTCTGTACATGGAATATTTTTTGAAAATAATAACTGTAGGGGACATGTCTATCGATATAGAGACCAAAACAATTTAATTTGGAATTTTTGTCTGTCTTTCTGTCTATCTTCACTCTTAGATTAGGCTAATCAAAGGTATATTCAGTTAACATTCTGACGGGATCCTCTTTTTCGATGAGATATGCCTATATTGTTTTACGGCGTAGGTAGCTGTAGAAAGCTGAAATAAGCAAAGCAAACTATGTTTGTAAATGGTATTTTTATTTCGTACCCAACTATTCAAGTGTAGGGCAATATTTATCAAGTGGTGGTATATAGTATGTTATAAAGTCGTAGGCATTATACTAGACCTATTCTTCAACTTTTTCTTTAACTACCTAATATAGGCGGCTGAAAAACTTCTTAAGCTGGGGTTGGCCATTAGCCTCACATCTTACCACTATCCAAACTTGACCCTGTGTGTGAAGAATGACCTAACCTTCCCTAGCCATAAGAAGACATCCATGCCCCAGTAGTGTTGGTTGTGAACATAAATTCTTTGCAATCATATTTTCTTTTTTCTTTTTCTTTCTCTTTTTCTTCTTATTTTTTATTTCTCCTTTTTCTTTTTCATTCGTTTTATTGTATACTTTGTTATTTTCTTATTTCTAAAGAATAATTTAGCAAAACATATGACCTATTGTAAAATCCCCAAAACTAACGCGTGCGAAGTCGCGGGCCTAGCTAGTAATTTATAAGATTACAAAATAATCCATCGTAGAGCACCTGAACCTTCACAATACATACTAGAACAGTCAGTCAGTCACCAATGATTAAAGCGAATAATTTAGTAAAGCAAAGTTTTTACTTATTCGTCTTTTATCGGTGAAGTCACGCACGGCCACGGTCAAGGCCGGGCCGAATTGTTTTTCTTTTAACAAGCTAAGTTACATATATGTGTGTATACAATACATTGTGTATATACACAGTTAGCATGTACATGAGTGTAGGTGTAGGCAGGAAACATTAATTATTTAGATGCTGATGACTAGAATGACTAAGAATGACTTCCCATACTTCGCTTACCATCAGGTGATCCGTCTGCTCGTTTGCCACCTATCACATAAAAAAAAAAAAAAAGTCGGACAAGTCAGTCAACCAAACCAGTATGAAAGTTAAATCAATCAGTCATGTCATGTGTTCAATTTTTCAATCAGTCTTGTGTTCAATTTTTTCCAGGTATTTGAGAAGAACCTTATATACTTTTTAAGCTTGTACAGTAATCCCAATAATATTAGAAATTTTAAGAGAAATTAAGTGTGGTTTCGTAGCCACACCGGCGGTGGCGTGCGGATCGCATAGCTAGCTTACGTGAGGAAATGTACAATACTATGGTACTAAGGGAGAAAAAAGATAATATCTACATTAATTATCACCAAACAAACAATGTGATACAGTATAATGTTTAAAAAGTAATTATTTTTTTGTGATAAAAGGGGAAAAGATCAGCATAATGCACATTGACATTGACATAATGCACAGCGCTGATTTTCAACATACCCCTTGTTAAAAAATAACACAAATAAATAACAAACTGTGAGTACGGTATCTATTTTCAATATCTTCTATCTAGCAGTAACACAGTAACACTTTTTTTAAATAGTCCCATTAAGACGCGTTGCCACTGTTTAAAAACAAACAAAATGTATCTGTTTCGATAATAGGTATATAAAATTCATTACGATAGCGAAATACTTAGGTACTGAATAAACGCAAAGAAAGCAATGTAAAAGCAAGTTAAGCAAGTAAAAAAGTTGTTTAAATTATACAAACTGCGTTATCTGGCCTTGCGACGTTTATTAACAGCCCTACACCCTATCCATCCGATCCCTATCCCATACTCTTCGTGCGTGTCAGATTTGCCTCATACTGTACACATTAGTACTACATAAATATGAACACTTCCTGCCCCTCTAAAGGTGACCTCACTCCCCTGTGGTTAATATAAGGTTACGGGAGGGTTACGTTCAGAGGTGTCCAAAGTATCCAAGGGCCCTGGTGCAAAAAAAATGGGGCCCTATCCAAACAGATTAAATTTATCAACTAAAAATATAAATACTTAAAGCTATAGTAGTTTACCATCAGCTCTTTATTGTGTTACTGCAGGCCACAATTTCGTGGCGTGTCGTGTTGCAACCTGTTATTTTTATATTCTGTGGGTGAGAGAAATTCATTTTCAGCTTGAGGGTTGCTGGTCAGATTCCGAGGGCCCCCTGAGCTTGAGGGCCCCGGTGCACGGCACCGCTTAGCCCTCCGATAGCTACGCCACGGTTACGGGGGCTTCGCGCAAACTACGCATCACACATGCACGTGTACAAACGTTATTATTTTTATGTAGTAGATAATATTGTAATATACGCGACACTTGTATAAGGAGTGAAAACAAACCTGTTAATAATATTTTTTCTGTACAATCTTTAACTCCGCGTTTTACCCACTTATTATACCACAATTTCGGCAGTTCGTTGCGATGACAGTCATATTTTTCGTATACTCGTGTATTTGGTAAATATATTAGGGTCTAAGGTACTCGCATATATGTATGCGTTATCCTTGACTCTATCATTGCTCTCAGATCACTATACATAACCATAACTCTACATTTACCCTCATCGACCTACTCATTTTGGGCTTTTTTTTATTAAAATTTTACCGCTGCGAATTGTGCGTGAGGGTGGGGCGATGTTTTTTATTTTGTTGCATATACGAGTAAGTGCGCTATAAAGCGCATATTATAATAGGCTTATTATTGCACTATCGCTTTCATACAAATTTCATTATTGTACCTTGCGGAATACAGGATGCTAAGGATTTTGTTTTAAACAAGGGGTTACCCAGAATCAAATATAGAACATAGGAAAAATAATGAAAAAATCTGATCTACATTTTTTTTCAGTTTCCCATTCAGATTCTTGATTCACGTATTCAGATTTAGTATGGGAAACTAAAAAAAAGATGTAGATATGATTTTTTCTATATTTTTCCTGTATTCTATACTTTATTCTGAGAAACCCCTTAACCACTCTCAAACTCAAACGCACTTTTTTATCATTCTGTATAGGGGGTGGATCATAATATTTATTTTGGCTTGTATAAAAGTTAAAAGACCTACGAAAGAGTCATGGATGAAGTGTGGAGAAGTGGTTTGGTACAGCTATGATAGTATGGCTATGGATGAAATGTACAGACGGGGCGGGGGTTGATAGAGTGACGATAGGGGCACAGTTGACGCGTGTAGAGTACCTTAAACCGTAATATAAGTACCCAGCATTCGAGAGATAATATTATCATCACAATGGAATTTCGAAATTATGCTTCATCGATGCCGATGGTATGGAATTTTGACAAAAGCAGGCTCTAGCTCGCCATTATGGCATTTGAAAATTATGTGGCTAGTTCAACACTACGTATTCCGGTCCGGTAAGCGATCTTCCCTCGAGAATCTTTCTTTCCCATCAAGCACTTGGCCTAAACCTAAGCTAAAATAGGTAGGTAACTATTTAATGTGTTAATTTCTTATCTAATCAATTAGTTTCATTTCACGAGAGCTCGTAAATAGAGCATGAAGTCACGGCAAACCATTACAATCGTCAATTTGGTTTCATTTGGATAGCTATAGCAACTGCTTGAAGAAAAAGGTTGTTTTACTCCATGAATAATTGTTTAAGAATAAGTCAATATCCTCTGGTTAAGATAAATATTACGTCTTCCATGTGGAGGAAAGGACGTAATATTCTTAAACCAAAATATCCTTTTTTTCGTATTTATAATAAGCAACAGCAACTTAGGGTGAATAGAAAATTAGCCCAGGTGTTTCTGCTTACATCTATTTGTAATAAGTACATTGTTTATACCCTAACTGTGAAAGTTGAGTTAATAAATATAAAGAAATATATTTTGTACCTATATGTCGAAGTGGCTGTGGCTCAGTGCAGCTTGCGTGGTCGCGTCGATCACGAAGGTAAACTGACTACAGAGATGGTCATACATTACTTAAATAGTGACTTCTAGTGGCATTCATCTCGACGGGTTTTTTTTATTTTTAAATCCAAAACATTCTTTGAAATACTGTGAAAAAAATAACAAATAAACCCGCATCTCACGGAGAAAGGGACTGGTAAGGTTAGGTAGTCTGGTGCCACCATAATCAGAGATGCGTTTGACTGAGTTTCATGCGTAGTTTCATGCCAAGTGGATCGAGGGTTTTCTCCACAGTACTTTCTAATCATCCGGGTTTTTGTATTGATACGGTTTTATGAGGCAAACCTCTTCTACCTGCATGCCGACCACTCGCCCACCTTACATGGAGAACTCTATATTGTAGCTCACCTTAAACAAATGTACTGAATGGTACGTTTCACTATAAATCAGGCGGTTAAAACTTACTTGTAAAATCCCAAAACCGTGACGTAGTTTATATTCAGAAATGTCAAACCTATGTCCGGTGAACACATTTCCTCATTTCACATTCATGGAACGAACGAAAGATAGCACTTTGAATATATTTATCAGTTTCCTAGAATAAACTATACACGTCTAGCTATTTACGTACATATTTTATTTTGAAATGTAGACACACGTATTGATTTGTATCCTAATCTTCTGTTGGAAGATAGAACTGCCAACGTCTTTAATTCTAACCATTTGTCATCATCATCTCCATCGAAAATATCCACTGTTCACCCTAAAAACCTTCGTGATTCCACTCCTCTGCCTCGGCTTTTCTATCAGGATTATAAGACCAAGTTGGTTAACAGGACCGACGTACGTACCTACCCATGAGGTTGTCTTACGTTTAAGTTTGTGGCTCCTCTGGTTTTGTAGGTGTCTATGGGCGGCGGTAATCGCTTACCATCAGGTGATCCGTCTGCTCGTTTGCCACCTAAATATCACATTTACCTACCGGCTGAATGGTCAAGAAGAATACATTATGTACGATATAACGAAGAAAATTATTAGCCTGACAGCAGAATTAGCCTATTGTAAATCTTTAATAGGTATGTGAAAGTGAAATTCTTGTCAGATTAATTTTACCCTAGTTCTGGAATGGGACCTTGACTAGCTGTTGTATATACGGTAACTATTACTTAATTTTTCAGTCGTACACACGAAGTTTGTGTTGTAAGTACTTAAATTAAAAAAACCGGCCAAGTGTAAGTCGGACTCGCGCACCGAGGGTTCCGTATAAATTCATAGACACAAATGTCTGGAACTCTATATTGTGATGTAACAAAAAAAATATGGTTTTCGGACTTTTTTCCTTTACTTGTGCTACAAGACATTGCTTCTTGCCACATGATTCTAGGTCGACGGGAAGGACCCTATAGGTTTTGATTCCCATGCGGCATAAACGGCCGTATCTCTTGATTGTGTTGGCATAGAAGTTTGATTTTTCAAGCTTCAAGGGATTGTAGGCCTGAGTATTTGATATAAACAGACAGACAGACAGACAGACAGACAGACGGACAGACGGACAGACGGACAGACGGACGGACAAAGAAATGATCCTAAAAGGGTTCCTTTTTTCCTTTTGAGGTACTGAACCCTAAAAATGCTCTAAAATCTTACTGTGCCTACAGGTGACCGAGTGATGTTAAGTGCAATATAAAGCAAGCTCCCGCGCCGTTCATCCCATAGTACTTAGGTTTAGCTGTGTCACAGAAGAGAGAAGAAAGCTCGATTCATAGCCAATCCATTAGCTTCAAAGCCTCTCCAATGAATTACTCAGCCGTAACTACAAGCATAGCCAACTGTACCTATCAATGCTTTTGAGTTTTGATAATAAATGTTGACTTGTTCAGGAAAATTTGTAAGCAGGTAAATACGATATCAAGAATCGATCAATTTCATATTGCTTGTTGTTTTTATATAAATTATAAACAACCGGGTAACCTATTAGTTTTGTTACGCTCACAACTCAATGAATGCGTTTAATAGGTTTACCTACCTTGAGTCTGTTTGTTTACCGTTCACGTACCTAATTTGCCACGTTGCGTTGTTGCAAAGCAATGACTCAAACATGCGCACACGCAGACACACCCCCCTGTTTACAAACTAAAACACTACGTGGTAACTAGAAGGTTGAGTGCTTGGCGCTTGGCGGATAGCGCCGTTCATTCGAAACGTATGCGTCACGTCCCTCTATCAAGTGCCATGTTAACTCAACCTTTTATGTATGCAAGTACAAGCTGGTGCCCGCGACTTCGTCTGCGTAAAAAAACATTAATTTTTATATCCACCACTTGGGAAATTATTGGTTCTCCATACAAAGTTTCAAGTTTTATTTTCATGTCAAAAAGTATCCTGTGTCCTGCTCCAAGTTCCTATGTCTATTTCAAAATTCATCATTTGTTCAGTGGTTTATTAGATTAGACAGACAGACAGACAGAGTTACTTTCACTTTTATTAGTTTGAATAATACTCATGTCTCGTCCTATAACTGTACTACGCCATTTCCTATAACATGTTTGACCATAATATGTGTCATTAGTCATTAATTTATTACACTCGTTTACCTCCTCGTGTAACCAATGTGGTTTGATGAAAACAAAAACACTTACAAATAATAGTTTGTAGCTATTGCGCAAACAAACAAGAGACCTTTTAATTTAATTTACGTAGTTCCATTACTTCCACTTCGGGGTTCACAATGAAGTCGCGAAATTATGATGGTACCTATTAAAATAATGACGATGCTGAAATATATCCAACGAATCTGGATAAGTATCATCGAATGCTGGTATTTACTAGTTTAGATCTCTTAATTACGAATAATTTAAAAGTTCTAAACAAAGTTGTTGCTGTTATTGTTTTTGAGAATCTAAGATCTTGCTCTTACTGAATTTGGTCTTTTTATCTAGTGCCCACCATCTATTTTATACATTTCCTGAGAATTTAGCACAAAACAATAAGATCGAAGATTATTATTCTTACGGAAAAGATGAGGTGATTAGATTTCAGTGACATTATATAAATAAATATCGCTAATTTAGTAATGAAGTAGAAACATAGGATGTGCTTGTACTAAACCTACAGGTTACATCTCTCATTTCTCCCCAAGACACCGATGGGGTGAAAAAATTGGAAATTAATTTTATTTAGTGTACTAGTTAAATTGAATGTGAAGATCGGGAAAAGTGGAGTAGATTGAGTAGGAAAGCGGACCCTGGCTCCAGCCGGGATAACGCTAAGTAGAAGTAGTAGTAGTAGTAGTTAAATTGAGTTTACAGGAACCAGAAATCTTGGTTAGAAAAGTTATTTTGTATGATGAAGCGCCCGTCAATAGTTGGGTAAGTCCTGCACGTAAGTACCTATAAGTATTACAATAAATTCAACAATATTCCTATTCATGAGGACTTTTTCCTATCACGAGAAAATCCGGGGGCAGATGCTAGTTTTGGATATAAAAAACAACTTCAACAGTGTGACAAGGACAAAGCTGTTTCAAAGAATGAGACCGCAAGAGTGGCGTGATCTGCTCACACACCCACCTTGTTGACGTCGCAACATGCCGTCATCTAATACATAAAAGAAACATGTAAACAAATGTAAATAACCTAGCTAATTAAAAAAACAGATTGCAAAAAATATTTATAATACTAATAAAACTAAATAAAATAAATAAAATAAATAAAAATAAAATAAAATAAAATAAAATCTTTTTATTTCAGACCCAGGGATCCATATAATTTGTTAGTAAAATTAAAAACTTACATCAAATTGTTAGTACTATCAATTTCAAAAATTTCAAAAATAACTAAATTATATTATATTAAATTGAAAATTAAATTAAATTATGATAAATAAAAATAGATACAATAGATAAAAATAGATAAAAATATAACTAAGTCACCAGACAGGAATGCAGACTCAGTGGGTGTACGTGGCAACCGCTGAGTGCATCCCCATCCAGTGCCTCACAATGCCCCCATCCAGTCTGGCGGCGAATACGGCCAGGATGCCGTTAGTACTGCCGCGCAGTCTGCCGAGCGCCGCGGCGCACCTTTTGCGGATTACGGCTTGAAAGCCGTCTACGTGCGCGTCCGCAAACATACCCGACGCACTGCACCAGCGCGGCAGCCCCAACAGCACCCTGAACGCATTATTATATTGGACACGCAGGGCACTGATCGACTTTCGCGAATATGCAGCCCACAGGCTACAAGTGTACAGTGATGTACAGTAGGCTCTAAACAATGTTACTTTAGCCGATGCTGTACATCTACGGAACCTGTGAGCTATCATATTCGCTCTAGTCGACAGAGCCCTGCGCTCCCTCTCAATGTCAGCTTCATCACGCAAACTTTCATTAACCAAATGCCCCAGATATTTAAAAGTGTACACTCTTTTAAGAGGTGTTCCATTTAGAAGTACAGGGGGAACATGAGAAGGACATTTGGTGCCTACCTTGAAAACAAGTAGCTCACTCTTGGTTTCATTGTATTTTAGCCCATGTTTAGCAGCATACATTTCACACACATTTAACAGTTTTAATAAACCACCGATCGAAGGGCTCAGCAGCACCATGTCGTCTGCATAACTAATGTTATTTACGCAAACATCGTCTATGTGACATCCGACATGCATGCTGCTGAGCTCCTCGAGCAGTGCATTTACATATAAGTTAAACAGTTTTGGAGAGCTTAACCCTCCCTGTCTAACCCCACAACTAAGCACAGATTGGTCTGACAATGATTCCCCCATTTGACCGAGTTTATCTGACCAGAGTACCAATATTTAAATATTCGTATTAGCTCCCGCGGCATTTCTGTACTTTCCAGCTTAGCCCAAAGCACATCATAATTAACCAGATCAAATGCCTTGGATAAATCCAAAAAACACGCATAAATAGGCGTTTTCTTTTGCGTGTAGTACTCAACAGTCTGCTTAAGGCTGAGAATTGCGCTTTCTGTAGAAAGTCCGGGCCGAAACCCGAACTGAGCGTCGTGTAGTTTAAGATACTTATCAAGCTCAGCATTAAGCAGACCATCGAGCACCTTCGCTATCACCGTTGCTAAAGATATTGGTCTATAGTTCGCTCTGGACGAGATATCCCCAGTCTTGTTTTTGATAATAGGTACAACTATGGTTCTGAGCATGCCTTCCGGTAAGTATGAATGAGACACACAGAAACCGAACAGCATGGCCAGCACCCTGGGCAGATGAGGGCCAGCATTTTGCAAATGCTCAATGCTGAGGCCATCATACCCGGGGGACTAAAGAAACCTCGCACACCCAAATCCTCAAAGTCATCTTGATAAGTCGATAAGACTTAACAGAGAGACAATTACTAAGGTGTAACAAAATCACATGAAACTAAATAGTTGGAATAAATTGGCCATTCTACTCATGAAACTGGACAACTTTCCTGAAAGAACCCATAGTCTTTCGAGACTTAATATTAAATGGCAGAGCCTATCATCGTCGCCTGCGCGGGCGGGCGCCGCCGCCAAGATCTGTCTTGGCGGCGCCCGCGCATTTCAGAGATGAAGAACCATGCACTATTTTTGAAAACACAAGGTGAACAAAAAAACGCATAGGACCCGAAAATAGGCATAGGACCCATTAATTAGTGGGTCCTATCCTGATCAACTATTGGTCTACAAATTTGCTGAAATCACAAACGAAATAACTAGGTTTTTTATTCTTCATACAAGTTGATCATCTGATTGGCCAATTTTGTATAGCCTCCAAACTTTTTTGGACATTTCAGCAAAGTCGTCTCCAATTAACGTTGCGTACACTTGTAAGATCATGTATATTTGTAAGTATACCAACGGTGGATGTCTATGTATAAAAATAGAGATTCTTCTGGCTAGGAAGGAGCTCCGATTCAATTTAATTTGCTCTAGTAAACAACATAGCTCGGAACCAGGAAGTTAATATAAATAATCGGGATTTCAAGAACTGTACCAAGATAGCTGATATATTGGATAATAGAGGCGTAGGCGTTAAGATCTGATCAGTATTTTATTCGAGATATTTAACTCGTTCAACTAAATAGCAATACTTTGTCCCACTTGGTAAAGTTACCCAATTTCCATTAACAGCCAATACAAATGAAAATGTTTTTACCCGACTGCACCAGGAGGGTTATTTTACAAGTGTATCTATATGTATTTGGCACGCTCTGGAGCCTAAACAGCTTGATGGATTTTAGCTTGAAAGGTGTCGTTAGATTCGTCTTGATCCTGAGATTGACATAGGATACATTTTAATGCAGTCGTTTTATTTTTAATACGGTTAGGTTATTTACTCCATAAACCGGGTCATGTTCACCAGCTAAGTAGGTATACGAAGCTGAAATATTAATAAAGTCCTAAGAGGCAAACACGGAAGAATAGAAAAAAACACTGGTGCATTCACGTTGGATTATTCAGCGCCACTTGGATCCAGCTAACTGCACACAACAACGTCCTTCGGGCCGCCATCGGGACAGTTGGTGAATTTTGGATTTTATGCAATCTTTTCTTAACTGATTCTTTATTTACTTATATTATCTACGTAAAAAATATACTAATAAAACAATACATACAACATTTCCAAGGTTGCCTGGAAGAAATCGCTCAAAGCGATAAGGCCGCCTTTGCACTGTCTGTAAATATTTTTTGATGTCTCTGTACTATTGGTGTGCAATAAAGAATATTTATCTTTATCTTATCTTACAGTAAAAACCACAGAGAAAAAAAGGTCGGCAACGCACTTGTGACTCCTCTGGTGTTGCGGGTGTCTATGGGCGGCGGTAATCGTTTGCCATCAGGTGATCCGTCTCTGCTCGTTTGCCACCTATGACATAAAAAAAAAAAAAACAAAAAAAAAACAATTTTCTACTCGTGTTAAAAAGTCAATAAACGTGCAAAGTAGGTATGAAATCAAAAGTCACGTGTGGTTTTGGAAAGAAAGCCATAGAAACTCAATGCAATCTAACAAACTATGTTTACCTTGTTGAAAGAAGCCTTGACTTTGACTCGCCTAACAATGGTTGCATTGGTTCTGCATAGCTGATCCGATACGACTGCAAGTGTGGAAAGAACTTCTCTCACTACTTACATAACCATAACTATAGGTACCTACGTATTTTTATAATAAATAACTATATGCAGTCACGTGAAAAGTCAAGCAATCATCATGGTCAGGCAAAATACGCAGACAAGGATTTCCACGACATGCCCACATCCAGCGTCTATCGCGACCTTTACCAGGTCATCGGTTCACCGAGTGGGAGGCCTGCCTACGTTACGTCCCGGTGCGCGGTCGCCACACTTCTTTTTCATCTTATCGCATTGATGGATTCGGAGAACTTTGGAGAAATGTGTTGTTTTGTTGTTTGTTAAGTGCTTAATCCGGTAATATCTGTATTAGATTATCTTTGAATTAATGTTCTATTATCGTGTGGCACAATAAACCGTGCCAATGTTATATGATATCTCACTCAAGGGATAGACGGCGATTGCCTAACGTTGCACTAGAATCGTCGTGGGCGCATCTGGGGCATTTAGATTTACACCTACTAGGGTACGCCGGATGACAGTACTAATATACAGGGTACTTCGGCATCATCGTCACTTACCACCAGGTAAGATGATGCCATGAGCTTACCAATAGTGGTTCTAAATATATATATATATACAGGGTAATTTTTAATATATTTATATCCATTTACGTAAGTATACATATTACTGGGGTCAAACGTGACAAATTTTATTTATACCACTTTTTAAATAAACGTCAAAACTTTTGGACTCTCCATACCAATCGATCGTCGGTTTTTTGTATGGAGAGTTAATTGATTTTTGATGTTTATTTTAAAAAAATACCTCTTTGTGATAAAGATAACTGTACCAGAATGTGAAAAAACATATCACATTTAACCCGATGTATAGATGAATGAATACCTATGTCAACCATGTGCTAGAATATCTCAAAATCCATCAAAATATATGCCAAGCTCAAACTGGGGTTTCCACATATGACATGACATGACTCTTAACAATTTTCCGCAAGAAACACGTAAGAAACCGATTCCAAAAAAAATTTGGAATCTCATACAAAAAAAAAGGAAAGTTGTTTCATTTGCAGAAAATCTATTTTTTAATTGGAATTTGTGATCGCACACTACAGTTAATATACGTAAATCGAGGAACAAGTTGATGTAATTTCAATACAATAGTACAAACCATAATATTATTAAACAGTCCAGATAAAAACAATGTGATAGATAATTGATGGGTTTGTTTACATAGACCAGGCGCGCGCGACGCAAATGTGCACGTTGGCGCGCGCACGCGCACCTAGATTATGTAACTATTGTTTATGCTTTTTATTCTGTTATCGGATTAGATAGACCACAGACCACAGATTAGACAGACAAATAAGCCTTGATAATCTTATCAAACTAAAATTATATCAGATTATATCTTCAAGCCTGCCATCAAATGAGTCTATTATAGTGATATGTACACATATCGTTCCTCGCACGACTAACTCTCCTATCTCCTTTTTCGCAAGTTTTTAAAAACAACCCATTTCAAATCATAAAGTCCAAACTCAAATAATCAAGGTTATGAGATAGGAGAGTTAGTCGTGCGCGAGACGATATGTCTGATTCACGAAAACAAACCCACAAAATGGCCTAATCAATTCAATTTGCTAAATCAAGATCTAGAACTCTTATCTAGCAGAATCTAATGACATCTCACACTTAAAAGTGTTCTTTACACTAAAAATATTTACAAAATTAAAAGGATATCCTGATATCCTGTTGTCAGGGTAATAATTACCTACTCTTACATGTTTCTCAGAATGTATTCTGAAACGTTTCTAAGAGAAAAACTTACCCTTCTTCGCCGCAGACTTTCGACGAAATGAAACTTCTTTTT
The DNA here is from genome assembly GCA_958295455.1 of Coleophora deauratella. Lineage (NCBI taxonomy): Eukaryota > Metazoa > Arthropoda > Insecta > Lepidoptera > Coleophoridae > Coleophora > Coleophora deauratella. The sequence goes on along the minus strand of OY282406.1, from coordinate 12,098,425 downwards.
GCCTTCCGCTTAGGAAGTTGGACTTAGTTCCGTTGAGCTGACTTGAGATTTGAAAACAATATCTTTCTTACGAGCTACTTGAATTTAAATTAATAAACCTAGGCCGAAGCTACTGCAATGGTGTAACGCGAAATTCATGAAATCCAAAAAATATATAATTTTGGACAATTAAGCTAACAATCTTTGCTGATTCAGCTTACAACCAATTGTTTTGTGCTTGGAGTAACTCGTCGGGAAATATGCCAAAACTTCGCTTTTTTTATCAGGGGACTACTTGTACTCCTAAAGTGACCAACACAGTTTTAACACGTTACGTGCCATCTAAAACATTACTTATTGCCATACCATCTTGCTTATGAAGTATGCCGTACGACGCATATTTGCGGGCAAGTTATGCTCCTGTCTGTATGCCGTTCGACGCACCTGCGCGTTTCCGCGTCTATGCAGCGTGCCGCGCGACGCACCTGCGCGTTTGTAATACAAATCACATACACGCACATACGCGTCGGGCGGCATACTACCTAGTAGCCATACAAATGTATGAAAACGCATATTTGCGTTGGAGGCATACAATTAAGGAGTTGTAAACGCACAAGTGCGCCCAATGGCAGTTAACGTGTTAAAGTTATTCACCAGAGAACTACTCCTAAAGTGATCATATACCTACATCTAGTTCTCATAAAACCAACTACCGTCAGTTCTGGAGTAGAGACTGCGTTTAGACGAGCGTAAATAATTACTCTATGGCTGTCATAATAATCATGTTCTATCTATAGGTCCAACGTTCTCTACAGCACCTCATTCAGACATTATCACCGTGAGTAATAGTAATAATGTTCTATAGTACCGTGCCACCAATATTTGCACACTTATCTAAAGCATAAAACCACTTGTTAAAAATAAAGACTCGTTGTATCCAAGATGCGCGACGACTACCGACCTTGATTTTTGTAAACTGCGTAGAACAGATATACCTATAACCTGTCATGGTACCAAGTATTGTTTGAAAATTATATTGAAAATTTTAAAAAATAAGGCATACATTGCTGGTTTACATTTTGTCGAAATTAATGCTACCTTCTCAAGCCAGCAATGGAAGTGTTGTAGTTTTTTATGAACACGTGAGAATGACGAGAAGTGATGTTAGTATTTCATCATCGTGAAAATTCCTGTGTTAGAAATTATTTTCTACCTATTCTCCTATATACAGGATGTTACAAAACTCCCCCTAATGAATTAAGGGTATTAAAGTGTGTCATGTAAGCAGTCCACTGTAATATATTTTTTTAAAACGTTAAATAAAAAATTGCCAAACTAATTATTTTTAATCATAAATAAGATTATCGACTATTTAGAACCACAGCACTATTTATTGTATTCACCTTTCCGTTTATGATAGGAGTACAGATAGTCGCGCTATGATAGGCTGCGTTCATATGCCGCTGCGCTATGATTGGTGCGTTTGCGCGCGGGGTCATGACCGCGACCAGATGATCGCTAGAGCTGGAAAATTTTAAATATCATATCTATATTTTTGAAGAAATTCGATACACGATTTCTCCGAAACGTGAACTGGTGCAGCAAAAAGAAAAAATACCCAAAATTTGAAATGATACACAATCCACGCCGTTTTAACCTTTAGGGGTAGTTTTGTAACACCCTGTACAGTCTATTTTATTACCCATTTGAATACACTTGATAAACTGGTCTTTAAGGCTACACAGTATTATATGTTTGCTACGGTGTAAAAATAAAAATAAAAAGTTATTTTTATACCTAGTACCCAAGTTTGTAATAATATCGATGATACGATCACGTTCTATAACTTTAGGTAGAGTTTAAATACAAACATGAAGTTTTCTTTTGTTTTATAAAGGACATAAAGTTCATTGGCTTGCTGTGCTGTGCTGGATCAAATCCAAACCACGCATAGCGAGAGAAACATAACGATGTCTGTTTTTGAACTTTTCGATATATTTATTTTAAAATTAGACTGGATAAAAGCTACGGTCTCGTATAAAAGATTTTTACTTATTTTATTCTTTTCTTTTACCATAAAAATATAAGGACTTTGATTCCTTTACCTAATTTAAAAAGGAAATTACAATAAAATATGAAAAATACGACTAAAAAGCGTCAGTGGTTCCACAAAGACTCTACCTTCGTTCTCCTGAGATTCGTGTTAAAATTCCTGCCTTTGTTTTAAAGTTTTACTTACATTATTAGATACCCATTGGTTTAAGAGTGAAAGAAAATATCGTGAGTACACGCACGTCGTCGGTCCGTACCTTGAAAATGGCACTAGTAATTTGTGTCACACGATAAGAAAGAGAGCAAATGGTTGATCAGCGCGCGAGATCTCCGTCACGTAGATAATGTTATTTCAGTTAGTGCATGCTCTGCTCTCCTATATTTACTTCTGAACGAGGTTGGGGGCACTCACCGCGTTCAGAATGTAACCTCGTTCAGCGTCCATATACAATAGGTACTGTTTTTCATATTCGTACACTCTTTGTTGTATTTGTGCTCTTTGTTTGTGAACTTTTTGTGATACACAAAAGAGACATTTTCGTTTTGTTTTTAAACTTCGATCATCCAGTCTTCGTCTAGTAAGTTACCATTTTTGCTCACCAGTTTCGACCAGTATTTTTAATCACATCATTGTATTAGCTACTAGCATAAGAGGTTTAACAAAATCTGCTAAAACTGTTTAAACTGGGGCTTTTACGACATTTTCCAAGAAAACCTTAACCAATTAATTCACGTAAAAATGACATCCCATATGATGACATTGATCAGATCGACTTGTTAGGGCAGTACCAATTTGGTTTGATGAGTAGAAGTTCCAATTTAAATATTTACAGCTGATTTTGCTAGACCTTGTACAAGAAATGGCATTCAGCCATGCACAGAACACGAAATGACTCATAACATTCTGTACTAAGTTGGCAAATGCATATGTATATTTCTTAACTCCATGTACATGTACTCATTATAAGACCAACTTTCTCATACGCAGAGACCCGTGGCCCAGCAGTGGGGTCATAACTCATTCATTACAATGACTCTTGTTACAGAGATAGTTCAGCAATCATAAATACCTAACATACATAGATACCATATGAAAAAGATGTCTACCATTTATGTATTACATACACATGAAGAGCGTCGATGACTCAAAGACAATTATTTACAACACTTGTGACAATATTTGATCTAGGATTCCGTTTTAATTACAATTGTTCAAGAATTTATGACAAAATTCTGAATTTAATGTACTTTGTACTTTCATTCAAATTGGTCAGTTTGATCGGTCGACATTTTATGAATATTTTTTTAAAGAAATAAGTTTTGCTTAATTTTTTAACATCAATTTCATGTTACTGGAAATAATTTGTCGACGAAAACCAAAAAGTGTATAAGAGGTATTTGCTGTAGTGTGTAAGATAAAGTGGTCATCGAACAGACAAGACCACAGGTACAGTCACAACCTAGATGCGTTTTACTGTTAATAGCATTTATCTGGACCATTTCCATCCTTCGCAAGACATGTTAAGCCGTTGGTGCTGGTTGTTATCACTAGACGGCGTTAAACCTTATGAGAAACTTTTTAGGCTTGCAAACTTCTGTCATTGGAGTTGGCCACTAGCCCCACAACATCCACTAGTCCGGACTTGGCCCCCGTGTGTGGAGTAAGGCCTAACCATCCCTAAAGAGATATTAAGAAACTCGTGTCCCAACAGTGGGAACGAAATAGGTTCCTATAATACTATTGTATCAGCCCCGGAAAGAAGTTTGTCGACCAAAATAACAGCCTGTATAAGGGGTATTTTCTGTAGCAGGTATAAGATAAATCATACATTACAGTACAATTCAGTACAGGTCTATTCGCAATTTAAAAAAGGTGTTTAAATTAAAAGAAGTTTTAAGTTGGTCAACCATTTTATTAATGTTAGATATGTTATATAAATTACTTTAATACATACTTTGAACATAAATAATGGCAACATTCTTCAATATTGGCCTATTCGCAATTTAAAAAAGGTGTTTAAATTAAAATAAGTTTTAAGTTGGTCAACCATTTTATATAAATTACTTTAATACATACTTTGTACATAAATAATGGCAACATTCTTAGGCTGCATGAAATAAAAGTTGACAGAAGCAAAACCTGGTTCAGTCGGTAGAAAAGCTTTTTGTTTTTTTCAAAATCGCATGCTATCTATATCACTCTGGACCTTATTTTTTAGGTGATATACAGTGTGACTTTAATTGGACGTAGTTTAGCAGAAAGGACTCAATCCACAAACTTTTGTTAGTTAAGGTTTGTGGAATTGAGTCCTTTCTGCTAAACTAGATCCAATTGCTGTTAATAGATAAACAGTGGTACTACTCAACTGAAAAACTTTGCCCAAGTACCGTATACTTTTACCTTATTCCAATCAAGAAAAAGCAAAAGGTAAACAAACTTACTATGGAATTGACACGTCATGTCAACGTCAGTTGCCTAATAAGTTTGTTTACCTTTTGCTTTTTTATTGAATGAACTGTACATGATCGGATTATCACACTAATTGATCAGTCGCGTTAAAAGTAACCCGCAGACTGAAAAGGTTGGGGGCCTCAGTATTATATTTGAAGGTTCCACTGCAATAATTGAATGTCCAAAATTATTTTAATTCTAAGTAAGTGCGTCATTCGTAATTTTTTCACCATTTGTAAGCTTAAAACCAAATTAAGGGTACACTTAAGGCTAAAGATGAATGTCCTTATTTTTCTTTGTTTTAAGATAATTAGATTTTAAGTTTACAAGTGGTGAAAAAATTACGAATGGTGTACTTACTTAGAATTAAAATAATTTTAGATATTCATCATTATGGCAGTGGACCCTTCATTTGTAGATATTTCTACAGGCTAGGGTTTAGAGCCATCGGCCATCCCAGGTCGAGCTATCTCGATACAGCCTTAATTATACTAATTTGTGACAGGTACTTACATAGGCAGAGTCTGAGAACATTTTAAGTACAGCGGTTTTTTTTTCTGGTTTATACATTTTTTCCACTGGTACAAAATTATATAGGGTGTTAAAAAAAGTGCTTTTGAAATTTTAAGGGGTTACTCAGAATCAAGTATAGAATACAGGAAAAACATCGAAATAATCCGATATACAATTTTGTTTTCCACTTTCCCATACAAATTCTTGATTCACTATTCAGATTTAGTATGGGAAATTGAAAAAAATAATTGTAGATCGGATTTTATCAATAGTTTTCCTGTATTCTGTACTTCATACTGAGTAAACTCTTAAAATTTCAAACGCACTTTTTGAACAGCCTGTATTTACACGTAAAAAACAATAAGTTTACCAATCGGGGATGCCAACACATTGCAGAGCTTTAAAATCCTCAGAATCAACCCTAAATATACATTATATTATAATTATAATAAATTACACTTCTAAGAAGTTATAGTGGGAAATATGTCAGTGCAGTCTTTTTGTTTTATATTCTATTAGGGTTTTTTATACATTTAATACATCTGAAATAAAATACTTTATAAATATACTGTCGCTTTTACTGATGAATCGGGACAACTTTCCCCATACTTTCCCCTTTCCCTTATACTCTTTTCGCAAATAAATTTTTGGGCTTCTCATATTGGGATTGTCAGCTGATTCGTAAACTTAGTATAGGATGTTTAATTTTTTTTCCAAATTCGGTACTTATGGAATTTTTGGGGAAGGTTGTTCAAATTCATGAGTAGAAGACACGTTGTTTTATTTTCCAGGTATTTCAGAACGACCCTCTTTCGAGATTTTATGGACTAGAGTCTAGACTTATCGTTGTCAAAAAAATTAAACCAGTACTTTGAGATAATTCCCAGGGCTTACCAATTAAGGGTAAAAAAGTCTACACAAAATATAAATAAATTAAAATCTCAAATTTATGGCTATGAAAAAACACGAATAAAAAAATATTTAAAAGAGTTCTGCTTATTTCTAAAAATTTCAATAAAAAATGCGTATTATCACTTAACCAAACAACCAGATTCAATTGAGATCTTTGATTAGGAAAATTTATTTTTAAATGAACATACGCCAGTCACCGTAGACATAAAAATCGCGTTAGGTCGCATTGGAGGGATGGTGCTCCAAAAACATCCAAATTTTCGGACGTTTTTCAGATTTGGGCTCATAATTTCTAAAAGGTGCATCTTACGGCTAAACTTAGTATAGACACTTATAAAGAAGACAAAATTTGATATCATTTGAGTGCAATCGCAGCTCGGTAGCTCCAATAGAACCTGAGATACAGCACTTGAAACATTGGCGATTTTCCCTAAAAAGTTCGAAATTGTAGTTTTAGCAGCAAATCGGCTATAATACTCATTCTACGAGGAAAGTTATGTACAAGAAAGTTGTAGAACAGTTATTTAGCTTTAATTTAAGCGCAAGCGCAACTTTTCAGGACCAATAGTTCCTTTGTAATCTGGTCAAACGTAAAATTAAGGAAATCTGATTTTTCAAGAAACGGAGCCTGACAAATTGTATGACTTCTGTAAACGATAAGAAAGACCTAATCATTGCATTAGGTCTTTCTTATCGTTAATATTATTGATATTTATATTAATTTTATATTATATCACTTAGTGATGGCTGGTACCTACGACATAAAGACACTATAAAATGTCAATTAATATTCATTATAATAAATTACAACGAAGGGGTAGGTATGTAATTTATGATTACCTTTACGCACTTAGCGTGTTCTCTTGGAAGGTCCAGGTTCGTCTGACACCTCTTCTTGGGGATCCGGAGACTGGTCTGTTGTTTGTCGTAAAGGCGGGAAGTCGAAGTCGTCCTCTTCATCCGACTCAGTTAAGTGTAAGGACTCAGTATTCAGGCAGGTCTTCCCCTGACAAACTTTGCAGAGAGCAGAGCATTTTAGCCCTACTCTCTGGCAGGAGCATCTTCCGCACCCTTTCTTGGACTTGCATGACAGGAATTTCATAAATACTTGTTACATATTGTTTTACAAATACACGTCCCCAGGACGTACAGATGCACTTTTCTGGCAAGGAAAAACGAAGATGTTGGGCGTTCTTTCAAAAAAACCAGACCTTCTTGAGACGGCTACCACGGTTCTCGACCCTAACGCCACATATGAGGAGATAGCCTTTGCTGGCAACAAGTGTCTCGTGGCCCTATATGGTGGGAAAAAAGACGACGCTCTCTACAGCCTGCATTACAGGATATTGGTCCGATCTGATGCCAGCGCCAAAGTCCACCTCGCTCGACTACCCCCAACTGAAGAGGCTGCTGCCCAACATTCCTACAGAACCTACCACCAGGTGCAGACGTGGTTGGGTGTAGAGAAAGAGACTAACTGGGGGTGGAAAAGGAGCCAGCAGGGACTGACACCAGTGACCTCAATGAACAAACCAGCGCCGGAAACCCTGCTGAAATTCCTGTCATGCAGGTAAGGTAATCCATTCGAAAGGTCGGTCCTGGGGACGTGTAAACGTAAAACAATTTGTAACAAGTATTTATGAAATTCCTGTCATGCAAGTCCAAGAAAGGGTGCGAAAGAGGAAGATGCTCCTGCCAGAGAGCAGGGCTAAAATGCTCTGCTCTCTGCAAAGTTTGTCAAGGGAAGACCTGCCTGAATACTCAGTCCTTAGACTTAACTGAGTCGGATGAAGAGGACGACTTCAACTTCCCGCTTTTACGACAAACAACAGACCAGTCTCCGGATCCCCAAGAAGAGGTGTCAGACGAACCTGGACCTTCCAAGAGGTAATCATAAATTACATACCTACCCCTTCGTTGTAATTTATTATAATGAATATTAATTGACATTTTACTGTTTCTTTCTATCGCAGGTACCAGCTGAGGTCCAGCAATCACTAAGTGATATAATATAAAATTAATATTAATATAAATAATAGTACACTGCATTAGGCCTTTCTTATCCTTTACAGAACTCATACAATTTGTCAGGCTCCGTTTTTTGAAAAATCGGATTTCCTTAATTTTACGTTTGAACAGATTACAAAGGAACTATTGGTCCTGCAAAGTCCGCTTGCGCTTAAATTAAAGCTAAATAACTTTTCTACAACTTTTTTATACATGACTTTCCTCGTAGAATGAGTATTATAGCCGATTTTCTGCTCGGAACGCTGCTAAAACTACAATTTCTAACTTTTTAGGGAAAATCGCCAATGTTTGAAGTGCTGTATCTTGGGTTCTTTTGGAGCTACGGAGCTGCAATTGCACTCAAATGATAGAAAATTTTTATAAGTGTCTATACTATACTAAGCTTAGCCGTAAGATGTACTTTCTAGAAATTATGAGCCAAAATCTGAAAAAAGTCTGAAAATTTTGATGTTTTTGGAGCACCTCGCAGTTAGCACAAGACTTTCGAAGCTGAAAAATTAGTTTCACACTACTGGCATCAACCCTCACAACATACCAAAAAATCAGAACTGATGCATCCAATGCAACCTACGATGTCTTGTATGACTGGTCTGCATGGCGTGTGTCGCAACAAGGAACAAGGAAGTTTTTTTCGGACTTAGCGCGTCGAATCAACAAAGTTTTTTAACCTCCAGTTTTTATGAATGTTTTATGTAGAAAATGCAGTAATTAAACACCAATCTTTCAAAATAATTACATATTTCTCGAGAAATTTCATTTTTCGTGTAAGGTGTCTATGCTAACTGGGTGACAACTAATTTCCAAAAAAAGCCTGAATCAGACCTGCCGGAAGGGCTTCATACAGCCAAAGTCTCGAGAAATATCTAGCTATTAAAAAAATGATCTTTTATATTATTCCATAAAAACTGGGATCAAAAATTTTAAAGGTTGTCAACTGTGCGTAAGTGTGCGATATGTTTATTTTTATGTAGATTGTGTTGTGTAAAAAGTGGAAACAAGGTATCACCTTGTTTAAATGAATCTACATTATTTCGTTTCAATAGAGCATAGGACAGGTAAGTGGTATATACCATATTGAATTGGTACCTACAATATTATTTATTAACACTAAAATAATTTAAATAACAATAATAATTGCAAAATATTAGCGTCTCTATAAAAAAATATCCCAAATCAATAAAAAATATCACATAGTATTAGTCTAAGTTATAAATAAAAAAATATCATAAAATACAGGATGCAATTTTAAGACTCACCAGAAAAAGTTAGGGAGCCTAGACTTTAAGGCCTCCACGAGTTAAAAACCTCTCGGAGTGCATAAAAAAGCATAAAAAAATCTAATGCCGCCCTCTCGTATGATCATAACTTGCACAAGCGTCTTTAAAATTACTCGCATTAAAAGGCGCAAAGTAATCTTCGTGTATAAATCTAACTATATTCTCTATGGGGCATAGATATGTTTTCACTACATTCATACCATACATTGTATCTACTAACTTCGTTAAAACATTTTTCCTCCCTTTACAAAAACTCAGTTTACTGGTTATATCTTCGCCATTATAAACTACGCGGAAATAAAAGTCTTGAGCCGTGACCCCGCGATCGAGAACAAACTCATCTTTCAGATTTCTCTTTCTATAAACTTCAAATATCATTCTGGCAGCATACTGTATATTATAATGCTGGTAACTATTAAGTCCTAAAGCTAAAATTAATGCCTGCAGCGTTTTATCGTGACCGGAGTAAATAACAAATTTTGGTTTGTTCTCTGAAACCATTTTTATTATATTTTGCACTATATTATGTATTAACCCGTAAGCTACAAGTAAGCCCCGTCTCCTATTATGAACGTTTTTAACCTCTTGCTTGTAACTCCACTCTAAATAGGAGAACAGAGACATGACATGTTCTTTTTTAATACAAAAATCTTCGGGCACAGCGGGCGAAGGCTCTTTGTAATCTTCGTCAAACTCCGCGTCCATTCGTGCATCGTTCGGGAAATTGAAATCGGCGTCCAAATTCCGTCTGACTACAACCACGTCGTCATAATCTTCAGCATTATCCATATATTTCTGCTGGTAATAAATAAGTTTCTCCTTCTCCATTTGCGCGTCGAAATCCAAAGGCGCCTTTTGTTTTTCAGCATTGTTCACGTAATCAAACTCCATGTTGAAGTTTTCATCGGCTTGCATTAAACGTCTTTGGTTCCCCGCATGAAATCTTTTTTGTTTCGTGCGTTTATTTTTTTTCTCTGGTTTTTCGGTGCATGGGAAGGGGGCGTCGTGGCACATGTACGCTAGTATGGCGTCCCTGACTACGTCTGCGTCGGCCCGTTCTTGAGATTCGAAGAGCACTTTAGATAACTTGTTGACTAGATCTTTGATGGCTGGGTGAGATTCCAAGCGGTTTTTGGCTTGAGACGAGATTTTTCTGTAAGAAAATTATGTAACTGTAGACTTTTATTCATTTCTTGGTTAAATAATATATTTTAGCCGTGATAGAAACTGACCACGTAAAACAGAATGTTATATTACTGAACCAATTTTCACCAAACACAGCTAAGAACGATTAAACAACCCGGTGCGATCGTTTGAGAACACATAGCTGATACCACAGACCGATACAAAGACACACACAATTCAACGCATACGCAACGCAATACGAGGAGGTGAAATAGGCGAAAGTGGACAATTTTACCCAAAGAACTGATATATTTGTTGTAAAGTGTTAAAAAGTGCGTATCTGTTAACTATTATATTTTAGTAATATATCTGAAAAGTAATAAAGTTACATTATTAAAAAGGTCTGAGCTACTAGAAGTACGAGTCTAATATACTCGTGCATTTTCGATTTAATCGGTTTCAAGCCGAGTACACTGACAGCCAAAAATTTCAAAATCAGTTAGTAAAACAAGCGACGAAATAATCTGACGCACTGAACAAGTCCAAAACAAATAAGTAGATGCTATACACATTCTTTTGAATAGTCGTGTTTGTGAACGCGTCAGTTACGCCAGTTAGTGGAACAAGCGACCAAATAAGCTGAAGCACTCAACTGTTGAGCGTGTCAGCAGTTACACATTGGTTAGTTAGACTAATAATCGACGAAATAAGTTGACACATTAAATTATTTAGCGCGTCAGCTACATCAATTATTTTATTAATTATGAACTGTTCAGCGCGTCAGCTACATCAGTTAGAGAAACAAGCAACGAAACAAAGTGTCGGCACTGACTTGTGCAGCTTGGCGTGGTGCGCGCAGGCGCAGTGGCGCATGCAGAAGGCGACGCTGGGCGACTCCCGCGCACGGGCGGCCAGCGCCCCCCCGCGGGCCCCCGCCAGCCCCCACGCCAGCCCCACCAGCGACTGGAACGTGCGCCGGTACCGCGTGCTGTATACCACCACTTCATCTGTGACCAGAGACACAATGTGCCATGTCATGCAGAAGGCGACTCTGGGCGACTAGCGCGCACGGGCGGCTAGTCCCCCCCCCACCCCCGCATATACCCGTGTATACCACCACCTGTTCTGCAGCCAGGGACGCATGACTATATGCATTATGTGTATAAGGTCTAATTTGCCAATAAGTTGTTCTTCGTCGGGGTCACCAATTTGCCGATATTTGTTAACCAATTTGGTGGTAAAGTTGAGTTGACAGAGTTGTAGGGTAACCGACTTCAATCGCAACAACTCCAATTTTGCTATGTTTTTGTTGATTTTCTCAAAAACCGCTGAATCGATTTCGATAAAATTTATATGGGACCACTTGTGAAGTATACCCTTTTAAACAAAAAAAGAATTTTCCAAATCGGTTCAGGCGTCTTCGAGTAATCGGTGAACATACATTTAAAAAAAAAAAGATTCCGACGAATTGAGAACCTCCTCCTTTTTTTGAAGTCGGTTAATAAAGGGAAGCCTATTAAGGTGGCTCAAACAGAGAAATAATCAGTCAACACTTAGGTTAACATCAGTTAACACTTAAGTACATACCACTGTTGTCCTTTTTCCCCGGTTCCGTATTGCTCATTTCAAGATCTGCCCAATAAGCTTCCCTCAATATTCTACCTGGAAAATAACCAGAATAATATGATGATTATTTCCTCAGGACAGCACGTTAATTTTGCCACACGATAAGACAGAGAGAAAAAGAGATGGCATACAATCTCAACAATGAAAATTTCTAAGAGGCAAAATTAATGGGTTTTTCCTCAATCATGTTGACCAGGTAATACAGAATGTTAGTACCAATGCATCTCCAACAAAAAAATTGGTTTGCTAGGTGTTGCAGGCCAGCTCTTAAGTTAATCGATTGATACTAGTAAACGATCCCCTTCGTTACGACACTACCAATTTATTAGATTTGGTGAAATAACATAGTGAAGCAATTTTGTAGTAAATTAGTAGGGAGTTCTCGAAATTTCACTGCCTTTCTGGTAGTGTAGTGGTTAGTCCATTCACTTCACAACAGAAGGTCGCGTGTTCTGTTGCCAGGTTTCGAATTTGGCTATTGGTTTAGTATATTTATTTTAAAATCCTTCATTGCACACCCATAAATTGTTAGTAGTACTTATTCTATGTTAATATACAATTACAATTTACAATTAAATTCTCAAACAACGTACAAAAAACATATACATAATTTAAAAATATTTTTATGTTTATGTTTTTAAAAATATTTTTATTTTTATGTTTTTTTTTAATTTTGTTTTTTTTTTAAATTATTTTTTTTTTGTAGTACAGTAATATGCATTTATAACCCGACAGCTTATTAGAATTTCCGGAGTGCGACAAGACTCACCCACAGTGAGCATCTGCAGCAAGCCCCGCGGGGTGAGCTGGCCCAGCGCGCAGTGCGTGCCGGCGGCGCGCGGCGGCAGCGACGGGAAGTTGTGGAACGGGCCCGGCGCCGACACCCAGAACGGGCGGCCCGACACGCTCGCGTTTTGGACAAACTCCTCGTAGCTGTTGGGACATTGGTGTAAAATACTGGTATGAAGTTAAACATAGATTAAAGATTGTCATGGTGTGAAACATAGATAAAAGTGTAGACTTATTAGGCTTTGAGAGGAATGGGCATAAAACGGCAGCTACGGGAAGTTATGGAACGGACCCGGCGCAGACACCCAGAATGGGCGGCCTGAAACGCTTGCGTTCTGGACAAACTCCTCTAAGCTGTTGGGACGTTGATATAAAATATTGGTATGAAGTGAAACAAAGTTGGGACTTATTAGGCGTTTAGAAAAATGGAGATAAAAATACTAGAAGTCAAACTCCATAGCAAAAATTAACATAAAAATATTTGTTGTACACAATGCACAATGACAAGGCACACTAAACCATTGGTTTCGCTATCAATAGATGGCAGTTGTTAAGCCATGTCGGAGGCCTTATAGACAGCTGGAAATCTTGCGACACTGGGGTTGACTACTAGCCCCACAATCTCCACCAATCTGGACTTGGCCTCACAGTGTGGTGTATGGCCTTACCTTCCCAACCTCTCCAGTGGGGATGATATGTGTTGATAACAGAATATTTAAAGTTAACTATTCAAAATGATTTTACCTTTTCAACAGTGGTGAGTATGGCTCCATATCGCATGGTAATTTATCACCCCCCTTCAGATGTGTGAGTGGCCCACGGTCCCCATGCCTCGTGAGTACCAGCACTCCATGCAGTTTCCAAGACTGTCTGTCCACTATGCCTGAAATTACATATTTATATGGAACATGATTGTAAATGAAAATGAAATTGTTTTATTCGTAGGTAGCAATGTACACTTTTCAAATGGCATTCTTTTATCTACCTAATACGAGGTTCCTACCACTCGGAACTTGTATACCCAGAATTTGTTTACTTGCATATTTAGTAGAAATACATGTGATTTTCTAAATGAGTATGACCCATTGCCAGGAGTTTTCCATGACTACTGGGGAACATCACACAATTAACAACAGAATCATAAATATATAATAATATGACTCAAGTGGTTGATGATGTTTTAAAAACAGACTGAATAAATAGAGAAATGATAATACAATTTTGTGTCCAATCTACTATCTACTGTATATTTTTTTCAAGTTCTTTAGTATGCCTTTAATTTATCAAAAAAGCCCAAAAGATTGTCATGGTCTGTAAATATGACCAAAACTAAAGAAGCAAATAAAAATTGAAAAGACATTTGTAAGGAAGACACAGCCACAGCATATGTCTACTCTAGCCATCAAAACTTTGAAGCCATAAATTTCTTCAAAGTTGTTATCTACATATACACTAATATACACTAACATTATAAAGAGGAAAGATATGTATTTTTGTGTTTGTAACGAATAAACTCAAAAACTACTGGACCAATTTCAAAAATTCTTTCACCATTAGAATGCTACATTATCCCTGAGTAAAATAGATAGATATTTATCAATATTTATGAACATTTACCCTCAGATCCTCTGATGATATTCTCTGGAGGGTTGCAAGCCCTCAAGTATATCCGCATGAACTTCTGATCACTCTTCGATAAGTACTCATTTGGGACTACTTTCTTGGGAGTGATCACTTCTTCTCCATCAGACATGTATTTATAAACAACTGGAAAGTTCAAAACAAAATTGTAATAATATCATTTTCTTTATATTCCTTTCATAAAAGATTTATAAATATGAAAGTTAGAGAGAGGAGACCTGTGCCCCTGCAGTGGAGACGTAATGGGTTGTTAACAAATGTGAAAGTTACTTGAGAAAGAAATACTGACAATATATGTGTATCATCTTTATCTCAAAGAAAATAAAAGACACTTAACTTAAAGTACTTACCTGTTATAAGCAACGATATCCATACGACCATGCCAAGAAAACAATATATGGCGCGTTGATGAAACGAGAACTTCATCATCTCGCCGATAATCCTACTCCTACAAGTGGAAATCGATGGCATTCTGATACAAAATAATAAATTAACTTGCGTACATTTTCAGTGATTTCCAATGCACAACAAATATATATAAGACTTAATTTTTAGGTCTGAACCAAACAGTTACATATGTACATTAATTTTACCTTACAAATAATTTAAAATAGAATGATTCACAACAAAATAATCTTCTTCACAAAACTCCAAAATCGCGTAGGAAGGATGAGGATGGGTCAATAACAATGCGTTTAATGTTGTAGCTATCTACACAGTCGCGCTATGTATGACAGAGGGAAAACATCGCATGCTTCTTGATGTAATTGGTGGGCTGGGTTGGGTTTTTGTTTTGTTCTCTTTTATCATAACTTTTATCTACGCTTGAAAAAAAAACGTACTATTGACAATCATTGACAAAAAACTGTCAACTGCTGTGTTCCAATTTGTTTCGTTCAACTTTCAAACAGAGCCTTCGACATCACTTATTACATTCCGAAAAGAGTTTACCCTGTCCGTGAGAAAACGTTAATATAGGTATCAAACTTAAAACCTACTTTTATGGAACACGTGCATACGGTTCGATTAATAAATTTCCATGTTTAAATAATTTGTTCCCAGCTTTTTAGAAAAAAAAAAATTTGGAAAACATGCTCGACTTGACATGTGGTTTAAGACGTTATCCATATTCATTTATACCGATTTATACGAAACGAAACGAACACCGACTTGTCTCAACTTGTTGTTTTGAGTTTTCTGTTTTCCTTCGTATTTTCATCCCCTGTGTATTTTCCTCTTTAACGCCCAGTGCAGAGCCTCAGCAAGTATCTTTAAACTATCAACCGGAGATGGCGCGAAAGGTAGACGGCGCCGTAATCTTGTTGGACATCGGCCGAAACACCGCCAAAGATGAAGAAGAAGAGCGAAGTTTCTTCGACCAAGCGCGGGAATGCGCGGCTCGTATCATCGAGCGGAAAATCATGAGCAAAGGCAAGGATCTCCTTGGTGTCATACTACTTGGCGCTGACAAGACGAAGAATAATATGGCACAACAGGCGCCTGGAAAGTTCAGGCACATCGAGGTTCATGCGGAACTGCAAGCTCCCACTTGGCAGATGATCCGCACTTTGCCGGAAGAGGTAAGTACTTAGGTTGGGGTGCAGTTAAGAGGGCTGCCTTATATGTACATAAGACCGCCGCTGCCTTATATGACCGTGTGTGATTTGTCCCAGATATTATTATTATTATATATTTTTTTAATTCTAAGGCAGACACTTTTCTATGCGGCCACAACCTTTTCTTACACTCTATTTAAATTTTATATTCAATGCCTTTTATGCTTTATATTTGTGTCACATTTATTTTGATTCACTTGTCGAATATTTTCAGTGCCGGTTTACCTTTATTTATTTGTAGTAACAAATAAACAAGTTATCTACCTATCTTACAGCTTTCTTGTTTAAGTTGAACATAAATATCTGTTTTTCACAGCATACACAGAAACAAAGCAGCTGGTTAGATGGCCTCATTGTTGCTGCCGACCATTTCACTAACGGTATCAGTGGGATCAAGTTTGGCAGCAAGAAAATAATTTTGATAACAAACTTCAAGAAAAGTTCTAAAATTAATCAACAGGATACTAACCAGGTTAGTTTCTTTTTGGCTTTAAAAATAATATGTATTTCTTATTATTAGCTAAATGTTTCTAATTCACTAATTTGTAATAAATTTGTATCTCAGGTTCTTCAAGGATACAAAGATGGCGGCTATGAAGTTGACATTATTGGCCCTGACATTTACAATGACAAAGAAGAAAATGAAGATTTAAATTTAGCCAGAACATTTGTTGAAGTCACTAAAGGAGCAACTGCCCCTTTTGCAGACACCATGCGGTACCTACTCTTCCATAAAAAGAAGACTGTAAAGCCCACTCCTTGGAATGTAGACCTGAGTATCGGCCCAAATATCAAAATCCCTGTATCGGTCTACATTCGAATCAAAGATGAATCTGCAGTAGGTTCCTGGTCTATTTCAGTAAAAGACCCAGTAACTTCCACAGCTAGTTCCACTGAGGGTATTGTGAAGAACAAAGTGCATATAAATGTAGAAAACCAGACCAAAGTGGAACCAACAGAAGTTATAAAAGGCTACCAGTATGGTCAACAAGTTATACCATTTGCTGAAGCCGACTTAAACATGCTGTATGATTCTGGAGAAAAGTCACTATCTGTATATGGATTCACAGATGCTAAAAATATTGGTTGGCAAAACTTGAATGGTGATGGACTAAGCTACATATTTGGGAAGAAAGGAGATAAAAACTCCCAGCATGCTTTAAGATGCCTCGTTGAGTGTCTTCATGAATTAGGCTTGTTTGGCATTGTTAGAAAAGTCCATAATAACGGAAATGCACCTAAAATGTTTGCCCTAATGCCAGTTATAGATTCAAACAACTTTTTCTGTTTGTCAATGGCTGCAATTTGTTATAAGGAGGAAATAAAATACATGGCATTCCCTCCAACAAATCTCAAGAGATATGACTGCACAGATGAGCAAGTAAATGCCTTCAAAGATCTGATCAAGGCTATGGATTTGACAAAAGCCTATGATGAGACTTTTGATGACACAGAAGCGTTTCCTGTTGCTGAAACAGTTAGTCCTCATTCTCAGTATGTGTTGGACTGCATTGCTTACAGAGCAATGAACCCTGGCAAGCCATTGCCTCCGCCGAGAGATGAAATAATGATGCTCTTCAAACCACCACCACTAATAGAAGAAAGATCAGCGCAGCCATTGCAAAAACTAAAATCCTTATACATTTTAAACAAAGTAGAAAACAAAACTAAGAAACGAAATAACGCCAATAAGGCAAATGATGATAGTCTTGATATACAGATGGCTACAGATGAAGCTGAGCCAAGCATCAGTAATGGATTGAACCATGATATGCCCAAGGTGCAGCTGCCAAAGAAATCTGATGAAATCACCAGGATTGGGAGTATGAACCCTGTGACAGACTTTCAAACACTCACAAGTAAAGGTAAAACTTTATCTGAACTTTCTCCAGAGATGACAGAGGTGATTGAAAATCTCTTTTATAGCAACTTAGATGGGTCTTACACTAAGGCGCTGGATACGATAAAGTTCTTCAGACAAGAATGTGTAAAAAGTGAGCCTTCATTTTATAATGAGTGGTTGATGAAGTTCAAGAAAGCATTGAATGATCGTAGGAAGACTGATATACTGAGTTTATTAACTGAAAAGCAACTTGGATTCATTTTGAAAGCAGAGAACAGTTCAAGTACATTTGAAACAGAAGACAGTCATGAGGACAGTCAAATGTATGAGAATGACACCATTCCAAATACTGGAGAGCTCCAAATACAGTCTGAAGTCAATGATATGTTTGATGAGATGTAATTTCTTTTTTGTTTTTCTTGTTACGTTACTAAATGTTTTACACAGATTGTGATATAACTATTATTTAATAATTAAGTATACTATGGAAGTAAACCTATAAATTACAAATAATATAACTGGTTTTTAACAAATTAATATTATGTTTTGTACACAAGCTGCAAGAATAAATTACTTTGGTCTAAAATGTTTTATATCTTTGAATTGGTCTCTATGTGCGCTTTGACAAACAGACTGACACCTCTTACCCTTATTGTCTGCTGCTGTTTCCAGTGAAATCACCTATAAAGATTTTTTTTCCTCAGCATCAGCATCAGAGTTGCCTATATCTACAAAGTAACAGGACAATAAAAATACTTTGTGTCCTCTATGCTATTGCCAGCCTATTTTCAATTTTTATAGATACAATACATCCAAAAACCAAAGCATTATTCATAAAATAGACTAAAAAACTAATTAACCCATTGACCGCCTCGCTATTCTTTGACAAATCGTGCCCCACCACCAACATCAGCTCCAGCCGACAAAAATGTATCAAAATTTCAAATCCTGGGGTCTGTGGCATGGAAACTGGTTGTTGGCCCTAGCCAACTGTACCGCTAAAAAGGTTAGGAGAATAAAAACTTATTAGGAATTAATAATTCTTTATCATTTCATCTAGTTACAAAGACTAGCTTGGCCACAAAGTGTTTAGTTGTATTTGAAACTGCTATAGTTGGGATTAGTTGTAGCTGGTTGTAGTGAAGTCTCATGAAAAAAATCATAGTGCTCATATATAAAATAATCCAGTGTAAATAAAAAGACAAGCTTTAGGCCTGAAAATGTAATAGTATTCAGTATTCCAATAAAATCTAATCTCAAATTTTTGCATACAATAAATTCACATTTATCCTTACATTACTAAATTCGGGGTGCTGTCCTATAAACTAATTACTGTACACCGGTTTGGCTTATATTATTCTGGGAATGCAATATCTCGAGAAACTCCTGGAGCGAGAGATCTTCTTGGCAGTCTGTGTCCAGATCATGCTCTAACTGAGCCTCCATGGAATTCGCATCTGGGCTGAGTACGATGTTCTCATCCAGGACGACGTGGTTCAGGCGTGACTTGAGGCTCTGGAGTATCTCCTCGAGTTCTAAGCACTTGTTTCTTATCGACGTGCCGAGATCTGATGATGGGTCGATATCCTCTATAGTTGCGTTCTCGGAAAAGGAATTTGCAGGCGTCCTGGTTTGCGGCGGCTGTATCATGCTGAACAGTTGGTTCGGGATCCCATTACCGTTCCTCGAAAAGTCTGGAGACCGGGACTCTGTAAACTCCGCGAGAATCTCATCGATAATGTCTTCAGCGTTCTGTCTCGGGTCCACCACAGCTTCCTCGGGCGACTCCGCCCCGTCGTTACTGTTTATCATCTTATTATTGGAATCTAACTTCATTTTGCACACTGTGAGAGCGAAAGTATTGATTCTGTATAAAAATAAATATGAAAATACGCAAGAAAACAAGAACAATAATTTTGTCAGATGATTGATGATAGCAGTGCTGCCATAAAAAGGTAAACAGAAATTCTACCAAATGGTAGTAAAAAAAAACAATAATTAATAACAATACTGAACATTTATTAAATTCTACAAAAAATACATAATACGGAGAGCTCTGTCTAAGTAAACCTTGTATTACCATGTAACATATGGTTCATTCCAATCAAAAAAAAGCAAAAGGTAAACAAACATAGTATGCAGATGACATTGACATGTGTCAGTTCCATAGTAAGTTTGTTTACGTTTTGCTTTTTTTTGATTGGAATGAAGTATAGATTAGAATAGTACGTATTACTTACCTGCGCAAAAGAGTAGGTGCAAATACTTAGCGCTATATTAAAAGTTTAAAAAATACTAAGGTATCGTAAAAAAGTTTACATATCACATGGACGCCTTTGCGGAAAATAAAGATCCAAGTATGCTTCCTTTCTTAATTTTTTGACTATTTCTTCTTTTTTCATTATCTTGAAAGCAGCTTTGCAACTGTTGTGCATATGCATGAAGAAACAATCTCTTACCGACTGGAAAAAACACAGATTAATCTCATTAGTAGAAGAAGTTTAAACAGTTTTGCAACTTTTGTTAGTTATTTATGTAACACTGATTATCAGTGTGATTTTTTATTGTTCAGTTTAGTGATGGCGCCCATAATGGGACTGCACGATTCATACCTTAAAATCAGCTAACTTGGCTCCCTGGAACTTGGCTAAGCAATGTTTAAATAATTTATTGTAATGTTTTCTGCAGAGGGCAATGCGATCCTCGAACTGCCAGTAGTCGCCTTGAGCAGAACATGAACACCCACAAACTGCACACTCGTCCAAATTGTAGGGCACACATTTTATCTAGAACAAAGCAATATATTTTTGGTTTTACTCAGGAATTTCACAAGAGTTATATCATACGCTAGGTTAATATTGATGGATACATACGTGAACGGGGCAAACAAGCGTCTTTTTTCCTTGGAAACTGTATGCGAACTTAATCTTATTCTCTTTGAATGAAAGGTTGTAGTCACACGGTCTGAAAATTGGTTTGATTTTGATTAAATTACCCAATAACGCATACTTAACGTAACTACATATTACCCATCATTTTATTTGATCATTATTGTTCATATAATCTTTACCAGTAATTATCTTACTATACGTTACAAACAATCATAATCTTCTTAATTTGATAGTTTACTTGACAAAGCAGAATATGGATCGTAAGAACCGTAGTTGAACTAAACAACAGTTGAGTTAAATACTCACGCAGGATACTCTTTGGCGACAAACAATGGTTTTCGATTGCCAGTCGAGTTGAAAGGAGCACAGTTCTGTGGCCAGGGCTCAGGTGGTGGTGAAGGCCGTAGAGGTGGTTGGAACTCGCGCTTTGTCTGGAACCGAGGAGCCTTTGGACCGAGCCCATATTTGCTGTAATGCTGTGGGAATTTTGTTGATAACAAATAAGTTTATTTATTATGTACAGTAATACCTGCTTTACGCGAGGGATACGTTCCGCTAAAACTCGCGTTAAGTGAAATTCGAGTATATAGGGGTTTGCGTTAAAACATAGTCAAAAATCAGTACAAAATGCAAATCGATACTTTAATTCTAAAAACACATTGCGTAGTGTTACATTACGCATTTGTTTTACGAGAAATGTATCTCTTGAAAATATTATATCCATGTAAAGCGAGGTATTTAAACCGCGCATAATGGTGTCGCGTAAAGCGGGGTGTTACTGTATTCTTATAAGCTAATATCTGTGCCTCTTGTGAGAAAACATGTAAGTCAATTTTGCAATTTTTACAGGAAAGCACTTGGAGAAAAACAGTTGAGAAAAGTCATTAAGATTTTTCATATTTTTCTAGAATATTACGTTTTAGCCCTTTTGCTCGCGCGCATAAATGCACGCAAATGCGCATGCGTGGGTGCCCCCCGTATACGCATTCCGATTAGGAGAGCAGTTTTAAACTTTTTAGTATAATAAAGTGCACTTCAAAGCGACATACTAAGATTTCAAAAAACTAATTATCACATTGAAAAGAGCTTTACTTCATTAATGTTATCAATGTATTGGCTTGGGTTGGGATCAAATTGTTGTTAAAAATGTTTTTGTCATGATTGCACTAATTGTAATAATTACTAGACATTCATGCAACGCTCAAAAGCCTGCGGGATGGGGTTATCAAGAGTTAACAAAACCATCGCATCTTTTTTTATAAAAGACATATTGTCTTCTTCAGACTTACCCTTGTGGTCACCCTATAGAATGCATTTCGATTGTTCTCATACAAGCCCGGTCCTATGTTAGGCTTGGACTCTGGTGTGATGCGCCTCATGAATGAGCTCATGGCTGGGCCATGGTTGGGCAAGGCATCTCGCTCCAGTCCAGTGCCAAAACATATGCGAGGTGGCGGCTGCTGTGTTACGAAGTATTCGAAGTCTGATGAAGAAATTAACTATTGAGACTGATTTTATTGGTATTACAGTTCAAGTTTTATTTAAGGCTAACGAAAAAATTTTATCAAGAGAACTTAAATTAGGTTTGACTTTCATTTGCGTAGAACATACTTATCCGATAGGTGACATGTTGCTAATCATCTGAGTTTCTTTATATGTCAGGAACTAAATTCTGATCTAAAATGTTCGAAATTGTGGACATTGGCATCATTATTTAATATAGTATTTATTTTGCATACTAATACGATTTTTTTAAATTTAAAAATTGTTGGTACATACTTTTATGTACTTTATGAAAATCCAAGTGAGTATTTGTTTTGCAATTTAAATATAAAAACGTTGTTAAGAGAACAACTTCCTTAGTTTTTGGGACTTAACAAAAAAATATAATAATCATCACTTGTTTGGGCTTACCTATTTATTAAACTATAATCCTAGTGTGGATTTTTTTGACCATTACTTAAAAAAAATTGCTCAACCAAACGAATAGCGTGCATCTCTAACTAAATAATAGGTATCACCTACCGCCAAACTTATTCTCCTTCATATTATTTGGAGGCAAGTATCGCCGCTTATAAGGACGTTGCATGGTTGTTTCACAAATGCGTTATTTCGACTGAGCCGGAATTCGAAGTACATCCTACCTACTATAAAAGCTTTCGTGACGAAAAGACACAATAAAAAATGATGAGACCCACAATTGCGTTTTATAGGGCACACGCCACATGTTTACAGGACTAAAGGGGACATGCCTCAAGAGAAAGAGTAAAGAGGACATGTCTCGTGAGAAAATAAAAAAGTTTTTTTTTTAATGTTTGAGGCCAGATCACAGTCAATAATTATGTTGTAAAAAAATTTCTGTAATCTATATGACTAATGTAGGTATTTGTCTGTAATGAAAGTACTAAAAATAGGTGATAAAGTACTTAGCTTAAGATGATGTATTGACCTGACTCTTATTACTAATATCATAGGTGAAGGAAATATTATTTCTAAATTATTATAAACTACAAGTGTAGATTAAAAATGCGTTGTAATATATTTTTTTTAATCCTTGAAGTATTATGGATACCCTATTACAGTGCAGAAACTGTAGGAACAAGTAATCATTTCAATGGGAACAGTTCATGTTGTACCATGAACTGTTCCCAACTGTATGAAAACAAAGACGAGATATAACAAGAAGACAATCGTATGACGACGACGAAGGCGACGTTATGAAAAATTTAAAAGGTCATGTCTAAATATAGACAAACTAGAGGGTGCACGGTGAGCGCTTTACTTTTTACCATTGAGAAGGTCACGTCTACAGAAAATAAACAGATAAGCAGTACGCAAGTATTGCGATTGTTTATAAGGCTCACCTTCTGTAATATCCCATGGCATGTTACTTGCTGTTTTACAAATATCTTACAGTTTACATCGAACTGAAAGAAAAAAATATAATTATGCACTTATACTCACGAACATTTTTGGTTTAGGTAAGCAATTTAGGTTATTATATGTTCTATCTATATCAGAACTATACGTTGCTTGAAAAAAAAAAATGCCAGTTTACGATAAATCTGGCTTTGAAAAAACTTTACTAAACCACACAAAAAATATCTGTAATCAAACGTATATTGAATGAACTTTACTAAACCACACAAAATATATCTGTAATCTAACGTGAAATAATATTAAATAGACAGGCAGTACCACTACCGAATGATTTTAGGATGTTTCGCTTAAAATTACTGAATTTCCGTTGTGTGGGAAATAACCAGCTGTTGGTTCCGCAAGTTCAATTTGAGTAAACTAAAATTGAGTTGTAACCAGTTATTTTGAAATACTTTAATGAGTACAATCGTTTTTATACCCTGAAGTCTGTCTTTATTTTGAAATTAATGATTTGTGCTAGTTTCATTATTTATATTGTCGTGATTTTCATTTGAAAAGGAGGGATTCATTTTGCAGTTTCGATACGTTTTTTTTATATATCAGTAATATGAGTTGTTGAACGATATAGTGAATTAAAATGAAGAATAACAAACTAAATCACAACACAACATTCACCTCGCATTTTAAATTTTTATAAAAACAATATAAAAAATACGCAAGTTTAGTTACAATATTTTCCGTCACCCATATGTCAACCTACGTAAATCATAATGATTTTTTTGTTTGTAAATCATAATGAAACTGAGTGACTTTATATATCCTCTTTGTCAAAATACATGGAGATTGGATGTAAAATAAAGTCTGAGCGTAAAAATGTAAAGAGCTTTCTCTAAAAGAGAATTTATGGCATTTATATTGTACTTTAATTTTGTAGTCGATTAGCTGGTGACTATACTGACTATAGTCATTTTCGTGTAACTTTTTCGCACAACGTTATTTTTCCCTGCTATTTTGTGATTCTGTTTGAGAACATTCTAACACACTTTCAGACTTCTCTCATTCTATATTATCTCGCCCCATAGATAAACCTAAATACTTTTTTTAGTCACTCACTCCCTCCCTTCCACAAACGCATGTCATGCACAGATAATGCTACCAAAGTCTGTCATTCATCGATATGCATATTATACAGTTGTATCAGAAAGGTGTGATAATACTTCAAGGTTGGCTTTTACCCATCAAACTGAACAACTTTTGTTCTACAACTTTGTTCAAATCGCAAAATTTTTTTTGGACTTTCATACAAATCGATCAGCTGGCGAACCAAGTTTGTATGAAAAGTCCGAAAATTTCTTTGCGATTTCAACAAAGTTGTAGAACAAAAGTTGTTCAGTTTGATGGGTAAAAGCCAACCTTGAAGTATTATCACACCTTTCTGTTACACCTGTATATGTTATATGTTCATGATTATGTATAGAATAAAAAACTAAAGTGCCACTAGGGCAAAGTCGGCACTAGTGGTATAGGTGTTTTAAAAAGCGTCGGTGTCGCAGCGGGTAGTGACTCCGTCCTCCTAACCAGAGGTTGTGGGTTCAAATCCTGGCTAGTGCACCAATGAGTTTTTCGAAACTGACGTGCATTTTCATACCAACTGCTTTAACGGTGAAGGAAAACATCGTGAGGAAACCTGCACATCTGATTTCAAGATGTGTATGGTGCTCTCGTTGCACACGTCCATAGGTATAAATCTAAATGCCATACACGTGACCGCGGGTGCTGCTAAGTGCAACACTAGGCAACCGCCGCCGTGGATAGGATGGTTAAATGTGTCATACGATAAGAAGAAAAATAGCTGTTTAGTTCTCTATCGAATTCGCTATTTTCCCATCATATGACTCGATAGATTCTGTGTTTACCCCGCGTGCGCTGTATTTAGGTAAGTTGTGGTAAGAGTTTCTCGTCATTGTCCCAACAGATAAGGGAAGAATTAGTGACACAATAGCTAACTTGCCTAGTTATAGCTATACACAATGTTAAAAAAACTGCCGTGCTTACGATAAGAGCAGTACAAAAAGTAAGTATATTTTTAAAAGCAGTAACTTCACCCATTTCGTCATTTAATTATGTAAGAGCAAATAAATAGACAGATAAATGATAACGCAGTAAGTATAAAATTACAGAATCGGAGCTACACATTTCAAAAATTGTATTTAAAATAATCTAATGAAACAATTCGGAAAATGCAAAAATGGGATGAAAAGTAAAAGTGTGTTTCACAGACTTACTGCTCTTATCGTAAGCACGGCAGAAAAGTACGTTTGAAATTTTAAGGGGTTATTTTCGAGAAAAGGACAATGCGATGAGACGATTTAGAATCAAGTACATAAAGAATGTGAACAACCCATTACGCCCCCACTGCAGAGAAAAGGACATAATGCGATGAGACGATTTAGAATCAAGTACATAAAGAATGTGAACAACCCATTACGCCCCCACTACAGGGGCATGGGTCTGTCCCATAACTCGGAAAGGTTAGGCCATACTCCACACCTCGGGGCCAAGTCCGGATTGATGGTGGTTGTGGTGCTAACACTGAGGTTGGAGTGTTAGAAGTTTTCAAGCCGCCTATAAGGCCTCTGACATGGTTTAATGACTGCCATCTAGTTAACGTAACCTATGGAATACAGGAAAAATATTTAAAAAACCGATCTATCAATTTTTTTTCAGTTTCCCATACTAAATCTGAATAGTTAATTAAGAGTTTGTATGAGAAATTGAAAAAATATATAGTTTTTCGGATTTTTTCTTGTATTCTTTATTTAATTCTGAGTAACCCCTTAAATTTCGAACGCACTTTTAACACCTGTAGATAATAAAAAAAGTTATAGTAGTTTTATTTACACAATATATGACAACATAAAATTAAACTATCATTTTGACATTGACACAATCAATTGACCGACAGACACAGAACAGACACTTCAAGAAGTCGTTCCAAAACCAAGGTAGGGTGAGGTAGAATTTAACTCGGAGAAATGAAAGAGACGTAGCTATTTTGAGAAAGAGAAAAAAACATGATTTTGGAACGCTTGCGAGTGATTCCAGAGTGACAGGGTAACAAACGTCATCGAAAATAATTCAGAAAGGTTTCTAGCTTTTTTGGGTAGTATTCTGTCTTATTTATGGCTTTAACACCTTCGCAGATGCAAGTAATCGTATTTCAAAACAATTCCGAAGATAAAATGTTTGTATGTCTTAGTCTGTTTGACATTGACTACGAACTTCCCGCCGAATAAACTGTCAGGCGAATTTTAACGGTAATCAAACAGCGTTAAAAATCGCACTTGTCAGAGTGAAAATCGCATTCACGAAGGCGTTCCAAAATCCCGACGGAGAACTGTCAGGCGATCATTCGGTTACCCTCGGTTTCACTCGGCTCGGTTTTGGAACGATTTAGGGTAAAATTCGCATCACCCCGAGTGAAATCTTTGGTATTGGAACGCAACCCAATTATTACTTCAAATCAAACGTCAAACGTCAAAAGAGCGAACGAAACGTTTTTTCCGTCGAAGCGAAGGCAAAACTAATAATAAAAATAAGATAAAAATACAATGTGTGTTTGAATTATGTTCATACCAATTAAGTGAAACGAGGTTACGTTGAAACGAATCCTTTAAATCTTCTGAAAGGTAAAGTTTGAGTTAACGGTGTCATATTACTTGTGAAGTAGGTACTTATTTTTCTCTTTCAATATTATGTCATAGCCGCTAATAGGATGTCGAAAGTAATTCACGACAATATTGCCTAAACGTGGGCGGGAAAACCTGGAATGTAGGTACACCTTGCGCTGAGTGGCTAATCTTCTGGTGACAACCAGAACCAGAACGCAGATGTTCTACAGATTTTAGGAATGCTTACTTTTCTTCCCATATAATGCTGGAACAGGACAAAACATCCGATCCTGCAATGGAAATAAGTATAATACAAATGACTGTTGAAAAATAAATAATACATTTTGATAAATAAAGTTAAATTAAGAATCAGTAAGTATATATTATTAAATTCTAATATAAGAAAGTACTGATTCAAACAAAATTTACTCAAAATCTTATAAGAATTTTTATATGGAAGAGATGCAATACTTACTAAACATAAATTAGAATAAATGTTTCATAGTTACTGTGAAACTTACTAAGCACAATTACAGGTTAAGGTTTTGGAGGGGTCATCTTGGGTCATGGCACTAATAGTTTCGTTCCAAAACCAAGGTAGGATGAGGTAGAATTTAACTTGGAAAAATGAAAGAGTCATAGCTATTTTGAGAAAGATAAAAAAATATGATTTTGAAACGCTTGTGAGTGATTCCAGAGTGAAAGGGTAACAACGTCATCGAAAATAATTCAAAAAGGTTTCTAGCTTTTTTCAGTAGTGTTCCGTCTTAATTATGGCTTTAATACTTTAACAGATACAAGCAATAGTATTTCAAAACAATCCCGAAGATTAAATGTAGAATAGAATAAAAAAACATTTATTCCAAGCGCACACAGTCATACAAATCACATTACAGAAGAACTAAAGTAAATAAACATATAAAAATTAACGCTAAATATTAATGTATCACTTATAAATATAACAACTTAAAAAATAAAGTGGGCAAAGTAAATGACCTAACTCAGCTTGCATGTAATGCACTCAGGTGAAATCTTTGGTATTGGAATGCAACCTTCTTTTTTTTTAATGAACTTTGATTGATTTTGAATCTTAAAGTTTTCAGATTGTTCCTGTTCTATGGTCAAAGGTCCTCCTAGGAACATGTCTGATTTGCATTGGAATAAAAATATTTGTTTTATTTTCCAATTCCATCCCATTTTCAGTTTTTAAATTAAAAAATCACAAAATTAGTCCATTTAATGAAGTTGAAAAATTGTGATTGCACATCTTAGTAGTTTCTTAGGGAGTTTCTTTTGGGCTCATTATTTGTTGCTCCGCGAACACTTCCCGAAACGTTGAGTGTACAAGTTCCGAGTGGTAGGAACTTTGTACCAGGTAGAAAAAATATGACAATTTAAAAGTATGCGTAAAGCATCTACTTAAATAAAAAAGATTATGATTCTGTTTTTAGTATTTCAAACACTTTTAGAACAAACTATTGTTTTTGACAATTCATAAAAGTAGCTCAAATGATTAGTAGTTGTCTACCCCATGTTACAGATTGATGAAACTTTCATTTCTTGTTTCAGAATGCCTTTCAACAGCAAGCTAGCAGTCCCAGTAGCTCTGGGCCTGTCCTTAGTGACGGTCACAGCGTTAGTCGTGTACTACGTATTTAAGAAAGATGAGGAGAATGAGGGACGCTCCATCAAGACCTCAAGGGTGAATGTCATCGAAATAAATGTGCCAAAGAGTATTGTTCCCGCTTTGATCGGTAAGAATTTCCTATAATTGATGTTGCTGGGTTTGCATTTAAAATATGTTTGTGTATAGTAAGTTTTTTTGAGAAATATGAATGTGTTTAAATACCTAATGTGTAGATTTATATTAATGATAAAATATATTTTCTCATGTCTGCTGAAATGATTTTAGTCTGTTATAGTATTTAAACATCAGCATTTTTAAAAAGTTTTAAAAAAGTTTTAAGTTTTAAGTAAAATAACTAAAAAAGTTTTGTAATAAAGTATAATTAATTCCTTAAATGTCCATTTCAGCTATACAGGTTTTAAAAAAAATGTGTTCATTTTAAGTGGTTCCTCAGAATCAAATATAGAATACAAGAAAAATATATAAAAAATTGGATCAAAAACTTTTTTTTTTTTAGTTATCCATACAAAATCTGAATACTGAATCAAGAATTTATATAGGAAACAGAAAAAAGTAGATCGGATTTTTTCAATATTTTTCCTGTATTCTATATTTGAGTCTGAGTAACCCCTTAAAATTTCAAACACACTTTGTTAACATTCTGTATAATTTATCAATTATTTATTTATTTATCCATTTTTAGGGTTCCATAGTTAACCTATCTGTTTGTCTGTCTGTCTGTCCACGGCTTAGCTCAGAGACTATTAGTACTAAAAAACTGTAATTTGGCACGGATATGCATAGTAATCACGCCGATAAAAATATTTCAGGGTATCTCCGCTATACGTGAAGTGGGGATTTTTTTTTCTCGACTATCCCATGGTATAAGGTGTCGTTAGATAGGTCTCTTAAAAATTTTGTAGGTGTGCGAAAACCATTTTTCGATTCAGGGATCCGTTTGCGAAATATTAAGCTTTAAAGTGCACATTTTTGTTAAAGTCATGTGTCCTGTCAGTTAAACGGTTATTTCTAGAAATGTGAAAAAATATAACGTATTTAATAGGAAAATGAAGTTATAACGAAGTTAAAAGGAAAACTGTCTCAGCTAAGTAGGCTTTACAAGTTAACGAGTAGTAGTCAATTTTGTAAGACGAGAGGTTTTTCCCCTTGAAGCAGTGCCTGTCGAAGTATAATACTACGGAACCGTACACTGCGCGAGGCCCGACACGCACTTGACCGCTTTTTTATTTTATTTTTTACTACGATCTAAATAGACGATATAATAGAAGTTTTATTTATAAATATATTAAAGCATCATAAATATTCCTTGCTTTTAGATCTTATTTTTTGTATAAAAAAGTAGGTATGGTTCATTCCAATCAAAAAAAGCAAAACGTAAACAAACTTACTATGGAACTGACACATCGTCGTATCCTACGAATAAGGGCGTAATTGCAAAATGGCAACTTTTCAGGGGGAGGTTTAAACATCCTATTTTCAACAGAAAGTGTCATTTTTGAAGTGTTAACATTCAAAAAATTGCTTAACTATTCTAGGGATGTTATTAAATAATAAATAAGTGATTTTATTAAATATTACTACTAAATATGTCGCTTACTTCCTTATTCGCTGGAGTAATATGTTATTCTATTAGACATAAGCGACATTACACCCTTTTTCTTCGGCATATATCAGGTCGTAATGGCGTTTAGGGCTTTTTATCGTTTTCATCTGTAAATAATCTTAAGAAATGGAAAAGAACAAGAAGTGTTTTAAATGAAAATAATATACATATTAATGTTTTTACCAAGGGTAATATGAATTTTAACTTCAATAATAAATAAAAAGCATTATGAATTGAGCTCCTTACGATTATGTGTGATAAAACAATTCACTCGTAATAAGTGCTCTTGTAATTCTTACACCTCTACAGGTATATTATGTTATGTACACAATTTAACTAATTCAGGATCCTGATCAACAATTACGTTAGGATATTACTGCAAACGCGCAACTGCAAATCGAGTGGCGACCGTGCACCGGAAAACGCAGTGTAAGCAGGCCTCCAACTCGGTGGACCGTCGTCCTGGTGAAGGTTGCAGGAAGCCGCTGTATGCGAGCCGCACAGGACCTGTCAGTGTGGAAATATTTGTCCAGCAGTGGATGTCTTTCACCTGATGATGATGATTACTGCAAACTTCGCGAATACAGCCGATACGAGTATATAAAACTATAGAGGTATCAAGGTGATCTATCAAACGATGAAGTAGGACGATCGAGTCATAGATATTTGTAGTCGACCTAGCAGGGAATGTTCGCTCTCCAGATACCAGAGTTTGTGGTAAGTCTGAAACTGTAGGCCAATTTCACAATCGCCATGATTTCTGAAGAACATAGATTAAACAGGACTACTTAATTGCCTTTCCTCTTACACATGGGAGTAGTTTTGCGTTTGATAGTATGCTTCGAAGTACCTGGACTTTCAGGAAAGGGAATATTCCCGAAGAATATGTTCGTATGTACGTATGTAATTTGTATACCTAGGGTCACTAATAAAGAGTGAAGGTAGCTGCACAGTCGTAATACGCCGAAGAGCCGGGATGGCCAAAATTGTAATGGGGAATCTAGAAAAGATTTGGAGGAACCGTGGTATTCGCCAGATTACTAAGGCACGACTTGTATGTGCTTAGTATTTTCAATTTTCTTGTACCTATGGGGCGAAAACCTGGCGCAAGAGCAGTGACATTAAGAAGATTGACGCCTTTGAAATGTAGTGATGGAGAAACCTTCTCCGAATTCCATGGACCGCCATTAGAATTAATGAATCCATACTCCAGGAGCTACACAACGAGGCTCTCAACAATATGCCACCTCTACTTCTTCGGACATATTATGCGTTCTCCTAGGCATAATTTGGAGAAGCACATAATTCTGGGTCAGATGGATGGCAAACGAGTCAGGGGTAGAGCACCTTCCCGAAGGATCGATGAGGTGTAGAAACCTGTGGGAGGAAACATTCAGAGGGCAGTCCATATCACCGACAACCGCAGCCAATGGAGAGACCTTGTTCGCGGTCGCGATTCTCAGCATTGAGGGACCGAGGAAGAAAAAGATTGGAGTCACTAATAAAAAAAGCTCAGAAAAAAGCATCATAGACCTTCATTTTGCATACGCCGATGATATATAGTAATATCTTCTTCAAATCGACAAGACATGAAAAGACATGAAAACTAGAACTACAATCAGGAAGACCTAGTCTCTCAATATCAGTACGGCATTGTGGTAGGTCTGTCCACTGTAGGCCAACGCTCAAAATTACCATGAATTTTGAAGAACATGGAGCAGGGGAGCAAAGTAGCATTCCTGAGTTGCTTTCCTTTTTTTTATGTCATAGGTGGCAAACGAGCAGACGGATCACCTGATGGTAAGCGATTACCGCCGCCCATAGACACCGCAACACCAGAGGAGTCACAAGTGCGTTGCCGACCAATTGGTAAGCCCTTGGCATCATCTCACCTGATGGTAAGTGATGATGATGCCGAAGATGGAAGCGGGCTTACCAAGATTCCCCCACGCAATGGGGAACTGGCTATCTTATCTTCATGCCGGAACACATCAATGCTGATAACATTGATGTTTGGCGGCAAGACTTAGATAAGATGGTGGTAGCTATCCAGGCGGGCTCAGAAAATGCCCTACTACCAACCAAACCGAGTCCTACAAAGTAGGACCCCGCCAGAAATCGAATCTGCGACCTTAAAATAAAAGTAAATTATTAGAAAATATTGTGCCTGATCATTGAGGAACATTAATAAATAATGATTATTTTATAAGAAGTTGGTAGCAGTATATACTTTTCGAAGGTTATTCTTTTTGTTTCCTTGGTTATTCTTTTTGTTCCGAATGGAACTCGTATAAAATAATATGAAAAAAGCCACAACCGCCACAAGGGCCTTTTACAACTCTGTTAAAAATGTCATAAAATGTGTATTTTTCTGCATTTTATTAAATTATTTGAATCGTTAATGAAATGGAAATCAATAAAACTGATAATTTCAATGATACAATTTGTAAAACACGCGAAAAACTTACTAAATAAAATTTGATCGTAGAATAAAGACACAAATGCTATTAGGCCACCAATTATTCATACCGACACCAAGAAAAAATTTCGTGGAATATAGCCACAAATGCCATAGTGTCTTTTTTCTACGAGGATGTGAACTAAAACTGTTCAAAACTGTCCGCGGAAAAAGGGCTGAGTGGCGCTTGTGCCCCGCCCCGCAGGAAAGAAAGTAGCCACTATGGCTGTTGTGGCTGTTTTCGGCGGGTATTTCAGGAGAAAGCAATAGTGGCATTTTTTTAACGTTTATTTTCTAGTCGATAGAAATCGATTTTCTGTGATTTTCTGATTGAATATGATGTAAAATGGGTAGCAGATTTTAATTATGCAATAAAAATAAAAAGCCACAACAGCCATTGTGGCTTTATTCGTAGGATACGACGACATGTCAATGTCATCTGCATACTTCGTTTGTTTACCTTTTGCTTTTTTTGATTGGAATGAAGTATATATGATATCATTTATAATAAATATATTACAGTATGTAAGTCTATAGACTTAGGCAGGCTCATAAAAACTTTTTATCAATATTGCCTTCTCAGGAAAATGAACCTGCAACTCATGGGTATTTTTTTAAATTGTCCCAGTAATTGTAGCACTACCAACCAAATCAAAATTCTTTTTATTGCATTACCAATTAATAAGCAGAAGTTCTAACAAAAAGAAAGATTGGTTTTGTTGCTGAAAGCATTTTTTCCCTGTAAAACAAATTATCTAGTAATTAATTTATACTTAGAATTTTTTGTGATAGATGAAACCATAACCATACCTAATCCACATAAAATCACTTCTTGACATTGCATAATGTCACTTGATAACGAATGATTCATGACTCAAAATGAACTTGTCACGAAAAAATAATGATTGCTAACATTTTGGCCCTACTATATGTTCAAAGCTCATGTGGTTTGGCCTAAAGTAAATATACAGGGTGTAGCAGAAGTGTGTGACAATACTTCAAGGTTGGCTTTTACCCATCAAACTGAACAACTTTTGTTCTACAACTTTGTTGAAATCGCAAAAAATTTTTTGGACTTTTCATACAAACTTGGTTCGCCAGCTGATCGATTTGTATGTAAGTCCAAACAAAATTTTGCGATTTCAACAAAGTTGTAGAACAAAAGTTGTTCAGTTTTATGGGTAAAAGCCAACCTTGAAGTATTGTCACACACTTCTGTTACACCCTGTATATATTTTATACATTTGCAGAATTATTGTCTACAGACATGCTACTCGTACTTAGTATGTTAAAAAAGCTTTTTTACAAAAAAATTAAACCGCCGAAAAAACTGAAAAACAAAAAATAATAAACCTTTTTATTTAACCTTAATAACTAAGTTCTTAAACTAATGTAAGTATACATAAGTAATTTTGAGTCGGCGCCCCTCGCTCTGCATTCTCTATCGCTTGTACAATGGGGAGTGCTCTGAGGAATTGTTCGGATTGATCCCTGCTGCCTCTTTTCGCCATCGTTCTACGCGACAACAATTTCATCTCCATCACTTAGATGGTTGGCAGTCCACAACTGTGCGTTTCACTAGAAACTTTCTGCCTCGCACAACCAAACTGTGGAATGAATTGTCGCCTGCGGTATTTCCGGACCAATACGACATTCAAACCTTCAAGAAAAGAGCGTACTCCCATATTAAAGATCGGCAACGGACTTGTGACTCCTCTGGTGTTGCGGGTGTCCATGGGTGGCGGTAATCGCTTACCATCAGGTGATCCGTCTGCTCGTTTGCCACCTCTGCCATAAAATATATATATATATATATATATATATATATATATATATATACTCGTCGACTTGAGAACCTCCTCCCTTTTTTCGTCGGTTAAAAATATCACTCTGAATGTTTGTTCATTTAACTATGGTAGTAGGTAATACAAATTACTTGTAAGTTTTTGTCAGATGAGTGAAGCGAGTTTCTTTCGAATAGGATGTTTCTTCTTGGTTCTCTAAACTCCCCGAAACAATTTCTTATTGACAAAGCTTATTGTAATGTGCAAGAATTTTTAAATGACACAATTTAGACAGAATTAGAAAAAAATATAATTTTTTATATTTATAAAATTTAGTTATTATTATTCTTATTTTAAAAAAATGCTTTTTCCTCTCTGCCAACCATATTGCAGTGCCCGACAGGGTCCATAATATCTATTTCTGACACGTACACTTATATTTTATTATACATTATAGATCGCTATAAGGGGCCGTACATTAATCACTTGATGTTTTTTAACAACTTTTTAGACCCCCCTCCCCCATGGTGATACGTGGTGAAGTTTTAGACTACCCCGCCACCCCTTGCCCAAAATCACGTGTATTCTGAACCCCTTCCCCCCTTTTGAGCCTCACGTGATTATTGGACGACCCCTAAACTATTGAAATTGAAATGAATGTACAAGTTCCGCGTGGCAGGGGATGGTCTCCCCTGTGTTACTACTTTTGACTCAGTTTCATTCTATTCATAGATTTTGAACACACTATTTTTCTAATCCATTATATAATACGTTTTCTAATTATTATCAACATCATATAAGCCGAAAGATGTCTACTGTTAAACGAAGGCCTCCCCCAATGATTTTCATAACGATCGATCGGTCTTGCTCAGACCGCAATCAACGCTTTCCCACGATCTTCACCAGGTCATCTGACCACCGAGAACACTGCTTACGAGCTATGTCTTCCAGTGCGCGGTTTCTAATATTATACTGCGATTATATTATTATCTTCCCTCTTTCCCGCCATCCCCAGGCCGCAGCGGCTCCAACATAAAAGAGATAGAGCGCAAATCCGGTGCCCTGATCCACTTCAAGAAGTTCAGCGACAAAGACCATGACGTGTGCATCATCAGGGGCAGGAAGGAGGCCGCGCAGCTGGCTGAGACCCTGGTCCATGACTTCATGAAGCAGCAGCCGCTGATAGTGGACGACAACATGATGGTGCCGGGCTGGGCTTGCGGCAGGATCATTGGTGATTCCTTTTTTGTAAAATTATTATTTTAAAGCGTTTAGTTCAGAAATTCGTTAGTCATCTGGGTTCCTTTTCATCAAATGTTGAATACTTATTCTAGAAATGTTTAAAATTGTGAACAATGACGTCATTGTTCAGTGTAGTAGTTTGCATACTTATTTTTCTTTTATGAATTAAATTATATGTAAATTGTACATGTAATGAAAATCGAAACGAGTCAGTTTTACTGCAATGTGAATAAAAGAGCTATTAGTGAATAATTATTTTTGATGCAGTCAACTCCCGTATTAAGTGAAAATAAAAAAGATGAAAAATATTTGTTTGACATTAACAACTATGTGAATATTAAGAATGCTGTCCTAGTTTCCAAACTAGTCGAAAGACTATCTTTGATACCAGGTTCTTCCCTTTTTGCTACATTTAATTCGCGGTATGTTACTAATACTACCACTATAAAAAATAAAGGAATGGCGTTTTCCATACTTATAAACAAGCAAAATCTTTTTGATGAGCTCTAAAATAGTTGAGAGCAGAAACTAGTCATTTTGTAATATCATTTATCATTTTTAGCTTGTGGCTGATGCTCTTTTGTGTAATGCATCTAAGTAAAATAAAATTAAACTTTAAATTTTTGTAATACAATCTTTTCGGTCCACTTAGGGACTGGAGGTGAAAACATTAATGAGATCAGCCACCGCAGCGGCGCGCGCGTCAAGATCGAAGGTCTTGGCGTCAAGGACAACACTCAGCGCGCCATCTCCCTCAAAGGCACCAAGGAACAGATACAGGTCGCCAAGAAGCTTATTGAGAACTGTGTAAGGACGATACTTGTAGATAATCTAATTTTATCGCAATTTAAGAACTATATGATGTCACTACAAACAGTAGCGTAGCAAGGCGTGGGCGAAGTGGGCCCTCGCCCACGGCCTCGCGCTCAGGGGGGCCTCGCGCGAGGCCCCCTACCTAAAGTAACGTAACGTAAGGGTGTCATATTTTTACATTAAATTGGCCGCGCGCGAGGCCCCTTTCAGTGCTTGATGGGCTACAAGTAATAGTTGAAAATTTCTATAGAATCAAGTGAAAAACAAAAAAAAAAAATTAAAATCCAATCGTTCAGTTTTATTTAAAAAGGGGTAATATTTTCACATTACAAATGGCATCGCGCTAGGCCCCTGTGAGTATTAAGTGTAGCTAAAAGTAACTGTGACAACCTATACTCAACCAAAACAACCGCGATGGCTATCAGAACGGGGCCTCGCGCGAGGTGTAATATTTTTAGTATTGCTAAGTAACCGTAGCAAAAAAATACTGTAACAACATAAAATATATTCAACGAAATCAACCAATAAACCGCAGAATTCTAAAAAGCTAATAAGTGGAAATGATTTAATATTAAAACTAGCTGGTGCCCGCGACTTCGTACGCGTAGAAGTAGGGTTTTTATAAAAGTTCATATGTTCTGGCTAATATCAAATACCACCTACTGTAAGAGTGAAGGTTTCATCTTAATACCTTAAGCCATTCCATAAATACAGTTTCCAGATTTTTCCTCAGAATCCCTTTGAGTTTCCACGACCAATAATATGTATCGAATAATACGAAAGTACCGTAATTAACACGCCTTTTCAAATTGGCCGTAGTTACGATATAATATTAAAATTACCTCCGCGCGAGGCCCCTTTTAGTGCTGATCTGAGTATACCTTGTTGTCGGTCCGTCTGTCTGTCTGTCAAGACTCAAGACCCTTTTTCTCAGGAACGCGTATACGTATCATGTTGAAATTTATATCAAATACTCAAGCTTGCAATCCCTTGAAGCTGTGAAAAAATCAAACTTCTATGCCAACGCAATCAAGAGATACGACCGTTTTTGCCCAGTATATCTGATTCAATTAAAGACGCGAACCATCTGATGGAATATTAATTCAAAATGGGTTACAAGACATTTACTCCAATGTTTATATTGCTATTAGAATTGTGTTGACTATGCCTGTAAGTACAGTTTCAGCAGAAAGAAGCTTTTCCAAATTAAAAATCATTAAAAACCATTTGAGGAATAACATGACGCAGGAGCGCCTCTCTGCTTTAGCAGTATTATCAACGAAGCAGAGTTGGCTTATAAACTCGACTATAAATCGTTATTATTAATCCTTCAGTAAAGCAAAGACCCGAAAGGCCTTATTTTTGTAAAATTTTATAAAATAAAATACTCTAAACATATGTTTTGATTAATATTTTCTAATATTAGGTGCTTACCTATGAAATTGCTGATTAGTTAAAAAAGTTAAAAGATAAAATTAATATAAAATAATTAAGGTTTTAAAACAACTAACTAGTTACAAAGTACCATTGGACATTTAGAAATAAAATAATGCTTGCTAAATGCACGTTGTCTGAATATTTTGAGAGCACAGTGGTGTAGAAACTATGAAAATGGATTTTTTTGTCATCGAAAATCGCCATTTTTTCGTTACAAAAATACTTATTTTTTATTTTTGAAGGCTACACTTATCCCAGCGTGTTATTCGTTACCATATGTATTTTTGAACATATTGCGCATAATATTTCACGATTTTCAGATAATTTCGATTTTTTTTTGGTAGAAAAAAATGACCCAATTGACCTCTAAGAAAACGCCAATACAGTATTTAATGCAACCATACTCAGTCAGTTTTTACTTGAGAGACTATTTTGATGGAAGTGAATTCATTTTTGAGGTAATATTATTCTGTTGAACTTTCAAAACTGAAATGGCAATTTCATAGGTAAGTACCTAATACATTCCCGCAGATTCCTTCCCGAGCTGCTATTTATTCTCAATTAATTTTTTGTACGTTTTTCATTCAGTTTGTCTTTACCAGTCAATATCGAGCTTGATGGAAGGAAGTGAAAAATTTTTTTTTTTTGCGTAGGTACCTAATAAAATACATTCGACACTATCGGTCAGTAAAATACATTTCAGTTAGGTAGGTAGTGGAAATAACCCCGTGAAGTGAAGTGACGACCATCTTATAATATCTATGTAAAATTTCTGAAAGATGGGGGGCCTCGCTGTGTGACTTCGCCCACGCCTAGATTACACCTTGCTACGCCACTGACTACAAAAGTACATAAGAACTGTATGATGTCATAACTTATATGTATAAGTTCCATTTAAAGGGGCGACCGCTTGTCGAACGATCATTAAATGTAGGTATGAACTTTAGGAGTAGGTATTAACATGGAGCTATTCTAATACATACGTACCAATATTGCGGTATCAGAAAGTGATAGGAATGAAGTTTTAGGCCAGCCTTTAAAAATACAGTAGTGTCTCATTTCGACAGAATATCATGTTCAATGTCAAAGTTGTCATTTTGAGATCGGTGATCATAATCTCAATGTCATGTCTTTGAGATTGACAAGGTCACGAAGTTGACTGTTCATTCGTATTCACTTAGCTTGCATAATCAACGAATACCGAAAGTTTACGACCGCTTAGGGTTAGTACCCTCGCAGTAGTCTGTTAACGCTAAGTAGTGGTCGTGGCTCAGTGTTGCCTGCGTGGTTGCATCGATCACGCAGGTTAACTGACTACAGTAAAAAGACGGTCATAAACTGGATATGTTTGACTGTTAATGGTATTTATCTTGACCGTTTCCGTGCTTCGCGGTGCACGTTAAGCCGTCGTTGGCGCTGGCTGCTATCACTAGAAGTTAGTCGTGAAGTCGTATCGGAGGTCTTATAGCTTTAAAGGTCTGACACGGGTAAGTCACTAGCCCTACAGCCTCCACTAATCCAGACTTGGCCCCCATGTCTGAAGTGTAGCCTAAGTTTTCACGAGGTACGGGAAAAGACCCGTGCCCCTGCAGTGGGCACGATATTGGTTGTTAACTAGGGTACTAATCATATGTACAGGTTGCTCAAGAGAAATGCCGTCGTGAAATCGAACAGTCTCGCCGCAGCCCACGCCACGCGTCGCAGCCGCAAAGTCCCCAATCCCCGCAGTCCCCGCCGGCTCAGATCGCCCCGTCCCCGCAGGCCCCAGCCGTGGGTGAACCTGAAACACCAGGTGACCGACGTACCAAGTATAGAAAGTCTGGTAAGAGTTGCTAACAGCATGTATTGAGTTTTTAGTTTAGTGGAATTTTATATCTGTTCGCACAAGCATTTTAGAGCCTTTACTTTATTTTTCTTTATTCTTTTGCTGCATTTTCGTCGTTAAAAAATATTTTAGTACCTCAGTCGAACCATTGAAGTCCATAAAACGTCTTCAGTATAGAGAACCAAATGCACAATCAATTAAAGTTAAAATTATTTTTATGCTTTTGCGAATATAAAAAAGTTGTTTGTAATGGTCACACATATTATTAAAATTTAAAATGCCATATTTAATTTTGGTTTCCTAAGGTTTTTCACAAAAGGAATTTGCCTTCATAGTACTGGAATGTACTTTGGCAAGACATTTTTTTTTGCATAAATATGTTTGCAATGGAACCTATTTTAAAGCCAAACGAGGTATTTATAAAGTGTGTTATTGTGAGTAAATCCATCTTGTATTTTGTTTATGTCCACTATTTATGGTCCGTTTTGATGATAATAAGTTAATAACAGATCCATTTAAGAGTAATATTTGTGTTGTTTTGTTTTTGTTTATTTTGGGTTAATACAATTTATTATCTTGGTTTTGGTTTGCAGAAGTTGGTATTCTGCTATGTTTTGACCTGTATATTTGTAGTTTTAAATTATATTATTAAAGAAAATGAGCTGGAATATAATTTAAAATCATGTAAGTACCGTTAGAAATACTGTGATTGTCTCATATAAGTGCATTGCAACAGAAAGTTCATTGCATGAATTTTGAAAACATGTTTAATTGACAAGAAAAATACATTTTTGTATGGAGTCCTTCCCTTTTTGTTGGGTATTGAGTATTCTTGGGGAAAGTTGTTCATTTTTCTGTTTTTTGAATGGCCCTACATTTTATCCTCATTCATTGGGTAACTGGTGATTAAAGGTCAGGGTTGAAACTGAGCATGCGGTGAACTTGATTGATTGTAAAGTGATTTTAATGGGAAATTCTGTGTAAAGTTGTTTGATTTTAACGGTGATTTTAATGGGACATTCTGTGTTAAGTTGTTAGTAATTACCGACTTGAGCACTAGTCAGTGGATTGAAGAACTATTAATGATTTGATTATGTTGAATTTTCTGAACTTTAAAATAACATCCTCTTTAATGTCACTGCAAGATCGCGTAATCGGATATTTCATCGAGAAATGCGTAATGACGCACAAAACCAGAAAATCGCGTAATCGATGCTTTTTACGTGATTTAAAGATGTCATACACAGACTAAACATTTTAAGGATGTTAGAAAAATACATTTGAAATGAAGATTTTTTATTTTGAGTTTTTTATTTATTTATCCTGTAATCACAGCCAGTATTGAATGCCATCCTGAAATTTGAAACATACCTTTTTTAAACATGCGTATCACAATGAACGTATCCCAAACAGAAACGGGCGGCGCCTCCATAGAGGTGTACGTGTCGGCGGTGTCTTCCCCCTCCCGGTTCTGGGTGCAACTGGTGGGGGCTCAGGTTGCGCAGCTGGACGAGCTGGTGGCCACCATGACCGCCTACTACGGCAGCCGGGAGAACCGCGCGCTGCATCAGGTCAGACATGGCTTCATACTGAAATGACTGTTCGGTTTGAGCTACATGCTAGTAATTCAGTTTTTTCTCCCCACTGTGGTAACTTTTGACCCCGCCTTGATAAACGTAGACCCCGTACTGGTAACCTCTAACACCGTTAAGTAACTATAAAAAAGTAAAGGCCGCTTACTACAGGAACAAAGTCAACCATTTGTAAGACAACACCGCCATGACGCGACAACCGTACGCTACACCAGTTCAGTAGTGTCTTTAAATCGACTGTCTCCGGTTTGGGCCTCCGTCCTTAGTAATAGAGGTGTACGTGTCGGCGGTATCTTCCCCCTCTCGGTTCTGGGTGCAACTAGTGGGGGCTAAGGTAGCGCAGCTGGACGAGCTGGTAGCCGCCATGACCGCCTACTACGGCAGCCGGGAGAACCGCGAGCTGCATCAGGTCGGTAGTGTCTTTAAACCGACTGTCTTTGTCTTGTTTTGAGCTGATATGTGTTTGTGCCAAATGTCTGTTCGGTTGAGGCTTCATCCTGGTAATTTAAAGATTGTTTCTCCCCACAGTAATTTGTACCCCTGGTAACTTTTGACCCCGCCTTGATAAACGTAGACCCCTAGTAGTACTGGTAATCTCTGATCCTGTTCTAGTAACTAAAAAAAAACAAGAATCCTACTACCGTAGCTGGGACAACCGCGCGCTGCACCAGGTCAGACGTGGCTTTATGCCGACTGTCTCTGTCTAGAGCTGGCGGACGGGTTGGCGGGCCAAGCTTAAGCGGACCAGACACTGTCAATATTATTGACAGTATTTTTAAGTATTAACAGTGTATTGATTGGAATGAAGGTCTGACGAATACCGAGCGATGTAATGACAGTAATTGGAATAGTAATAGTATTGATGAAAGATACTGTAATTTTTTTATTTATTTTATGTTAGACATATCATATACAACACAGGAATGTACGAGTAAGATAGTTCTAATAGTTAGTTATTTTTGGAAATCTTTAGCAAAGTATAAAGAAACGTCTAGTTCAAAAGACTCACTTCTAAACAATTTTGTTATACTAAAATTTAAATTATTACTACGGGGTGTTTCAGAGTGGGTGAATCAAACCGCCATGGTAGATGCCCCGTCCTATGTCCCAACAGATAGGCCAAAGCTAATTCAAAAAAGTTATTGGATTGTAACCAATTACGCTTCTCCGAAAATAGGGAAGCTATTGATAGTGTCTGGTCCGCTTAAGCAGCCTTTTGACACATTGAATGCCAATCCCGCTCCGGGGCGGGGAAGGGATACCGCGACGGGAGGCCGACCCCGCCCCAGAGCGGGCTTGGTGCTAGCCAAATTCTAAAGTCGGCTCCCGCGTGAGGTAACCAGAGTACAGAGCGGCAGTCAAAGTGTTAAACGAGCTAAACTATGCGAGCTGGGCGGGCTAAGCTAAGTAGGTTCACACCGAAAATGGAAGCCGACTTTCGCGACTAGAATAGTAGAATTCAGCAGATATTGGACTATGTTTTTACGCTTATTTTATTTTATGATTGAGATTCGTTCGAGAATCGATTCGTCTAAACCCGTGCGATGGATAGCTAATTCTTTATCTAGTAACTGGTAGTACATTTGTTTATCATCAGCCGAAAGACGTCCACTGCTGGACAAAGGCCTCCCGCAAGGATTTCACACCGGTTCTGCGCTGCCCGCATCCAGCGGCTTTCCACAACCTTCACAGGTCATCGGTACACCGAGTGAGAGGCCTACCCACGCTAAGTCTTCCGGTGCGCGGTCGCCACTCGAGAACTTTAATGCACCAACGGCCATCTGTTCTATGAGCTATGTGCCCCGTCCACTGCAGTTTTTTTTTAGTTTAGCAATTCTATGAGCTACCTCGGCTTTCTCACATGTGTCTAATTTGTAATAGCTCCTCTACACGATGGGCCATAATGCGCCAGCAAGAGGGACAAAACTATAAGTTAGACAAGGACGTGCTTACATCGTTACTCTACTTTCATAAAGCTTTGTCTCTTTAGGTGGCGTATGATGGCCCATCATGTAGAGGAGCTATAACTGTTTCTCTGTGTTGGTCGCAGTTGTCGAGCGTGTCGGTGGGGCAGGTGGTGGCGGCGGTGTTCCGGCACGACGGGCGCTGGTACCGCGCGCGCGTCGTCGACATCCGCCCCAACGAGTTTGACGCCACGCAGCAGGTGAGTTATATTCCGAAATATGTGCTTCTCTTTCTAGCGTGTAGGAGAGAGCGGGAAAAACGACGACTGTGTTGCGTATGCCCATACTTAAAGTGGAACCCCTTCGTTGCAAGCAAAGATATGAAAATAATGAGTCCTTCTAAAGTACCTGAAGAAAAAATAACAGTGCCTTTTGAAACTGAACAACTTACCAGGAAACCTTTAAGTACTCAATTTGCAAAGAAATCATCCCATACAAAATTGACGGTTCAGTTGATCAATTTGTATAAGAAGTCGTTTTGCGAATTATTATAATTATGGGTTCTTGGGGAAAATTATATTCAGATCTATCATACCATAAAGTAATATTTGGAACCATACAACACTCTCCACAAAGTGGGCACTCAAGAAACTCGCCAGTGAAACACTAGCGGCTGTGGTCATGAAGTCCGCTCTAATAAGGTCGATGCCGCACATAATGATGAGTGATGTGATATCTGACGATCTTGGTTTTATAACCTTCTGGTCCGTTGGTTTACTACTTCGTAAAAGCAAAGTATACTTAAGGTCGTGGGAACGAATATTTTGAGTCATCATAGTATGAAACACCAATAGATTTTAACATTCTCTATACTCAGTA
This sequence comes from Coleophora deauratella, assembly GCA_958295455.1. NCBI lineage: Eukaryota > Metazoa > Arthropoda > Insecta > Lepidoptera > Coleophoridae > Coleophora > Coleophora deauratella. The sequence continues at coordinate 12,053,945 of OY282406.1, read as the reverse complement.
AGTCGATCCCGTGAAGTGAAATACTATTTGCTTTACGTCCGTTGACTGTGGATTATCATTACACAAACAGAATATTGATTTTCCCCAAGGGACTCAAGCAATCGAAGCAAATTTTGTTTGGATTTCTCATACAAATTGATCACGTTATTAGCCAAGTTTGTATGGAGAGTCCAAAATTATTTTTGCTCTTGTTTTTGAATGGATTCCTGTTCCGTGAGAAGCCTATTCAACGCTATTGTATTTTTTTACCCATTACAAATCTTTTAATCTGTGACATTTACCAACTTGTATGTTTTGGTTGGTCGAATAAAATTTAACGCTGTATTTCACTTTGATTGTATTTTTTTACTCATGACAAAATTCTGAGACTTAATATTGGTTTGTTTATTTGTTTATTCCACTTTCACGCCGAAACTATTGAACGGATTTGGATAAAATTTGGTAGGACATAGGATACTTTTTATCCCGGAAAACTTAAAGGTTCCGGAGGAATGCTTTAAAACTCAAAAGTGCCACTTCGTCACTAGATGACGCCACCTTAACATTTTCTTTCACTCTGGACACAATTCTGAAGTCCACACAGGCGAAGTCGCGGGCGGAAGCTAGTTTATAATATATAAAAGCAGCTGGTGTTCACGATTTCGTACGCGCAACGTTAGGGTTATCAAAACTGTTTATTTACCGGCTTATATGTATTGTCCTCGGCAGGTGGCGGACGTGTTCTTCGTGGACTACGGCGACAGCGAGTACGTGGCCACGCACGAGCTGTGCGAGCTGCGCGCCGACCTGCTGCGGCTGCGCTTCCAGGTGAGGCCACTGCTCGCTTGCTTTTAGTTTATTCTGTGTACGCATCCGTATGTTTAAATATGTTTTGCTAAATTTGTTTGATGTGTAATCTTAAGGTGAAGTTTCGGGGGTCGCGGCCGTTGCGGCTGACGCGCGACTGGCGCACGCGACAATACTAAACAAGAAAATGTACGGCGCCGCTGTATACCTCGCGACAGATGCTTGCGGCTTTACCATACATTTCTAGTATTGTCGCGTGCGGCAGTCGCGCGTCGGCCGCATCGGCCGCATCGGCCGCGACCCACGGAAGTCAACCTTTACGGCGAACAGTTATTTATTGTGACATTGTAATCTTTACTATAGAAGTGAAATCTTCGATGTCTGTTTGCTTTTAGTTTGTTTTACTTACTTAGCTCACTCCACGACCCGAAGTGTATGTTGGACTCCGACGTCAAAGTACTCCATTGTTTCCTGTTCCATGTCTAGTTTGACCGGTCGGGCACTTTCTGTTCTTTTAAATCTGAGGCAATTTCATCAGATTGAATCAGTGGCTTAATCAGTAGTTAGTGCTCCTGACTACTGATCCGAGGGTTCAATTCCGACCCAGGGTGAAAATTTCTGCGATGAGCAGATTTTTTTGCTCTATGTATGTATAAAGTACCCATAATACATGGAATCCTAGTTTGGGGTCAGATGATTTGATTTGTCTTGTTCAGATTCTTTCATGAATAGTTAGCCTCAGTTTAAACATAGTCAGTATGTTTTATTATTTATATTGTAACAGGCTATGGAGTGTTTCCTGGCGGGCGTGAAGCCAGCCGGCTCGGAAGAGGAAACGGTGGGCGTGACGTCAGCCGGCCAGCGGTGGCTGCGCTGGCACCCGCAGGCCGTCGAGCGGTTCGAGGAGCTCACGCAGGTCAGTGCTCGCTGTCATCATCATCATGATCATCAGCCGAAAGACGTCCACTGCTGGACAAAGGCCTCCCCCAAGGATTTCCACACCGATCGGTCCTGCGCTGCCCGCATCCAGCCGCTTCCCGCAACCTTCACCAGGTCGTCGGTTCACCGAATTGGACGCCTGCCCACACTGCGTCTTCCGGTGCGCGGTCGCCACGTGAGAAAACAAATGCTCGCTGTAGATCAGTTTTTCTCAAAGTGGACAATAACGCCCCCTGGTGGACGCTGCGAGGCCCACAGGAGGGCGTTAAAAGGCCCAGAAAAAATGGAGGTGTTAAAGTTTGGGGGGGGAGGGGATAATGTGGGAAAGTTAAAAAATGAGGGGGGCGCTAGTCCTAATACTTTGCGGTCTTCTTTCTTATGAAGGCAGATAATACACGTAGCGTACGAGCAAGCAAGATTGGTCTTTATCGCTGTGGAGTGAGAGTATACTATTAATTTAACATCTCTGCAGAATGAAACTTCTATACGTATTATAGGGTAGATGACTACTAGTCATTTGAGTTACTTTTTTACATCTGTGAAAAATTATATTTTGTATAAAATGCTTGAAATACATAGGTTACAGTTATAGTTTTTCGGCGTCATTGAGTGACTAATTTTATAACTTTATATGGGACGAAAAAGACAGAATAAATAAGATTTTCCGAAACCTTATTGCGTGATCAATTTAGTGAACGTAGTTTATAATTTATTTTTAATGCAGTCATCCCAATTATTCTTTATTCTTATGGTTGTGATTGTAACCGGCAGGTGGCGCGCTGGAAGCCGCTGGTGTCGCGCACGTGCAGCTACCAAAAGACGCCCGGAGACGGCGGCAAGGAGAAAGAGATACCCGGCATCAAGCTGTACGACCTCACGGATGGTGAGTTAACGTGTTCAATCGATTTTTGACCGACATTTTTATTTAAGGATTTGTTTTCTCATTTTAGCGTTTATCTAGCAATTTCTTCTAAAAAAAATCACTACCTCAAAAGTCGTTTTATAACCAAGCTAAGATTAACCTGACGAGAGTTAGTTCCTTTCACACTTTAAAACAATATAATAGCCTATCCTGCTGTCAGGTTAGAAATTACTCTTACTTAAGTAATTTGGAACGCTTTAGACCTAATCTTCCCGAGCTATGAGAAGAGACCCGTGCCTCATCATTGGGGGGGAATTAAATAGTACATTGTTCATCAAGGCGAGAAAGTGACCGATTACCAACGAAAGATGTAGTTTGCCTTAATACATTCGAGTTGGGAATCGCAACAACCTGAATTCACAACGCACAATATTACACAAATTGAAAAATGGCGCCAAAATCACATGTTCTTTTTTCAAAATAATGTTTGGAAAAAGCTAGTAGCCAGTATCATTTTGCGAACTTTGAGATAAAAACTTTTTGGCATTTTACATTTAGTTTACCGACATAGTCTTACCAAAAAAAAAGGAGCCCGTTAGTAAGGATTTTCATACACTTTTCCCTCCCGCTCAGCGCGTTTTCTTCCCGCATATTTGTAAGATAGTAATAACGTACATTCTGCCTCAAATTCGATAAAGTATTAAGGTACTTTCTAAGTAGGTGTATGTAGTATAAAAGTCATTGTATCTTAATATGTCACTGTCCCACAGAAGGCGAGCTAGACATTGGCGCCACGCTGATTGAAGAGGGATGGGCTGTCGCTGCGTCTCTGTCTTCCCCGCGCGCCTCCCCTCCCCGCCCCGGCGCCACGCCCTTCGGCGACCTGGGCAACTCCAGGTGAATAATAATAATAATCATCATCATCAGCCGAAAGACGTCCACTGCTGGACAAAGGCCTCCCCCAAGGAATGCAATAATAATATCTAGAACAAATTACACACGGTCATCTGCCCCCAAACTAGGATTCCCTGTATCTTGGGAACCAGAGACTGATATACATACACATATACGTTTAAATACGTATATAGAATTCCAGGTGAAGTGACGTGGATCTTTATCCTTATATCTCTACTTTTGTGACATCTCTTTAGAAAAGTCTGTGAAAGTCATGTCAGTAATGAACATTATCATAATATTTCATTCATTCGTTTCCCCATCCGTAGACTTCCACTGTCAGAAATTAAAAGAATTATCAGAGACTGACATAACTATCAATTATATCAAAATACATACTCGTATTCGCTATATCTAATTTACCCAACGTCAATCATTACCCTAGCAAAAGGTACTTCATGTTTTTCGGATGTATGTAACTATTGTATGTCCGTTTTATTGTTGCCGTCTCTAATTAGGTAGGTTTGAAGAGTTTGATGTTCGAGGTGTAATTTTATGCAGTAGTGTTATATTTTTTTTGTCAAATTGGTTTGGTTACACTTTACCTTTTCCTAAATAATTAGCTAAAGTTGCAACCTTTTTTGTCCCTCGAAATGCATCTTAGGCAGTGAACAAGGTAAATATGCATGGAACTTACTTGGAGTGTTAAGGCCCATTCATTTAATTTCAACTCTAGTGCGTCATGCGTCATTTACTCCCCTTACGTGTTTCAGCAATATTCAAATTCACTAAACTATTATTGTAAACGTGTATTTTTTTAAAGAATGTTTCGTATTTTTCTAATAAAATTGATCGAAAGTCGAAAATCGCGTCAGAAAAGTGACAGTTTCCTATTTTTTTTATTTATTTATTTTAATAGACACAGTTTACACACAAGACTCTTATGTTCCTATACATATTTTATTTTCTGTAGCATCCTGAACATGGCGGGCGGGCCGCGGGCCGCCTCCATGCCCAAGGACAACAAGTACGACCACGGCAACGGACCACTAAACGGCGCGGTCGCAACACACAACGACAAAGGTAGGTACACTTCCTATCCGGGAGTTGACTGTATCAAAAAAAAGAAATAAGTACCTATAGCTCTTTTATTGAAATTTGTCTGCATACTGCATACCTATCCGCGAGTTGACTGCATCCAAAAGAATCACTAAATAACTCTTTTATTAAAATTGCAGGCAAACTTAGGGGTCGTCCATTAATCACGTGAGTCTCAAAAGGGCGGGGGGGAAGGGGTTTGGAAAAAATCACAAAAAATCACAAGGGGGGAGGGGGTGTAGTGAGATATCACGTGTATTTATTTTTTCGTTGAACGCGCGATCGCTAATGTCGGACTGTTGTTGTTACGTTTTTTTTATCTCATCCCAAGATTCGAAACGGCTTCAGGCGGTCGGAAACAACCTGCAACCTTAACGTCTGTCTAGACATTTTTATCACGGTGCTTAATTTTCAAGAATTAAATTACATTATACCTGTATTTAAAGATAATATTTTGTACCAAAAAATACACGTGATTTTGGATAGGGGGTGGGGGGGTAGTCTAAAACCTCACCACGTATCACCAGGGGGAGGGGGGGGTCTAAAAAGTTGCTAAAAACATCACGTGATTAATGGACGATCCCTTACTCGCACGGATTTTGATTACATGAAAGATTTATAATGTATAATTAGTAATAAGTAAGCAAACTTCTGCAACTGACCTCACTGAGGAGGATATTGAAGATCGGGCAGAATGGAGTAGATTAAGTCGAAAAGCGGCTCCAGGCAGGATAACGCTAGGTACAAGAAGAAGTATGCAAAGCAAACTACTGTATTGAACAATGACTCTCACAGTGATCGATTGAGAGTGGAACTTGATTTTTCGTCTCGTATGCATAGAATCAAAATTTTACCATCGCGCACTCATCCCATAAAAGTATACCAACACCTTACCTAAAAGACTTACCAACAGGCATTAAAAAACATCCATTCGTTTCAGAAAACGCAGCTATGACGTCATCAAAATCCCTCGGTTCGGGCCTCGAGCATAACGCATCGCCTAAAGCAGTATCAAACTTCGACCTCACATATCCTGAGCCAACACAGGCTCCACGAGTCAACGGCTCTCACGACTTTCTGTACTCGGAACGACAGCACCTCGAAACTGAAGGGTCCTCTGAGACTTTAGTGGGGAGAGCATCGCCTATTCCCAAGGAAATGAGGAATGAAATGAAAGCTAACATGAATAGGATAGACTCCCATCACAGCTTAGACGCGATGGCTAACGATCTGCGTAAAGCTACTTAGTTTACTTTTTAAACAGTAATTTAATATTTTTCTATGGAACCACGTTTTGTAGTCATCATTGAACCAGTACAAAAGTATGATTTAAAATTGGGTATTAGAGCTTATGTTCCTAAATAAATTGTACAAAGTAACGAATATTAAAAAAAAAAACAGAAAAATGATAAAAGCTGAGTGCATTACCACTCTGGCTTTACCACAATTTGCGAGCGTGTTTCAAGTGAGCGGCCCGTGAACGTGCTTGCAAATAGTTCGCTGCGGGCTTTACATCCGGAGGTCGCGGGTTCGATTCGATTCGATTTTGTAGGAATCGATTTGCTTTATCGTAAGTGGTTTATGGTATAAGAAAATTTCAAGACCCAACCAACTACCAACTATCTGCCAAGCATCAGTTTTTATAGCGTTGGTGTGTTTTGCCGTAGAAATGTTCCCCATTGAGTAGGAGAATGTTGGTAAGCCCGCTCCCATCTTCGGCATCATCACTTACCATCAGGGCTTATCAGTAACCCAAACAAAAGTATTACGAAAATGTTTGGAAAGTCTTTATTCGAATAATCATTTTCTTTATTCTTAGTATACTAGGAACGCACGTTTTAAGATGGTCTGCCCTTTGTAAGGTGCAGTTGACAAATACGTAGAGATTTTACTGTTTTTCTACTTTTCTAAGATCTTTGTCACTGTTGCGGACATTTAGGTCTGTCCTGTCTACGTTAAATATATACGAAAAATCTCTGGTTTATTTTGTCATCTTATACTTACGAGTCCTTCTGAAATTAATTACTTTGAAAAACTGATGTTTCTACTTCCTCTGAATTTTCCCCAGTGATGCTATACTTATTAATTCGCAAAAAAAACTTTTTCTACCAAGTTAACGAATATGTTAATGATTAGCCAAAAAAAATTATTTTATTATTAAAAACGATGTTTCATCAGTAAACTCACAGCCACAGATATAAAAGATAAAACAAACAAATAAACAAACAAACATCCATACTTTCGCATTTATAATATTAGGTGAAAACTATGTTTCATCAGTAAACCCACAGCCACAGATATACGTAAAAGTCAGATATTTCAGAAGGAACTGCACATTTTAGCTTTTATATTATTCCTGTGTCACATATCAGAAACACGGTACTGTAAGAAAGCATTTAATTTAAAACCAAATTGTCCGCAACATTAAAAAAAAATATATTATCTATCATTCATGTTCATTCATGACGTTTTATATATCATATCATATTCTTTCTACGATATATTTTTTTATATCTTAGAAACGAGTTTGTTTTTGCACGTAGTCGGATATCTTTGGCTGCTTAAAACAATTAGTATTTATTTGTATTTTCTACACTTGGATAAAACCAAGTAGGAACCATTGGTGTCGATTCGGTTTTCACGATTAAACTTACAGGATTAAACTTAATTTAGGTGTCTTCTCTGTCTTTTTCTTTCTATATCGAAAAGACAAGGACAGGACGCTTAAATTAAGTTTAGTCCTGTCAAATAAGTTTAATCGTAAACACCGAATCGCCACCATTATATCTTCTGTAATAAAACGTAGATTAGATCCTCCTTAAAGCTGGATTGTTTATAAACATTGTATTTAAGTTTGTATAGACTAGATCCACTATTATTCTACCTCCTAGTATTCCCAACGATTCCCCTTTTGGGAACCAACCATATTTTATTAATTTCGTGGCCAAAAGCCCTAGCCACAAACTTGAGAACATGATTCCAGAGCGAAAGCAGCTAAAAAAAGTGCAAATTGAATACATCAAAGTAAAAATATTGTATAAAGCACAGGCATATCAAAGGAATAAATAGAAAAGTAAAAGAGTATTACTTGTTTACCAAGGAGTTTGCTAACTTGTTTACCAATCTCTTGGTATTGCTTTTTTCTTATATTTATGTGAATCTTATTCAATATATCTCGCTCTATTTTCATATAAACTCTGCAAGTCTAGCTCATAAATACAGATCTAATTTCTCCACTCCAATGTATCGTTATCAGGTAACGTTTTATAACAATTTGGCTTTCCATGGAAATATAAAATCAAGCCAAAAGGTCATGTACAGAAGTTTGTCAATTCTGATAGACCACTTTCTTGGCCGACTGTACTGTAAATAGTGTTTAAGGAGGTCTCTTAAATGGGCGGAATCGTTTTAGTCTGTGATTGTACATAACCCCTAGTTGTAGTGTCGCTAACTATGCTTGTAGTTGTAAGGAGTACAGTTGCTTTTATTATTGTTAGATATTTCATTGTTTATACCCACTCCACTGCACGTTGCAGCACCGAATTTATAAAGTGTCGATTTTAATTCAGTTAAACTGAAAAAATCTCATTATTAAAAAAATACTTTTTATCTAATTAGCATTTAGAAATGAAAAGCTTTGTCAAAATACAGGTGACTTATTTTTTGCTGAGAAGCGTCAAATTGTATATTATGTATGTACCACATTTAAAATAAATGGCAAAAAAATTTGGACTCCACATACAAAAATACAATCCGACAATCGATTAATACAATAATACAAAAAAATAAAAAATAGGTACGTTAAAATAAAATACACCGATTTATACATTTGTCTTTTTTCCATACATTTCTGTCGGCTGAAGCCGACGTTGGCGCTGGGGGCATGATTTGCCAAACAGTAGCAGTAGTTCAGTCGTTCAGCTTCAAGTGTAGTATCTACATATCATTTGTCGCTTGTGTGCTAAAAAAAAGTCACCTGTACCATTTATGAAAGATATTTTACTAGGTCCAATACACCAATCCGGACTTGGCCCCCGTGTGTGGAGTATGGCCTAACCTTCTCGAGGTATGGGAAGAGACCCGTGCCCCTATAGTGGGGACGATATGGGTTTTTAACGAATGTTACTAGGTAACAAAAGTAATAAAACTAACAAAATATCTAGGATATTTGGTGCAATTCGATATTCATGGTGCTAGCCACGTTACGGTTGTAAGAACATATATTTTTTTACTTTATGTATTAAAAAAACTGGATAATCTGCAGGGTGTAACAGAAGTGTGTGACAATACTTCAAGGTTGGCTTTTACCCATCAAACTGAACAACTTTGTTGAAATCGCAAAAAATTTTTTGGACTTTTCATACAAACTTGGTTCGCCAGCTGATCGATTTGTATGAAAAGTCCAAACAAAATTTTGCGATTTCAACAAAGTTGTAGAACAAAAGTTGTTCAGTTTGATAGGTAAAAGCCAACCTTGAAGTATTGTCACACATTTCTGTTACACCCTGTATATATTGAACGGTAGTATAACTAGTTGTATCAATATTCAGCATCATATTATCTTAAATTAAAAAAAAACTATGTTATAGTCGCGTCACAACTTTGGATATCGAAGTTAAATTTCCAGTTTTCTCAGATTTGATTTTATACATATTATATTTTTATATTGATATAATATGACAATCGTTAAGGGTAGATTTCGTATGAAACTATACTTAATTAATAAATTAAAAATACATTTAACACATCTCGATCAGTCTGTAATAACGTCTTCCTTCTGGGTTCCCAGGGGAAAGTGGTTCAGTTCCCTTCATATAGCCTACTTTTGACGCATTGCACGCAAAAAAGCCATATCAACCAAAAATTACTATATCAAATATATTTGTCGCCATAACACCTATCAGTACAAATGTTTAGTATACAAAGTAGGGACTCATCTACGAAGAAAATTAATATACATTATTTGTAATATAGGGTATTAAAAAGTGCGTTTGAAATTTTAACGGGTTACTCAGAATCAAGTTTAAAATACAGAAAATTATTGAAAAAATCCGATCTACTTTTTTTTCAGTTTCCCATACTAAATCGGAATACTGAATCAAGAATTTGTATAGGAAACTAAAAAAAATGCAAGTCAGATTTTTTGCATATTTTTCCTGTAGGTATTCTATACTCGATTCTGAGTAACCCCTTTCAAAGGCACTTTTTTAACACTGTATAATGGTAAACCACTGTTTTATTAAACTCCAGCTAAAGCTGAACTGTTGATGCGTACTTAGAATAAGTTTTATTATTATGGTTGTACTTTTGCATACACCACACGTGTTGTAAAAGCTCTCGAAAAGTTTGAAATTTTTCAAAAGTTATAAATATGTTAGGTTGGTACTTACCTGCTTTTTTCTATCGTTATTTTTCAAAAGATAATTATTAAATAAATGTGTAAGAACAAATTTTTACGTATTTTATTTTTTGTATCCTAATCCAAAGGACGGTTATGACTACCTTGGTCGACAATTTAATCAAATATCGTTGACATCGAAATTGGACAAAGATATTTACAGTGGAATACGAGGAGGGATCAAAAAGTAGTGAGAATGAGATATAATGTAATGACTATTGATATCTTAATAATTTATTTTTCTACATAGTCTCCGAGTCTCTCTACACACCGAGTCCAGCGCTTTTCCAAGGCTTCAATCCCTTTCAAAAAAAAAGTTTTGTCTTGGTCCTGCAAAAAGCTCTCCACGGCATCCATCACCTCGTTATCGTCTTCGTACCTGTTTCCCCATAAGTATTCTTTCAATTTGGGGAACAGATAAAAATCGCTAGGCGCCAGATCTGGTGAATAAGGGGGGTGGTCAACCAATTCGAAGCCAGCTTGTTGAATGGCAGCCATCGCAACTGCCGAGCTGTGCGCGGCTGCGTTGTCGTGATGAAACAGCACGCCCTTTTCTCTTTGATGGTATTCCTCAACTTGGGAATTAATGCTGCATAATATTGGCCTGTAATAGTGGTTCCACGCTCCAGGTAATCAAATCAATCAACAATATCCCTTCTGAGTCCCAAAATATTGAGGCCATAACCTTGCCAGCCGATGCCACGGCACGAAACTTCTTCGGGGTCGGTGATGTTGGCCGTTTCCATTGTGAAGATTGCTGTTTTGTCTCGGGATCAAAATGATGGACCCATGTTTCGTCCATTGTTGCAAAACGAGGCAAAAAGTTTTCAGAATCTTCTTGAAACTTGTCCAACAATCTCTTCGAAATGTCAAGTCGATTTTGTTTCTGACTGTCTGTTAACATTCTCGGCACCCATCTTGCGGAGACTTTTCTCATATTCAAAGATAGTTTCAATATGGATTGAATACTTCCATATGAAATGCCCGTTTCTTGAACTAAGTAACGGATGATAACTCTTCGATCGCTCAATACAATTTTCTCGACTTTAACAACATTTTCTTGGGTGACTGAGGTCGATGGGCGGCCGCAACGATGTTCGTCTTCCGTGCTCGTTCTCCCTACTCGAAATTGAGAAGCCCACCTTGCGACAGTGGAATACGGCGGAGCAGACTCTCCTAATGTTGCCTCCAAATCGCAGTAAATCTCTTGCGTCGTTAACTTTTTTAAACAGAGGTATTTAATAACGGCTCGCACTTCGTTTTTCTCCATTTTCGGGAACACGTTCTGACACGAAGCAAACAAATGACTACATTCAGAAAAAAACAAAAGAGAATCGAAAACTTTTTCTTTATTAATATAACAAATATCTGAGCTATGCCTGCCAGTATTCATTTTTTTTCTTACCAAGGAGTATATATATCGTTCTCACTACTTTTTGATCACTCCTCGTATGTACTACCTAGAATAATCTTTGTCCAATTTCCATGTACCTAGGTAAAATTTCACCTTTCATCTCACGGCTATAATCAAAGCTGTGTCACGGCAGTATCTGCATATTCGTAGGGTTTAACCCGTAAACAATGGTTTCTCCCAATGGAAAGTGGAGCGGTACTCTCTCCCACCGAATTGCTAATGCCCACCCACCGACCTACCCATTCCTTAGGCCTTTAGAAACTGTAGCAAAGCCAAGGATGTAGATGTAATAAAATAGGTGTAGGCACTGTTAACGTTACCTTATATAATTTACACAACTTTAGTTTCGCGACTCCGCTAATCTCGCAAGAAATATGGTAACTACAAACAAAACTTTGTTTATCCGATATCCAATCAGGAAGCTAACTGAATACTTAATACCGCGATAATTTAAATTATTTGTTATAAAATACCCATAAATAAACGAAAGCGTTGCGCAACGCTCACAAAAACCGTGGACGTGGTTGCGCACGCGCAGAACAGTAGTGACCATTTTTATTAGCCAATCGTGCACAAAGCGACACTTCCTAGAGCAGCACGGGTAGCATGAGGGCGAAGACAAAGCTGTTTGTCGCGCCAAACGCGAGAAAACCGCTCAGCTGTCTCTTTCATTAGCTTAGCGTTAGAACGGAACAAATGCTTTTAAAACTCGCGTGTCGCGCGAGATACGTCGTCATGCTACCTGTGCTGGTAAACTTAACGAATCTACGGAAGCCTTGATAAGACGAGGGAGTGTGCTAGCTACGTGTTCCTAAGTACTTAGAATAAGAAGAAATGAAAAATATTAATAAAAAACCTTTCTTTGCTTTTATCAAGGTGAAACAAAATAATACCTTTGTTGGGCTTTGACGTATTCGGGTATAAAGAAAATATATTTATTACTAAAAGGCGGGATTAAAAACTTTCTCGAAAATTATGTAAGTACCAGATAAGTACGACTTTCTAAGGAAGCCAATTGTTACACGAATGTTTCTTTCTTCAGAGGTATATAGGATGACTTTAAATTAGTTCTTGATACGAAAGGCTATGCATGTGCTCATGATAACAAACAACTTTCCCTAAGGAACCCATAGTCAAATCGCAAAAAAAAATTTGGACTCTTCATACTAATTTGGCCGGTCAGTTGCTCGATTTGTATGGAGACTTCAAATTTTTTTTGCGATATGACAATGGGTTTCTTAGGGAAAGTTGTTTGTTATCATGAGCACATGCGTAGCCTTTCGTATCAAGAACTAATTTAAAGTCACCCTATATACATACATACATACATACATAGAGTTACATATACATACATACAGAGATTTTCTGCGTCTATTATAAACGCTTAGCGTAGGACGACAATTCATAGTTTTAATTAAATACTTATATGTTTTACTCAGTAGGGATTGATACTAACATATTCCCCAAAGTACCTGCTATACCTACTTCTACTTTTCTTGAGTTTTTTTTTTTACCGATACAACTAAGATCGGCTAATTGATAGATAGCAATCTAGTTTAGCAAGTGCAGGGAGAGTACCAAGACCAACAGAGATGTATCTAGGTTTAATGGAATTAATGAAATGCCTTGGAGTGAATGACCCCTCAAAATATCAGCCAATATTCAAAATCACATCAATGTACTGAAGTTTATAAATTACTTTGTTACTAAAGCTGATCCATTTTATTTTAATCTTACCAGACAAACGCTACCTAACTCTCCAATAAGAAAAAACCGGCCAAGTGCAAGTCGGACTCGCGCACCGAGGGTTCCGTATAAATTCATAATCACACATATCTTGAACTCTATATCAAATTCTCAGGCCTGCAATCCCTTGAAGCTGTGAAAAAATCAAACTTCTGTGCCAACGCATTCAAGAGATATGGCCGTTATGCCGCATATTTGGACACTCGCACTTCCCATGCGAGTGTCCAAATATGCGGCATAAACGGCCGTATCTGTTTATTGCGTTGGCATAGAAGTTTCATTTTTTTACAGCTTCAAGGGATTGTATGCCTCAGTATTTGATGTAAACCACTGTCTTGACACACAGACAGACGGACAGACGGACAGACGGACGGACAACGAAGTGATCCTATAAGGGTTCCTTTTTTCCTTTTGAGGTACGGAACCCTAAAAACAACAATGTCAACAGCATTGATTATTTCACGCAGTGAGATAAGCTATAGCTAGTTCCCCATTGTGTTGGGTAATATTGAGAAACCCGCTTCCATTTTCAGTATCATCTCTTAGCATCAGATGAGATACTCTGCCAAGGGCTTACCGTCGCCGTCCTGTACTCAATAAGGGAGTACCTAAGTATAAAAATTCGTTTGCGATAAGATTTATAGGGGTTGTTACAAAAGTCATGAAACAGAACCCTTTCCCTATGGAACCTCTAGGATACGATAGGAGCAAAAACAATTTTGGTAAGTAATACTTTTTACCAATTTATTTATTTTATTATTTATTTTATTTTATTAGAGACAGACAGTCACATACATAACAGTTAAAAAAGAAAACAGAAATACTTATAGACCTATAGCCTCCTTACGTATAATACAATTTAGGTATAGTTCGCAAGCTGAATGATGATCAAAACCAAAACTTAATGCTCGATTGCATGGTCCCTTGGAAAAATTGATCAGATTCTTGAATAACATCTACCAGTTGCCGCTTTTCGGCGAATAATAAGTCATCCCCTTTAAATTTTATCGCAAACAGGTTTTTATGGGTATACCCATATTCCTTAATGAGAATAAGCTTTGAAATATTACGTCCACCCACCTAGCTACGACCCTAAGTAGACTTTCTCGTGAAACCTAGATCTGTGCCTAGATAAGGCTGCAGGCACACGCTGGACACAAGTGTCGCAAGTTGCCAGTTGGGAAAGCGTGCAGAAATTATCGGTTTAGCTTGAAACCAGTGAATTTCTAATTGAATATTGACCTGTTGGTTGATAGATCTTGGCCATTCTGCTCGATTCAACCATTCTGCTTGATTCAATTCACGATGCAAAAAGACCTCCCACGAAAACTTAAACGTAACCTTAAAATTGTAATACTGAACAACTTTCCTGAAATAATCTACATGGAATTAAAAAAAAACTGCAGATCGACCAATTTTGTATGGGAAGTCGAAACAAAATTTTGAGATTTCAGTATGAGTTCAGCATGATGATTTCCTGTTTCCGGGAGAGGTATTTTCACACCTATAGGTATGTTGGTTGCACTCTGTCACAAGTACTAGGTATACAGTTTGTCGATCTAAAATGCTCACTATAAGCAGTATTTTCGTTGTTTTGATTAAGTCAAATTCATTAATTACTTAAATAATGTATGATTTGTATGGTTCAAAAAATCCTGGTACAGATTGTTGCAAAACTATTACAAACAATTGATCTTGATGGTACAACTTAAAAGTTCTTTGACAAAATCAGTTCTTGGTGTTGTTTATCTTGCTCTTACATATGTTAATTATTATGTTTATAAAATGACAATCTCTCAATTCGTAGTATAATTATTCAGACAGGTTATTAAGACTGAGTGAAAGAACTCAACGTTATTTCCGAGCTTGATCGCTGAGATTATGATGCAATTATGCAACTGTACAGCAACAGCAATAGAGCGAAAAATCTATGAATGAACGCGAATAGATGCGGATAATGGAACAAATGGAATTATAAAATTGAAAATTCACCCTTTCTCCAATTTGTTCTGGACACGTCTCTTCTTGGGCTTCAAAAATTATCAGATTTGCGCCACTTTTCTTTATCGACCGAAGAAAGAGTAACATTCATGCGTCTTCCTATAGACATAGGCGTTTTGCTTCAAATATCCTCAATTCCTCATACTTCACTGGCTGTGATTCAACTTTTCTGCCGATAAGACTTCGATTGCACCAATGTGCGTTTGTCCATTGGCTGGTACGGCGCTAGTAGATACCGGTTCGGCAATCCGGGAGCCATAAATGAAAATATATGAATAGTTTTTCCACTGGTCAGCGAGAAGATATCGGCGACAAAGAGAATATAATGTAGGCGATGACCTCCGCTGATGCCGGCGCCGAGCTATAGCTGAGTGCCAATAACGTTTAATTTTCATCGAAAGTGAACCTGTTTCTAACGATAAATTAAGATCTTGAGTTCCGAAAAACCTCTTTCATTGTCGGAGTTAATAACCTTTACAAGAAATTATGTAGTAGATAGGTACTATTACTGTGATGACTTATTTTCTCTTTGAAATGGTAATCTAT
The DNA here is from genome assembly GCA_958295455.1 of Coleophora deauratella. NCBI lineage: Eukaryota > Metazoa > Arthropoda > Insecta > Lepidoptera > Coleophoridae > Coleophora > Coleophora deauratella. The sequence continues at coordinate 12,038,261 of OY282406.1, read as the reverse complement.
GGCATAGATTCTATGCAACTCCTCTTATAGGAATCACTTTATGGGCACAATGGATTGAATGGTCTCTATAAATCTCCTGACCTACTTTAATTTAAACCTGAAATTACCTATACATTGATCTGATCAACATTAATAATGAGCATTGTATTGTATATTATATACAGGGTGTAACAGAAAGGTGTAGCAATATTTTAATAAGGGCCTCTACTTAAGAAACTACTTACACAACATTTGCTCTACAACTTTAATAAAATCGCGAAAAAAAATTTCGTAATCTTATTTAAGTAGGAAGAAGTACAATTATGTGTAATTTTTTAATAAATTAGAGATAATTTAAATAATTTCTTTAGTTTATTAGGAGTAAACGGCAGATCTCCTCATTACCTCGAATTTTCAGGCATAACTCGCATACTAACGACGCCAAGTTCGGATTAGTAGAGAATTGGTTTATATGTAAATTCTTTATTGTACTTAAACAAAGTTACATACAAGAGAAAAACTTTATTTTTCTCTTGTATGTAACTATGTAAAGGGATCTCTTCCAACCAGTTATTATTTAAGTATTTACGTTTTGTGGAGTTTTGTAAATGCAACGTACTAATTTGTGCCTGTTTTAAAATTTCGTTCACATTATCATAACGACTGTTTACAGTTTCAAAAGTTTTCACTTAGGAACTCTTTTCTCTATTACCGAACAAGAAAGGTAACAAATCCATAGAGATCTCACACATTGTGCAACTCCTTACATATTTGCTTTCATTGTGCGTACGCGCCGCTTACAAGGTACAGTTGGACGCAAAGTATACTATATTATCGATGTTTAATTTAGAGAGATAAAACGCAAAACGCTCATTAATTTGTGTTTGGTGTTTTATAATTACTAGTACTTAGTATGAGCTTGCACCTACTGTAGTACATGCAAATTTCTTGGCCATACTAAAAGAAGAAGACTGTCATAAAACCGGTAAGTTCAAGCAGCAGAAAGTGGCAGACCACATACGGCTTCCCGAGTACCTCACTCAGGTCTAGAACAATGATATAGTTAAGTTTGCAGAAAGGAAGCTTCTGAATGCATGTGCCCAAGAGTCACAGAATGGGGACGTAAACCTTCTGATGATGTAATTTATTCTTTATTTCGCACAGTTACTTGCAAAAAAGCAGAAAAACACCATAACGGTAACACCATAACACCATCTTCAACGGTATCACGGAAAAAAACTCACTTATGTTGGTGACTGTAACTGCTCCAAATTCGGTGGTGTTGCGACGCTTCGCTACTACCTCTGAATATGTGTCGTAGCGTAAGTCGTTATCATGGGCCAAACCGCTTATGTTTGATAACGTGATCTCTTTCATGATTTTATGATGTTGGTCTTTAAGTAGGTACACTTATTTCGAAACCTACTGCCCTAGTAGGTATGCAGCACAGTTGAGAAGCGTTCTTCAAAGATAAGCCACTGATTTACTAAGATTACACTGCTGTTCGAATTTTTAACAAAACGGATTAATTATAAATGTGATTATAAATAAGTTAAGTAAATGATTGGCTTTCTAAAACGGACTGTCAATAGATAGGATAGGTAATAGGCGGGCGGGTATCCAGTTAACCGAAGCATGATAGAAAATATGGGATTATAAAGTTGTTTGGTTTATGTACGTTTCCTATATATTATAGAGGGTGTAACAAATCAGGGATAAGAACCTGGGTATTCTACTCATTATAGTGAACAAGTTTTTTTTAAAATATGACTACATGTATATAATGTATACATGTATGCCTGAAAAGGTAGTGTCAATTGAGATCACTTTAAATGTTAAAACAACTTTGATTCTTATACACAATAAAGAAATTGAAATTAAATCTTTGCTGAAATGGCAAAAAATTTGACTTCTTTACAAATAGATTAGCTGTTTGGTCAATTTTTTATATAGAGCTCAAAAATATTGTTATCATTACAGCAAAGTCGGTCCATCCATAGCAAAATTTGTTCTATATGATGAGTAAAACCCTCAGTTGATGACAACCTGTATGCACAGAATAAACAGTACTAAAGTTTTCAAAAATATAGGGTGACTTTAAATTAGTTCTTGATACCAAATGCTATGAATGTTCTCATATAAACAACTTTCCCTCAATAACCCTTAGTCAAATCGCAAAAATTTTTTTGGACACCATACTAATTTGGCCACTCGGCTGATCGATTTATATGAAGAGACCAAAAATTTTTTTGCGATTTGGCTATGGGCTCTTTAGGGAAAGTTGTTTGTTATCATGAGCACATGCATAGCCTTTCGTATCAAGAACTAATTTAAAGTCACCCTATATAGTAAAGTTCAGAAGTTTCAGCTAGAAAGAGTGGCAAATGGATCTTTTCCAAATCTTGGGAACCATGGATTAGCCCTAGATATAGACCATGCTGTAAACATGTTGAAAGCTGACCTGCGGCTTCCAAAGTTCCGGGGTCGACTTCTATTTTACCTAGGTAATTAAACAGAAAATCCACCATCCATCTTATCTAAGTCTTGCCGCCAAACATTAATGTTATACATTGATGTGTTCCGCTATGGAGATAAGATAGCCCATTTCGTGGGGGAATCTTGGTAAGCCCGCTTCCATCATCGGCATCATCATCACTTACCACTAGGTGTCACTTACAAAGGGCTTACCAATTACGAATTAAAAAAAAAGTAAAAAATAAGAAAGCATTTCCTTTCTAAATTACGAATTTCAGAAAAGCTTTTTTTACATCACTGGATCTCCGTAATTACTACTGTCACAAACATAGACTTCTGTAGTCTGAGGTCACAAACATATAAATCAAAACTATAAACAACTAAAATAAGAGAGAGGTACAATCTCGCACGAAACTCATTATTTATTTGCATTTTTACAGTTTGTTACGAATGGTGCTTATAAATAGAAATATATAGTTATACTTGGCCAAACGTACGTTATGTCATATGTCACAATTTGGTAACACATTCGAATCGATAAAAAATGATCGAATAGGTACGTGATGGCGATACAAAATTAATGTCACGTCCGTTCTGTCCTAAAAGTTCTGGTAAAAAGTGCAGCCGTCACTAGTCTTTAAGTATCGCTCTGTTAAAGTTCTCCATTACCTTTTCGTGGAATAGTTTTTGTGCATATTTTAGAGGCGAACGAACCCAGATTAATAATTTGCGGGATTTAGCGTAGTTAAATCTGATGTGGTAAACTCTAATATGTACTAACAAAATTGACTTTAGAAATGATTATTATTGTATTGACGTTGTTATTTAACAATACCAGGCGACTATATTACTGTGCCTATGAAGGTAACACAATGGGACTGTATTTCATAAATGTAACAACAATTTGTACTTACTTGTGATTGCAATAAATAATTAATCATAGGTATCTGGCTGAGCCTAACTTATGAGCAAAATTAATTTTGGAATTAACCTCAATCGATCAGTTACTCTGAGAAATATGGCATCTGACAAACATGCGGTTGATTAAATAGCTCTTAATTAACCGCTGGATTATCCGTGCATAGCAAAAATATGGCGTATATATACGTAATACACAAAGTGGTTGTTTTTTTTTTTGACTGATTTGTATAAAACGTATACATTGAGAGATATACCTATCTTAGTCCAAGACCTTGTCACTGCTTCTCACCTCTCTACGTTTTTTAACCGACTTCAAAAAAAGGAGGAGGTTCTCAATTCGTCGGAATCTTTTTTTTGATGTATTTTCACCGATTACTCGAAGACGCCGGAACCGATTTGGAAAAATATTTTTTTGTTTAAAAGGGTATACTTCACAGTGGTCCCATATAAATATTATCGAAATCGATTCAGCGGTTTTTGAGAAAATCAACAAAAACATAGCAAAATTGGAGTTGTTGCTATTGAAGTCGGTTGTTTTTAACGTATTCAGCGTGGTCAATTATTGTGCTCAGTTTTCACAATAAAGAATTATTAAGTAGGTAAATGTTAATGTGGATATTCTAGGAATTTATTTTTTACAGACCCGGGATTTTAAAGGACTTCATAAATGTACTCTATGATAATTTGAAGATCTAAAAACAACGTAACGGACATACATCCTACATACACATGGCCACTAAACAGTAGCTTCCGACAGTCGGTTAATAAAGGCAAATAAGTGGACTAACTAAATAATCTATGATTTTATTATTATAACTATTATACGACATTCAAACCTTCAAGAAAAGAGCGTACTCCCATATCAAAGGCCGGCAACGCACTTGTGACTCCTCTGGTGTCTATGGGCGGCGGTAATCGCTTACCATCAGGTGATCCGTTTGCTCGTTTGCCACCTATGCCATTAAAAAAAAAAAAAAAAAAAATATCTACAATGTAGGTACGGTAGGTACGTAAAATAAAATCTGAAGGTAATCTTTTCCCCTTTACAATATGTCACGTGGGAATAAAAAAATGAAGTATAGATCACATTCGCAAGGACCAGCTGATATTTTCGTCAGCACACATTAAATGCAAGAGTAATGTAATGTCGCCGTCCAGGCAAGTACTTAATAAACGTAATGAAATAAGGAAACAGCTGTGTTTCATTGAAAGCGAAATGAAGCTTAATTTATAAGACGGAGATTATTTTTATTTAAAAAATTACCCTTTATTCAACTGAATTGAATATTGAAAGGCAAGTTTATTATAAAATAGGTTTTTTTTATTGTTGTATGTGTTTTTTTAAACAAATTAAAATTCTCTAAAATGTTCCGTAAACGGTTATATGCATCTTTGCATAGACGTTTACATCAGTGGTAGAAAAGACCTAAAAAATTTTTTTAAAAACGATAAAATAGTCAATAATAAATGGTCTATGTTATAAGTGTTAGAGAGTAGAAGATACACCCTTAGCAGCGGTTCTTAGAAAACAGGCCAGAGCGTCGACGTTAAATAACGGGTTGAAATATTCTGAAACTTCCGAAGTGATTGTAGGTAAGTGATCCCTAAAGGGATAAGACCGCCTTCTACAGCAGGACACCTTTCAATCTAATTGTACTCTTAAACTACAGAGGTACATATTTTTCAAAGAAGTACTATTTGAGTACAATTATTCCTTAGGACTAAAAATCAAAAAATCGTTACATGTCCTGCCAGGGAGTATGACGTATATTTTATTTTTATTAGTGTTATGTTTGCAATACATAAAAAGTACAGATAAATGACTATTTTTATTTTAACGTAATTTAATAGTAGAAGACGCAATAAAATACGTTTCACTAACGACAGTAACCCAATCCCAACAGTCTCAGGTTAAGTCACCAAAGGGTTACCGAAACTAATACTGAATGGATAAAAAATATTAATACTTATCTGACTATAGCTTCTATGTATGAACCAATCTCGCTTATTAACGTATTTCACGATGGCTACGCTCCTGCAACTTTAATCGAAGTTTAAACTATTATAGTCAAATCAAATCAAATACTCTTTATTGACTACAAAACAAAAATACAAAAAAAAACAATCTGGGCGGTATTATCGCTAAAAGCGATTTCTTCCAGACAACCCAGAGTCGTTTGTAACCACACCGTCGCGCCCATAACTTCCATAACTGTTATCTCCAGGACTGCAGTATTGTTTCAACAGGCTTTGTTTATCTCCAGGTGCGGTGTAAGCTTTAAAAAGTAGATCGGCTGCCCTGTAGAAAGTGAAACTCGGTGGCCGCTATAAAGCTGGTGGCCGCTACGTACGCCTGTTCAGTCTACTTCGACACTAAGTGCGTCGCGGTGCAAACGGAGAGCGAAAATGGTTAGTGTTTGTTTTTAAATTTATTCCAAAACAATAGTAGGAAGACCAGTTTTTGAGTTTAGACGTAATATGATGTAAGATTTTTGGAGCAATTTAGCGGGCGTATGAGTAAGTAACTGTTTTGTTGCTAAACAGGAAACTGATAAGATGTTTATTTGTTTTTCTATAAGTAATCATGTTTTAAATTTCAATTCCTCGAGAAAATTATAATTAATAAAATTATATAAGTTTTACAATTATATTATTAGTTTTTTAAAGTTGCTCTAGGTATATCTATTACAATATATTATCGTTAGTTATGTATCATTTTTTATGAACAAATTTAAACTTAATGTATCTTATATTATTGCTTGTCAAAGTTTTATTGCTTGTAATCTACAAACACTCATATTGTTGTTTCCGTAAATGTCCTGCACTTATTAAAAACATACATAACATATATTAGGTAGTAAAACCGAACTGTAACACTGATAAAATGATGCAGTTTCAAATAACTTATAATTTATGAGGTAACTGCAGTGCTTCCGACAGTTGCAAATATAATAATTTATGCAAACAAGATGCACTGTTGCACAACCAGCGCATTATAGAATAGGCTGCATTTAATTGTTTTAATTACCAACTGCAGTTAGTAGAGCATAAACGTAAGACAAGATAAACGGACGGACGCTTATCATATATGTATAGACATGTACGAATAAGTCTGTATCGGTATTTTATTTATTTATTTTTCTTTATTCAGGGACGCAAACAACTTAGAATTTACACAAAAGAATAACACACACTATGTAATACATAAGACAATAAAGTTTTCTCATATTGTTAACACATTATCGTCGAATTATCAGTAAATTGTATGGTTTGTAAAAATATAAATTATTATAATTATTACATATGCAAAAATATTCGTCAACAAATCTCAAATTTCCGTATTTATGAGACCTTTTTTTATTCGAGTGATATTTCTTGAAAGCTGCAAGTCGGAAAAAAATTGTCAATGAATTAATTAATGAGCGTACTTTAAACTGAACACTCAAAATCTGGAGAAAAATTTTTTCTTGGTACATTTAACTGTTTTTATTTGTCCAAAATCTGATCGAATGTATCATAACTTCAACAAGTTTACAGTTTCAAGAACAATTATGTCTGTGTTTGGTTAGCGCAAGTTTTTCACTATCTACAAAACATATCTACTTATAATATAATACTTATAATATAATATAATATAATACTTATAAACTCTTTATATAACTTCTGCCTCGCACAACCAAACTGTGGAATGAATTGTCGCCTGCGGTATTTCCGGACCGATACGACATTCAAACCTTCAAGAAAAGAGCGTACTCCGATATCAAAGGCCGGCAACGCATTGTGACTCCTCTGGTGTTGCGGGTGTCTATGGGCGGCGGTAATCGCTTACCATCAGGTGATCCGTCTGCTCGTTTGCCACCTCTGCCATAAAAAAAAAACTTGATAAGATATTTGGACAACTTTTTAAGGAGAGTCGAAATGATATTTATGGGAATCGTAGAACAAAATGTTATCAGTAATATGAGTAAAAGTCCTACTTAACGCCTATTTTGTTACTCCCTGTGTAAAGGACGAATTTTATTTGGTAATACGCTAATCATAAAACTGTATACTCAATGAACTTTTTCAATATGGTCAAAAAAACGTTGGACTTTCTATACTTACTTGTCCATAACTGGACTTTCGCACATGATAGAACGAAATTGACCAAGAAAGTATCTAAATGACGAAAATAGATTTTAACAAAAAAAAAAATACAATAGAAATTTCTCAATAGCCACCTTCCAATATCTCAGCTTTACGTAACGTAATCAAATAATATTATCAGACTAGTTTATAATTTGGCCATTGTTGTAAAAACTCCCATTATTGTCGTACTCAGGCGCCGATCGACATCGCGCCGACAATGGCTTGGTTCTCAGATATTAACAAAAGTGAAATTGGCCCGCATTGGCTAATCTTTTAATTTGGTAAATGTTACACAATTTGTATAAACGTCGAATTTTTTTTTGAAGAAAGTAAGTACGTTATAACAACGATGATGAAAATGCAATAGCTCGCCGCTCTGAAAATTTTATGATTTAGGGTGGTATTCCATTCGTCATTGGTCAAATATCTTTGTCTAATGGATATTTATAATAATTGAAGATATTTCAGACAAGAGCTTATAGTTTCTGAAGAAAATATATCAAAGCGAGCTTCAAATAAAGTACTAGAACAAAAGACATCAACGCGAGCTACAGTGCGTTTTTATTTGGAACGAAGACTAGTAGGTATCGATCGACGCGCACAATTTTTATTTAATATACAGATTGTCATTATTTACTGTTTTTATTTCACTCTACGTTCGTTGCATAGTATAAGCAAAAAAAAAAAGATACGTACAGGGCGTAACAAAAAATGTAACAATACTTTAAGACAGGCTCCTGTATATGTTTTACAGCCAAATGTTTTTATAGCTGTTTCAGACAACGATCAAATACACGCATTCCAAATGTTAATTAAGAGACAGTACAAATATTTCACAATCCAATCAACAGATAACTGTAACAAATTTTAATTGTTTAAGTATGTTCTATAAAGGTATAAACAAAAGTTAATTGTTTGCACAGCCTTGTCCCAAATATAACTAGCCTGAATATTTAACCGCGAGAATAAGTTTAATTCCGATTAGTTACGGTCGATACAACTGAACCAATAGATAGATTGTTAGCTGAATGCGGTTTTGAAATGTACTTTATTTGCATTGTGCTCGTTACTGTGGTGGGATTGTGCAATATGGGTTCGTGTTTTAAATTCTTCGTGTTCACATCGTAAATAGGTTGCAACATTTTCAGGTAGGATCACTGACAATGCTAAAAACCACTATGTAACATTTTTTTTTTCTGTTTTTTTTTGCTTTAGTTTTATTAATTTGCTAAAAAGTACTGAACCTATTTTAATAGAGTTTGTATGGGTCCATCTTGGCGTCATTAGCCGCTTGCGTCTCGCGCCTATGACTATGCACCCTCAACGGAAGTCATAATAAAAACAATATCTACGCAAACGAAGCCGAGGGCAAAAGCTATTATAGTTAATTTCTTGAGTAGGCACTGTGGGCAGATAAAGCACAATAAAGACCAGTTGTCAAGCAGCCGACACGACATTGGACCTTTCACAAAATTGGAGGTGAACGGGCAGTACGCCACGACATAATATCGATATGGCCATTACAAGACAGATAGTATATAGGTATTGTCGAGCTGTAGGTACTTTACTTGCATATTTTAAACGGGATAGTTTGTACCGGAAGTTTTTTGCAACTTCATCAAAATCTTAGAACGAAAGTTGTTCAGTTTCATGGGTAGAAACCCACAAGCCAAACCTTTTTCCTTTGTTTATAAAAAAAAAATAGTTACCAAATCCTAAGATTCCATTTGTCTAAGTAAATTTTAACTCTATATTATTGAAGAGTTTCTGTAATTTGATTCATTAATAAATGTGATAGCATGCTTATTAAAATATTACCCTATTTATTTTGTATTACCCTACAAAGTAAATAGGCTAAAACATCGATTATAAAAAAACTATCGTATCTAACTTAATCTTCTCTGAGACCAATGAAAGCAAAACGTAAAGCCTAATTTCAATTATTCATGTCGATTACTCAGTACCTAAATACTAGGCTATTTAGCCTAGCCTATCTGTAAAAGCCGTGAAATTGAGTTCGCTTCTCACTTTCTAAACTGCACGTAATCTGATCGCATTTCGGTACCAAAACGACTCAGTTTCGGTATCAAATCGACCGTGAGCCGATATTACGTAAAGTACTTTCAAATAAGAAGTACATACCTACCTACAGAGTAATAGTTGCTAAGTGATTTAGACGGAGAAAAACTATATTTTATCTTGGCAAGTATATTCCACGGTACAGTAGCGATTAGCAGTAACCAGAAATCAGGTTGCGATATGCATTCTGGGATGAAATTTTTCAGAACTAACAAATGACTTGAGGAAAACCATCCAACGAATTCAACTCAGGCTGACTGAAAATCTGTAATGCGTTCAGAGCCTTAAAAGAGTATACTTAAAACAGAGAAAGAAATTAAATTTGATTCCCAAATAAATCAAAATTGCATTCCGCAGTTTGCTGATAAGATTATTGCTAAACAATGGTAATAAAACAAATGCTCTTTGAATAGGTTAACAATTTTAATCTTAAATGTTAATTGTTGTTGATTAGTTAACTGTAATTTCGTTAAATGCGTGAAGTCATCACAAAATAATCACTAAAATCGGTGAATATTTGCAAGCGGTAACATTGACGTAGGGATACGAATCAAGACTGACATTAATTGAACTTTCTTTTCTGTTCCTTACCTTGGCCTTTTATTGCCCGACTGCCCTTGCACAAGCGAGGGTTATGTTTCTGTCTCATTATTACCGCATGTAGTCGGAACGGCTTAATGGATTATGAATGTATCTTAATAATATAGTTACATGTTACATTATCGAACGCTTATATTCTAATCTTTGTATTAAAAAAAATATACACAGCATTTACAATTTAATTATAGGTAGCTATTCATTATCATCATTTTTAACTAAATTACAGCCTTGATTTATACTTGACTATCAATATATCCCGCATGCACCCAACTTCAAAAGCTTTTAGAAAAATCATACATAAGTACCAACATACACGATACGTATACCTAAGTTACACTTTCATACACTTTTGTTAAATAATGACGCAATAAGACCCACGTCCCACCTACACTAATTCATATAAATACGTCCTCCAAAAAAAATACATTACATAAATTATTTTCAAAGTTTACTCGTCTCAGCTCCCAAAGGCATTGGGAAACCGGTGAAATCGAAAGGGCTGCGTGGGCTCACCCAAACGCCTACAGCCACTGGCCAGCCACATTGTTCATTATAATATAAGGTCACTTTGTTACTGCACTTTCGGACTCAGCAGCGTAATAAATATTGCAGCATTTCGTAGTGGTGATTTCTAGTGATTCTGTCTAATACAATAACTTTGATTACGAACACCACAATGGGATGTAATAATATGTATATCTATAAAAAGTTTTCACTTGGCTTTGGCATTTCGTAGAATACTTGGCGATTGAAAAAAAGGCTCTTATGTAGGTACCAAAAGTACAGCCCACATAATTCTGTCCTTTTTCCTTTGTTGGCGTTTATAGTTACTTTAACTTATAAGTAGTACAGCAAATTCAAAGACTCAACTTAGGGCCAAAATGCTCCATCTGGCAAGGTTCGGAACCGGTTAACAAATACCGGTTAATTTCGTTCGAATTTCGGTTAACGATTCCGTTCAGGTTAAAACCGGTTTCCAGCTTAACCGGTAAATTTGAATAAAATATCGGTTAATCAGGAAGCGGTTTTCTAACCGAAATAAGAACTAAATTAACCGGTTAAAACCAAACTTAGTCAAGTACAGGCGCGTCACGCTGGTTGCCACTGCCCGAGTCTTCTGCTCACTTTCTCGCACGCTTTCAATTGATTGCACGCGGCAAACATGCCTACAAAGTCGCATATTCTTCAAATTAACCGGTTAATTCCGTTCGAACGAAAAAATATCGGTTTTGGTTAAACCAGTTAAATATACCGGTAACCGAAACCTGAACGAAACCTTAACCGAAATTATTTCGATATAGGGGTCAATGACCGAAACCGGTATTTTCAAAAAACCGGTTTCCGAACCCTGCCATCTGGTCTACAACCCATCCCCTATTACAGACATCAAAGTCACAATCATTCGTCATCTGAACGATAGCCACAGTTGACTTATTGTCACACGCACGCAAACGCTTGGGCCGATTGCACTCGCGCACAGCTCTCGTTCTCAGGTTACCGTTTTGTATCCGTTGCGCAACGGAACGCGTAAGCTGATTTACTGAGAGCAACCTCGTAACATGTGAGATATATTTACATTGCATTACATGGGTATCTAGGTTACGGGGCCTACTTTACAAATATTGATAAAAAAATCCTTTGTCAAAAAAAACATGTTTTAAGTGAGTTTACTTGTAGGAAGGTTTTTTTATCAATTAAGTGATTCTATAGATCAATGGTTGACAGAGTTTTTTGAAACTATTTTAACTATAGGCGCTTTTAATTATAAAACAAAAAAATCCTCCAAGGAAGTGCACAAAGTTTATCAAAATTAGTTGATTTCTTTGTTGTATAAAGGTAAATACAGCAGCGTGCATTGTGTCTACGATCGCTTTCTATAGAGAAGTAGTAGTGAAACTACAAGTTTTACCTATAGTACAGCTAATTCTTTGTAGGTACAAATCAGTAACTTATATTTTAAAAAACACCTCGTACTTATATCGATTAGTTAGACGCTTATCGCAAAATGCAGTAACTCTACCAGGAAAATGTTAAATCAGGTTATATGTACGTATATCGTACTTACAAGCAGCTTACAACATTTCCGTTAAGAAGGTAAAAGATTCAATTCCTTATATGGATCAGTTAGTAGGACTGCAAAAGTAAGTTTACGGATGGATTATGGATTTCTTAAACAACATTATTTTATATGACGAATATGGTTCTTACTTACTCAAAATCATACTTGCATGTACGCAGGGATGTCGCGATGAGAAAAACGCACGCATTTTGAAATTATAAAGTCCGAAAATTCTAACCATCTCCTTTCTCCACAGCTCCTGCTAACTCTCGCTGCAATGGCAGCCGTGGCCTCCGCAAGGCCCTCTTACATCGCCGTGCCAGCTGACCAGATCGCCTTTGTGGACCTGCGTAACCTCGTCAGGGTCCCCCGACAGATTCTGACTCCACCTCCACCGCCGCCGCAACTGCCCCAGGGGCTGTACAACCAAGACTTTCAGCTGATACCTATCGAGCAGATCCAGGAATCTGGTGAGAGCTTCATAAATTCGTATACTTGATTAGAATAATATAAATGTTGAAAAATGTTTCAAAAATATTAAGCAATCTAACTAGTATGTAAGTATCTAAATGAACATCTTACGCTTAATTGGGGAAACTGAAAGTATGTACACATGTAGGCTTTCTAGTTATTGTTAACAATTCACAACTAAAAAAACATAGTCAAATTCTATTAAATTCACGTTCACTACATAAAGGTCAGATAGGTATGCAGTACAGACAACTAAGATGGTTCAGATAATAATAAAAAGTTCAAATTACCTCTATAGACTTTTAAACTTAGCATTCATTCACAATGAAATGTCAAAGAAAGCGAGATAAAATCTGTGTGGGCATGGTGTGGGCCGTGTTATGCGTCTGCCACTCGGATATCAATCAAACTTCCCTCCCGATACGTCACTTTCACCTCTACACAAAGGATTAGAGATTAGAGAAAGAATAAGTGCTTTCTATCTGGGGAATGGTATTTTTGCATTGAATACCACTTCGCCACAATGTGAACTCGCATAATGATGTGGTCGTTAAATGTTTCGGAACATGTTTCCGCGGTGAAAGAATACATGGTCCATTAATTGAGTAGTAAACTTAATCACTGAGAATATCTTAAATACGACAAACACATATAAGTGTCGACCAAATATTATGCAGCCGTGGTTAATTAAGTGGGATCCATTTTAATTGCGAGATTAAACAAATTATCACTCCATTTTATTCATAAAAGATCTATAGAAAATAAATTCTAATGTCCACTAGTTTGAAATCAATGCTACTTATTTGTTATCAAACATTCTAGAAACGTATTTTATTACGTACCTAACAAATAACAATGCAAAAAAATGCATATTTAGCATGTATTTAGCGTAGGTACTCTGTTAGCAGTTGAACTTATGTTAATACAGTAAATTGATCTAACAACTTCTGTTCCGGTGTAGGTATGCTGCAATATACCAACTTTCAAGTTAATTATTGCTTCATTAACTAACTCGTCGGTTTCATAGATAGTTTATTGTTTTTAGTACACGTTTGGATAGATATAGTTATTAGAAATCCATAGTAATTCATCATATAGGTATTAATTGAATGAGGGGTCGTAAATTATTGTGTTCATAAAATAATAATAAACGTTAACCGATAAAAAAAAGTTTGAAATTTGAATAATAGTACATGGTACTAGTGTGTAACATTGGTGATTACCGTCGAGGCGCCATTGAGACCCGAGCCGCAGGCGAGGGTCTTAAGAGAGCCAAGGACGGTAATCATCAATACACACGAGTATCATACGACGTTTTTCAACACACTTGTGAATAAAATAACAATAAAAACTCATTTCAACAGTGAAAACGAGTTGTGAAAAATGTTTCGCTATGGCGGGAAAAATTAATCAGTTTTCCTGTGCGCGCGCATTGCGATCGGCCACAGACTAAAGGGATGAGGTTTTTTTTTTATTTTCGGCGCATAGGATTTGCGCCTATTCTGCCACGTACAAAATGGGGAATTTAAAGTTTTCTTTTATTACAGAGAAAACAAAAGTTATATTTGAGTGAAAGTTTTATTTATTAAACACGTACGAGTTAAAATTATCTATTTAAATAAGAAGTTGCATGAAATGAGCAAGCAATAGGAACATTAATTTATTTGTTCTATTGAACACGATCTTTTTTTTGAATAAAAACTTTTTTAAGAACAAAGCAACTCAACCAATAAAAATTTAAAAAAATCTATAACTCACTAGTGAGTTATAGCAATGAAAAAGTCACAGTTTGATTATGGGTGTCATTCTGTGCCTAATTGCGGTGACCATAGAGCCACTTTATGAGCAAGTGTGTTGAAAAAAGACTTTATTTGTATACCCCTGAAAAGCATCAGTATCGTTTATACCCCTGAAAATGGGATTGCGACCAAAACAACACCTAATAACAGTAAATTGTTCGTCCGAAGTTTTAGACAGCGTCACAGTCACTTTCTTTTACTTAACGTTACACCTCTATCCTTTTATCGTTGAGAGACGACATCAACACCAATTATCATAATTTATATTTACAGCGCGACCAAACGGTCTCCTTCCTCAAGAACCTCAACAAGCGAGACTAATCTCACATCAGCAGCCACAACAGGAGCCTCAAGACTCATCCGCGCTGCAGAGCTACCGCCCCGCCCACATAGCTCATGAAAGACCTCCAGACTTCGGGGAATTCGTGGACTTTGGCGCTCATACGGGGGACCATGGCGCCTTTGGGTGGTATGCCGACTATCCCATCTCTAATCATGATGACAGCTACAGGAAATAAAAATCTCTCTGTGGCCTATCTTATGTAGGATAAAGCTCTCTTGCTCAGCTATTGTTGTTATTGTATTGCATTACCAAAGACAGTATTACCAAGTGATAATTATTAGATTAGTTTGTGATTTTAGAGCAGAATTACCGCACATTTGTTTGAGACGGTGAATTCCGCTAATGCACGTTAAAAGTATGTGTTATATGAAACTTAATGTTCCTAAAACTTAGTGTTAGATACGTTGCTATTTTGCAGAGCGCACTGTGATACGAACCAATGTATTTCAAGCTCGCTTGTTTCTTTTACTATCAGCTTTCTTTCCAGTCTTTTTATTTTCTTGCTTCTAATTTTAGTTCTCCTTTTTTATCAATTTGAGTGTATGTGTTCTACATATACCTATACACTTGTATTAACTTCTGTCAATATCTATCTTACTATTTTTCTTAGAAATTTTCTTACCAGTGATATTACGCAATTCTTGATTACTTCTACCTGCATTACTTTTATTTATTTTTCTTACTTCCGTTTCTTTTACTTATTATGCTTTAAAAATACTTTATTCACTTTATATCTTATCTTCACTTCTTTGATTAAATATTTAATATTTGTTTGTCTTATATTTTCATCATCATCAGCCTGATTAGTCCACTGATAGACATAGGCCTTCCCCCAAGGCACTCCACTTATACCTATCTTCGGCCACGCGCATCCAGATGTTACCAGCAACCTTGCGCAAATCATCGCTCCACCTAGCCGGGGGGCGTCCCACGCTACGCTTATATTTACACCTAGTTTTCCTCCTTCATTACTCCTCTCACTCCTTTGTGTACTTTATTCTTTTTTCCTATTATCTACTTTTTACTCCTATGACTTGATATTTATCTCCTCATTATTTTTAGAATACGTATTTACCTGTGGCATAACGAAATACTAGAGAACTAGACTACCTTTATGACTTTTCATCTTGTTATTTTCTTATACCATCTTTTCTTCATACAATATTTTTCTCTCCGCATCTTGTCTATACTTCTTTCTTGGTGACATTCCTTCTGTTCTCTGATTCTTCTATCTTATACTACGTATTACTTATCTTTTTTCTTTCCTTGTTACCATGAATTTTCCTTTCTCTTTTCCTATCCTTTCTTTTTCCATATATTATACTTTTTTTATCTTGCTTAAACGTTTCTTATCAATTTCTTGAAAAACCTTATTCTTGTACACACTTTCATTACTGTTAATATCTATCTTTCTTTATTTCTTTTTTTTATTTTTCTTAGAATTCGCATTCATAATAATATGTGACACTAAAGTCTGGATTTGTGACACACTGTGTTACTTTCATTTTTTTCTTGTTACTATTTCACTGTACCTACATTTTTCTCAATAAATAGTTTTTTTACTTTAAATCTTATCAACACTTCTTTCTTGGTTACTTTTTTATATTTCTTCTTTTCCTTTACTCTTTAAATATATTACCTATAGTATACTTTCTTAAATAATCTTTTACATACTTACTTACTTCTTTTATCATTTTTGTTTCTTCTTTTTCTTTTCTTAAGTATTTATGTTTTACACGTAATTACTTATTCTTCATCTATAATACCTATCTATCTACGCTTTATCTACCTTTTTTCTTATTTCTATTTCTTTACCTATATTAGTTAAGTATTGTAAATATATTAACATATCTTTTTAAATTATTTAATTTTAGTATATTTAAGTAATTTAACTTGTAGATTTGTAATCATGATATTTATTCAACTTCGACATTTAAACTATCTCGTCCTTTCAGCTTCATTATTTTTCTTCATCTTCTCCTTAAATTAAAGATTCTAGTTTATCATTCTAAACAAGCCTTTTAAATATATTAACGACTTACATACTTTTCCTCAAACCTTACTTATCTCTTCTTTTACTGTAATTTTCTTCCGTTTTAGTTTATCAAAATTTGTATCTCCTTTTTTCTAATCATTTCACTGTATCCAATCATCTTAACATATTCATTTAATATAAATTAATTTGTTAGATACTCGTATTTCTTATATCTTTCTTATTCTATCTTTATATCGTACGTTTCTTCTTTTTTACTCATAACTTTAAGTCTTATCAGTCTATTCTTTTTACTATCTTGATAATTTATCTCTTCCTGTTGTATCAGTTTTTCTTATTCTATTTTTTTATATCGTAAGTATGTTGTTTAAAGAAAACTTTATCATTCTCTTCTATCATGTTTACTCACTCTAAGTCTAATCAGTCTTTCTTCTTATAATCTCGTTTATTTATCTCTTCCTGTTGCTTTAGTAGATACACTTATTTCTATTCTTCTTACTTTTATTTACTGTTTCATCATATTTATTTTTATTCATTGATAGTTCTCATCTCAATTCGTTCCTATTACCATCTATTACTACGATTCAATTTTATTTATGCTATTTTTCTTCTTACTTCTCTATTTTTTAAATCATTATTTCAAATAATATTATTGACATCTTGTTTTCATTTGGTATAAAAGAAATCTTCAACTATTTGAAATAAATACTATATCTATATTTTCCTTTGACACCAGCCTACTTCAGTATTTTCACTTTAACTATGTATTAAATCAATTTTACTCTTATAATTTTCATCTTCTATTTTATTTTTTATAAATATAACTATACTTCTTCACCAATTAATAATTTTACTATTCCTTTCTTCGCTTCTCTAAACTATATTGTCGTCTTAAAATGTTATCACTTTTTTGGTATCAAATCAACCAACATTATCCTTACTTTTTTTCTATCTACTATTTTTTCTTTCTTCTATCTCTATAATACTATCATTTCTATTTCCACGACTATAACTATATTAACTTTGTACTTTTTATTTCACTTTGCCTTTTATTTTATAGAACAGCTATCTGTTATTTTTACTTATATAACTAACTAGTTATAATTATTTAAATTGTTTCCTTTTCATTGTTAACTCTTACAATTACATATTTATTTATGTAATTATATTTTACAAGTCTGACTTATTATAACTTGTCTGCCTTCTTAGTTCATTTGAAATGTGACAAACTTGTTAGTGTTTTGCTTATCTATATTATTCCCTTCACTTTTTCTTGTATCCATTAAACTCTCTTCGCTTATCTTAGTTCTTATCTAGTTGCCTACTTTAAATTTTCTACTTAATTTTTGTATCAATTCATTTAATGTAGTTCTTCTTTTATTATTTTAGATCTTTTTCCATTTCTTTCACCTTTCTTTTTTGTTTTCATGCTTTTCTATTTTTAAATTCTTCAAACTATTTCGAAATTAATACTTTTTTCATCTTTACTATGCATACACACTTGTAATTCTGTCATTTGTTTCAATCATTTCTTCTTTATCTCCTTTTCTCTTTCTCTCTTCATACTCGCCGCTTTATTTCTTCATTTGCTTCTTCTCTATTCTGCTATTTCTTCTTTATCTACTGCTTACTTCTCTATCTCTCCTATTCTTCATTTCTTTACAACGATTTGTATGAAATACTTGGTTCGCCATAGAATTAAGTCGAATGCACAGTATTGTTAATGTTATTTACTTTTGTTGTTTCTAATAAAATATTGTTTCTTAAATTGTTTTTTAATATCCCACAAACAATTTATAACCCAAAAAATCTTTTGTGTGTCTGTATGTGTGTATGTTTGCCGTCATAAGAAAGAAGGCCGAAAAGTATACGGAAACTACATATACTTTGCGGCCTTCATTATGAGGGCCGATGTGGCATCGTAACCTAAAAACGAGTGGACAAATTTGAATGAGATTTATTTCAAGCTGGTTTCATCGCAGCAGTTCTTAGCTTTGTTATGAATATGTCAAGAAAACTACTAGATTCAATATGTAGTTATTTATTTCTCATACATTTATCATATAATCTGGTACATTGATATTTAAAATAGATTTATTTCTTATCAACAGTAGAAGGTTACAGAATACTAATTTCGAACTAAAACGATTAACAGTAACACTACCAGTACTTTGTGTTTAGTTTACTTTACAGCGTAGTTAAAGTTATACTTGTAGTGTTACCATTCGACGGGTGTGCGGTAAACCTTATTCTCATATTTAATTAAGAACTTGTACAAAAGAGATAGTGGTGTATTATGAATCTCTATGTGTATCAATCTGTCTCTTTTTGTATATTGTTCGGATCGCACAATCTATAGCCTAGAGATGTCTCATTAAAGTTTCCCAAACAAATTCTTTATTCACTATTCAGATTTAGTATGGGAAACTGAAAAAAAAATTGGAGATCGGATTTTTTCAATATTTACTTGTAATCTTTATAATTTAAACGCACTTTTAAACAACCTGTATAAAACTTCCTTGTGGCAGGTATTCACGACACCACTTATAGAAAGGACAAGTTTTCATACAGCGAAAGAATTTAATTATTTTCGCTTATAGGAGTAAACTTTAATTCTTTTCACTCCTATTAACTGATGATTAAAGTTAATAAAACACTTGATCTAGACACTTTTTGAAAAGTTATGCCATCCATATCCCCTTTACCTTTCCTCTAGGCGACAAATCGGCGACCACGAATAGTCCAATAACTCATTTTATTACTATTTGTGGTTTCAAGTTATTTTCTCCTATGGACAATACATATATATGCTATAAGTATATTACAATAATAAGATACAATTATACAAGGTGGATTGTACATTAGGCTTGAAATATACATCAATTCAGTGAGCGTCAGTTATTTTACATAATATCTTGAATATATTTTAGCTACATATATTATAAGAATCTTACAATTGCAGAAAAAAAATCGGTACGTTTTCAAACAAGAACTTGTTTAAATAAAAAATATAATTATAGAAAAATATATGACCGCACTGTAGTGCGGTTTTCGCGGTTCTAAAGATCCATAGTCTATAGACCATAGACAACATATTTACACTAGAATTATGAGACCATTATTTTAAGTACATTTCAAATATTCAGAACTTGTAGCCAAACAATTTGGCACATCCTAGTTTGAACACTGATTTCGTAAGCCGATTAATAGACCGAATGTACCGTAATATATATATCTATATACTTCAAAGGCTTCATTAAGATTAGATAGACCACAAACACAACCTAATGTAGATTAGATTTCACACAACCATTAAGAAAAGACAAGTTAATAGAAGACGCTGTACGCATTTAATTAGAACTTCGTTAAGAAGATAAGTCACAAAAAGTCCTTCTATGTATATCGTAGCGATCTCTGTTAACTAGTCAAGTAAATATTTTGAAAATAGAGTTTCATTCTGGGCCTGGACTTTGTTTAGTGCATAAAAAACTAGGAAATGGAGGGTTTTCAGGAAAAATTTGCAAAAATGTTTTCAAAAAAGAGTTTCATCTTACCAGCTGAGTCTTTTTCCGTAATTATGGAACATAATTTGACAAAAAATATGGAAAAACCACAGTCAATCTTTTTACAAGAAATTTTACTACATATTAAGGAAACTCCAAAATAACATATGAGGCTTCGACGTAATTTTATCATAATTGTCTTGAAGTCAGTATTAGAAAACAAGTTCAATCAACGATAGAGCCAATCTATTATCGTATGTATAAATAATGATCTATTACGGTATACATGGTATAGCGTACAAAAACCAGACCCAGGCTCCATGGAAGTCTACAATATATTCTTTAGAGCCATTTTTCATTGCTAATACGACCAAAACATAGAAATTTACGGATAACAATTAAAAACAACTAACCATAAATAATACTGATGTTTCCAATCAGGCAAAAAAAACATTACAAATAGTCAAAGATATTCAGTGGTAATACGAATCCCAATCACTAGCCCCGTGAACACCGAACTGCTGGCACTAAAAGTCCGGTTACCGGACTAAATTACCGAATTTCTAAGACCAGGGGATTTTTTTATATTTTATATTTTTATACACTCATATAATATACTCAAATTTAACCGTCCTTTTTAATAAGTCATACTCTTTAAAGTAAGGTTAAATGTCAGACAGATTTTTACGTTGGACAGATAAAACCAAAAATATAGTGTGTATTTGTCAAAGAACTTGTATATACGTTCAACTATAGTTTTGACAGAGGTTCGGGTGACTGACATTCAACCTTAAGTAATCTTTTGATTTGACATCTGTTTACGAATATAAAATAAAAAAGAGATCAAACAATTTCTGAGCCCTAAATTGAAGTCAACGCCATCTACTGAATGGTAAGGAACTAGTATATTTTAAGCTTCTCATTAAAAAAATACGTTTAACAAATCAAAGGCAAAACTATATATTTATGATTTTAAGTATACCACACTTATGTGGCCGTTCTTGAGTCACGCAGCACAATTTTCTCACCATTCTTTTCCTACAATACCTAAACACCTACTTGTTTTAGTCACACACTAACACTTCCTACTCATATTTTATGATATTATTATTTTGACCTGTCATAACCCTCGCCGATATGCCACGCATGTAGAAAAAGTACTAAACATATAATAATAATAATATTGGTTGTACCAATTTTAGAATTGATTATTGCCAAAATATACGCACTTTTTATCATATTTCTAATAAGACACTTTCACGCTTCCACTTTTATTTTAATAATCAACGGAAAAAAATGGTTTCAAAGTTTAAAGCTTACTATAAAACTAACGAATTAAAATTTTCTAATTCTTCGGTGGTTTCTTAACAGTATCTTTTTGGTATTTTGAGATCCAAGCAGCGAGATGTACAAAGGGTCTTAACAAACTGAACACTATTTAAACTGCAATACTTACAGAACAAAACGTATAGAATACAGGAAAAATATTAAAAAATCCGATCTACAATTTTTTTTTTCAGTTCCTCATACTAAATCTGAATAGTAAATGAAGAATTTGTATGCGAAACTGAAAAAAAATGTAGTTCGGATTTTTCAATATTTTTTCTGTGTTGTGCTTGATTCTGAGTAAACCCTTAAAATTTCAAACGCACTTTTTTAACACCCTGTATAAATGGCAACATTTCAATCTGACCCCAGTTTTATAATTCTTATGTAAAAATTCAAAATAAATACTTGTGTATTTTTTAAGTTAGATACTTCTCGAGATAATTACTTTTTTCTCCATTAGGCTGTTTAGAGTATGAAACCTTTCCGTCAGATCGAGTTCACAACTTTGCACAAAATAACGGGGAGGTTTTTGGGGTAACTTTTTCAGCTTCATTAGCATACTCAGTTTAAATAACATCAGTACTTTTGTTAAGCACCCTTTTAAAATAGTCTAATTTTACTAAAGTTTAGATAAAACAGCTAATCTAAATGATATAATATGAACAGCTAAACAATCGTGTTTAAATGCACTTGTCAAAGTGTCGCTTAAAATATATCAATTTAAAAAATCAAGCTCATTTTAAATGATAGTAGGTATAACATTTTTGAATAGCAAAATAAATTATTATATTTGGTAATAAAATTACATAAAAAGCCTTCCAGAAGTCGAGTAAAAATAACTTACGAAAAGCACCAATTCATAATTGCGAGCAGTTTCAATTCAAGTTATACATTTCAAGATTGTCAAACATTATATATTATATTTTACATAATTATAATAGTTTCTTTACTTACTAAATGTACACAAAATTAAATAATACTTTTTGTTTTCTTTGCATAATCTTTGGCGTGTTCTCGAACACTATATCTTATTCTTTCTTCCCTATAACCTTTATATTAAAAGACAAAATATGAAGGAAAGAGAACGCTAACACCGACTCGACTTAGGCTAACATTTATACACACTTACATGCGTATAACTAGCCTATAACTAACGATGAACACAGATTTAATTATTCATCTGACAAAGAGGGAAACATTCCATTAGCACTGGTAGTATAACTGCCACAAATATGCACTGAACTGGATTACGCGGGTATTTTTACTGTAGGTGCCACATTTCGGCTGTAGATTACCTGTTTGAAACTACATCCAATCTGTTAATTAGTCTTGTCATTAGAGTCCCATCATCAGAGTTATAGAGACTCCCATCATCCCTACCATCATCATTGTTACAATGATGCCAAGGGCTAATCAAAATATTGAAAATCATCCGAAAGTCCACTGTTGTCCATATCTCATACCTATAAGACGCGCACTCTATCGCGCGATTTCACCGAAGGACCGACCGCGAGTCACATGAGAGAAATAAAACTAACACGACTCGTGATCTTATTCATGGTTAAAACCGTGAGTGAAGGCGCGAATTTACACCATCAGAGAGACATCGCCATACCACCAGTGCTGACGTCTCTGTTATTTCGTCAGCCCAAGTCTCAATAATCATTTAACACTTTTTAATCCACATTTGTTATCTTTCATTATAATTGGAAATACTTTATTTACACATATTTAGGCTAGATAGTAAATTCACCTATGTAATAAAATATTCGATTTGATTTATAATGTAATAAGTGATGAGCACTTCGAAGGAAAAGATAACGTATTCACAAAAATGTGCATCTTTTCACAAGAGTAGGTTAATAACAAGACGAATTTTTATTTAATTTCATTCCAATAAAAATATTTGTTACGCATAGCAAATATGTTATTCACAATAATAACTTCGTTTCAATAAGCTGTATTTAAAGACGATTTGTTTTGTATTTATAGATGGATATACACTTTTGGAAAAGTTACTAAATAACTTACAACATTTGATAATAGCAATCTTGCAAATAATTTTCATCTCGAAATTACGAGTAAAATATTGGAACAGTGAAGGACTTCTCTAAACTCCACATGTTCGGCCGAATCTTTTTCACAAGGAAATGGCACCTGGCTTCATTGCGTATCTTCAAATCCAAAATGGTAATTTAACGCAAAGAGTTAAATTACAACCTCAATGTTTATACAGTGAATAAAAACACCCTTACTTTTAAGAGAGTACAGAATTATTAATACGGAACTTTCAAAATCAGCATATTTACCGATCTCTCAGTTGGCCCAGGCCATGACAACTTTCCTGAAGGGCACGAAGAGCGCCGTCATGTGCGGCGGGGCTAGGAAGTAGCGGCGGCCGCGGTAGGTGCCGTCATTGCGGGGGCCGGCGCCCCCCGGGGGGCACTCGGCGCCCACTACCACGGCACTGGTGGCCGCCGACCCACCGGCTAGACCGACGTACCTGGACGGGTAAATGATGGACGGATGAATAGAATAAGAATAGAATAGAAAAAGCCGTGTAAGACAAAGATTAGAGTAAATTACTTTATGCGTATGGAGAATAAGTTACATTTAAGGCAATGTGTTACGAAGATATAGAAATAATTAAACAATAAATTTTAATTCAATTCATTACACTGAATAATTAATTTATTTATTTTATTTTTATTTTATTTTACAGAGAAACAAACAGTCTTATAAATGAATCGCTTAAAAATACATATAACAATGTAGACCTATAGCTTCCTATGATATAATACATACAATAGAGCTATAGAACAAAAGGATTATCCTAGAAAAAGATATTATCTTTTTGATACTAAATGTAAATATTACATAACACAGCAAGAAATTACTACAATATATTTATTAGTTTTAGTTTTTATTAATTATTTGATAGCAACAAAATAAAATTCAAGAAATTTATTCATTAAAATAAATAGCATTCCTCCTATATAGAATAGCGTAAAGTAACCCAAATAACTAGTAGTCAAATAGGTAGCGTGTTCTCTTTCGTAAAAACAAAATACTGTAAAAAATTAAGCAAATATAAGAAAAGAAAAATCATAAGTGACATTTTCAATGGGGAAGAAAACGCAAAGCTATTTGCAGATGGCGCTACGAACGCTTGACTCATAACAACTTTCAAATAGTTTCGCGTTTTTTTATTATTGAGGTGTTATAAATTAGTTTTTGTTCTGTAAGTTCTGTAGTTCATCCGAGAATCTTTTATTAATTAATGATTTCCATTATTATTGCAACCAATCGCCACACAACGCGGAATTTTTAAATAATCGTATGTTTAGTTCACGTAAACAGTTTTTTCTATATGTTTTGACAGTTAGTATGAGTCAAGCGATATCAGCGCCTCTATCGGCGAGCTTTGTCAGTTTTCTTCCCCATTTTGAAACTAAATAACCTTCCTTACGTAGTCATTAATTATTCAACGTCAGTATCACTAGTGTGAAAGAGACAACATCATCTTGTGTCGTGATCATCGGTACCATTCACTATGAGTGAGAGAGACACTAATAACTGGTTTCTTGTGAGTGAAAGAGACAGATTATAAGTATTTAACGTTACCTCACTCTACCAACGGCGATGCGCCCTTGAGGCGTGATCAGTTTGACAGTGTGCCCCAGCCGCAGCTGCCGCGGCTCTGAGGGAATGTAAGGCTGTCCCGTTTGCACTCCAGACTGGTCCACTGTGTGCGAGAGAGAGGGAAATATGTCACCAAACTAGTATTAGGTTTAATCGACTTCTTTTAAACGCAGTTAGGTATTTAAGTAAAATTTCCGCATAAAGCCGATGTTACACGAGTCAATCAAATTGAAGCAATTTCATTGAAAGGCATTGCACATTGAACGTCTTTACCTAGGTACACGGTAAATCAATAAAATTACTTTCAGCTAGAACGTCGAAGATACAACAAAGGTGTAGTAGGAGGCTTCCACGCACAGAAGAGTCATTCAATTCATTCATCGTTCAATTTTCGTGTTTACACGGTTCAATTGCATTGACCGATGATCCGATGATCAATATTGAATCAATCTCATCGAATCTAGCGAAAATTTTAAGCTTTCAATGACATGGCGCAATCGCATTGAACTATGTTTAGACGTTTCAATGCCATTGAAGCAATTACATTGAAAGCAATATTGAACGGAAATTGAACCGTGTAACATCGGCCTAACAAAAGATTAATAACGTAATCTATTTATTCAGACTTGCAAGAAGCCACTGGAAGCACGTGACTCAGAACGGTGTTAAGTGGAAGTCTATGGTCTAAGCCTATGTTCAGTAGTGAACATATTCCAGCTTACATGATGACGAAAGACAAACAGTCCGTCTAAGCTTGTTAGTGGAGAAGAAGTATATTAAGTTATTATTAAGTATGGTCTATGAATATTAGTAGTTTCTTAAGTTCAGTATTTACTTATTTAATTTTGTTTTTTTCATTATTGTTATTGCGCACTACCCTATATAATATTCTTAAGCGATTTCCTTCACCTAAAGGTTGTCTGGAAGAGATCGCTCTTTAGCGATAAGACCGCCTACCTGTATAACTTTTTTTAAATGTTTATTTTTTTTTATTTTCCTGTTTTGTTGTGCAATAAAGTGTTTTCATTCATTCATTAAGTATAAAAGTTTAAAGTTTCGCTAATCATATGCTAATAGTACGGAAATACTATGGCCGTAGTATCAGCACATAAGCCTTCCCTCGATCACCTTCTCAGCCGAAAGACGTCCGCTTTTGAAAAACGAGCACATCCTGGACACTCCAACAAACTGGCACGATATGACTGCCAACTACTAATACATTGAAACAGTCTTAAATACTCGTATTTGTTCTCCCCTGACAAGTTTTATTTATGGTACGCTATGCCAGGCCTGGCGCACTCCGCGATTTATAGCTCCTCTACACGATGGGCCATCATGCGCCAGCGAGAGGGACAGAAGTATAGGTTAGACAAGGACGTACTTACATCGTTACTCTACTTTCATATAGCTTTGTCTTTCTGGTTCACCCATGATGGCCCATCGTGTAGAGGAGCTATTAGGTATAAAGCTGTAAGTAGATGAACGGCCCGGCCATCCGGGTCTAGTTCAGAAGGCTGCCACGTTAGAAGAGGAAAGAGTTACGCGATCGAAAGAGACTGAAAGTATAGGTGAAAATCGATGTAAGTACTTGACGCTGTTGTGAACTGAATTGAACTTTATTGTGTACAACCAAGCTCGCTATTTATTTAAATGATGTTGTACAGTGAATCTTCTGTACCTGTACTATTGAGTATTCTGTGGGTATGCTTACGATCGAGCGAGGTGGAGCGCAGGTTGTCTAAGCTTACAGTCGAGCGAGGTGGAGCGCAGTTTGTCTAAGCTTACAGTCGAGCGAGGTGGAGCGCAGTTTATCTAAGCTTACAGTCGAGCGAGGTGGAGCGCAGGTTGTCTAAGCTTACAGTCGAGCGAGGTGGAGCGCAGGTTGTCTAAGCTTACAGTCGAGCGAGGTGGAGCGCAGGTTGTCTAAGCTTACAGTCGAGCGAGGTGGAGCGCAGGTTGTCTAAGCTTTCAGTCGAGCGAGGTGGAGCACAGTTTGTCTAAGCTTAGAGTCGAGCGAGGTGGAGCGCAGGTTGTCTAAGCTTACAGTCGAGCGAGGTGGAGCGCAGGTTGTCTAAGCTTACAGTCGAGCGAGGTGGAGCGCAGGTTGTCTAAGCTTACAGTCGAGCGAGGTGGAGCGCAGGTTGTCTAAGCTTACAGTCGAGCGAGGTGGAGCGCAGGTTGTCTAAGCTTACAGTCGAGCGAGGTGGAGCGCAGGTTGTCTAAGCTTACAGTCGAGCGAGGTGGAGCGCAGGTTGTCTAAGCTTACAGTCGAGCGACGTGGAACGCAGATTGTCTATGCTTACGATCGAGCGAGGTGGAGCGCAGGTTGTCTATGGAGCGGCGCAGGTAGGTCTCGGCCTCTTCAAGCAGCTCGTCGGTGTCCTCGCCGCGCACGTCGGGCAGCGAGCAGCGCCACGGACGGTAGTCTGTCGGAGAATGTGGTGGTACAGACGAAGGGTTAATGTTATGTAGGTACTTTAATGTACGTATGTATGGATTGGTAGGTACTTTAAGGATTTTAAAAGGAATTAGAAACACACACTTTGCTTCTGCTATCGCAAAGGTATACAGGGTCCTGATGAAATACCTAAAACAAAATAGAACCACAACCTCTTCTCAAAAAATTTAACAACTTTCTTCAAAGAGACTACATCTACTTGTTGATAACCTTTTGCTTTTTTTTGATTGGAATGAAGTATAGGGAAAAAAATCTGTGTTAAGTGGTCACCTTTGGTGGGCATGTAGACATGGTGCGTCCAATCGCCACTGCGGTCCATGCTGGCGCCGCCCGAGCGGTACGAAGAGCCACGCGACAGAAACCTGCCAGAAAACATGTGTTAAGTCACATAGTAGACAGACACATATTTTTTGACTCTTCATACAAAATATGAGCTATGTATTTGGCGAATTTTGTATGGAGAATCTTTTTTTTTTTTTGCTATTTTAGCAAGTGTGATGCAAGTAGCTCCAGTTAACGGATCCTGCATTTATTATTTATTTATATCCACAATCTGAGTGAACAACAATGTCAGGGCACGAATATGGAATTAAAGAAAGAAAGAAAAAATCTTATTTTATTTATACCGTGACAAAGCTAGTGCAAAAGTAGGTGGCATACATGTTATTAAGCGGTCGTGGACCAGCGCGGCTTGCGTGGTCACGTCCATCACACAGCTTAACTGACTACTTACACGGCCTTAACATAACCTGGACGGGACGAGTTTTAAAAAAATTGAAGTGGTAGTATTGGTGTCGATTCGGTGTTTACGATTAAACTTATTTGACAGAACTAGACATAATTAAAGCGTCCTGTCCTTGTTTTTTCGATAAAGAAAAAAATGACAGAATAGTTAAATTAAGTTTAATCCTGTCAAATAAGTTTAATCGTGAAAACCGAATCGACACCATTGTACGCTTTTCGAAGGTCATTCTTATGTCTACGTAATACGAGGTTCCCAGCACTCGGAACTCGTATACCCGACGTTTTGGGTAGTGATAAGAAACGACGGGTCCAAAAAAACTCCACCACTTACTTGGAGGTCGAGGTGGATGTGGGATCCGAGTCCCCGCCGGCGCCGCGCTTGCCGAGAGCCCACACCGGGTCCGCGGACCGCGACAGCTCCGGTACCATCGACGTGAAGCCTGCGCCGGGAGATCATACGACAATTACCACTGTTATAACTGATAATTATCTTGATAAGTGCCTGCCTGCTAACTAAGTGGTAACTTATTTTTAATAAAAAGTTGTGAACTTGACCTGACGAAAAGGCTTCATACTCTGAACAGCCTAATTAATATCTCGAGAAAAAAAGTAATTATCTCGAGAAACATCTAACAAAAAAAAACAGTTCAAACAAAACAAACACAAGTGTTTAGTTTTGAATTTTCTACTTAAAAAACTTATAAAAGCTTGGGAGTCAATTTAAAATGTTGACAATTATATTTATCTTCATCTTTATTAAACAATATTTTACGCAAAGATAACTAGCGGCTCTGGGGAACACCTCTATCTAATTTCTCTAATTTTTTTACCCTCAATTGGTAAGCCCTTGGCATTATCTCACCTGATGGTAAGTGATGATGATGCCGAAGATGGAAATGCCCTACTACCAACCAAACCGAGTCCTACAAAGTTGGACCCCGCCGGGAATCGAACCCGCGATCTCCTGATGTGAAGCGAGCGGACAAGCCACTAGGCTACGGAGGCGGTTCAATAAATGTAAACAATCTTGATATGTTTTTTCATTGATATCTG
Source organism: Coleophora deauratella (assembly GCA_958295455.1). Classification (NCBI taxonomy): domain Eukaryota; kingdom Metazoa; phylum Arthropoda; class Insecta; order Lepidoptera; family Coleophoridae; genus Coleophora; species Coleophora deauratella. Next base: position 12,008,685 of record OY282406.1, on the reverse strand, counting down.
AATTTTAAAATTCTAAAACAAGTATAATGTATTGCATGTTTAACAAAAATGTAAAACAAACCAACTATCTTTCGTTTGCAAGAAATATCAGAATTTTAACATGCACATTTAAATAAAAAGACACGTCAAAAATACGTTAAAATATGTTTTTTGCAGTTTGTGTAATTCTGTCATTGTTTTGTATATTTTGTATTGTTTGTTTCATGTTCTGTGTATGTGTCGAATAAATGTTTGAATTTTGAATCTTGAATCTCAAATTTTCAACCGACTTCAAAAAAAGGTTCTCAATTCGTCGGAATCTTTTTTTTTTTTTTTTATATAACGTTTTGATAAGTATTTAAAGAAATGGAGATTAATATTAATATTATGACGTTAACTCACCAATATCGCTAAGTAAAACCCTTCGCGTGTCGTCGCTGCGCCGGACCAGGGGCGGCGGCCTGGCGTCCGGCACCGTCAGCCGGCGGGCCGCGGCCGGCGCGCGCTGCGGCAGTGTCGGCATCACCGACATGCCCGGTATTGCCATCTGCAGCACACAATTGTATTTAAACTCAGAAAAATTTAAGATGTAACTTCTTATATGCATTACAAAACTGTATTCAGAAAAAATATTTTGACGGATGTAAGGTCTTTTTGGGGCGTGGTTTGAATTTCAAAGTTGGTGAGGTAATAGAGCTTTATGATAAGACCACCTTTGCACATTTTTTTAAATTGCATTCAAATAGATATTAAAACACCGGCACCGAGACACAGCAAAAATCAATCTGCTATCGCACAAATGTTAACCCTTAGTCGAAAGTCTACCTTATAACACATCCGGACTTGGCCCCCTTTTGTGAAGTATAAGTATATAAGTGCCCCTGTAGTGGGGACGATATGGGTTATTAACTACCTTTTTTTAAAAAAAATTGAGTGCGTTTGACTACATCTCTCAAGAATGGTACACGCAAATTCAAATAATGCCTGTTTACTCTCGCCTTGAAGATTCCAGATTGTAGGAATAGGGAAACACACACGCAGGTAAGGCGGCCTACCTTATAAGCGAGATGTCCGTCGGAGCCCCACCGCGGCGGCAGCGCGGTCACGTCGGTCTGCGCGCCGCTGTGGCGCCGCGGGCCGGCCGCCGCGCGGCTCACGGGCCGCGCACCGCCCAGACCCACCGTCGCCTTGAACGGCCCTGGCGGCCGCGACACGCCGCGATATCCGGCTCTGGAGAAAACGAGCTTGTTGTTGGTATAAGATTTCTAAAGATTCAATGAAAGAACAGTAACTTTTTGGAAGTCTTCTAAGAATAGATTCAATAAGTATCAATATCATCAGCCGAAAGACGTCCACTGCTGGGCAAAGCTATAAACAAAATCAGTTAAAACAACTTTCTCCAATAAACCCGTAGGAAATTAGCGAAGTGTTGTTTGGACATTTGTAATGAGCAGTCTGGCAGAATGCCAGATTAGGATGGGAAGTAAACATTTTATCCGTTAATTGAGTATAAGTAAGTCCTTGGAAAAAGTTGTCCAGTTTCTTAATTAGAAGCCCCAGTTCACATAGTTTCAGGGGCGCCTACTTCATAAAAATATTGGTGGGTCTAGGGCAGAAAAAAATTCGCTTCGCCCACGTGGATGTCGTTTTTGTGATTATCGTTGAGGGATCGCAGTTCGCGAGCCACAAGCCACATCAGTATATTGATATAAAATATTGGGTGAGCTCAGCCCTGCTGATAATTTCATTGGGGGGGCTCGGGTACCCGCAGGCCCCAATGGAGTCGGTGCCAGTGCATAGTTCCAGCTGATCTTGTTTAAACTTATATAAGTCATAAGTCATAACTACAAATTGTTTTTATACAGTTTACTCTCAGTCAAAATACACACACATGATTGTTGGTCTCTAAGACCATTTCAAATTCATCTTTTCTTTTAAGTCGTAACTAACCCCAGGGAGTGGGGATCGTGCACGTCATGAGGTCAGTCAGTGAGAAAAAGTTCAAATTCATATGTAGCAGATATTATAGTTAAGATAAATCGTACAACCAAGCAGAACTTACCTGTATTGAAAGGGGTTAGGGCACGTATTCCTCCTAACATTCAAATTACTCGCCAGATCGTCTTCAGATATCCCGCACTTCGATATATCAGTTTCGGCAAACACCGAAAATCTATGTCCGAAATGGCTGGCCCTAAAGCTGTCCATACTCTCATCTCTTTGGAGGATATCCATGCTGGAACCCAATTCGAAGCTAGAAGATTTTGTGTTGTCAAAGCTTAACGCTCTGTTATACTCGCACGTCAAACTGTCGACGCTATCCAGCCTCCTCGTGCTAGTGTTGGGACTCCTTTTGTAAAGCGTATTGTCAGATCTGTTGTCACAACTTTTAAGTATACCCCTTCCGGGAAGATCTAAACTTTTCCCGTTAAAAGAGACCTGTCGTATCTCTTTATCGTTTGGTAGAGAAACCCGTTTCTTTAGATCCGGAATGACCACTTGTGAAGAGTTCTGCTGGTTTTCGTTTTGGAAGTTGTCAGTGGATTCTCCCCCTGGTTGGAAGTCAGAGTCCAGGGTGTGGAATTTGATAAGGACTGGCGTAGAGTGCGTCGAAGCAGATGATGGTCCCCATTGGTCGCCTTCGCGTATGGAAACTAAGTCTTCCTACAAAAAAAAGAAATTAATTTTATATCAACTGTTTCATATACTAAATAAAATATCGACAATTTACAATCTCATTAACCTGATTTTAGATAATGGAGTCACAAGTGAAAGGCATTTACTCTCGCCTTGAAGATGCTCAGCTCAAATTACGTCCGAATCACAACATATTCCGCCCTACGTATCCAAAACGCGAATTTGTAACAAAATGTATAATTAAGAATTAGAATACCCATCTTATTAAATGGTTTAAAATTATGCACATACTTTTTTTTACGAATTTATCATAAAAGAAGCGCGCACCTAAGTCCCTGTTTCTTTACGTTATAAATCAGTTTTAAATCAGACCAGAAACAACCTTAACAATTACCACCCACAATAGGAAATACTTCAATCAATTTCTCCTATTCAAAGGGAATATTAATAGCTCCTCAAAGCTTCCATACGAGCCGTCGTCAACATAATGAGGTCACTGTAGCGCATTCGACTACGCCGCAAAAAACTTACTGCATAAATACACGCGATCGCTTGCCTATGTCGTATAGATGTGTATTACGAGTAGAATGGGAGTACAAATACAATACATATATCATTCATGTTGAATGTATGTCAGTAAACAAAAGCAGGGGAATCTTTCAAGTACATATTTTTATATCTTAAGCCTGTTCAATAAGTTTTCATTTAGGGATTTCAATGGCACTTAAATGCAAATAAAATATCCTATGTTAAATATATTCTGTAGTTAACCTTTTTTGTTATGGTTATTTAGAGGGTGTTAAGATAATATAATATAGATATTTATATACCAGAAAAGGAAATACATTTGTTTTTTGCTAAATATTTTGTAACTCCAAGTCCACACTTTTTCAGGTATTTAGTATACAATTGTCTCACCTGCAAATTACTCATATCCTTAGATTCATCAGTGGTAAATATCAACTCTATATCATCAACCTCCTCCGACTCGTTGCCACTGCCTGCTTCCTGGTCCTTATCCTCGATCACTGGGCCTCTAGGCTCTACGGGTGTCACTGTTTCTGAGAACACTGAGTTGTCACCTTCTGACATAGACCTGGAGAAAGGAGATTCGTGAATAAAAGATTTGAGTTCTTCTTTTTCTAAGTTATAATATTTACAAAAGGTCAGGTGCCTTGTTTATTTCATACAGGTCATATAAAGTACAATCAAAGATACTTTTATGATAAACAAGAGTGAGAGGATTTATACTCTTTTGGTAAATGAAAAACAAAAACTACACAACTGTATAACTCCATGTTGTAGTGATCTATAGACTTTTGAACTTCCCCCTATAAATTGGTTAAAATAATTAAAAGAAAATTTATTTCTTGAACAATAAACAATTTTTTAAGAAACTTACCTCAGACTCAAATTATCTACATCTAAATTGAGGGTGTCTTTCCTTCTTGTCCTTTCTGCAACCTCCTTCACCTCCAAATTCTCTTCGGAGGTGATCCTCACTTGAACATCAAACTTGTCCACTTTGCTTTTTGCCTCAGCTTCATTGGGCACTGCCATCTTTATATTTTCTTCTGAAACTGTCCTAAAATTTACAGTGTTACCTTGTCTATCTTCAGCTGTATTAAAATGCTCTCTTTTCTCCTCAAAATAGAAACTATTAAAAGATCCTGATTCTTTTGCAATCTTCTCTGTTTCTTTTTGATTATCTGTAGATTCACTATCTGAGGTAGTACTGGATACTATTGTACCTTCTTTTATAGTTCTGACTTTGATCCTAACATCATATTTGGATAGTAACTGTAATTTGGTTTTAAAGCTGGCTGGATGACAGTCTTCTTTATTGGAAAGGCTAATTATTTGACTATTAGGGTCTTCTATTTCTGTTCTGTGTGTGCTTGCATTGTTTGCCAAAAATTCTGCTTCAATTTTTGAAGTATTATTCAAATGATCTGTTGAGCAAAAACTTTTCTCTTCATCTATTATTTCTTCTTTTTCCTTAGAATCCTCTTCTTCTAAAGCCTCTTTATTAGGTTCTAAATTCTCTATAATACTGTTTACATCTGTTGTAGCTGATTTAATTATAACTTCACTAGTTGAATACTCTTCTGCATGTTGTTGAGGACTGTAAGTCACTTCTAACTTTATGCCTGGTGTTTTTACATCTTTATTATCAAAATCAGAGTCTATAATCTTCCGTCTCAAAATATGGTTTTCTAGAGAAAGCTTTTCTATGACGTCAGCGTACTGTATACAGTGGGAGTGCTGTTGGTATTTCTCTTTTAGTTCCTTTAGTTCATTCTTGGAGACTTCCAACGCAGTGCGCAGCGAGACAACAGTCTGGTGCAGCGCCCTCACTGTGTCCAAGTGCCCAGTCCCACTCGGGACTGTCTCCAGCCTACCGCTGTCCATTCCGCCAATTTGCGCACCGTCAATCCAACATTCAACATCCCATACATGACTATTGTTTTCATGCACTGTTTAGTTCACAATTACACCACTCTCCATGTTATTTGACCTACAAATAAACAGCTGTTGATTTATGAATTGCAACGCTGAAGTTTTCAATGAAAAAAGGGACTTACCGATGACCCATTTCTTGGATAAGTCCAACTACACACATGCTCGTTTTCACGCACATTTTTAGATCCTTATCAACTCCCGTGCGGTCTCGGAGGATCACCAACGTACGAAGTGCAGAGTGAGAGTGGCAATCGATAAAACAACTCGCCCCAAACACAGGTAATTAAGCTTTTAGAGCCCTCCAAAGTAAGCGGAGCGGAGAGTCAGCTGGCACGGAAACTGATAAAACAGTAACACGAAAGATAGCAATTAAGCCGATATATTATCTCCCAATACTTTTGACAAGGTTGTGGAGACGTATACCCATAGGTACATATTAACTATAGGGCAATTTCCACAAATCTTCCAGTTTCAAACGTTTTTGTAAACAAATCAATACTCCCGATTTCGTGCTCCCCGGGCACAGGAGTAAGAGGAATGCCATTATATTTTGTCTCTTTTTAGCAACGTCAAATTGACATCTTATAGATGCGTTCAGAAACCTCTATTTAATGCGTTCACAAAATGAATGAATGAATGGACGACTTACAGACAGTAATCTGTTATGTTATGAAACCGTTTTAAGTTTAGTGTAACCGGTTTTATAATGTTTGTTTTTCACCACAACACTAAACGTCAAAATCATACTGTTTGGTGTTTGAACAGCTCTAACCTACAAATATTCGAAAAAGTAAAAAAAAAATCTATTTATAATGTTTTGTGTGTCTAAATTATGTGGCAAAACATTTCCAACAACTTATGTACTATTTCAAGCGAGACACAAATCCAAAACACACTGGGTATGATGAAATATTAAGACTTATACTTTAAATATTTTGTAAACAAAATAGGCACTATTTTAATCTGTAAAAAACAAATTCTTATAGGCTAAATTGAGGCGAAAAAATGGACCAAAAGACAAAGCTTTGAATCACTTTGACGACTTCTACGGGTCAGTGTTCGGCGATAAATGGCAAGGTATCAGAGAGGCGATGTTGCGTCGCTCCAAGTACGTCGCTGTGGTCAACAACTACGGCGATGCTGACGAAACCATGGAATTTCTAACAAACAAAGGTGAAACTTCTAATGTCACTTATACAGTACTAGCTTCCGCCCGCGACTTTGTCTGCGTGAACTTCAGAATTGGGTCCAGAGAAAAATAAAATGTTAAGGCAGCGCCATCTAATTATGAAGTAAAAAGTTCAGTTTTTAACCATTCCTCCGGGAACCCTCGAGTTTTCTGGGATAAAATGTGTTCTATGTGTTAGCAGAGTGCTTTATCTATCTGTCTTTTGGGTTTATAATATTAGTGAGATATGTAAACCTGCTAAAGTTACCGACATAGCTCTCAGAAAAGCTAGACTTAAGTGGCAGTGGGCAGGGCACATAGCTTGCAGAACAGATGGCCGTTGGGGCAGTAAAGTTCTCGTGTGGCGACAGCGCACCGGAAGACGCAGTGTGGGCAGGCCTCTGACTCGATGGAACGACGACCTGGTGAAGGTTGCGGGAAGTCGCTGGATTCGAGCCGCTCAGGACCGGTCAGTGTGGAAATCCTTGGGGGAGGCCTTTGTCCAGCTGTGGACGTCTTTCGGCTGATAGATAGATAGATGTAAACCTGAGATATGTGGCCTAAACGGGTGAGCCTTAGGGTATCAAATATTTTTAAATTTACAAAGATAAGCTTAAGTGAATATGCTGTTTTCATCCCCTCTGTTATAGACATTTATTTATTAACGAAACCTAAAAGTGTACAATAGTAGAAAGATATGCACAGAGAGTGTAACAATATGCCTGTTTATGTGTACACCTATCACTCTTATACATAAAATGTATATGTAGATTGTAATTGAAAGTTCAGTATGTGATAGTGTGGGGGTCATAGGATACAAAACCCCTTCTATGTTAGAAGGGGTTTTGCAGGGTTGATTTGCAACTGGATGAAAATAGACATAGATATAAGAAAATACGGAACTTTTGATATATGGGGAAGCCACCAAAAAAATGAGGTGGCATAATTATTATGCCCAAATTATTATTACACCTCAGTTTGTGTTTTTGTGTGTCATGTAATGGGAATGAAAATGACATGGAGATCTATTCATCAAATTCTTTTATAAATCTTAATATGTTATGTGTGTCTCAAACAATCAATTAATTATAAATATTGAAAAGTGCTACACTATTACTTTCACATGTAAACATCATCCTATACTTACAAATTATTATTTCGGCGACAAGATCATTAAAAGGGTTAATCATATTCGGGATCTAGGTGTGATCCTTGACTCTAAATTACATTATAATAAACACATAGACCATATTGTAACAAAATGCTTTAAAAATCTTGGCTTTATTTTAAGGATTTCTCAACCATTCCGTAATCCTATACTTTTCTTTCGTTCGTAGCTCACTAGAATTTGGGAGTGTTGTGTGGAATCCAAGCTATAATGTCCATATGTATTAATAGATTGGAAAAGGTTCAAAATAAATTTTTGAAGAACCTCGATTACCGAACTGGTACATGGATCTCTGACTATGATACAGCCGCAAAACGATATAACATCTTACCCTTAAAGCACAGGCGAATTTATCACGATTCTATCTGCTTATTTAAAATAATTCATAATATTATTGATTCGCCTGCACTTTTGGCAGAAATCAACTTTAGGATTCCCCCACGTATATCCTCTTGCACTAAAACAACATTCTCTATTTCTCCCTTTTCAACCAATTCTACAAAATATAGTTTTTTCAAACGTTCGACGCGCTACTACAACAATGATTTCTCAACTGTTGATATATTTAATTTATGCTTGGGTGCTTACAAAAGTGCTATTAGCAAACTTTTGAGTAATTTAAATTAGCATGTACAGTGCACAAGTTCTTTCTCAGAGCTCATTTATCTGATGTAATAAAAATATCCTATGGCAATCCAGGTCTGTTGTAATATTATAATTATGTGTATGTAACACTACTTATATGACTGTATGTTCCCTGAATAAATAAAATAAAATTTATAAAATGTTATAATACCTTCAGGTGCACATTGCCTCAAAAGACTGATGGCAGTCCAACAAGAATTTCACGACCAGTACAGTCCGTCTCCACCACAATCAACCACAGAAACCGCTCACAACTCCTTAGACAAACTAAATCAGTACGCTGCTAGACTGCAGGGTGATGAAATATCAAATTTGTATCCCCAAAATCAAGCCCCAGAAAGACTTGATGTAAAAGATATAACTCTGAGTAATACTGGAGAGGTTCAAATAGAAAAAGTTCAAAAAATTAAAGATGTAGTGTAAGTATTTTATTTTGTGAATTATACAGTTTCTTAGGTCCAACCTTCTCACCCACAAGTCTAAGTTCTAGTTTGTAGTATGAACATTGTTGGTAGCAAAATCTATTTTCAATAAAACAAAGCAGCTTTAAAAAATATGTCACTGCTGATTTCATAAACAAATTATTACGAGAATCAATCTTTATTTTGCAGTCAATCAAGCAAAACCTTAGAGCAATCCATAGAGGAAGCAGAACTAGACACCTCTCGTATCATCGATTCATCTATGGGGCTATCTTCGGAGGCACTTTATCAGTACATACCAGCTACAAAGCTGAAGGGAATGGACGAATGGATACCTGAATCATTGCATTACTCATATTATTCAAGTGAGTGTAATAAACATTCATGAATTGAAGTGTTTTCATGAATTTAGAAGGTCCTTCATCTTATTTATGTCTGTTCTCTTCCAAACTGTAAGCATTCTAAAATTTCATTTGTATTTTCAGAGGGCCACGACTTTCCGCTAGTGATCGAACCAGAAACTGAGTTCAAGTACCCAGAGCATCTCAAAGTGTTCACTTACGAAATGGACAGCGAGAACACTATGTTCCCGGAGCCTAAGAGATGCCAAACAGGTAGGTTACAATTTGTAGTTGCAAAAGTTGTTGGTCAGTGAAAAGTAAATGCAGGTAGCGTTAGCATAACACTTTCCCTTATTTATTACTAGCTTTTGCTCGCGGCTCCGCCCGCGTAGATGTCGCTTTTTGACTGTCTCTATGGTATCCTACGGGAACCATGCATTTTCCCGGAACAAAAAGTAGCCTATGTGTTAATCCAGTATTTGATCTAACTACCTACCGAATTTCATCTAAATCCGTTCTGTGAGTTCGACGTGAAAGCGGAACAAACAAACAAACATCCATACTTTCGCATTTATAATATTATAGTGAGATACTTTCCAGCAACTGCAAAAACAAAAGGGAGAAGAGAGCAACGAAAAAGTGTGGTAGTATTGCTATAAATAATTGTGATGGGGATTGATTGTTATACTTATAATAAAATTTAAATGTGTTATAAATTTTCGCGTGCGCGAGTGGACATATGCGCTTATGGCAAGATTTGACTTAAGCTAGGGCAATATTTATTACTTTAAGATGGCAACAATTCCATTTTTGGAAAAGTGTTTAGTTCTTATCCTTAATTTTTTTTTTTTATGTGATAGGTGGCAAACGAGCAGACGGATCACCTGATGGTAAGCGATTACCGCCGCCCATGGACACCCGCAACACCGGAGGAGTCACAAGTGCGTTGCCGACCTTTGAAATGGGATGGGGGATGGGGGAATGGGGAGGGGGAGGGGGGGTTGGGCCTCCGGTACCCTCACTCACTCGGCGAAACACAACAAACGTTGTTTCACGCCGGTTTTCTGTGAGGCCGTGGTATCACTCCGGTCGAGCCGGCCCATTCGTACCGAAGCATGGCTCTCCCACGTCTAATATTCTAATTCTAAGTATTCTAATTCTTATGAGGAATTGTTTTCCTCCTTCAACTTTTTCCACTCGTCTTTGTTTTGTGCTGGATGTTGCCAATCGCTTCCCGCCGTTTTAGTTATGTGTCACTCACTCTTTCTTCCACTCCATCCATATACGTCACTGCATATTTTCCTTGGTCTTCCTATTTTTCTTTGTCCTGCAGGCCCCTTTCATCCAGTCACCTTTACCGTCCATCTCTCGGCTCTGCATCTGGATATATGCTCTCTTTTCTATCCAGAAGAGAGAGATATAAAGTCTGTTAATTTTAAATGATGGACACATCCCCCCAGGAGTATACAACTACTACCCGATGGACGGCGGCAGCGTATTGGCGGTGCTGGCGTTGTGCCTGGCGCCCGGCGACCGCGTGCTGGACCTGTGCTCGGCGCCCGGCGGGAAGGCGCTGGTGGCGCTGCAGACCCTGCTGCCTGATATAGTGGTGTGCAATGATGTGTCTATCTCTAGGTCTAACAGGTATGTTCATAATTGTTATATGTATAGATCTTCATCTTTTAAGAGTTGTACAGTATGTTCTAAGAAGTTGCAATGTATGGTATTCTTAAAATGATTAACAGAATTGCCACTGGTATGTCGAAAGTACAGAAGTAATGTGTTAGTACAGAAGTGTTGTGTCACACGACTATAAATTTTTAAGTAGACCAACATTGCCGTTACAGGGGTTTGTCCCATGAGCTTTAAGCATTGAGAAAATAAGCTTTAGAGCAACCGATCTTTAGTCTACTATATCCTACTGAAATGCCATTTCATTTGATGCACCACATGTACGAATATGTTGCGGCGTTTAGGCCACATTTTTTTACGATCGTTTCCTCGCACAACGACAACCTTTTCAAGTTTTCACTTATAATGGGCTGGAATAATTTCAAACACGAAAATCTATACTTTTTAGCTACACCAATTTCGTTACACCTGTATAAGGCTTATTTATGCAGGGTGTAGGTGTATTATATACGTCATTATACTATAAACTCGTCAGGCTCAACCTAAATTTAGGCAGGTAGTCATTGCGGCCCAAAGACCTAAAAATAGGTCCAAGTAGTTGCGGCCCAGACTTTCATTATGCAAAAAAATTACCTAAACGCTTACACTCAAATGTGATATTTGTATACAATGTAAATCTATGATTCATTCGGAAATGGCGTCAATATTCAAATCGTAATACGAGTTCGAAAATTAGGTTCTATTTTAGGTAGTTGGGTCTTAATACAACGATTTGAAAAACTTGAAAACCTATGTCTTAAAAATAGGTCTTTTGGCCTTCTAGGCATTGTTCTAAGCGACGTGCCGTGTTACAGGACGGCGCGCACTTTCCGCGACTATCTGTGCGACTTCGAGACGAGCAACAAGTGGCGCGAGCGCGTGCTTCTGAAGCGAGTTGATGGACGAGAGTACACCGATGACCAGGGTAAGTTCGTAACTAACGGTAAATTTGCCCGCTATCGTTTACAGCCTTACTGGACCAGAGTACAACAATAACCGGGGTGAGTTAGTACCTGATAGTAAACTCGCCCACTATCGTTTACAGCCTGACTGGACGAGAGTACACCGACGACCAGGATAAGTTAGTCTCGAAACTTGCCCGCTCTATAACGGCTGATTCAAATTATACTTGTTAGACGATATTTATTTAATGAAAACGCTGAAAAATACTACTACTAATTTATTTAATTTAATTCAAGTTTCAAAGGTCATAGCTAGATGTCGCTAATAAATCGAGTAATTATTATTATTTCTAGCCAATCCCATTGCTGAGCAAAGGCCTTCCCTCTATTTCTTTACGGTTACTAGGTTATTTGATAAGTTACTAAGTGTACGTTTTTTTCTTTTAGAAAAGATGGTAATGAGTAATGCACCTAATGATTGCAGGTTTCGACAAAGTCCTAGTGGATGTCCCGTGCACAACAGACAGGCTGTCAGTGTCGAAGATAGAAGACAACAACATATTCAGGCCGGACCGGATCAAGGAGCGACTTAAACTGCCTGAAGTGCAGGCACAGTTATTGACGTGAGTTGCTTTAGCTTTTTCCCAACTTCCCAATGGGAAGGTTGTGTTTTTTGGGTGTATGTATGTAAAGTATTTATGAATGTCCGATTATCTGTTTCATTGTTAACGCCTGTAGCTGAAATGTTAGCGGTTTTAGGGATTTTGGAGAAGAAGTTTGTGTGTCATCTTACTCCTTACGATATGCGATATTTAAATAAAACAGTTTGGTTTTTAATTTCATTGTTCATTTATTTTAATTATGCTCATATGTATGTAAGGTCTTTGTGTTACCACCTGTAAAACGTTTAAGGGATTTTGGAGTATAAGTTATCTCTAGTACATCTTACTTAATCCTTACGATATGCGATATTTAAATAAAACAGTTTGGTTTTTAATTTCATTGGTTATGTTATTTTTATTATGCTCAGTGCGGCTTGCTTGGTCGTGTCGATAACGCAGGTTAACTGACTACGGATACGGTCATAACCTGGATGGGTTTGCCTGTTAATGGCATTTATCTCATCCCGTTTCCGTGCTTCGCGAGGCACGTAAAGCCGGCTGCTATCACTAGTGGCAGTCGTTAAGCCATGTCGGAGGCTCTAAAAATGTCTGACACTGGGGTTGGCCAGTAGCCCCACAACCTCCACCAATCCGGACTAGGCCCCCGTTTGTGGAGTATCGTCTAACTTTCCCGAGGTATGGGAACCTGTGCCTCTGCATTGTAGACGATATGGGTTGTCAATGTTATGTTTCGAGTTTCTCTAAAGTTTATCTAAGTCTATCTCTCTACCTGTTCTCAGGAACGCACTGAAGCTAGTCAAATTGGGTGGAGCGGTGGTCTACTCCACATGCTCGCTGAGCCCCATACAGAACGACGGTGTCGTCCATATGGCGCTGAAGCACGCCTTCGAGTCGGCAGGAGTCGTTGCCGCCGTTAGGTTTGTATTTAATCCATTTATAGCCCCCAAAAGATACTGCATTCAGGGTAACCGACGGCCGGACGCCTAAACTAATCCACAGCTTATGTATCAATCAAGAGTTAGAGCCGTGCGGATGTTACTATTATTTTTAATATAATAGCAAGTTATAATGGTTACTTAAGTAATATGGACATTTCGCGAATGTCCTTGAATTAGCCAGTCACAGCGCCGTATTTGCGCTGCAGCGCATGCCGCTAGAACAAAATATTTAATGTGCGGTTATTTCAAACGGGTAATGAGATCTATTTAATTTATGAATGGAAAGTCGTGGCACAAAATACATAGATACAGAAGGTCCGCTCAATACGCTCACAAAAATCCTAAGCATATACATGATTATAGACGTAGCTTGCTTGTGGTCGTGGTATCCATTCAACTTGATTGTCGATGATTAAAAATAGTAAGTAAGAATCGCCTATGCTACCGCCAATGCTGACCCACATCAAAAACTTGACGTTAAGCACATATCAAACTGCTGTCCAAAGCTAGTGACTACTAAACTACGAAACGTCTTTTCAAATTCACAGTGTCGCTTTACAAAGCATTCGTCATTTAAAAAATAAGACAATAGTTGACCACCTAACAGAGATTGTTAAGTTCCACGACTGGAAAGATAACAGAGAAACTACACGGACCATTTTATTAACAAAATTGTGTAATCTTGAGTCAAGTCGATTCAAAAACTTTTTTTAGTTGATTGTTTGTTACCACGTTGTCAGAGGCATTCTGTCTTCATACACCTTTGAAACCTCTAATGGGACAAAAGCTCATTAAAGTATATTAGCATTTTGAAAACCCCATCTCTCCTCAGGATAACGCAATCCTCGATACTTTCCTCCTCGTACAAGAACACAGTAACGCCTGACTACGCCCGTGGAGGGGCACTTAAAGACGCTCCACGTGGTGGTTTGCTGCTGGAACTCAGAAAACGTAGCTGTCTCCCAAGTTAATCCTCTTCTTAGTATCGCTTATCTCGGAATCTGAATCACAGCTATTTCTCCATCACAAAAATAACGTTGAAACTATTCTAAAACGATAATAACTGTAAAATTTACTTAACAGTCGTGTGCTCGGAACTGAGTCCCGGCAACTAACCTCCTTGCACTTTTTAAATGTGCGTGCTAACAAAATTGTATTTACCTGTTATTTAAATGTTACCAATACATCCATAGCTAAAAATAAAGTACCATACAACCTGTTCCTATCATTTATCTTCCAGAGACCTAACACCGTCAATGGGGGCTCTGAGCAGCACCCTCCGACTGGCGCGCGACTCCATAGCGCCTAAATACGGCCAGTTGGTGTTGCCAGCGTTAGAAGCCAACTTCGGGCCCAGTTATATTGCCCGGTTGGTGAGAGTGAAGTGAAGGTCAGGAATGTGAGTGTCTTGAACTTGTATAGATAGATGGATATACTCTTTTATACACACACAAAAAGTAACATCAAAAAGTATAATATTAAAGTGGTGGTGATTATATAGATTGGTTTTTTGACTCTCGTAGATACTAAAGCAAACTTAAATAATCCATAAAGATGTTTATGGATATATTATATTCACGATTACGATACGATTAATACAAGTTGAGTTTTGTAAATAGTATTAATTTTATAAGTTATAATGTAAATATTAAATCTGTTAAATTTTTTAAATGCAATAAAAGTAAACTCAGATTACAGATCATACATTTTTATTTCACAAAAATATTATTTTAAGTACATACTAACATGAAGTGCCTAAATACGTTATCTTTTAAGCACATTTAGTAATATTTAGCTATAGGCCTATTTTTCAACTTATTTAATATAACTATACTTTATATATAATAAATTGACTTTATAAAAAAATTCAATTGCTACACAATTAATATAAATCGTTTAAAAATATGTCCTTATACATACTTCTATATAATAAATTCACGTATAAAATTCTGTCTAATATAATCAAACATTAAATTAAATGCATGTAATATAATTTCATCAATTTAGTTACTTAATACTGCAAATACTGCAATATTCTTTGTTAAATGATATACATTTTAATTGATAAAAACAGTCCTTATATTATTAAATCAAAAATGACAAATGCAATATAGTATAGTTTCAAAATGCCCCGAATACAAAACGAACTATGACCGTAAAAGCTTCTTTTAAAATTAGATTGTTTAATGCAGTCGAGGAAATGAATAATTTTCATAGGCATTTCTTGTTCACAAGAATAAGTTTGTTTCTTAGTCCGATATCTACCTACTATTATAGCATTTACTTTTACCCTCATTTGGTAAGCCCTTGGCATCATCTCACCTGATGGTAAGTGATGATGATGATGATGCCAAAAATGGAAGCGGGCTTACTAAGATTCCCCAACGCAATGGGGAACTGGCTATCTTATCTTCATGCCGGAACACATCAATGCTGTATGTAATAAGCAAGCACTTAGGAGCTTTCTTGGCTTCACCACAGCATATTAAATAATATTACACACACAGTGTAGACATTCCCTGTCGCTCTCTGGAGGCGACCTGACCCCCTGTGAGTACAATCAGGTGACGGGTCATACAGTCGTCACTCAGTTATCTCGCTCGCTCCTACGTGTTAGAAAGAGAGGTCATAATGGGTAAATAACTGTGATGATTTACATGAAGTATCCGGGGTGTGGCTCCATATACCGACCGTGGCACGGACGTATAACGGGAACCGTTTATAGGTACCTATTTACATAGCTGTCGAATTTTGAAACAATACAACGAACGCTTTGCGAGGTTCTCCATATATAAAGCTACCGCTAAGGTGGGATTTTTACAAATAAAACGAGGGTTCACGGGGTATTTGTAAGCGACATTTTAGGAAATATTCAGGAGATTATTTTAAAAAACTTATTTCGTAAAAAATAATCATTAATAATAAACTTCTTAGTATTCTTAATTTTTTAAATGAGTATTATTAAGAAGTATTTTTTATGAGGAATTTTGTAAGAAAGTAATTTTGAAAACAATCTCCTGAATATTTCCTAAAATGCCGCTTAATACAAATAACCCTCGAAAAGATACATTCCCAAAGAAAAAAATACGGCCAAGTGCGAGTCGGACTCGCGCACCGAGGGTTCCGTATAAATTCATAATCACACATGTCTTGAACTCTATATTTTTTATATTTGAGTTGACTGAATGAAAGGTAATTTACGGTTTACGATATGTGACGTATTAAAAAAAATCTACTTACTCGATCTCGTTCAAACCAATTTTCGGTGGAAATTTGCATGGTAATGTACATCATATATTGTTTCTAGTTTTATCATTCTCTTATTTTAGAAGTTACAGGGGGGGGGACACATATTTTACCACGTTGGAAGTGTCTCTCACGCAAACTATTCGGTTTAAAAAAAAAATATTAGAAACCTCAATATCATTTTTGAATACCTATCCATAGATACCCTACACGTATAGGTTTGATGAAAAAAATTTTTTGAGTTTCAGTTCTAAGTATGGGGAACCCCCAAAATTTATTGTTTTTTTTTTCTATTTTTGTGTGAAAATCTTAATGCTGCTCACAGAAAACATCTACTTACCAAGTTTCAACAGTATAGTTCTTATAGTTTCGGAAAAAAAGTGGCTGTGACATACGGACGGACAGACAGACATACAGACATATATGACGAATCCATAAGGGTTCGGTTCTTTGCCATTTGGCTACGGAACCCTAAAAATGATATTAGAAACCTCAATATCATTTTTGAAGACCTATCCATAGATACCCCACACGTATAGGTTTGATAAAAAAAATTTTTTGAGTTTCAGTTCTAAGTATGGGGAACACCAAAATTTGTTGTTTTATTTTTGTTTTTGTGTGAAAATCTTAATGCGGTTCACTTACCAACAATATCAGCTGGCCAATATAGGTTAGGAAACTTTAGTTTCGTGTGCAGATGTCCCCCAGTCAAGTTTTGTTCAGAGGTCTAATGTAAAATAATAAAAAACTACCTTTTTCATTCCAGTGGACTTGGTAAAGACAAGCAGGCATTTTACTTTCACATAGTTTGGTCGGCCCTTCCGGCGAAGCCTCAATTTATTCATAACTTTACTACGCGTTATAGTATCTGTGGCATAACTAACGACTCAATATTCAATTGTATGTAAATTAAATGTCTTTTCTGAATGTAAGGTTTGTATGACACGACACAAGAGAATTTAGAAATAATCAACTAATATTGCTTAATGAATAGGGTAAATATGTGTAAAAATGCATCTATGTGATTATCAGACATTCATACATTTTTATAATTAACTGTCATGATAGCCTCATTGCTGGCCAGACTTCATATAAAAGCTGTTTCGACTAACTACACAAAACAGTTAAAACTCAGCCACGTTACATTATTTGGCTGGCTTGTTCGGATCTAAGGAAATACTGATCGGTATAACTTTCATCATTTATCGAAGAAGTCATTCATTCTTTATTCCCATTGATTACTTAACGATTCCACATGGTTTAGAAATCTCTCTTCTCCTCGTTGTTCAAAGGCTTTGTTTCCACGCTCTCTTCCTTATCTTCCACGTTGTTCCACGGCTGCTGTTCACCAGACCCGAAGGTCGTATACGCCACTATCTCGATGATGTACAAAGCGATCGTTACGAAGAATATTACGCGCCATGCTGAGATTGTTTGCTGGAATATTGAAAAGTTTAATTAAAGTTAAAATACAGGGTTCTTTTTGGACCCCCCACCAAAACTTCACAGTGGCTTCTGTTCATGAAACTGAAAAACTTTTCCCAAGAACGAATGGTCAATTCCAAAAAAACTTTTTGAACATTCATACTAATTTGATCACGTGATCGGCCTACTTTGTATGGAGATGCTCAAAATTTCCATGGGGAAAGGTGTTCAGTTTCATGAATAGAAGCAACTGTGAAGTTTTGGTGGGGGGTCCAAAAATAACCCTGTAGAGATTTTTATGAATGTGTTTTTGATGGAGACGACAACGTACGTCAAATTAATTATCTTAATTGGTTGATTGATCGAAATAAACACATGAATGTTTTTATAAGAAAACTATGTAAGCAAATCTTATAAACGATAAGATCTAAAGAATGTTAATAAAACTTACATTGCCATCTGTGAGGACGCCTACAAATATCGGCACGACAATGCCTGGGATTGTTGCAACTGTGTTAGTCATAGCCATCAGAGTTCCTGTAAAAAAAATGTTTCGTTTGAATAGCTTTCTTCTTCTAGAAGAAATGGCTGGAAGAGATGGCAAGAAAGAGATGGCTGGATTGTGTGAAGAATGATATGAGTATGAAAGGAATGAGCACTGAGATGACGGCAAGAAGAGATCAATGGAAGAAGAAGACATGTTGCGCCGACCCCAAATAATTGGGAACAGGGAAGATGATGAATTGAAAATCTATTATAAGTTCGTTAACCCATAACTGCACACGATATTCTTACTTGCCAAATTCTTATTTTTGCCTTGTCTCCTGTTTTTTTTTAAATATACCTAAGCTTCTGATATTATAACAAAATTTACGTAGTACTCTTTGTCTGTGGAAACAGGGCAGGAAGACGATGAATTGAAAATCTATTATAAGTTCGTTAACCGATAACTGCACATGATATTCTTACTTGCCAAATTCTTATTTTTACCTTGTCTCCTGTTTTTTTTAAATATACCTAAGCTTCTGTTATTATAACAAAATTTACGTAGTCCTCTTTGTCTGAAGAGTTCTTTATTTCGAGTGTTTTCAATGATGATCCATTTTTGTAAGTATTTAACTCCACATTTCTCCTCACAATTTACACACCTGCAAAATTAGGCGCGATGTCAATATGGTTGGAGAGGAATCCGCAGAACATGCCGCCGATACAAGTAACACCGATCGCCATGAGTGCCACCGCCGCGCCGCGGTTGCAACCGATATAGCACAGCGACAGCAGACATACGGCTGGCACTACAGACGCTGAAATAACACAAGAGATCTTACGATGCAACTGAAAAAATAATTATTAAAGAAAACAATATTACAAAGTGGCCCTAAGTTGATCCCTTGAGGTACTCTCTATAGAAATATTGATAGCCTTTCTGCTTAACACATTCAATATTTACGCTTAAACTGTACTAACAATAAATATCATAAAAAAAAAGAAAAATATTTAAAAAAGTTATAATTTTGCACATGATTGGCGACCAATCGACATACGATTGAGAATCAAAGGCCTTACCAGAAACTAAAAAAATTCTTACCAAACAAAGTGCCAATTTTTCTAGCGATGGTTGTGGTAATGAGGGCTTTGGCTCGCAGCCAGTCCAGTGTCCTGCTGAGGGCGATGCTGAAGAACCACAGCGACAGGAACGGAAGAGCAGTTGTCACTGCATTCTGGAGATATTTATAATCTGTTAATATTGATTTAATTGGCAATTATAGCGTTCTTAAAGCATTTTTTGCTGTGTATGAAGAGAAAAAAAGTGTGTTTTCCTTAATAAAAACACTCTTTTTCATTGTGTCCGTGGAAGTAAAAAAAATGTCTAGATAGAAGCTCTATTTAGAATTGGGATTCACAGTTTTACCTGAAAAACAATATCTTACTGCAAACTTACCTCAGTCATGTTGAATTTCAGGACCTGTTTCATGTAGAAAGGCGTCTCTATTAGCAGCATGTACCAGCCCCAGTTGGAGCAAGTGTGCGCGACCAGGATCGCCAAGAATGCCGGGGACGTCAGCACTTTAGCCCAGGGTACTGGCAGTTTCTGGGGGGTAGAGTGAAGTGAACTATGACAATTCGGAGCAAGAAAATAACTGCTAACAATGATTTGATTTTGAAACCCACGATTAGTTCATTTGTCTCGCTTTCTGTTTAAAACAATAGGAAAATAAACGATTAGTGAACTTTGAGTGATGTATCAAGTGCCATTTGAAGATTTATCTTCGATACCCAGGAAGGATAAATAGAAAAGAAAAGCTGTTACCATTATACCTCGCCGCTTACATTTCAACATTTATCAATTATATGTTACCTTATGCTCGCTATGGTCACCAGCCTTCCCTCCTAGTGAGGTGACGATCATGTTTCGTTCCTCAACGCTGATAAGCGGCTGTTGTTGTGGCGAGTCCTGTACCAGGATCACCCACAGAACACACCAGAGACATGATAGTCCCCCCATCACGTAGAAAACGCTCTCCCAGCCTACGGGTCAAATCAATTGCATCTTAGGAATTAGCAAATAATTTGAGATGATCGTAGGTAATCTTTAGTTTCTTTTGTAAATTCTTACCCAAAGTAGCAGTAAGGACTCCTGCCATCAGCATTGACATAACGGTGCCCAGGGAAGTGCCGGCATAGACCAGGGCAGCCATCACGCTGCGTTCAGCAGGAGGCGCCCATTTAGACAGGAGTACGTGCATCGCTGGGAAAGTCACACCCTGGGGAAATTGAGTTTAAAGGTGGTGCTAAGAAAAGGAAGGGACTCATGAAAGATTTTACAAAACTAATCCACTTATGCTATTCATAGTCATGTAGGTTTTTAATTTTGTCTTTACAAAACACAGTTTGTCACTTTCATTTCATAGAATAGAGTGCTTTGTCTGTAAATTGTTTATCTTTTTTATGGAGCTAAAGATCTATTATTTTGTTACATGTTATTTTAAAAGTTTCTACCGCGATCATTTTCCTGATTTCTTTAAAAGATCATGATAAATTCTTCTACTCTCAAATAGTTCCTCGGAACACTGTCAGTATTGATTGAGAAAAAGACTAAAGTTTTAGTGCGGATCGTTATTATGTCGATGAAGACAACAGGCATTTGCGTTGGCTAAAGCTGTCGCACCGCTATCGGTTTATGCAGTCACAAGCGTATAGATATATTAACTACGAGAATAACATAAACTCATCTGCAGCTGCATCAACCATGTGAGAAGAATCTTGGTCAACGACAAAATCATCTTCAAACTCGGCCGAAGAACTGTAATAACGATACAGACTTCGATCGGAAATGACAACTCTAATGAACTTACCCCTCCGATCCCCTCTCCAATTCTCATGAAGACCACAGCCACGTAATGCGCCTCTGCCATGACGGGAGTAAGCAACGTGCAGACCACGTTTATGGTAACACTGAAGAACATCACCCATTTCGCTGAGAACAGTTCCGCGACTCTGGCACCTGAACGCAAATGAATCTGTGATATAAATCTTGTTTCTAAAATATATATTTGATAATTTTTGTCTTGTTTGTTTCAGCAGATCGTTTGTGTGCTTCCGCCCAGGATTACGAACATTTTAGACATTGAAAAAGAAGTTTTCCTTGTGTGCGTAATTGCCTGGTGCCTACACTATTTTTCATAAAATCCTGTTAGGTATATAATATTTTATCATATTCAAGATTTCAACTTATTAATTCTTATTGTTCTCTTTAAAACTGAAACTTCATTCAAATGGCACTTACCTGGTATTTGAGAGATGAAGTACCCCCAGAAATAGCAGCTGAGGACGATCCCCTGTACGTCTGACGGCCAATCAAATGGTCCTTCCAATTCCTGGAATAAAACGCTTCATTTCATTTTATAATCTTACTTCTTACAACTCGCTTTATATCCATCCTAACAACTCGCTTTAGATCCATCCACGATTACAACACAAAGCATTCTTGTTTTGCGTGGGACGATATTGATTGCTTTGTTCCCATTACTTGTTACAAATTACTTGTTCTTTACTGGTGATAGCCAGAAATTACCACACTTTAAAGCTTTATATTGTTCGATGTTCAAAAAATTCAAAATTCAAAAATTTTCTAGCCAAATGTGGGTTTCTAATCATAGCAGCGGACAACCCAAAAAAGATCTCATATTTTGATAAGTTCAAAGAACTCAGACATCATTTGAATACATACATAATTATATACGAAAACTAGATAATCAGTTAATCAGAGAGCATTATCGCTATGCGGGTGCGTACCGTCTACCATACCAATATATCGATCCAAACTACCAATTGTATTTGATATGAAAGCGTCTTGAACGAAGTCTTATTCGTTTATTTGAACATTGTTGAATCATACTCGTAAGTATTGGTTCGACATTTCATTGTCTTTCAAAATTCATGCGCATTTACTACCGATATTCATGAATCATAATCACGAACTCAAAATTTTTGAACTTAAGTACCCGTAATTTTACAGTATCCAGATTATTTCAGGTTTTGGAGTTGTTCCAAGATTTTATCGAGTTTTACGATTAAGTCAAACGCAGACGTAATAATGAATCCACTCCAAAAATAACAGTTTTTAACCGCTCTTGCATACCTCTAATAATTAATGATATTACTCGGCATTCTGTCTATGTTAACTTTTATTTGACCGACTGATGAGAACCTAAAATCTGGTGGATTAATTATAATTAGTCACCCACATATAAATCGTAAGAGCTTTTTAAAAATTGTATTTGTTAAGAACACAGCACACATGTTGTTAAATCATCATATCTGACTGAACTGATGACTGGACAGGTGACAAGTGGACACATCGCGTCACGCACAAACCTGTATACGTAAAAAGGGTTAAGTGGAACCATAGCGAAACAAGTAGGGGCAATGTTTAGTTAGACAAATACAATTTTATTGGATCTTCGCAAAGTTACTGATCAAATAGGGCAGAAGTCACTAAGGAGGTGGCCGTTGTCATAGGTCAAACGATCGCTGGTTGCCTGACTCCTTAGTTGAAGCCCTTTTTACGGTTCCGTAGCCAAATGGCAAAAAACGGAACCCTTATGGATTCGTCATGTCTGTCTGTCTGTCCGTCCGTATGTTACAGCCACTTTTTTTCCGAAACTATAAGAACTATACTGTTGAAACTTGGTAAGTAGATATATTCTGTGAACCGCATTAAGATTTTCACACAAAAATAGAAAAAAAAACAATAAATATTGGGGGTTCCCCATACTTAGAACTGAAACTCAAATTTTTTTTTTCATCAAACCTATACGTGTGGATCTATGGATAGGTCTTCAAAAATGATATTGAGGTTTCTAATATCATTTTTTTCTAAACCGAATAGTTTGCGCGAGAGACACTTCCAAAGTGGCAAAATGGTGTCCCCCGTATCTTCAAAAATAAGAGAATGATAAAACTAGAATAAATATATGATGTACATTACCATGCAAACTTCCACCGAAAATTGGTTTGAACGAGATCTAGTAAGTAGTTTTTTTTAATACGTCATAAATCGTAAACCGCTAATTACCTTTCATTCAATCAACTCAAATATAAAATATATAGAGTTCAAGACATGTGTGATTATGAATTTATACGGAAACCTCGGTGCGCGAGTCCGACTCGCACTTGGCCGTTTTTTTTAATATAACTAAATCTAATCGGACTAGTGATTATTCAATCATAATTCAACTCAATGCGAGTGTGCGAGTTCGAGTATAGGAACTTACAGCTTTATTAAATGACAGGGTAATGATGGGTCAATCAATTCACAAACGGAATCAACTACGCTAACAAACAATAAAGACGACTCGTTCTAATTTAGTAGCGAGTGTTTGATGTACTATCAATCACAAATTGAAAACAGGACAATTTTCAATTTAAGTCATAAATACCTCAGTCTCATAAATATGTATGCAATTCTAATAAGTAGGAACGTATTGTGTATTTATTGAATGTTTTCGCATATTGTCCCCAATTTCGTTATTGTGTTGATTGTCTTGTAAGTATTATTATAGAATAGAATAGAATAAATCTTTATTTGGCATACTTACAAACAAATATATTATTATTATTTTTATTATTCATTATTTTTATTACTTACACATACATATGTTCGATAATGTTTCGATAATTTTGTGTTACATTCGTAACTAGAATGAAACATCTAGTATAAGTAAATCA
Organism: Coleophora deauratella; assembly: GCA_958295455.1. Taxonomy (NCBI): domain Eukaryota; kingdom Metazoa; phylum Arthropoda; class Insecta; order Lepidoptera; family Coleophoridae; genus Coleophora; species Coleophora deauratella. The sequence goes on along the minus strand of OY282406.1, from coordinate 11,984,826 downwards.
ATAATTATTTAAGATACCTTGTCATGATGTTTTCGATTCGATAACTTTTTATCGATTTCAAAGATTCACAATTTCACCCTTTCGTCACTTATCTCGTTTTTTTTATCTGGACCAGTGTCTGGGTCAATTGTAATTTAGCTTTTCGTGTTTTCTATCGCAGGAGCAAGGTAGCAGCTCGAAGTTGGTCCTTCGAGTACCTACTCTTGTCAATATAATTTTTTTTTTTTCAGTTTACTTATTTCGATCTACACACTACTAAGAATCCTTTGCTTTGTTTCTGTGGACGAGTTATATCCGTGGAGCTACCGACGACGGTAGGTACACAACGCACCGCAGTCTTATTCCCCGTTGAGCCCCCACTGTGATCGCATTCCAACTCCCCAGTGTGGTTGAGTGCTACTGCGACAACCACGTCGTTCTCATGGGCTTTCTCACTGGCCAGCTTGATAGCAGTGTGGTTCAGCATGCCGACCATAGCCACGGACAGGTTGACCTTCAGACCGTAGACAATGGCCATGGCGACAGAGCCGAGGACCGCGAGGATGTAGCGCGCTGGGACTACGCCTGAAAGGAAAGTGGATCAACTGATTAAGATAGTTGTAAAAACACATCCAAACTCCTAACTGACTCATCAACGAACTACTGAAGCTAGAAGTAAGAATTTGGAGTTGGAATAATAAGAGAGGTTGAAATAGGGGATTAAAGTTTGTAAAGAGTTAGCTTTTCCTTCAGTCGATACCCCTTTAAAGTGGTTTAGTTTTGTATAGTTCGCGATCTTTTATTTTCTCAACTTTATTTACTTTTCCCACGATTTCAATATAAACACTCCGCCGCTAGTTACGTATATGTAATGGTACCTATACAAAGCATCCTGATTCCGAACCGAAATATCATTCATTCATATCACAAAAGTAAGATAAAAGTACAGCTGGCCATCATGCAATGCATGCAATTTTTAGACCCTCAATGAGTTCATGAAATCTATAAACAAATACCAAACTAAATGACGATAGAGATAGTTTTTATTTGAATCGCCGAAGCTTTTAACTATCTCAAAAGCTGGTCATTGTTTACCACGGAACTTTAAAAGTTCAAAGAACTTTGTCACGCATCCGTACACACAACAGGTTATCCAGATTTACAAGTGTTTTACATCGTAAATGTTTAAAATAAAATGATCAAAACCAAATTCAACTCTGTGGACTTGAAATAACGATTCGCTGCATTGGAAATAACGATCCTTAGATTAGAAACTGCTAACTTATGTTTATTGTAAGCAAAGTAAGCGAGCAAGAACACGTACGTTTGTTTTGAAAACTGGATTTACAAGTAAGATTGTCGGCGTTTCGTCCTCCAAGGTACTTGGCCTTCATGGTTTTATTGTTGTTGCTAAGTTTAGTTTGCTTTTAATAGACATGAGCGCTTGTTTCTGTTTGGGTATGTATCAATCGCTCGTCTGTGAACTGCGTTAGGGAGTTGGTTGATCTCTTTAGAAAATATACTGGGGGGGAGGGGGGTTCACGGCCCCGCGCTATTTGAAAAATCAATTTGCTTTAAACAAAAGCAAAAGTCAAATAAACTACACACGTACAATTCATTATAGACAAGTATCGCCTCTAACGCAGTAAATTTATGAGTAGGTTTAAACTATTTTAAAGTTTTAAACTATGTGCACTAATACGAGGTACGTTACAAAATTGTTATAGATACGAGTACCTATACCTACACCTTAAAAATCTTATTGAAGATTTTTTGTTCAGACTACTAACAGTAAATAAGTAATTTATTGATAAATGTATAATGAAAGAGGAAAAAAATGTACCTAGTTAAGTACTTACTTATGATATTTAAAATCTAACCTTTATTTGTTCTTAATTATTTTACTCATTGGTAATTAACTTATCGTGTGGTCGGTCGTTAAAACTTAACACATAGGCAGGCAGCTGGGGCAGAGTAGGTACGTCGAAAGTATGTAAAACCCGTTTAGATTATAAGTAGTAAAATTATCTACTATCTTATTTAGCTTGTCGCCTGATAATTAGGTAGGTGTTATATTATTAATGTATTTTCTTAATATTAAAATCATCACCCTTCTATTTGCTTCGCCGTAGTCGGGTAATAAAATAAACAGTTAACACGGAAATGAGGAATCGCACGTCACGCTGACGTTGAAAAACCGCGTCATGGAGACTCACGGGCGTAGCCAAGGGGGGGGTTTTGGGGGTTCAAACCCCCCCCGAAAAGTTCAAAATATTCGAAGATGGCGAGTATAAAAACTCTTCGGGCTGCCACCCGTCGCCGCCGATTTTATCATTCGAATTTTAGCATTCGGTTACTTTCGTATGTTTTCGTGCCGTACCCCGAACCGCACTTATTGCGCTCAGTCAGTTTGGCTGTTGTCACTAGTGGAACATAAACTACAGTGAACACAGTTATTTTGTATTTGTTTGATTGATTATTCATTGCGCTGTGATTTCACTTCAAGTAACTTACCTACTTGCCTTAATAACGTGCGTAAGTAAATTCATAGTATGCCTACCTACCATCTTTCAATAGAATCCGGCAATAATGTAAACAAACCAACGATTGTTACTCCCTAGTTACTTACAATTGAATATTAATCCTGATCATATTCACATCTCAATGAACCAATTGTTCTTATTACAATATGTAATTTCGACACCAAATAACTTCTTTATGGTAGTTATTTTAATAAAAGTACTTGGACGATGAAATTTTTCATAATTTGTAAAACTGACAAGCGTAGGTTAAATTAGACTGGACGGTCAACATATTTGTATGAAACCATCGCGACCCACCATTAAAGTTTGACCTCTGCCCGAGAAGAGTTATTTACCTATTATTTGAGGTCTTCCAGTGGCGATGACGATAAGACTACCATGAAATAAACGCACACTTGATACTTACTACTTTGGAAAATTAAAACTGTAATATAAATTAAATCATTTCATACTAACACATTCACTCTTGTTGACCGTTTATAACACCATATTAACACTATCGGTTATCAGCATTAGGTGTATATAGGGTGACTTTAAATTAGTTCGTGATACTTAAGACTGCATGTACTCATGATAACAAACAACTTTTCCTAAAGAAACCATAGTGAAACCGCAAAAAAAATGTTGGACTCTCCATACAAGTCAAATTAGTATGAAGAGTCCAAAATTTTTTTGCGATTTGACTATAGGTTCCTTTTTTTTTAGTTGTTTGTTATCACAAGTACTTGCATAAACTTTCATATCAGAACTAATTTAAAATCACCTATATGTAGGCAGGCGCGGATCCAGGATTTCGTTTAGGGGGGGAGGAGCAAATTTTCAGTGTACCCGTATTTTTTTGAATAGTTAAGAAATGCCTCTATTTATCTGCATTTTATAGAAGTTTTAGTACTTCGGTCAGGCTTCACGGGGGGGGGGGGGGGGGGGGCAATTGCGCCCATTGCCCCCCTGGATCCGCGCCTGTATGTAAGTATATCGCTATTGTGTCAACTATAAAGAAAATGTAAGTAAAAGCATAAAGTATACGTAACCTACATCGAGAAAACATCAAAACAACTCTGTTTAACTTTTTAATTTACGACAAGATGCGAATGTGACCTCTGAAAACAGTTCAAGGACACTGATAAAGATATCAGTCCTACAAGAGCTTTATGAATGTCGATAAAAATAGATGGCGGCAAAGCTGAAGAAAATACATATTTTTAATCTCAGATTAAGTAAAATCCTTAAGTATAATATATTAATAATAATATACTTATTTTTAGTTAGTATTACCTAGTTACGTATCATTTTAATTTAATTCAGTACTAATAAAATACTGAAATCATCCTAACATAGGGTACGCAATTGTTAACGTTACTTTAATTACAGTTATAAACTTTAAAACAACGACTTTTGAAACAAACTCTTCTAAGGACCTACACAAAAATCTGTTAAATAGTTACCTTTAACAAACAATAAAAATAAAAAAAACTTACGTCCTAGCACATTTCCTTTAGCTGGCACATCCATTTTCAAAGTTTTTCATTAATCAACACAGTTTTGCACAAATTCAGTATCCTTTGATAACTTTGTAACTTTTATTTATTTTTCCTTTAGGAAGTTAGAACCGTTTCACGTTAAAACAGAACGCGGAACATGCACTAGCATGATGAAATTCTCTCGCCACACTTGCAATGTGTATGTGTAAGTATTTATTTCTTTCTTTTATATTATTGCTGTAACGTGCAGCCGGTCACACACATGCCGGTTAGGTGCGCTTCTGGTATGGCGATCGCCCGCGCCGCGCCGGTGGCAGGCGGGCGCGCGAAGCCCATTTGAGCTTTCGCGTTTCCAAGGTGACCTTCAAGCAAAGGGATCAATGAAATCGGGAAAACTTGTGACATCCGCTTTCCACTTTAACATTGCGCAACAAGTTGTTCCGAAATTACTGCATTTTATTTCAGTGTATTATAGGTATGTTGTGGTTAGGAATTCGAGAAATGTTATTTTGTTTTTTTTTTCGCTTTCAACCATTCGGTACGCGACGAAGTAGAGCTTTTTAATTATAGATTTCCCGCCTGAGTTTATAGCGACATCTACAACATTTCAGATAAACTGAAAGTTGTTGTGCTTTAATGATTTTCTGCTAGATGTCGCTGTACAATACAATATTTACTTGATAATTTCTAATTTTCAGGATACCAATAAATATAATTCCTAATTTGTTAGTTATTGGATACCTGATTTATAGCTATGCGTAAATACATGTAAACGCACGAACTCCGGATGGAAATGTACTTCCTCCTTCCTCCCAGCCCGCCCTCATGGGTAAATTGGGTAGGTAAAGCATGGGCAAAAAATGTACATGGGTGGGCATGACTTTGACATTTGTTTGACGCCACAAACCAGTGTTACCCACCCAAATTAAAAACACTATGTTGTGAACTTCAGGCGAACTTGTGTCGGAACTTCGGAAGGAAAATACTAAACTGGTAACTAGTAATAATAAAGTCATGCGTGAAACGTAAAGTAAAATCGTAAAAAGAATTGAGCATTCATATTTCCTTATAAGTGCTAACTTAATTCAAAATTGTTTTGCCTAAGGATTTTTCTATAAATTATGTAATTTTGATTTTATTTATTATAAAATCGTCAAAAGGACAAAAATATATAAGATAGGTAAGACGGGCTGTTCGGGGAGGGAGTTCGGACAAGTCTTATTTTTCTTACATGTGGGCGGGGTGTTCTAGACTGTTCTTACGAAATATCACAAAAGTAATCAAAATGAAGGGTCCACTGCAATAATGATGAATGTCTAAAATGATTTTAATTCTAATTAAGTGCGTCATTCATAATTTTTTCACCATTTGTAAGCTTAAAACCAAATGAAGAGTACAGTTGCCCGCAGATATATCTGAACCCCCAAGTTTTAAAACGTAATTCGCACTTTGCTTTGAAACGCCCTCTATCGCAATTTCTAACTAGTAGATGTTTGCGTGTGCCTGCGTGAAAACTTATTCCGAATTACTTGCTCGGCTGTGGCACTGCTGGAACTTTTTGTATTTCTATTTCAAATTATAGAAAATCTGATTTATGAACAGTAATAGATATAAAGAACAAAATACATTTAACCATGCTAGGATTCGAATTCCCGACCTCTGGCTTGTTAAGCAGGTGCTTACCAAGATGGGTTATTGTCTAGCCAGGTTCAATGTTGAAATTTGTCATCATACTCATCATACTTTCTATGCCTATGACGCAGTCATGACATCTTCGTCAAGGCAGACTGTATAATAATGCATTGAAGATTATAGTGAGGGTAATTTACCAGAATTATGTTTGACAACTAATGTGTGATATTTATCTACCTACCTCGAATAGATAGACTCTAGCCAGTGACAAGATTATCGTTCACCTCGACAGCTAGTTCATTGAGTTGTTTTGAGTTTCAAGTTTAATATCTTCCAGTTATTATTAAACAGACTTTTTAAAAGCTTAAATAATAGTGTATTGGGAATAAAACCTTCTGTGGTTTATAGTATTTCCAGATGATAAGGTGTCGCGGTAAGTAGAAATTATAAATATTTGTTTTAGAATATATTATTATAATAAAATAGCTAATTGTTTCGTGAAACATGTTCTTTTGATAGAATTAATATGTATAGATATATCTTTTCCAGAAAATCACAGTTCGTTTGTGGATTAAGACATATCAAGAACTGGTGACGTGAAGCGTAACCGCCCCGGCCGCGGCCCGCAAGCGATGGCATACCTATACAGATGCTTCTGGCCTTCACCGTGAGATCACACAGAAGAATTGAAAACGACTAATTCAACTGCCGTTACATATAATACATCATTGGAAAGAATGAGGAGACATTTACATGTAGCTGGGATCCACAATTATAAGCCGGCAAAAAAATAGAACTAACCGAAGCTCATCGTCAAGCCAGAATAAGATTCGAAGCAAATTATCTTAATTTTGATTTAGAGAATGTGTTTTATAATTTAAATTTAATTACAGATAATGAGTATATATAGTTATATAAATATTAGAATATAGTTATATAAATATTATATAGTTAAATAGTCATATATACAGATAACATAATAAACTATTATTTGTAAAGAGAATAAAATCATCCTATGACAAATAACTTGAGAGATATAAATTGTTACTTAATATAGGTTCTCTTAATTAAAAAATACCTAATCATAGTTTGAGTTTATTCAGAAATATAGGTATTCATTTTCTAAAATAGATAAAAATAAAATCTTTGGATATTTATTTGTTTTTTTATTGTTTTAAACTCTGTTATTAACATTTAACATAAAGTCACAGAATGACAAAATTAGCATTTATTTCAAAAAACGTAAAAGAGACCCCGGGACTCGAACTCGTTCCTCTCAATTTCATTTCAAGTCCGTTTACTAAATGAGCCATATCGACGGCTGTTGTAAGGTTGAAATAAAGATATGTATGGTACCGTAGCAGCTGTTCCTTCGTAAACTAATCAATAGATGGCATAACCGAGAAAACATCCATCGTTATACATATATTTCCTTTAACCGAAGGTTCTCGTTTGCGTGTTGCGTTTTTGGTTGTTACGTCGTTATAGATACTGAGGGGGGGTTCAGATATATCTGTGGGCGACTGTACACTTCAATAATGATGAATGTCCTTTTTCTTCATTGTTTTAAGATAATTTGGTTTTAAGTTTACAAATGGTGAAAAAATTATGGATGACGCACTTAATTAGAATTAAAATCATTTTAGACATTCATCATTATTGCAGTGGACCCTTCAAATATAAAATCATAAAATGCGCACAGTCTAGAATAGCTAGTCACTAGCTGATTTACCAAATCACAGTTCGTTTATGGCGCGGATCCAGGATTTCGTTCAGGGGTAGGCAAATTTTCAGTGTACCTGTATTTATGAAGCGGTCAATGGTATTAGACCATCAATATAAAAAGTCGCGAGCGTAGCGAGCGCGAAATATTTTGAATAGTTAAGAAATACCTCTATTAATTTGCACTTCATAAAAGTTTTAGTATTTCTGTCAAACTTTGGGGGGGGGGGGGGGCAATTACACCCATTGCCTCCCTCTGGATCCACGCCTGAGTTCGTTTGTAAAAAATTTGATGATTAATGTAAATTTTTGAGTGTGACGTACTTACAGCAGCGTTTTATGGCTACTGATAGCAACCATTCTGTACTTTTTTTCTCACACTTACGGTATTTATATTAGGCTATTTTGTCATATGTTATATGTATGTCGTTATCATATTAAAATTTTGGCAATATCATTTTGAAACTAAATTAAAATGAAAATCTTTAATTTAACTGTCTGAAAAAAAAATAAGGTGTGATAATAGGTTGGCTTTTACCCATCAAACTGAACAACTTTTGTTCTACAACTTTGTTCAAATCGCAAAATTTTTTTTGGACTTTTCATACAAATCGATCAGCTGGCGAACCAAGTTTGTATGAAAAGACCGATTTAAAAAAAGTTGTAGAACAAAAGTTGTTCAGTTTGATGGGTAAAAGCCAACCTTGAAGTATTATCACACCTTTCTGTTACATCCTGTATATATTTTTTTTATTGTATATATTTTTTTTAAACTCAGTGTGTTTTTTATTTAAGTAGATGCTTTACACATGCTTTTAAATTTTCAATTTTTACGTTACTGCCAGCGTAGAATTGTATGTAATGTAACGCACTTACGCTCCTGCTCACCTGCGTTTGTGACTTTATATGTAATATTATGTATTATGAGTAAAGTTGTAAAACAGCGGTTGTTATCGGGTAGTTATCCAAAACAGCCGATAATAACGTATAAACAGCGGCTGACAACCGGCTGCTTATCCGACTCAATACAAAAATTTTCGGGGCGAAATTTTTTTTGTTCGCAACCCCCCTTTTTTATTGTTGTATCGAGTAGGGGTCACTTAGGGGAACACTTTTGGTCATGCAAAGGTTTTTCGTAGGATCAACCGTTTGCGGAAAAAAACAGGTCCGAAGTTGTGCGTTTATAAATGGGAAATTGTTTGCAATCCCCTTTTTATCGTCGTATCGAGAAAGGGTACTACTACACTACCACCATCACCACCACTGCCACCACTACCACCACTACTGCCACCACTACCACCAACACCACCGTCACTACCACCACTACCGCTACTACCACCACCACCGCTACCACTACCACCACCACCACCCCCATGACCACTACCATTACCACTTATACCACTACCACCACCACTCCCACCACTACTACCACCACTACTACCACTACTACCACCAGATCACCACTACCACCACCACCACCACTACCACCACCACCCTCACCACCACTACCACCACCGATACCACTACCACCACCACCACTACTAGAGATGCGCTGAATGTTCGGACGAATATTCGTATTCGGCATATTCGACGACTTTTTTAACGTTCGTATTCGGCGGAATATTCGGTTAGTTTGCTGAATAATTCGGTATGTATTGAAAGTATGTAGGTAAACAAAAATAATTACTTAGGACATAAAACGGATTCAATAAAAAATAATGACATGTTTTCAACCGTAGACTGCCGCTGTTTATGGGTGATCACCGTAGTCAGCAAAAAAAGCGGCTGGTTACCGGCTGACTGACTACGATAACAACCGGCTTCACATCTATAATTATGAGTCATAACTTAAGACATAGTCATAATTGGATCATAATTTATGACCCGATTATGACCAAATTATGACGGTATATCTTTAGATGCTACATTGCAATGGGGTCCACATATAGAAACTTTAGCGGGAATGCTTAGTTCAGCTGCTTATACCGTCAAAAAAATTAGGCAGTTAACAGATGTAGATGTCGTGGCCAGATCATAGAATTGATCACTTCATGATGTGGCCGACCATTTCATGAAATGGTCGTATTTCATGAAATGGAAAATATCCGCTGATCACATCATGATATGGTCTGGTCAGATCAATGAATACATCAACGTTTGACGATATACAGCTAAACGCACGGCTATTTCATGAAATGGTCAAGCATTAGTGATCATATCGTAAAATAGTTACAGTATCCACCGTTAGGGGCGCTGATATCCTTTTGTATTTGTGATGCATCATGGCGGCGTACAATTAATAATGAAAAAAGGCTATTTATAATGCGAAAATTGAAGATAAAATAGAAGTTAAATGTCGTTACGACACTAAACTAAATAATTGTTGTAAACTCGATCAAAAAACGAGCCCAACGTTGCAGTTCCTTGCTTTCTTCCTTCCGAGCAAAACCTTGAAGTTTGGAAAGTATTTCATAGGTTAGTAGATATCAGTCTTAAAATCTAAGTATTAAAAATGTATAATTTATCTGTTAACCAAGATTACTCAGATTTAAAGAATGCCAGTAACTTTTCAACGTATTTTCAATTTTTTTTAAACCTTTGATGTCATGGAAACCCTACATTAATGATATGGCCAATCGTGGATGGACATATCATTAAACGTTGACGTTTAAACGATAATTAGCTGGCCATTTCATGAAATACGATCATTTCATGAAATGGTCGGCCACATCATGAAATGATCAATTCTATGATCTGGCCACGACATAGACACTGCACGGCTAGTGTATTTTAGTTATTTCCATAGTATTATGTCTTACGGAATTTTACTTTGGGGACATGCAGCTGATATTGAAACTATTTTCGTTTTACAAAAAAAGGCAATTCGCACAATCTATCAGATGCGATCCCGCGAGTCGTTGAGGGATAAGTTTAAGGAAATTAATATTTTAACGGTTGCTAGTCAATTCATATATGAGAACATTATGTACGTCCGCAAGAATCTGCATTTGTTTCGTAAAAACAGTGACAGGCATGATTTATACCTAAGGAATATAAATAACATTGATATTGCCTATTCGAGACTGAGCAAAGTTAAAAAGTCGTTTGTGGAGCAATGTGTACGATTCTATAGGTAATAAAATACCAGAACATGTAACAAATCTGCCTGAAAACAAATTCAAAACGCATGTAAAAAAATGTCTGTGCTCAAAAGGTTATTATAAGATAATAGATTATGTGAATGACAAAGACATTAGGAAATGTATTGCTCTTCCTGATAACTGTATTGTTGATAACAAACATTGTATTAGTAATTAAGTATTATTTTAAAAAATGTGTTGAAGCGAGTTTCTTTTGGGCTCGACGTTTCTTCTCGCTTCGGAAACACTTCCCGAAACGTTGAGTGTACAAGTTCCGCGTGGTAGGAACTTTGTACTAGGTAGAAAAAAAAGACGATTTAAAAGTATGTGCAAAACATCTACTTAAATAAAAAATATTTTGAATTTTTTTTTTAACTGTGTCTTAGACTTTTATAACGAAGTGCTAGATTCTGCGCAAAATGAAATGCAATGCTGGCAACACTCACAGATCTAAGCAATGCGTCAAATGCGTGGTGCGTGTTTATTTCGTATTTCTGCAAATTGTTTTTGCGATGTTATGAAATAGTCGGCGGTTACATTATCAGTATAACTCTTGTGGTTAATACTCGCGACGTGATAAACGGTCTGACGAACATTTTTATGGAGTGGTTAGTGGTGCGCGCGAAAACGTCGTAGTATGTGACCGTGTGGCGTTGTTGTGAATTTGGCGTTGGATCTCATTTCTGTGTTGATGCTGGCTGAAAATAAATAAGCATGGCTGAAGTGGCGGCCACGATAGTGCGGGAAGGCTGGCTGCAGAAGCGCAGTCAGCATATTGGGGATTGGCGGGACCGATACTTCATACTGTTTGATAATGGGGATCTCCTCGGGTTCAGGACCCAACCTGACAGAGGACATTATCGGAACCCTTTGAATGAGTTTACAGTGCGTGACTGTCAGATCATGGCAGTAGACAGGCCCAGGCCATACTCGTTTACCATACGTGGGACGCAGGTGTCAACAAACGCTGCAATTGAACGGAACTTCTCAGTGCATACTGAGAGAGAACGGTGAGTTTAATTTTATAAGTTTCATTGTTAGCCTGCTTTTTACTTTGGCATAATTATCGCCTCCAAGAGTACTAGCCAGTACTGGATTAAAATTAGGGATGCATCGATACGCCTTTTTGTCGATACAATACCGATACCGATACTCTTATAAAAATATCGGCGATACTGATACCGATATACTTGGTAAATTTAAATGAAGGTTAAATAAATAAAACACAACTTTCTAAAATTAATGTAAAAATTACACATACATGAGATTATTAGTTATTGAAATTAATAATTACGATTAATATGTATTGTTAGTAATTAAAGTTAACAGTAATAATATTTTTGTTTAAAGAGTATTCTTAAGTGTTATGGAGACGGCAGACAGGTGATTTCGCAGGTCTGTTTGAATAAGACCTGCAGTGGTAAATAGTCTCTCAGATGCGACAGAACTCAATTGGGAACTAAAGTACTTTTGCATAATTTTTTTTCTGGTTTGAGTATAAGACGTCATTGCGCCAAAAAAAGGAGATCTGCGTCTCTCCATATGGACCTCTCACACCACTGGTCCCTGTAGTCTGAGTAAATAAAGAAAAATAAATAACTTACGAAATCAACAGCGTACATTATATTAGGAGTCCTTAGGTACCTGTCAACTTCTTTTTTGAGAGAATTACAGCTCAGAGTGGACAGAGGCTCATCTTCCTCGGACTCTATATAAGTATCGTTGTATCGGGAATAAAAATATCGCCGATGCCGATACATCGGCAACTCCGAAGTATCGCCGATATATCGGTATCGGTATCGGATGCATCCCTAATTAAAATACTTATGCAGGGTTATAAACAAAATTACATAAATATATTACTAGTAAGAACTTTACACTGTCTTATACTCAGGTGTGTTTTACAGTTTTCTGTAAGTTTCTAAATTATTAAAATTTTTGATTAAAATTTTAAAATTTTGTTGAACAGGAGTTTGCAACTACTTATCCAGTGATAATTGGTAGCATTACATGATCCTAAATCAGAGGAAATCCTCAAATTGTTAGTAACATGTTAGTGCCATTAACATTTTTTGTCCTTTTTTCTATGGCATAGGTGGCAAACGAGCAGACAGATCACCTGATGGTAAGCGATATTGTCTAAGTGACAACTACAAGCCTTAAATAAAATAAAAATAAGCATAAATTAGTGTGTAAGCTAATTTGTTAAGCTTATTTATGCTGATATTGTTGTGGTGCTTTGCTGTTAAACAATTCTACAATAAAATTATTTCAGCCAAACATATACTAAAAAAATCTTGATCTTGATTATAAAAAGGCAGTACTGATAATATTGTTCATTGCTGTTTAAACAGTTCTATAGAAAACAATAAGAGAAAACAAATGGTTTGTTCAATAAAGCTTTCAGCTTTTCTTTTAAAAAATATTTATGCAATAGTAAGCATTTTTTTGTTCTTTTTGTAAATGTATTCAGGTACCTATTAAAATAAATTTTATATTGTAATTATACGCTGTGCACACTTTTTCGCGAATTCCTTACAATCATTATAGCTATGTTTGTGAAAATAAATCAAAAACTTATTTTTGTATAGAAGGTATCAGAACCAGATTATTCCCAGAGTAACCAACTATCTAGTGTACTAGGTTATATGTATAAAAATATGGTATTGTACAAAGTGTCATCAAAATCGTTGGAGCCATTTTTGAGCAAAAAAATTAGAAGTGTTTTTTACTATGATGGCAACCCTAAAAAATGGTGTTATTAAAAAGAACAGCTGGAGATCGTTAACAACCCATAATGTCCCCACTGCAGGGGCATGGGTCGCTTCCCATAATTCGGGAAGGTTAGGCCATACTCCACACACGGGGGCCAAGTCCGGATTGGTGGAGGTTGTGGGGCTAGTGGCCAACCCCAGTGTCAGAAGTTTTCAAGCTGCCTAAAGGCCTCCGACATGGCTTAACGACTGCCATCTAATGATAGCAACCGGCACCAATGGCTTAACGTGCCTTGCAAAGCACGGAAGCGGTTGAGACATATGCCACTAACAGTTAAACCCATCCAGGTTATGACCGTGTCTGTAGTCAGTTAATCCACCTGCCTTTCCATATCCCTGCTCCAAATGTGGAAAAATATGTTGCTCCCGTATTGGCCTATACATACAGTCACCAAAAAAGATGCCTTGCAGCAAACTACCACTACCATGTAAATAGCATCTGTAATAACATGCCTTTTGATTCTATGGGGTAATAGTAATGCATTTTTTTATTAAAAGTAAGTAATTGTTTCTGTATTCCATCAGGAATCAATTTTCAGTTATTTTTATACCCTGTTATATAATTTGGAAGAGATTTCTTAATAGCAATAAGATCGCTTACCTGTACATCCCATAATTACTTATACTGTTTATAAGTAAAGATTAAGTTATAGATTAAGATAAATATTCTTTATAGATTTTGTGTTTTAAAAAATGTAAATAAATACATAAGAACATAATTATGCGCAAGTGGTCTGGGTCACTGATACGCACAGTGCGGCTAGCGGCAACAGCATCCTGCAGGCGGTGGCGGACAGCTGCCATTGCCACTGCTGTGGCACTGCGTGCAAATGGCGTTAGGGCACACTTGCTGTCCTACATCTACACCTCACAAAATAATTTTATAATGATTGCAGAGAAGAGTGGATGGCTGCCATACGCTGTCACACTTTCTGTCATACACCTCACTTTTTATTTTTAATCGACTTCAAAAAAAAGGAGGTTCTCAGTTTGACCTGTATGTATGTATGTATGTTTGTCCGCGATTACCTCGCGTTTGGCTGAACCGATTTTGATGCGGTTTTCAGAAAAGTATTTGTTACATTTAGGAGAAGGTTTTAGTATTTTAACGGAAAAGGAGTTTCTCAGTTTGACCCGTATGTTACGCGATTGAAGTCGGTTTTTTAACGCGGTAAGCGTTGTCGATTATGTACTATATGTTAGTAAGACCTTTGTTACTAACAATTATGGATCTTTTTATCTGAAAATAACTAATAAATAAATATTTTTATAATGATTGCAGAGAAGAGTGGATGGCTGCCATACGCTATGTCTCCCGGCTGCTCGCCGAGACAGGCGACCAGCCTGGAAGCTCTAGACGGGTGGAGACTGATAATGATGCCGATATGGATGTCGATCCGGCCAGTGACAGTCGCAGAGTTGTAAGTAAAGTCATCATGTTACCGTTATAGCTAAATAAGTATAGTAGAACCAGGAGAAAACTCTTTTACTAGGTAGAAAACAAAAATTACAAATTAAAAAGATGTGTAAAGCGTCTCATCATTAGCCAAAATACATCCACTGCTAGACAAACACCTTGGCCAAGGCACAGATTTTATAATACTAACGTACAGATACCTCATGTCATACAACGAAATGCGACTGCCGTAACTCGGGCTATTCTTCGGGCTATTTTTTTCCCTCATTGAGAACTACCGCTACTAGCGACATCTAGGGCGCGGGCTCTAAATGAAGACATTCTGGTTACTTACCTGTTCCTTCATTTACTTTTTTTGCACATAACCTACTAGTATTATATTATCTGTGATATTACTAAATAAAAATACATAATTTGAAATATGAAAAACAAAACGTAAACCACCTATTACGTTTTTAAAACGTATTGTATCAGCGCCATCTATCAATTCACGCTATAAACTGGTACTCAACTAGAACGTGTCATTCCTCAACTCTGACAAGTTAAGACGAAAGTAGTTTTGATATGCATCGCCGTCATCAGATAATTTGTAGAAATTGATAATAAAGTGCCTACCTGTATAACTTTTTTTTATTTTAATGTTGATGTTTTTATTTTCCTGTTTTGTTGTGCAATAAAGTGTTTTCATTCATTCATTCATTCAAAGTGCATTATCGGCCTTCGTCATACTTTTTGGTTATTACAATAATCAAAATACTTATTTTTAGCAACTTAATGGGTTTTTTCTTCGTTTTGCATGAACTTCGATTTCAAATTGATACTTGTCGTGCCACCTGTTGACATTTTAATGAACTAAGGTTTTCGTTGTATGCAATGAGACCCCGTGGCCAAGGGTTTCCACGACGACCGGTCTTGCGTTGTCCGCATCCAGCGGCTTCACGCGGCTCATCGATCCATCGTGTGGGCAACCTGCCTACTACGCTGCGTTTTCCGGTGCGCGGTCGCCACTCGATAATTTTTCTGCCCCAACGGCCATCTGTTCTTCGAACTATGTACATAAGTGCCCCGCCCACTGCCACGCCCGTTAAGCGATTCTGTGAGCTATGTCGGTTGAATTAGTTCTCCTACTTAACTCCTCATTTCTGATTCGATGACCTTGGAAAACTAACTACTTACCGGGTCCTACATTTATTTTGTTACACCCTGTGTACTTGACAAATCACACTTTACAGATATCCTGATATCAGAGTAATAAATACTATTTCGGGCACTTAAATCGGATTCCGCTTTTGTTGGTTTCGTTATCTTTCTGACGAAAATGGAATTCCTTCAACATCCTGGTGTTATAATTAATCTCTCGGATGTATTTTGGAACGACACCTAGAACGGCAGCCTCTCTAAACACTACGTCTTCAGGCTCTCAGTCACTGTGAGGGAGCCTTTTTATCACTCAGGTTAAACGACTTCAAATAAGGTCTTAGAGATGGTTTGATAGTAAGTTGACATTTATCTTGAGTAATCTTGGCCGGCGATAACTTCTGACACTGGGGTTGGCCACTAGCCCCACAACCTCCACCTACCGGATTTGGCCCCCGTGTGTGGGGTATGGCCCCTTCCCGATATATGGGAAGAGACCCGTGCCCTGCAGTGGGGACGTAAATGGGTTGTTAACAATCTTGACCGAGTAGATGGCATTTGTTAAGCCATCTCGACATTGAGGTAGGCTAAAAACCTTTTAACCTCCAATCAGAACTTTCTAGAAAACTTTGCGAGATATGCAAACAGACACGTGCCCCAGTAATGGTTTTTAACGAAAGAACAATTTGCCCGATTTATTCGAACCATGACTCAAGGAAACAAACTGTATATTTATCCATATCCAGTCCTGTGGTTCATAAAATGATGAAGCTGCAAAGCAAATGTACAGCGTGTAAAAAAGTGTAAGATCCGTTAACGGATTTCTTCTCGTTATTCTGAACAACTTTCTGTAAGAGAACTCACAGTCAACTAAAAAAACCCATACAAATTGACCAGTCAGATAATTAATTTATAACAAAAGTATGTCAAAAGTATTTTATTTTTTCGACATCATAAGTTGTTTAATTTAATTATTACACGTCCTATATACAACAACTAAACGGCTTTATCAAAACTACAAATATTGTAACACAAAATTTAGTTCAAAATATTCAAAATGTTTCCTGTTTACGTTAAACAAGCTCGCAGAAAACCGTTAAAACTTCGGTTCTCAGAAACGGCTGATTAAAAACATCGGCGCGTTGCACTGCGCAACTCAGGAATGCAGGCGGCTCAGACAAACGTTTGTATTATTTCATCATGACCACGGCACATGAACCGAGTTCAGATAATTTTAGAACTGATTAACACTTTTTGTGAATACTGAAACTGGTTTTATCCACTTGTGTTATTCTTGCAGTGGCAAAATTGTTGATAAACTAGCACCTCGTGTTAAAGTTCATTATCGCAGGTCATGGTAGGCAAGGCAGTGTGCAACATTACGCGCATTTTACAATTGTTCATTCATGCAATTTCATTTAATGATGGACGATTTCAAACGTGCTACGAGTTTACGTCAGGTTCTGTTAGAGTAGTACGATTCAATGAATGGTTTTGAAATGATATCCTGAATTAAGAGTACCAGTTTACGACTACGTATAACGTAACACTCAATTTCTCTCGCATTGTTTACGTCAAAAACGATAAGAAATAATAAAGTAGATGTTCCATATCTGAGTGGTGCAACAAGTTGCTACCGTATTTGTAACACCGTAGCTGTTATCAATGATTGCCCATCGTTGAGGGCTAAAAATATGCATCGTATGTCGGTCTTCGCGCTGGTTAACATACCCCAGCCACAGAGCAAAATCAGAACAACCAACCAACAAGCAAACAATCAATACTGATGCCCAAGTAAGGTCTGATTATCAAATTATATCGAATTATTTAAGAGTATTTTCATATGTATAGTCAATACTTTCTAAAACGTCAACCATTCTGTGTAAGGAAACCTATAAATTCCCGTTCCAAAACCAGGTTATGTAGTATTTACTTGACAAGAGCCTGTTCTTTCACACTACGCGATTTAGAATAATCTATCTTCGCGCCAGTGTTTTTCTCTCGGAAGTGTCGCATTTTTTTTTTGTGAAAAGGTTACATCCAAACGAATTGAAAGAAGAACACCTACTTTTGTAGAGTATTCAATAAAAATTAAAAAGGTATAATTTATTTATTTACCTACGAAGAATCCCTCCACAGAACCTGGACAACTTCGAGATCATAAAGGTTCTGGGGCGGGGCGCGTACGGCAAGGTGGTGCTGAGCCGCGAGAAGACCACCGGCCGCCTCTACGCCACCAAGATCGTCAAGAAGCAGTACGTCTCGCAGATGGGGGAGGTGCATCATGCGCATAGCGAGAATAGGGTGCTGAAAAGGGCGAAGCATCCGTTTCTTACGGTGAGTTATCCATTTGTTTGAAAAGTACCAAACAAAGGGTAAAGGTAAGGTCCAAATATTTACATGTACCATTTACGTGCCATATGCATTTATTTTGGTAAACAAATGATAGTGAGATCTCGTTGTATTATGTAATTTATTGACTAGTTTTATTCTCAGAATATACTAAGAACCAAACACTTTGTATTTTCTAAATAAGGGAAGATACTGGTTACCCACAACACAGGGAATCCTAGTGTGGGACCAGGGCTACTTATTGTACACTGTATTAACTCTGTCTTTGGTTCAATAAATTTTTTTACATATCTATCTTGCGTGGTGCCACGCAAAATCATTGACGTAGCTTGCATAGACCCTTTTTAGTACTGTGGGCCAGCGGCGTAACTCAGAATCGCAGGCCGATAACGAACAATTCGTTTAA
This sequence comes from Coleophora deauratella, assembly GCA_958295455.1. Taxonomy (NCBI): domain Eukaryota; kingdom Metazoa; phylum Arthropoda; class Insecta; order Lepidoptera; family Coleophoridae; genus Coleophora; species Coleophora deauratella. Next base: position 11,966,243 of record OY282406.1, on the reverse strand, counting down.
ATTGTCTTTTACTTCTTTTTATTTCCGAACATAAGATTACTGATGATTTTCCGATGATACACCTAATGAGAGCTTCTAGTCGCCACTAAAAGATTCCTTTTATATAAGTAGTTATTTGAATATTCAGATAAATATAATGTCACCTGTGTATTATTTTTAAAACGCTATCTGACTTACATGGTCGTATCGTCGCATGCTATTTTATTTTCTACAGTAAATATGTATCTTATTATTTTGGTATTCAATATACACAAAGAGCATGTAATCAAATCACTACGTTTTAAGAGTCGGGACTGTCATACTTTTAAACTGCTTTTTGAATATCATTCGAATGTACAATAACAGTAGGCCAGCTGGCTTTTCAAATTCCGAGTTGCGCCAACCATTTCTATCCTCTCCAGTACTTCTCACTAATATTATAAATGCGAAAGTATGGATGTTCGTTTGTTTGTTCCACTTTCACGCCGAAACTTCACAACGGATTTGGATGTAATTTGGTAGGTAGATAGATAAAGCACTCGACTTACACATAGGATACTTTTTATACCGGAAAACTCGAAGGTTCCCGCAGGAATGGCTAAAAACGGATTTTTTTTACTTTCTCACTAGATGGCGCATGGCGCATGGCGCTGCCTTAACATTTTATTTCTCTCTGGACCCAATTCTAAAGTCCACGGAGACGAAGTCGCGGGCGGAAGCTAGTATCTTATAAACCATTTCTCTTCCTGTAGGCGCTCCGCTACTCTTTCCAAACGGACGATTGCATCTGCTTCGTTATGGAGTACGCGAATGGCGGCGAGTTATTCTTCCATCTGAGGCGGGAGAGGTGTTTCTCCGAGGAACGCACCAGGTTCTACGGGGCGGAGATAGTGTCCGCGTTGGGCTATTTGCACGCGGAGGGCATCATATACAGGGACCTCAAACTGGAGAACTTGCTGCTGGATAAAGATGGACATATTAAGATTGCCGATTTTGGACTTTGTAAGGTTTGTGTTTTGTATCTGTTGACTTTTATATTATAATTAAAGAACGTGTAAAATAATTATGTATGAACAGAAGAACATGTTTATTTATTTATTTCTGTTTTATCGTATGAGTTGTTAAATACGTTATATGTTATTATATGCCAAAAACGTAAAGTTATTGGTTAAATTGAAATTGAAATCATTTATTTTCAGGTACTAGCCCCATAAAACACAAACAATAATATATAAAAAAGTCAAATTAATAAGTTAAAATATCATATTCAAAATTAAATACATTAAATAATAATCAAATATAAAAATAAATTAAATTAAATATCAAATTTAAAAGGTTTTTTTTATGTGATAGGTGGCAAACGAGCAGACGGATCACCTGATAGTAAGCGATTACACCCGCAAGCGTAGTAAGCGAGTCACAAGTGCATTGCCGACCTTTGAAATGGGATGGGGGGATAGGGGGAATGGGGAATGGGGGGGTTGGGCCTCCGGTACCCTCACTTACTCGACGAAACACAACAATACAATACAAATTAAATAAATTACAATCAAATTAATTAAAATCAAAATAAATAAAATCAAAAGCAAGTTAAAGCAAGCCTTCATGGAGTAAGAAGATAAATAAATAAAGCATCATAGTCTTTTCAGAGACTGATAAGTTAACAGTCAACCTCATCCAGGTTATGACTGTGTCTGTAGTCAGTTAACTTGAATGATCAACGCGACCACGCAAACCACACTGAGCCACGAGCGTTCAACCCTTCGTTCTTGGAAAGTTGGGTAAAAGAAAAGCGAATGTTTCCAACGACTTCAGTATTGCATTTAAAAGGTCGAAGCTTATTACCAATCTTTTTTTTTTTCAGCTAAACATACAGTACGGCAACACGACGCGAACTTTCTGCGGCACGCCGGAATACCAGGCGCCAGAGGTCATCAAGAAACACGAATACGGACCCGCAGTCGACTGGTATGCTAACAACCTATTCCGTCCCCAATGCAGGGGCACGGGTCTCTTCCCATACATTGGGAAGCTTAGGCCATACTCCACACACGGGGGTCAAGTCCGCATTGGTGGAGGTTGTGGGGCTAGTGGCCAACCCCAGTGTCAGAATTTTTCATGCCGCCTATAAGGCCTCCGACATGGCTTAACGACTGCTATCTAGTTATAGCAGACAGCACCAACGGCTTAACGTGCCTTGCGAAGCACGGAAACGGTCGAGATAAATGCCACTAACTTTCAAACCCATCCAGGTTATGACCATGTCTGTAGTCAGTTAACCTGCGTCATCGACGCGACCACGCAAACCGCACTGAGCCACGACCGCATGTGTACATTGCTCTGTTTGTATGATCTAGTCTCTCTCTCCCTCTCCATAACTTTCCCTATCCCCCCTCCCCCTACTGTGCCTAATGTGCCTTGTCTGTTGCGCAAACTAACTGGCACCGAATCTTATGCGTTAGTGGAGTGAACTCACTTTTAGAGGGTCAGGGAGTGGCCATATTGTATTATAATGCTATTGTATATGTTACTGTAAACACCCGTATATTGGTAACTCTATTTTAGGTTTTACCAGCAAATCTTAGGATTTACAAACATTTTAGGTTTGGTTAGGTTGGACTTTTACCGTTAAGAAGTTGATAAATCTTAGAATTTACTGTAGTTCGGGCTTTTACAGTAACGTATGTACTGTGTTCATAGAATGTGTCCATAGATACTGGTTTTATTTCTCTAACTATGGTTCATTCCAATCAAAAAAAAAGCAAAACGTAAACAAACTTACTATGGAACTGACACATGTCAATGTCATCTGCATACTACGTTTGTTTACCTTTTGCTTTTTTTGATTGGAATGAACTATAAACATATATATTCTTCCTACCTTTTTGATAATTCTAATAATACTAAAATATGTACAGTCACAGCCATGCATATCCTGTGTGTGTTATTCTAGGTGGGGCACCGGAGTAGTGATGTACGAAATGATGTGTGGCCGGCTACCTTTCTACAACAGAGACAGAGAGCAGCTCAGTATACTGATTGTGAAGCATGAGGTAATTATGTAATATTTCTCCTGGTCGAAATTTGCCCAACAGATGAAACAAGAACTTAATGAATCAATCATTCTATAAGACATTCTGTACTAAGTTGGCAAATACGTTGTATCGAACATCAGTTTACTAGCCATATAGTACCCACTGCAGGGGCACTTATTCCCATACCTGGGAAGGTTAGGCCATACTCCACACACGGGGGCCAAGTCCGGATTGGTGGAGGTTGTGGGGCTAGTGGCCAACCCCAGTGTCAAGAGGTTTTCAAGCTGCCTGTAAGGCCTCCGACATGGCTAACGACTGCCATCTAGCGATAGCAGTCGCACCAACGGCTTAACGTGCCTTGCAAAGGATGGAAACGGTTGAGATAAATGCCACTAACAGTCAAACCTATCCAGGTTATGACCGTGTCTGTAGTCAGTTAACCTGCGTGATTGACGCCACCACGCAAGGCCCACTTAGCCACCATTGCGATCGATATCGAACATCACACTCGACATAATATTATTATAAAGCAAATATCCATGTCATTTTCCCAGGTTCGATTCCCGCCCGTGCTCTCCGTGCCGTGTCGTTCGCTGCTAGCCGGTCTTCTGACGAAGGAGCCCGAACTGCGGCTCGGGGCAGGCCCTGACGATGCGCTGGAAATCATGCGACACCCCTTCTTCGCATCAATCAATTGGACGCATTTAGTAGCCAAGAAAGTGAGTTCAATTAAAATAACAATAATTTATTTAATTCAGATAACATGATCCATGATATTTTAGAAACAATTGTAACTTACTCTATGTTAGTTAGTTTTATGAGAAGATAGTGAAAATTACTGACTCAGTATGTAATATAATAATATCTGGGACAAATCACACACGGTCATCTGGCCCCAAACTAGGATTCCCTGTATCTTGGGAACCAGAGACTGATATACATACACATATACATTTTAAATACATACATATATAGATATAATACACCCAGACTCAGAGCAAACAATTCTGCTCATCACAGAAAAGTTTGCCCTGTGTGGGGATCGAACCCACGACTCTCGGATCAGAGGTCAGGATCGCTAACCACTTAGCCACCGAGTCAGTCATGTGTACTTTGTTTAAGTTAGTAAAAACCTTGATAGCTTAAAACCATTTTATGCGAATATTTGGGCAAATAGAATCATTCCATGTTTAGTTTTTTCTTTAAAAAAAGCTTATGAGTCAGCAGAATTCATAAGTGGTTGTACTTACTGCCATTATTATTTGATCTGTGGTACTGATATTTTGGTAAAAAACCCATGCTTTTCATGTTTCTGATCAGAAATCACAAGAGTAACTTTTATTAGATTAAAATACTAGAATGTTTTAGCGTACGTTATTCGTCACCCTTAGCTGGAGATCTTGATGACAGTTGTTTTTCTATTTCACAAATTTTAAGGGAAATATTATTTAATCGCCCATAAAAAAAAATACCGAATTGCACAGGAAAAAAACTATTTCACCGTCTAGTTAATTTGATGTGCAACTAGTATTTTTCTAATGCGCAATTAAATACTATCCAAATTTTAATTATTATCATCCTTTCGCAATCGCCTAACAAACACTTTATCGGGCCAGATCCCGCCGCCGTTCAAGCCTCAAGTGTCCTCTGACATGGACACCAAGTACTTCGACCCGGAGTTCACGGGCCAGTCGGTGGAGCTGACGCCGCCGGAGCGGGGGGTCGTCATGGAGGAAGGATTCAGCCAGTTCTCCTACCAGGTAGGCTTTTAGTTTCTTTTCATTGGTTTAGATTAGTTTTTATTGCGTGAGATGGCAAAAGGCTGACAGCCCACATGATGTAAAGCGGCATCCGCCGCCTATGTGCATCTAAAACTCGTTATCAGTGCCTTCTTTTTTATTATTTATTAAATTATTGCTTTGCCGATCATATTATCCTCTGACATTTTTGTAATATTTATTGTAAACTTGACATTGATAATATGAAATAAATAAATCTAATCTAATCTTGCCGATCTTGAGGGATAAGATGGAATACCTCTTATGCATTATGTTACTGTATGTATTTTTTTTTTTTGGGTTTGTTACAGGACATCATCTCATCAGAGCAATCGATGCGTTCGCGTTCACTGGACTGAAAATACTGATGTACAATAGATAAGTGCTAGTGATACGGTAATGTCTACTATGTGTGACAGTGTGTGTATATCATTGGTGGAACTCACGAAGCGTTAGACAAATTAAAGTGCTGACGGGTTTATTTTCTGCATTTATTTTTCCCCGGTGCTTTGTGAGCTGTGATTGTAATATTTGTAAGGTTAAATGTGTTTTGTATGTAATTTATTTGTAAGTTACTTAAAAATTAAGCCCGCGCAGGCGACGGTCAGTGCGCAGCAGTCAGTTTGTCAGCGATAATCGTCTTAGGAAACCAAAGGACAGAATGCTTAGATTAACCAAACCGAGATCAGGCATATATTGTCGTTTTATCCCTTTCTAGCCAAGTATCTTAACATAAGTTAAAAAGGGACAGTGCTATAAGCTGTTCTAAAATCAAATCAATTATGACTTGATAGATCTTTGTAGCGCTCTCACTCCCTCCTACCTTTAGGTGGATGAGTTATAAACTCCTTGACGAAAATTGTGACTATGAAATATAAAATGAAGCCAATAAGTAAGCACAGTGCCTGTAATGTATTCTGGCAGATTTTGTTCCCATTAGTTTACTTATGTGCACTGGATGGATTATATGTATATTTTTATACTGTTAACATTACGAACTGCATTACAAAAGTTAACTACCCTATTTAAATTAACTACCTTTGTATATGTATAAACTTGAATAGTTTTTGTGTTATAAATACTGCTGGCAGGTGCAAATAGTTATTCTAGTATAATAGTCAGTGATCGGAGTAGGTAGATTGATTTTTGGTACTTGCATCGTGATTTTATAACATGGACAATCCTTTCTTCTGGGAAGTTCCGGTATTTTCGGATTGAGTTGAGTATTATTAAAGTAAATCTGGTTCAATCAATTGGTTCTGAAGGAAGCAATTTATTTATCTGTAGAATAACAGAATGAATATTTGTTTTTGTTGGCTGAAAAATGTAAACTCTCGAAATCCGAGCGGCATGTCCATATTAACATATACGTTTGCGGTCATTGACCCTAAATCAATTTACCTACTCCGATCACTGATAATAGTTCAAGCTTTGATTTTGAAAAAAGGGAAGTTAGATTTTTATAATTTTAAATTAATTATATTGGATGAGTGTATAAATGAATTAACTATAAATTAAGTTTGATAATGTATTTAATTATACAGAAAAATGATGTTATATGAATAATGAATCTGTAAGATACACCTTTACACGTTTTATTATAATAAATAGCTATCGAGATATTGGTTCTTTTATTTTTTATAGAGTTTTATGACAATGTATTTTTTTTTACTAGAAATCACTAGGATATACTTTTCTTTAGCACCAGATCTTTTGTAATAACTGAATAAATAAATAAATCTGAGAAAATGACTACTAATAAAAGAAAAACAGCAGCAAAATTTTATTTACCGATGATTCGCAAAAGAAACGAAAGATAATGTAATATAATCACTACGTAAATAAACTGAAAGCGAGAACCAAATATTATTTTTTGATCTGATTGCCCATTATAATCAGTCATCCATCACCTACAGCCAAAATACTAGGATTATGGTCATGTATGCTTTTGCCTACAAGAAAAATACAATTTGGGGCTTGTTCTAAAATTAGTATAAAAAAACCGCAATATAAGGACATTATACAGTTGAACCAAGGTTCGGAACCGGTTAACAAATACCGGTTAATTTCGTTCGAATTTCGGTTAACGATTCCGTTCAGGTTAAAACCGGTTTCCAGCTTAACCGGTAAATTTGAATAAAATATCGGTTAATCAGGAAGCGGTTTTCTAACCGAAATAAGAACTAAATTAACCGGTTAAAACTAAACTTAGTCAAGTACAGGCGCGTCGCGCGGGTGCCACTGCCCGAGTCTTCTGCTCACTTTCTCGCACGCTTTCAATTGATTGCACGCGGCAAACATGCCTACAAAGTCGCATATTCTTCAAATTAACCGGTTAATTCCGTTCGAACGAAAAAATATCGGTTTTGGTTAAACCGGTTAAATATACCGGTAACCGAAACCTGAACGAAACCTTAACCGAAATTATTTCGATATAGGGGTCAATGACCGAAACCGGTATTTTCAAAAAACCGGTTTCCGAACCCTGAGTTGAACTACTGATGTGCCGTTACCGGGAATATTCCCTTAGACAGAGACAGCGCTCTATATTGCATATAGCGCCGTCCTTTGGGAATATTCCCAAGGGATGGCGCTATATGTAATACAGGGCGCTGTCTCTGTCTTGCGGGAATATTCCCGGGCATGGCACATCAGTAGTATGAACACTCCCTGCCGCTCTCTGAAGTCTACCTCCCCCCCTGTTATGACCGATCTGTGACCATTAAATAAATAAATAATAAATAATTCTTTATTTGGAACCATAAACATGAGGTAGATTATTAAGTGTACGATAAAGCAACATTAGTTAAAACTGTGTCGTTGCTCTTATCGCCCACCCCTGGGTACAGAGGCGTTCCAGTAGTTCTTAAGTTAACAAACATTATAAATAAAGCAGTAATTATGGAGATTGGATACAAAGTATACAGCAGGTATGTACTAAATATTATTAGGTTAATTTAAGAGAAGTAGTAATAGTGGATTTAATGCGTTGTGTGTGAGTGTATGTATTTGTAGTGTGTATAAAGTGAGATCGTCAGTTTCCAATAATACTTTCATGGTCAAATAGTCAAAGGGTTGGCAATTCAAAGCACAGTATAATAACCAAAGATTTTTTATTTAAGGCAAGACCCAAATGCTTCTAAGGCTATACAGCCTTATCTGGTGTTATACAGCCTTCACTTTATTGTAAAAGTCTAGCCACAGATATGCACCCCGCTCCCCGAGGAGCGGAGCGACGATACAAAACTTCTTTGAGTCTAGCTAACAATAAAGACAATCAGGGCTTATTACTGAATCTCGATTTAACCCTAGTACATCATCACACACACACATTTAGATGTGTACAAACATGATCATGAAGATCTAAGGTAGTCGAACGCACGCACGTCTCTCTCGAATGTTTTGGAACAAAACCTTTACAACATTACAATCTGTCCGCAACTAAAGACGAGGCGGTATGGCCAAGGAGCCTTAGCCTGCCCTAGAAGGGCGAAAAAAAAAATTACAATCTGTCAGTTTTATCACTGTCTGTCTGGTCTGTCTGTCACTCAGTTTCATTTCGTCGTTGCTGTTGTAGGTTGTCGTTGGCAGATTTTTTATTTGTTTTTATAAATTTAAAATTCTGAATTCCACTTCTTGGCGTTGAACAAGCTTTTGAGCTAATGACACCAACCTGAAAGCCGCTACGCCGCGCCCTCTTTCATTAAAACCCATCGTTCGAAGTCCGCTTGTCGCTTCTTCCTCCGTTGTTGGAAGACTGCCGCGTACGGAGCACGGAAGCAAAAGTACGATATTTACCGCGGTGAAAGTAGTGTGATGTCGCGTGCCAAATACCCAAGATGTGTCCACAACCATCATCAGAATAATTAATTACACCTATCGTGAATAAAGTAATGATTTTCGAAAGTGTGGATTAAACCGAAGTCTCGAATATTTTTTCGAATAAATGTAAATAACTTAAATTACTTATTGTGTTGTGTTGGCCAGTTGGTGTAGTGAAAATGGCACTCAAAATTGAAGAAAAGAATGATTTTAGTTTCATAATGAGGAACCTGTTAGCTGGAGGTAAGATAATCTTAAGGATACACTCTGACCGATAATCTTTAAAAAAAACACTATTCTTCGTAGTTTCTACAGTATTCGATTCGACAGTATTCTATCTATAAATTTAAATCTTTTTCATATAAATAATTAGTGAAGGGACTCTACTTCGTTCCTTGATTCTCCAAGCATTATCTAAAATTTTCCATAAAATTAAGTCAGATGACTATCTTCTCTATTTCTCAATATAGACACCAACCAATACCACAAATACAGACAAATCAATAACTCACTTTATTCAGCTCATCTATGAAAATCCCACAGTAATGTTTATTCACCCCATACAGGTGTAGCAGGAATGTGTGCGAAGACCGTGGTGGCTCCGTTGGACCGTATCAAGATATTACTCCAAGCGCAGTCTGTGCATTACAAACATCACGGTGTGTTTGGTGGTTTAGGAGCCATTGTCAAGCAGGAGTCCTTGATGGCCCTTTACAAAGGCAATGGTGCACAAATGGTCCGGATATTCCCTTATGCAGCAACACAATTTACCAGTTTTGAGATTTATAAAAAGGTAAGCCATTACAATGTGTAAACTTTCAAATTCTTGAAAAACTGAAAAGTTAAATTTTTTGTGACTGTAAATTGTCCAAAAAAAATATAATAATATCTGGGTCAAATCACACACGGTCATCTGACCCCAAACTAGGATACCCTGTACTATGGGAACCAGAGACTGATATACATACACATATACATTTTAATACATTACAGGGTGGAATGTTGGAACGCCACCTGGAGGGAAAGTACTCTAAATACTGGAGATAGCAAATACTCAAAGGAAACATTCCTTTATTTTTACAAAAAAGCAATAGTATTGCTTACTATTTCATGGTTTTCCTTTCATTTAACTTACCATGTTTGTTAGAGAGATTTGATCCTTATTACTGGCCCTATGGATTGATGCCATAAAAGTGCAGGATGTTATTTTTTCAGATTTTAGCCGGTTCGATTCCTGGGTGTGACAAGGGTATTTTCAAAAATCTTTGAATGTAGTTTTGCTTCAATCAAAATCTGCTCATCACAGAAATGTTTGCCCTGGGTGGGGATCAAACCCACGAATCACGGATCAGTAGTCAGGAGCGCTAGCCACTGAGCCACCGAGTCAGTCAATTCTTAATTGGACGTATACAAACCTTTGTTAGTGGATTGAGTACTTTCTGCTATACTATATGTAGTAATATATACAGTACTGTAAATTTTATGTGAAAATTTTCAGTTATTTAATGACGTTTTTAATATCTTGGAGGTCACTCTATATTTCATATTTTTTTTTTTTTTTTTTTTTTTTTTTTTTTATGGCATAGGTGGCAAACGAGCAGACGGATCACCTGATGGTAAGGTATTTAGGATGACTACTTAATTTACCTGCAAAGTTTAATGCATGCAATATTTTATTTTATTGATTTATCCCGCAAGTCATTACAGTATTTTACCTATCTACAAGTTGTATTGACTAGGAATGCCAGGCATGCTTGTGACTTCTTTTACCTGACCAGCATATTAACACAATGTAAGCAGGTAATTTAAATTCTGTTGTATTAAAGTTGGAACTGCTGTTAGCTGACTGATTGATATCAATATTTGTTTTTATTGTTATAACAGTGACAAAATTTTTATTACAGTGTGCAGGAATTTATAAATTTTTGATAGATCAAGTTAATTACTGAAGAAAAAAAACACAAACACATAAACTAAAAATAAATAATTAAAACAATTTTAAACGGAATAACTGTTTATTAGCTCGTTTCTTCCCTTTATTTAATTTATAATTCAGTTTTACTTATTCTTATACGAAGTACTTATCAAATAATGATGTTTTTTTGTAAACTCTAAAAAACACAGATAAACACAATAGAAAAAATATAGTACAAAGGTTTAAGGTACTTAAGGCTTAGGATACTTAAGGCGTAAATTCAGGACTTATCCCATAAAGGAATCTATTCCAGCCAACATGATGACGTATTTTAAGGATACTTTGTCCCATTTTTGAGTTAAGAAAGTGATTCTGAGTATTTGGACCACTTTTTGAGTCCGACCAGATTCCGCAAATGAGTTGTTGACGCTATTCAATGCAGCTGATGCTGTCACGGCGCGTCTGAACTCTGGACGGCGACTTTCACTGCCAAATGAACTGATTTGATGACGCGTTAACTTGCCGTCCATTGTCCATTGTCGTGATTATAAATACTTGTAAAAGTAAACTATGTAGTTAGTTCATTTGGACGTGAATTACTCCGTGGTACCTAATTATATCTGATTAGCTGATGGTCATTGTGGAAGTAATTTATATTTTACCAATTAAATTTGTAATAAACCCGATTTGCGACACGTCGCCCTCTAAAATCTATCATGCTGTTAGCCAGGCAGGATCAGGCAAATAAACAACGGTCGTCGTCTGAAAATGCTTTTGAATAATTTTTGCCTTAGTGTAAAAGTGTCACAGCATTTAAGTATGCACCCTATCAGCCATCGCCTATACGGGCGACACGGACACCGCGTATACGGTCGTTGTAGGCAAGGTATTGTGCGATCGTGACCTTGCCTCGAACGACCGTATATTTCTATAAGCATATTACGATTTTATTGGTTGTATTGAGCGGACCTTCTGTGTATATTTTATGGTAGCGCGTTTCCAAGCCAATTTTATAAAGTTTTCATTGCCAAGCCGAATTTATATTTGTTATTAGTAGGTATTGTACTTTACACTCACCGGTATTTAAAAATAGCGCTTAGTCTTCCCAGTTACCGTAAGCACTATTAAAATTCTAAAGGAGGATATCATCAAAACAGTCATCTCTTAATCAGATTCAGCATACTTTGTTGATAAATCAGATGGTTATGAATTATAACTGAAACACAATTTTTCACACTCTCGTGCTTTTCAGATAAAAAACTAATTGATTTAAGAAACAAAAAATTAGCTAACGTTTGCTCCACGGAAAAGAAAAAGAAACAGGAGAAAAAGAATCAAACATTAAAAAAGGTTCAATTGGAGTTTGCGAAATCGCCGCAAATACAGAATTCCTGCGATAATCAGCCTATTCAGCATAATTCACCAGGTCAATATCGGGACATTACTCCCATAAGAATTGATATTGAAAACAATTTAAGGAATCTTTTGCACATAGAAAAAGAAAAATGTGAAGAGCTATTGAAAATCATAGAAGAAAAGGACTGTTTGATAAAAACATATGAAGAGAAAATAGAGAATTATATTTTACAACAAAATCCTAGGAGTAAAACCCATAACAACAAAAAGCTAATGAAGCAATTGAAAATAAAAAATAAAAAACTAAAAAATCTAGAGAAACAATGTAGCCAAATGAAAAGACAGAACATGACTCTTAATCAACAACTGAAAAAAATACATATAGAACGAAAAAATGCTAGTACTGAACGAAGTATTCCAAAACAAAATAAAAATCTGAATGTTCTAAGAAAAAGAAAATTGTTGTTGTCTCTGATGAAATGGGCATAAACATGGGGCAAAAAATGAATGAAGCTAGTGATATTACTGTCACAAATTATTGTAAACCGAATGCTAGTTTTAATGAAATCCTAAAAGATGTGCATACATACATACAATCATTAGAGGTGACAGATACATTAGTAGTACTAATAGCTAAATATCAAAAACCTCATCACTGGTATGGCTCATACTATAATAAACTACTACAAAATATCGTACTGTCCGATAAACGACGCTGCAATATTATCCTTTCTGGTTTAATGTATGACGGTTATAATGATCAGCATATCTATGAAATAAACAAGAATATTCTACATACTGCCAAAACTAATGAGAATGTAAGATTTATCGACCTCAATAATAACATATTTACAGACAAACTAACAATGAAGAAACGGCAGCATGAGATAGCAAACTCAATAGTAAACCAAATCGAAAATTTCTCTGGATCATCCTGTCTTCACTTTGTAAAGTGCAACCGAGAGAAGGCTACGATAGAAGAAACAAATTTTCGAAAGGGGACAGCGCTAATACAAAGCGGCTAAACATAGTGCACTCAAATATAAGATGCATTAGTAATAAATATTTAGAGTTAGATTTTTTGACAAGCAAAACAAACTGTGATGTACTGTGTTTGACGGAGACATGGGCTACAGATGCTCAAGTCAGTACAATGAACCTTGAAAATTTTAGTTTAGCAGCATATAATAATAATAATAATAATAATAATAATAATATCCGGGACAAATCACACACGGTCATCTGGCCCCAAACTAGGATTCCCTGTATCTTGGGAACCAGAGACTGATACACATACACATAGACATTTAAATACATACATATATAGATATTATACACCCAGACTCAGAGCAAACAATTCTGCTCATCACAGAAAAGTTTGCTCTGTGTGGGGATCGAACCCACGACTCTTGGATCAGAGGTCAGGATCGCTAACCACTTAGCCACCGAGTCAGTCATAAATATTATAATAAATATTATAATAGAATTATGTTTATTCACGGTGGTGTTACAATCTATGTTAGAGAAGGAATTGAATGCAGGGAAAGAAAAGACATTACTAACTGAGCTTTGAAATGAATTGTGAAGTAGCTGCAGTAGAGCTTAAGACATCTAAATTAGTAATAGTATGTCTATACCGACCTGATTATGATTTTGATATTTTCAATGATGTGTTAAATATAATACTAAATAAATTAAGTAAGGAAGGGAAACGGTTAATAATTGCAGGTGATTTTAATCTAGATGTGTTGAAACTGGAACAAAATAACAAAGTCAAAAGATTTAATAGAACGCTTTTAAATTATAATTGTAGTTATTTGATAAATGAACCAACTCGCACGGAAAAGACAAGTGCTACTTGTTTAGATAATTTTGTAATAAATGTTGAAAAAGATTACTGTGATACTGCAGTGTTAGAGTGTAAATTATCAGACCATAATGTCATACAATTAAAATGCAATGTAAATGTTAATATTCAAAACAAAAATGTACCAAAATTAATGAGAAATATGTCAAAGGATAATTTTAATTACTTTCACTGTTTATTTAACTCAGATGAATCTCTACAACGTGATATATTTGAGGCAAATAATGCAGAGGAAAAAATGAGTATATTTTTGGGCGCACTCTTACATTACTATGAAATAGCGTTTCCATTAAGAAAACAACAGAATAAAATTAAAAATAGAAAATGGTACACTAAAGGTATTGAGACATCAAAATTAAACTTAGAAAAAATGCAGTGCCTACAAGAAATTTGTCCATGTGAGCTAAGAAAAAAAAGGATAGTTAAATATAAAAAAGTTCTAAAGAAAGTAATGTATAAGGCAAAAAAAATTCAGTACTCACAACGAATCCACAAAGCAGACAATAAGATAAAAGAAACATGGAAAATCATTAGGGAACAAACAAATACGAAAACTCAAACAAAACCAGTAATATATAAAATCAAAAATGGTGACGGTAAAATTTTAACAGATAAAAAAGATATCGCTGAATATTTAAATAGTTTTTTCGCCACAATAGCAAGACGGATATCAGGTCATTTAAATGTTAAAGTGGAGACATGTGATATATATCTAACATTAGTTGACAAACCAAAAACTAAATTTCAACTCACACAAATGAATTTAAAACATCTAAGAGCTATTGTTTCTAAATTAAAAAGCAAACCTACAAAAGATGTTTATAACCTTGATACCAAAACAATAAAAACGATGATTAAAGATAATGACTATTTTGCTAAAATGTTGCTAGATATACTAAATCAATCAATGTATTTCAGAGGGGATTTTTCCGGCGGTTCTCAAGTATGGTAGACTTATTCCACTTTACAAAAAGGGAGAAAAAGATGACCCTAATAACTATAGACCAGTATGTGTACTTCCAGCCATTTCAAAAATCTTAGAATATTTTATAAAAGATAAACTAGTTGAATATTTCGAATCTAACGGTCTTTTCACTGAGAAACAGTTTGGATTCAGAAAAAATAAGTCCACTACACTGGCGATAAAGAACGTTATTAGCTTTGTTTTGGAGGCTATGGACGAGTCTTCTAAATGTTCAAGCCTCTTTTGTGATCTTTCCAAAGCTTTTGATTGCTTGCGACACGATATCTTGCTACATAAACTAAATTATTATGGAATATCGGGTCATGAACTAAATTTTATGCAATCATATTTGAGTAATAGAAATCAGATATTACAAGTTAATGATACATATTCCACTAAAGTAACGACAGACATTGGTGTACCTCAAGGCTCTATTTTAGGTCCGGTATTATTCCTTATCTACATAAATGACTTGCCAAATGAAGAATGTTAATGGGTCCGTTAAATCACTTGAAACTTTATGACCTTGTAGCCTAAATGTCTAGAAATACACTTGTTTTTGTTTCATTTAAATCAAGCGAGTAGTTTTGAAGTTACGATAATTTTAGTTTCCGCCTTTTTCAAATACTTCGCTCGGGCGCGCCAAGCGCGCGTGACGTCATACCGCAACTCGCCGCTCTCACTGTACTGTGTTCTTCATACATTGCTATCGGATGGTCCCTACGTTCGTCCACAATAAAATTTCTAACTGTAGTTTTTTTATGTGAATCGGTGTTACAGTAGTGTTACAAGTATAATCGATGACAGTTTTAAAAATTGATTGAAAAATCGAATGATTCCTTAAATAAACGAGTTAAGCTACTATTTCTCAAATAACTCCGATTTCTTTACCGCGACCGCCGAGACAATGATTATAAATGCAAAAGTACTTACAACTTATTTTTTTTCTTTCTTATCACAACTCTGTTGATCCTTATAAGATACCTATTATACCTACCTATTTAACATTACTAGTATTGAAAAAATTAGGTAATAATGATATTTATGAACTTGATATTTCGGAAATAAGGAGTGAGGGACAAGGTAAAAGTGATGGTGTCAAAATCACTTATGTCATCAACTGTAATATAATGACACAATAACGACACTGAAGCGGTCATGGCTCAGCGCTGCTTACGTGGTCGCGTCGATCACGCAGGTTAACTGACTACAAACACGGTCACAGCTTGGATGGACTTGACTAGCAGTCCATCCAAGCTGCCTATAACGCCTCCGACATAGCTTGGCGACTGCCATCTAGTGATAGTTACTGATATTTAAGCCCATCCAAGTTGAGACCGTGTCTGTAGTCAGTTAACTTGCCTGATCGATGCGACCACATAAGCAGCACTGTGCCATGACCGCTTAAGTGCCGTTATTGTGTCATTATATTACAGTTGATGACATAAGTGATTTTGACACCATCACCTTTACCATGCTCCTCACTCCTTATTTCCGAAAACTGGGCATAAAACTTAAACAAATATATAAGGTGCTACTTTATTAGTGCCCGATATTTTATTCAGTGCTTCTACTCCTGATTCTGATCAACTTTCCGCAAGAAACCCATAGTCAAATCGAAAAAAAATTTTTGGACTCTTCATACAAATTGATCGGCCGAGCGGCCAAATTAGTATGAAGAGCCCAAAAAATTTTTTGCGATTTGACTGTGGGTTCCTTGGGGAAAGTTGATCAGAATCAAGAGTAGGAGCACTGACTAAAATATCGGGCACTAATAAAGTAGCACCTTATATATACAGAAAATAGATCTTCGCTTATAAATTACTTGAAAATCTCTATGAAGTTATCTATAAATCTTAAAATAAGTTGATAAAATTTAAAATAAACAATATTTTCAGTGTCGTTATTGTGTCATTATATTACAGTTGATGACATAAGTGATTTTGACACCATCACCTTTACCATGCCCCTCACTCCTTATTCCGAAAACTGGGCATAAAACTTAAACAAATATATATATATATATATATATATATATATATATATATATATATATATATATATACAGAAAATAGATCTTCGCTTATAAATTACAGGAAAATCTCTAAGAAGTTATCTATAAATCTTAAAATAAGTTGATAAAATTTAAAATATTGTTTCTTTGTAGGTGTGGACAAAGCCCTCTGCGCGAGAGTCAGACTCGCACTTGTCCGGTTTTTATTTTTTATGTGTATCGGTTAACTCATATTTATTTTATTTTAGATTGGCTAGAAATAGCTACGGCGACGACGTTACTGTTTATGCAAAAGTTATCAGATAAGGAGAAGGTGATAGACACAACTTTTGGCTTTGGGTCTGGGTGGATCATACTTTTCATGTATTTCTTTTGACTTTAAGGTTCAAAAATATAACAGTAAAAAATAACTTTTCGGGTATATTGGTAGTTGTATTTAAGCACTTTGACACGAGCACGATTTTCTAGTTTTTGGATTCGTCATTTTTAAAATTTTCAACGCAAACTTCATACATAGAGGTAGGGAGCGGTGCGCGCACTGAGCGACCGTTGCAGAGTGACGTCACAGCAGCGTGCGGCGACCCCGCGTCACTTGCCTACCTAAATAATTCAGTATCTCGGAAACTATCAAACATTTTTTATTTTTAATAGAGTATATTTTAAGATAAAAAACAAAAATTGGTGGTATTCTTCATTGCTTACCTTCCTGGGCCTCAGTTACCTTATTCGCAGATGATACACACGTAGGTATCAAAGAAAAAGATAAAATATCTATGGAAATTAATGTAAAAAATATCACAACCATCTTAAAAAAATGGTTTGAGGCGAATGGAATAGTTTTAAATGTAGACAAAACCACTTTAATGACTTATGAAACAAAAAAGACAACTTCAGTAAAAAAAAAATGCACAGGAAACAAAATTTTTAGGATACTACATAGACTATAACTCATAATGTACATATTAGTAAATTATGTAACAAGATTTCTAGTGCTAATTACGCATTGCTTAAACTAAAACCTCTTGTTAACAAACAGACATTAATAAATATTTACTATGCATAAGTGCAATCACTGCTAAATTACGCAATCATAGTTTGGGGTAATGGGTCAGAAATTCAAAAATTACTAAGGCTACAAAAACGTTCACTGCGAATAATAAACAGAAAACATAGGCGAACATCGGCGCGAAATATATTTGTTGATAATAGGATAATGACACTGGTTTCTTTGTATATTTACCGTTCGTTAATAGAAGTTCATACCGAAAAATCTACTTTTTTAAGATTTAAAGATGTACATAAGTATAACACTAGAAATAAAAATAAATTAATTTGGACGAGCTAAAAGTAATGTTACATTGTTACTTGACAAATAAAGAATTGAAATTGAAATTGAAAATTCCTTATCGTAGAAGTAACAAATTCCTATATAACTGTCAACCACAGCTGTCAATAAGTCTTGTAAAATAATTTGGTTTCTATGTTGGCACTTTCAGAAACTCTTTAATCTCTACTTTGAACCCACGGATATAAACACAATAATACATAAAATGCATGATTTAGTGCTTCACGTGATAGTTTAAGGTACCTTATGTACCCGCCACCGCCACCACCACCACCGCCGCCGACCAGCCGTGTTGCGTCTTGCATCGCCGAAACCGTTACGCGACATAATTTGGATACGCGCGCTGCGTTTGCGTGTCTCTGGCCCATAAGTCCTATTACCATAACGCACGCACATCTTGAGACATCAAATAACCTACGGTTTAAATAAGAATGACTAGAATATGTTTTGCTATAAACATAGAGATGATAGTAGCTAGCAGGTGGGCTTAGAAAATGCCCTACCAGTAGACAGAGTCCTACAAAATTGGACACTTAGAATAAGACGAACCTTGTGATGACACACCTCGAATTCCGTAACGATACCTGGTCGCCAACTACTAGCCTCATCCACAAGTTTGCTCAACGACTGTGGAGAGAACTTTTTTGAAGTGGCAGTGGGTAGACCATATAGCTTGCAGAACTGATAACTGCCAGAACGACAAAACCGCGGGGAGATATTATACGTAAGTGATAGAGTCCGCATGCTAAACGAATATGAACTGCTCACATCCCGCATCCGTATTACATGAAAATACACGTCACAGGCAGCACCTAAATGAAAGTTAAAAAGGATCCAGATGCGTATGGCAACTGTGGCATGCTGGTGAATCATGCCACAGTTGCCATACGCAAAATGGCTTATAAGCATTTACATTTACGAATATTGAGATGCTGCACAACTAGAAAAGAGACCTTAAATAAACAACGACACAAATGCAAAGTTTTACAAAATCTTTCGTAAAGCGGATGACCGTTCATTCTACTAACAAATGCAAACTCGTCGTAACTACTGATTATCAGCGGAATATTGCGTAAAGAAAACTGCGCGTAGATTTGTGGAATCTAAAGAAGCTATTACGTGATTTATATGCTAAAAGAGCACGTTAAATTAAAATCTATCGTAATTCAAGACATAATTAATCTGATAATGAAACCATCAAACACGGTAGTTAGGTACTTTCATTATTATTTATTACCTATTTTTAGTTAAGTTTAGGTTTACGCCACACCATAAAAATACAGATAGAAGGATTTATCTTCTATCTGTATATAGAAAATATACAGATAGAAGGATGATGCATGCACATAAATAGTTTTTAATTAATGATAAAAAATCCATACTGAATAAACGTATAATAGATAAGGAAAAAAATAAGTGCTTACGTTCAATGTTTGTCTTATCTCTTCTGAAGTTTTGTCTACGAAATTAACGCAATAAGTTAAAACTATAAAAATATGATATTGTCTAAATAAATTATTTTATTTTTATTTTACGTACTTAACAATTGATTTAAGTAGGATTCCAGCTCAAAACTTTTTAAAATTCCGATCACACCCCACGGCGTTTAAGGTGTGGCTTGACTCGGCCGCCATGCCCTTGGCCGCACCTTTCGATTTTCACCTCATTACCAACTCCAGCGCATCTTTCGCGCTGTCAATATTTGCGACTCGTGGTCATGACCTGATATCGCTTTTCTCGCGGCTTCGCCCGCCTGGATATCCTTTTAGAAGAAGGAGAGCACGGAAATGTTTTTTTTTTTCAGATCCCCCTTTAACTGTGTTCTAATATTTTTTTCTCTTGTGTTTACTTTAGCTGTAAGGTACAGTTACATCATCTAAATAATTACAGACAATAAAAGTGTAAATTTTGTTGTTTTTTCTGTTGTTATTTCTATGCAATACTACTTATACTCGTAGCTATTCTACAGGTACAATTAGTTTAGGCGTGACGGAAAAACAAACAAATAAACATCCATACTTTCGCGTTAATAATAATGTGAGATGCAATTAGATTGGTGAGATTTGCGACTCGTGAGCGCATGTGTAGTTATTTTCAGTACAATCGGTGTCGTGACGTTTGCTGGAAAAGACAATGCCCGTTTGTGCCCCAGCGTCATATTCGTACTTATATTTTCATTTTTTTTTTCCTGAAATATTACAAAAATAAGATAATGTGAAAAAACGTAACACAAATAATTCAACATTTTACATTTTTCAAAATGTATGTAAAAGTTGGGAGAAAAAAGATAAAAAAAAGTAATTGTTAATATTTGACTAATTCACATGGGTCACCTTAGGAAGATGGAAACATTTTTGGACTTATATTCAATAATTTTTACTCCGATGTATTACAAAAATAAGGTTACGTGACGCGATATAAAATATTAAAATAATAATTATGGGTATTCTCTGTTGCCTCTAAAAGTTTGGAAAATAGATATAAATAAATAAAAAAATACTTTTATGTAACCGATACATAAAAGATTGATATGCATTGCATTTTCATTCACCTCATTCAATAGTGTTGTGAAATTAACGAAACAAATGTATCAATTTAATGATATTAAAATATCGATACTTTTTCCTTAACGAGTATTTAAAAATACCAATGATTATATGAATATGTAAAACAAATAAAAATTGATATTACTTATATTTCAATTCATTTTAAAAGATTTTACATAGTTTTTATCAGTCTCGCAAACTCCATGTACTATAGTATGCACTTCTCTGTTCAGTTTTTTAATCCTGTCATTATTGTTTGTTTGTTTGTATACTCTTTATTGTAATAAAAAACAAAGAACAATACATCAAATAAACAGGAAAAACTAAAAAAGGGTGGACTTATCCCTTACGGTAGCTCTTCCTGTTAACCTTATAATGTTGAGAGGAATTACATTTACATTATTTTGTTCAATTACCCAAACTGTGAACACACCGAGCTACATCTGAATGATTTAACCAAATATTTCACACAGGTAAAATAATCACAGATTGAAATACGTACTATCTAGATATTAGATGGGTAAAAGCAAAAACCGCAGATCCTTCATTGAACTGAAGTAACTACGAAAGCAAATCGAATCTAGATCCATTGGTTCTTGAAGTTAAATCCCATCCGGATCCCAGATCCCATCCCAGATCCGGATCTTGTAAAAACCTTAAAACTACCCATTATTTATCATACCATTTTATTATACTATCATACGTATGTCTGAAAGTTTTCTGTGATAATACGAGTTTCAAATATTTCTCCGTCATTTTAATAAAGTTGTTTATTAAAGAGTTTCTTTATCAATAAATCGATTTTTACATAATCTCATGAAGTATCCACATCCCTACTACTGACATTTGATCTGCAAAGAATAATTGACAAAATAGCATCCAATTATTTTCGGCCGTAAATACACCATACTGGATTCACACAAACCAACAAGGTTTGTATAAATAAAAATTCTGACAAATCTCTGAAAGTTTTTATTTTTATTTTCAATTGCCTCAGTACATTTATGACAACCTTGGTTTAAATATGTAGATAGTAACTAATCTAGTGATCACTAAAATAAAATATTCTGTTACGCCGGATATAATAATCTTTTTTAAGTGTCAGGGATGATCCTATATTTAAGTCAAATAACGAGACGTACCTTAACGTGAAACCTTTAGTGATTTAAATGGTACAACATGGATATTCAGATTGAAATAAGAAGTACAATAAAAAAAGTACCGTCACCATTTTAAAGGTACGTTTAATTAACATTCACCGTCCACTAGTGGACCTACCTAAAAGACTGAAATAAATCTATTGGAATTGGAACATAAGCTCCAGATTAGAATTATAGACCTCATCTGTATTAAACCTTATTAATCATTTATCATTCATTCAATAATGTAAACATTAAGTGACGTTTTATAAGGTTTGCAGGGGTAAAATGGGATGTGCGTCAAGAAGAAAATTCACAATTTAGAGGGGAAAACGAGAAAATTTACCATTTAGTAATTAATTTATATTTTTTATTAACGATTCATATCTCCTATCAATTTTACGAATATTTACAGGCGTAAGATTTATGAAAAATATATGTCTATTCATCATTATTACAAAGCACTGAAAAGTTATCCGTTATTACCCCATCGTACCTTAGGTAAACATCACTTTAGCTTACAACTTAATATTTCTGTTCTCCCAACTTTTAAAGGTGAAATGGTAATACGGTTTTATTTAGCAATCAAACAACTATCGTTTGATATATGAATCATTCGTGTAATATGAGTGCATTGCCTATTTTCGGGCTGGGGCACGACAGTATGGCCGGCCTGGCATTGTCTTTTGTTGTTGTTGGAAATGTTGCTCTGGTTAGGTACCGATTTTATACAGGATAAAAATATAAAGATATAGACTTTTACTAATGAAACTCGAGAAGATTTGTGCTGCGACTTTCATAAAATCACAAAAGAAACGTGGACTTTTCATATTAATTGAGCTTCCTGACCAATTTCGTCCCAGATTCCCAGATTGAAGTCAATGAATTAATGATTAGAAATTGTAATGAACCTCCCTATCTTATTTTATTATCGAAGTCAATTCAGACCTAAAATGGCTGCAAATTATTCTGATTATTCGTTTCTCTTGTTATTATAAATTCGCCATATATACAGATATCTACAGTCATATTGAGTAAATAATATCTAGAATAACTATCCGACCCAAAAACAAAACAGTTTTTAAAGTCTTACCTACATTTTTTGCAGTACCTAAGCGGCTTGCACATACCGCTGGTGCAGCACGCCGACAAATTCGTGGCGGGCGCGGCCGCGGGCCTCACTGCGGTCACTCTCACCTACCCGCTGGACACGATACGGGCGCGCCTGGCCTTCCAGATCACTGGCCAGCATCACTACACGGGGATCGCGCACGCGGCCTCTTCTATGTTCAAAAAGGTCGGTGATAAAGGAGATGTTATTGTATATTTTAGAAAGTATTTGCCACGTGTTTGCCGCTATGTATTTTTACGTTAACGACCCACATCGTCTCCACTGCAAGGGCACGGGTTCTTCCCATACCTCGGATTTACTCCACACACGGGAACCAATTCGGAGTATTCAAGTTATTAAAAAAAATCTCAATAAAACTACGATCAAACTGCAAATCTACATAAAACTACAATAATGTTTCCATCCAGGAGGGCGGCATACGGGCCCTGTACCGGGGCTTCGTGCCCACCATGGTGGGCATGGTGCCCTACGCCGGCTTCAGCTTCTACTGCTTCGAGTCGCTCAAGTTCCTCTGCATGAAGTACCTGCCAACAACGCTGTGCCGCAAGTGCGATAGGAATACTGGTATGTCTGTACTATTGAACTTACTAATTACTTTCAAGGAACCTATAAAAGAATAATGGCAAACTGCCATACATTAATTTACCTGGATTAAATTTGTTAAAGTATAAAAATAAAAAACACAAAAAACTATTCAGGTGTTACTCCATAACGTATTCCTGCAAGAATTAAGACTCTCTAAACCAGAGAAAAAAGATAAAGAGAATAATTTCCTTACACTAAAAGTGAAATAAGAAATAATCTTCTACAATTGTGAAGTATCTAGCGAATGGCAACACTAAAAGCACAACAATGTCATTTTGCTCAGGGCTGCGTTCAATGGGTACACTCTGAGAGCAACTGTTGTTGTTATGTTCTTTCCCTTTCGCACTTACGAGATTTATATTAGGCTATCCTGCTGTCAAAGTGAACGGGTGCTGTCTGAACGTACCCTCGGAACGCGCTACGGGACCAGTAACTACACTTCCAGTCAACTAAACTTCCAAAAAGACTGTATTAATTTCCTCCGGTTGCAATAACCATACTGACTTATTTAAAAATCAAGGGTAAATATTTAACTTATTTTTGTTTTCGTCTTTATTTTATACGTTTTAAAAAGTCAGGTATGATCTTGCCATAATTCTTTCTGTAAAAAAACGCCTTCACACACTAAATAAATCATTGATCAGCCGATGTGCAAGCTGTATAAAAAGTCAATCTCAGTCATACAATGACGAATGAACTTAAGATTAATTTAAATATTTAACCGCCTCCATAGCCTAGTGGCTAGTCCGCTCGCTTCGCATCAGAAGGTCGCGGGTTCGATTCCCCGCGGGGTCCTAGGGCAGGGCATTTTCTGAGCCCGCCTGGCTAGCTACCACAATCTTATCTAAGTCTTGCCGCCAAACATCAATGTTACCAGCATTGATGTGTTCGGGCACGAAGATAAGATAGCCAGTTCCCCGTTGCGCTGGGGAATCTTAGTAAGCCTGCATCCATCTTCGGCATCATCATCACTTTCCATCAGGTGAGATGATGCCAAGGGCTTACTAATTGGTTGGTAACGCAATCGTGACTCCTCTGGTGTTGCGGGTGTTTATGGGCGGCGGTTATCGCTTACCATCAGGTGATCCGTCTGCGCGATTGCCACCTATGACATTAAAAAAAATACCTACAGTTCTTCAAAACCGCCTTTCTTTCTTATAGGTACCTACTGGTAGCACTTGGCAGTCAATTTTCCAATGCACACTATTGCACACTCTCTGTTAAGTTGCCTAAGCAGTTGTGCTGACATTATATTCTGGAAACGGTACCATTGTATGCGTATTTTCACAGAAGGATTAGTGCTATTAAAGCCACTGATGCTTTATTTTTATAATCGGAACTATTGTTTTTTTGCAGCAGGGTTAGTGCTGTAACGGTCACAGACGTTTTATTTTTATACACGAAACCATTATATTTGTGTGCAGGAGGGCTAGTGCTGACAGTGCCCGGCAAGCTGGTGTGCGGCGGCATGGCGGGCGCGGTGGCGCAGTCCGTGTCCTACCCCATGGACGTGACGCGGCGTCGCATGCAGCTCGCGTATATGGACCCCGCCACGAGGAAGTTCGCGTGAGTACTCTGTAGATAGGCGGGTAGTGTGTAGATAGGTGGGTAGTGTGTAGATAGGCGGGTATTGTGTAGATAAGCGGGTAGTTTTTTTTTTACCCTCAATTGGTAAGCCCTTGGCATCATCTCACCTGATGCTAAGTGATGATGATGCCGAAGATGGAAGCGGGCTTACCAAGATTCCCCAACGCAATGGGGAACTGGCTATCTTATCTTCATGCCGGAACACATCAGTGCTGTTAACATTGTTAGGCGGCAAGACATAGATAAGATGGTGGTAGCTAGCCAGGCGGGCTCAGAAAATGCCCTACCACCAACCAAACCGAGTCCTACAAAGTTGGACCCCGCTGGAAATCGAACCCGCGACCTCCTGATGTGAAACGAGTGGACTAGCCACTAGGCTACGAGGCGGTTAGTTGTAGATAGGTGGGCAGTCTGTCTGTAGCCCGGGAGTAGCCTGTAGCTTTCTACAGGCTACAGTGGGCAGTCTGTAGATAGGTGGGTAGTCAATCTGTCTGTAGCCAGGCGGGCAGTCTGTAGATAGGCGGGTAGTTTGTCTGTGGCTAGACGGGTAGTACCTAGGCGGGCAGTCTGACTATGGCCACACGAATAGTAGCTAGGCGGGCAGTCTGTCTGTACCCAGGCGCAGTCAGTAGATAGGCAGTCTGTCTATAGTCAGGCAGTTGGTAGTTGCCATGTTCTGTAACATGTAACCAGACGGGTACGGGAATCTATAACTAAGCGGATATCCTGTAGCCAGGCTAGTAACCTGGTGTTCGTTCCAGTGCTTCCATTGCAAAAGCTACAGCTCTTTTAACACCTGTTAGTAGTGCAAAAGTGTTAACCTTTTTTTTATGAAATCTCCAGCATTGATGCTTTATTAACACTTTGTTAGAGTATAGTATGCTTTACATTATTTGGTGATGGTTGAAAATAAGTTTATTGAAGGTTGTAGAAGTCGTGTATTACCTTTTTTTTAACTGTTATATTTTTTATTGCATGATATTGCACATGGTGATGGCAACACAAACAGGAGGTTGGTTACATTTTTAATATCGATTTTTCAGCATAAATGAATCATGAATAAAGGTACAAGTCCGAGACCGGCTGCAAGCCGCAGACCACACGCGACAGGCGACAGACTGCACTTATCGACCGCAAGTTACCCTAATGGTTTCTATGAATTTATGAAAGCGATTCCGAGCGCGGCGACATGTGGCATGCGGCCGCGGCAGGCGACATGGGCGGCTACACGCAGCGACTGCAAGTCGCGGGACCAGTAGTGCGGCCGACCGTAGAGCGGTTACACGCATTTCTTTTCTTTTTTGTATATAATAACAACAAGTCGTCGTCATCTTCCTCCTCTAACAAATGACACAGTAAATTATTGTTAAACACGTCCGACATTCTGACTCGCACGAAGGTACGGAAACGACTGAGGATACAAAAGGTGTGAGCGACCCCAGCAAGCCCTTTTTCCTGGGGCTCCTAGGAGAATCCTACCTATCTCAAATTTTAGAACATAATTAGAGCAATCATCGTGCCAAGGGAAAACGTTTGAGCAATCATACTTTTCGAGATACGAGCTCCTAAAGGTGTGCTTGCTGGATGGCATTCTATCCAGCAAGCACAACTGGTGCACAAAAACTACGAAGACTTGGGAAAAAATTTTGATGCACAGATTTAGAGCATCATAAAGTGAGTCGGACTGCAAAGTTTCATGAATGTCATTTCAATATCTCGCTAGAACGCAAAACCGGCTTCACGTTCTTTTCACGAATCTTTCTAGCAGTCACATAAGATCTCAGCAATTACAGCATCTTGGTTCAAAATTTTTATGCCAGGATTTAGAGCAACACTAAAAACTTATGCTCAATTATTTTTGAATCCCAAAAATCTGTACTTTTTGTGCTACGAGCCAATGTTTTTTCCTTGCTGGGTGAACATGACAAAAGTGACGAAGCTGTATAGCTTTGAAACTAATACGAATACAAGACTGGTTCTTATGCTCAGATTTAGAGCAAAATTTGAGCATTCTGCTCAAAAAAAAACTAGAATCCCAAACGTTATAGTTACAGCGGTAGACGCTAAATACTGATTTTTCCCGCCAATTTTTTAAATAATTACGGCGACTCGCGGCAGATTGCGACGTTGCCGCTCTTATTTTTTTTAGTTCAAGCAGTAACTGACTTTGTGCTGTGAGTATAAGGTACATTTCAGTTTCAAACTATCGATTGTCACTTACATTGATATAAACTAGAAACAAAGGCGATTTTATATATTTCTATAAGCCTTGTGCCTGAAATAAAATAATAAATAAATACATGTAAATCATACGATAGCGGAATACCTATAATACGGAACACTTGTAGTTCATCGTTGCGTTTTTTTGGTGGTGGCGGCGGCGGCATCGTTCCGATTTCAGCCATGCTCCAATATTTGTATATAGCAGTACAAAAACAAAACGCAAAACGCCCTACATCCACACATTCGACCAACACATTAGTCATATTCATATTCCGTACTAAATCCTATAAATTTGACTGAATAAAAAGCGGTCAAATGCGTGTCGGGCCACGCGCAGTGTAGGGTTCCGTGGTACAACTTCATCAAAGTAATCAAATCAATGAAAAATATGAAGTAGGTACGAAATTTTTGACGTTTTCATGTGTCAGTTCCCTAGTAAGATTGTTTACCTTTTTTTAAATTGGATTTAAACAAGGTATACCTAGTGCTGCGTTCAAGACCACTGTACCTACATAAAAGTCAGATTTTTTAAAATAAAAATATTTGTATTTGTATGGTGATTATAGGGCTAGTGGTGAACCCCACTGTCAGACACCAGCACGGGTAGCATGAGGCGTAGATAAAGCTGTTTGTCGCGCCAAACGCGAAAAAACAGCTCAGCTGTCTCTTTCATTAGCTTAGCGTTAGAACGGAACAAATGCTTTTAAAACTCGCGTCGCGCGCGAGATACGTCGCCATGCTACCGGTGCTGAAATGACTTTACGACTACCATCTAAAGATATTAACTGGCACGAATGTGTCAGTGTCTTGAAAAACGCGAAACCGTCGAGTTAAATGTCACTAACAGAAAAACTTATTCAGATAATTATCTAACTTTTATTCAGTTAACCTACGTCATCGACGCGAAAAAGCAAGAGTGCAAGTCACACTGAACTGCGGCTGTGGTGACCGATTTTTATTACTATCTGTCTTCATAATAAAGCAACCCGTAGCTCCTTGCGGCCTGTTAGGTCCGTGGCGCTGCCACCGCCGCATGCAGATTGTTTCTCGGTCTGATCTGCAGAAAAACTCGCATAAAATGATCCTCTCTAAAGTGCCATTACTTGTAGAAAATGTGTGCTACAGAGAAATACTTTTCATCAGTATAGCGACATTTGAAATCTGCGGCTAAATGTTTACTACCTCTGCTTCTTCGTCCTTCTTATGTCTATTGTTTATAACGTTTGAAGTAAAGAAGGATGCCTATACAGCGAAACCCAGCGAAACATATTTTCCTCTCTATCGTTGCATTGGCTGAATGTGTGGATGTAGGGTAAAATTTATTTGTCATTCGTTTATTGCGTTGGTAACACACAGAATGAAATATAAAAAAACTCTGAGCAACAAAACAAAACAAAACAAGGGAAGCTCGGCTTGACTAAAACCTTTGTGTGTATAAAAGTTACAAAAAACTGATAATGGATGTCTGTTTCTAAAATATATATTTTTTAATATCTATATTTTTACTAGTATAAAGGTTAAAGAATTGATGACACATTTACTGATTATAGAGTTGATTTCGCATGGTACTTTTTTACACACAGTTTCATTATTAGGTAAATAAAAAGATTCTACATATATTTTGCTGCGTAAGACTGATTATTAAACAAAATGTGAAAGCCCTAAATGCGTTTAATTTGTGACACTGATCCGTGAAGTCTAAACAACGATAGCCGACATCAATGAGACCCTTCCTCTTACTTTTAGGCTTTTCAAGAGTTATTTTTTTATTAACACTCAGTGACCTCGTGACATGTCTTTTAAGCTATAAAATATAGAGACATAATATCAGCTGTCAACCAAAATGGCAGTACGTCGTCCGGCTCGATACAATTTTAATACCAATTCCTGTCATATTAAAACCGTACGTATTGTAAGATCACCAACACTTCCATTTATATTTGTCGCGCTTGTTTCTTGTCTATCAATGTAAATGACAATCGATAGTTTGAAACTCAAATGTACTTTATACTCACAGCACAAAGTCAGTTATTGCTTGAACTAGAAAATAAATGAGAGCGGCAACGTCGCAATCTGCCGCGAGTCGCCGTAATTATTCAAAAAGTTGGCGGGAAAAATCAGTTTTTAGCGTCTACCGCTGTAACTATTACGTTTGGGATTCTAGTTTTTTTGAGCAGAATGCTCTAATTTTGCTCTAAGTCTGAGCATAACAACCAGTCTTGTATTCAAAGCTATACAGCTTTTTCACTTTTGTCATGTCCACCCAGCAAGGAAAAAACATTGGCTCGTAGCACAAAAAGTACTGATTTTTGGGATTCAAAAATAATTGAGCATGGGTGTCTAGTGTTGCTCTAAATCCTGGCATAAAAATTTTGAACCAAGATGCTGTAATTGCTGAGATCTGATGTGACTGCTAGAAAGATTCGTGAAAAGAACGTGAAGCAGGTTTTGCGTTCTAGCGAGATAACTATTGACATGACATTCATGAAACTTTGCAGTCCGACTCACTTTATGATGCTCTAAATCTGTGCATCAAAATTTTTTCCCAAGTCTTCGTAGTTTTTGTGCACCAGTTGTGCTTGCTGGATAGAATGCCATCCAGCAAGCACACCTTTAGGAGCTCGTATCTCGAAAAGTATGATTGCTCAATTTTTTCCCTTGGCATGATGATTGCTCTAATTATGCTCTAAAATTTGAGAAAGGTAGGATTCTCCTAGGAGCCCCAGGAAAAAAGTGCTTGCTGGGGTCGCTCACACATACAAAAGCTGACTGAAGTGCAGTCGCGTTTGGAATGACTGCACTTCAGTCAGCTTTAGTACCCTGTCGTTTCCGTACCTTCGCGCGAGTTCTGACTCCGTTCCGTTCTCTCTTATCATATTCTGATATCGGACGTGTTTAACAATAATTTACTTCGTCATTTGTTAGAGGAGGAAGATGACGACGAATTGTTGTTATTATATGCAAAAAAAGAAAAGAAATGCGTGTAACCGCTCTGCGGTCGGCCGCACTACTGGTCCTGAGACTTGCGGTCGCTGCGTGCAGCCGCCGCATGTCGCCGGCCGCGACCGCAGGCGACACGTCGCCCCGCTCGGAATCACAGAGATTCATAGAAACCAGTAGTGTAACTTGCGGTCGATAAATGAAGTCTGTCGCCTGTCGCCTGCGGTCGGCGACTTGCAGCCGGTCTCGGACTTGCACCTTTAGTCACAAATTACTAAGTATAAAAAATTACTATTGTTTTAAACCTTTCGGGGACTGATGACTAAGGATGTCAATAACAACTTTGGATTTTTGTTTCTTTGCTCAATTTGGCATCTCGTTTATTAGCACCATACACATTTTGGCATTTTGGCCATTAGTCCCCGAGAGGACCTTCAGTTCTTACCCTTAAAATCCAATTTCATTTAATCTAGTGTCAATTTGATTCATATCTTTTTCTATTTCTACGAAAGAATAACTAAAGCGCAACACACATACAGAGGCGCCTGCGGGGCGGTAGCGTTCCGAAGACGGACCTGCGGGAAGCGAACTTAGAGCGCTCTAGAGCGCTCGCGCGGTTTTGGTGTGAAAGGTTTCATAGTAATCCGAACATTACAAAAAATACCGCTCCAGGAACGCTTTCGCACCGCCCCGCGGCCGCCTCTGTGTGTGTGTTGCGCTTTAATCCATTTTAGTTTTTATAACTTCCACCAATGTTCAACCCTTAATTACTCCACAGCGTCGGCATGATCCGCACTTTAACCCTCATATACCGGGAGAACGGTATCGTGAAGGGTCTGTACCGGGGGATGAGCATCAACTACCTCCGCGCCATCCCAATGGTAGCCACCTCCTTCTCCACCTACGAGCTCATGAAGCAACTCCTCGACTTGGACACGGGCATGAAGGTGTCATAGGAGTAGCAGAAAACTTGATGAAATGGATGAAAAGTAAGGCTGAGCGCACACTGCGATAGAAATCGTTAAGGTTGCTGTTGTTGGTTGGTTGTTAGTAGCGAGTTGTGTTTATATCTATTTATTTATAGCGTGTAGCAAAAAAGTACTTATTACTAAGGTAAGCTTCTAAAGTGCATCACACACGGGCGCTATACTATGCTATTTTATCGTAAGATCCAATCGCTCGCCATACAAATAAATGGAATATCACGTGACACCGTGCGATACGGAAATCATAGAGTAGATACCTTGATATGAGCGAAATTTACTTGTTCACAACGCGCGGGGGTATGACGCGGCGCGAGGGGTATTGTAATATATACTATCGGATCGCCGCCCGCCGCCGTGTGATAGCTTGCTATACTATCTGCAGATATCGTAAGATGAAATAGCACAGTACAGCGCCCGTGTGAGACGCCCTTAATCATGAAACTGGACAATCTTTGTCCTACGACTTTGTTCAAATCGCAAAGACTTTTACAAATCGATCAGGTGATTCCAAGTTCCAACATTTCTTGGTGATTTCCGAAAAGCTTTAGATAAATTTTTAGAACATTGAGAAGTCTATGAGAAGCCCACCTCAAAGTATTGCTACAAATTTTACTCGACCACGCGAATAGATGAGTGTCAAATACTCTGTGTATCACTCAAGTCACTTGCTTAGCAAGTCGACCAAGTGAGTTTGAAACTTTGAACGTTTCGCAATCAATTATTTATGTGCGTTCCCTCCGTCCGAGGGACCACATTGGAAAAAGCAGTTTCTGTATACATGACGATTTAGTAGGAGCTTTCAAAAAATTGTACATAGACGGAAGGTAAAATTTGTAGATGTTATAAGTCAAACGTTACAGCTTATCGAATGTGGCCCCAATCGACCTATATGAGTTATCATATTCCTATTATTTCATGGTCACTTTAAAAGATTACTGTAAATGGGAATATTTAGTAGTGATACTCGACCACGCGAATGGATGAGTGTCAAATACTCTGTGTATCACTCAGGTCACTTGCTTAGTAAGTCGACCAACTGAGTTTGAAACTGAACATTTCGCAATCGATTATTTCATTATGTTCTACCTAAATAATAGATTCAAATCTTGTGCTGTTATTGAAATAATTTAAATTTTTTGTCTAAAATTATGTTGCTATGTAAAAATCGGTTCTTCTAGAGTAGATAGATACTTTCTTTATCCCTAAAGTTAATTAGAAAATAAAACTACTTGAATTTCTACGACAACGGATGGCGTACGAATCGTACGATAGACAGTTGATGTTTCTTCTGTATCATAAAATAACGAACGAAATGGTGCTTCGTCTCCTTGCCCCAATATTTTTGAATCACAGTAGTGTATAACAAAAAGATGTCATATCGATACCCCGCGGGTGTACGAAGTTTACGGGTTGACTCATCGAATACAGTGTCACTAACTTATCTGTAGAATCAGCGATGGCGCCACGATCGAAAATTGTATTCAAAATGACGTTTTCATACTGGCGTCAGTAGTTCCGCTCGTAGCCATTCTACAGATAAGTTGGTGGCACTGTACCGTAGAACAGAGATGGCGAACCATTAATCTCAATGTGCCATTTTCCAAATTTTGTTTAGTGGCAAGAAGGATACCGAATTTGTGCCGGCACGTGCTTTAAAGAATTCGGTAACAAATGAATTTTAAAATTCATTTGTTATTGGTATGTAGGGGGCCTTATTGTTTCTGGTCTCTTGAAATTCCTTAATTTGTCAAGCAGTGACGTTCCTCAATTATTTTGTAGCGCGACATCCTTGGCAACCGGGCTCATG
Organism: Coleophora deauratella; assembly: GCA_958295455.1. Lineage (NCBI taxonomy): Eukaryota > Metazoa > Arthropoda > Insecta > Lepidoptera > Coleophoridae > Coleophora > Coleophora deauratella. The sequence goes on along the minus strand of OY282406.1, from coordinate 11,933,223 downwards.
GTTCGTCATTATGCCCTAGGATTTACAGAACATAGAAGATTTTGCTCTCTATTTGAATCAGTGATTTTTAACCCCACATGTTTCTAATAATTATTATAGAACATGTGGGGTTTTAAAAATCACCGGTTCATTTATTTTCCAGTATCGAAAACTAAACATTCAAAAGAACTTCTTGTGCAATGTCAGATACCCATATTTTGCCAAAAAAGGCAGAAGTCAGGTGTATCTACGAAAATAACAATGTATGTACACGTTGGACTAAAAAATCGACTCAAGATTTGTTGCTCGACTTTTGAAAAAATAACTCAGTCTACAAAACTGCTAAACACTAAAAGCAAAAAACTAGAAAACCATCAAACTAAAATCATAAACAGTAAACACCATGTTTGTCCATGAGTATATGATGTAAATAATGAAAACGCTTTTGTAAAGACAGTACTGTAAAAAAGTGTTACCTTTCGGTACATATTTGACTGTATTTTTAGTCGTTTAGTGCCTTTCAGGCATAAAAGTGCATACTCATAGTCATATTCCTGCTGGAATCAAACGCCTATAAAATGACAATTGTAGAGGTATAAACAAATACTTTATCGCACATAAAGTTTTATCACAAATTAATAAAAATATTAGAAATTATTATTTGTTATATTTAGAATAGGACAAGCTCAGGTATAGCTTTAAAATAAAATGTTTAAAACATTAAGGCACTTATTTTTATAAATTGCTGTTACATACATACATTTGTACGTGTGCAACAATTCTAGGCAAGTTAGTGTAGCAAAATTATTGTATTTGAATTTTAGCTCATTCCATGTCTGTGACAATCACTTGATATTTATAGAAAACATTTTTTTAGCATAATTATAGGCTAATTTATTTATTTTATATCCACTTTTATTTTCATAATAGTTATACTATCTATGTCTACTACTCGTATAATATTTTGCCAAAAAAGGCAAAGTCGGGTGTACCTACGAAAACAGATGGTTAAGTTTTTGTTTACCAAAGATGATTCCAATCTGAAAATGGTACATTTACGGACAAGAGGTATTCTAAAATAATAAAAAGATATTTTTTTACCAGATTGCTGTGTTATTTTATTACCCCCACTAGACCCGCCAAATATTCAGATAATTTTAATTTGCTAATGTTTAAGAGAATAATGTGTCGTTGAAGTATTCTAAGGATTATTAAAAGAAAAATCAAATTATTTATAATTAATTTTATTTAATATCTAATTCCTATCAACGGGCATAGTACAGTTTGCAAGAATAAATTATTTATCGGTTTCAGTTTACATATTATTGCCATGTTGTAGCAGTTTGAACTCCGGGAACAGTATACACGATCCATTTTGCGCTAAACGTCGCCTCAAACTACGTTTTCCATACAAAAGTTCATACGACCAGTTGTTGAACATAGAATTCTTGAGATTATACCTATGCAAATTGCCAGGAAAGCCTTAAAAATAACCAGAGCTTCGACTGGGTGAAATGGGATGTTTACTCAAGAAGTACGAAGATGAAAATTTTATTATTTAGATTCACACAATCGAAGCTCGCTCGTACATTATTTTTGTATGTTTTTTTTCGAGTTTTGTATTTTTTTACTTATAAACTTACATACTTAATACTTAGTTCAACGAAACGTGTGGCTTCAGATGTCATTGGTGGGTAAAGTCTTTGTATCAGTACACACGCGTTTTATAAAGTGCAATTTTGAAATATACTTAGTTGTATAGTAAGATAACTAATATATAAATTATCAATATTTTATAAGATTAAAATTATAAAGACGCTTACAAAAGCATCGATTTTGAATAAGATTTTTTTTTATATAGAGTTAAAGGTCAGATTAAAAGGAATACAGTAGGTATGTAAAAACTAGGCATTGCTTGCAAATGAATTAAGGAGGAAATTATAAAAGTATATTATTGCATTTCCCAAAATATACTATTTCCTGTTAGCAATCAATAAGTATAAAAACACTCCTTGACTCGAATCAGGCATATGCGTTCATATAAAAATGTTTAAAAATATTTAATGTTTATTTACTTACCTTTGCATTAAGTGAGGAGTACATAGAAAGACAAGTACCGAACTTAATTTTATACAATAACAAACAACCTACGCAATGCCTTTATATTTAGGTATTTACACAATTACCTAGAATTACTTAATAATTATGTTTATTAAAAAAAAGCAATTAAAGCTCCACTCTTGTGAAACATTTACTTGTGCATACTCGTGGCACAAGAACAGAACAATTTTGAAAATAAATACCAAAATGCAAGTTTTCTTAGTTATTTTATAACAGAACGGTTAATTGGTTTGTACCTAAATATAAAAATTTCATTTTTTTTCCTTTAAGTCTTAAACAATAAAATATATAAGTGTATTCTCTACGCATCACCACTGTACTGTTCTGTTATAAAATTAAATGCTAAAAAAAACGACGTCGTCCGTGTTTTAGTGTTGTGTAAATCCGGTATCTATGACAGACACAACGCAAGTTAAGCTACAATTAAATCAGTTTAATTTATTTTTCATAATTCAGAATAATTTAATTGTAAAAATAAAAATACAAAATGGGACTTTACAGATTTTGATCTACATTAGATATAGTATATATACTTTAAAAAAAAGTTAAAATTATCTTGCATCTACTAATTAAGGTTGACTTGGCGAATGTGAAATACTAGAGCAGATCGCGACATCTAAAGGGGATTTTAACGCGTCTAGTTCTAAAACCCATAGAAACTGAGTGGGGATTGTTTGCAGTAGGTCTACAACTTAACAAAGACGTTCCGTCATCGATTACGATATAGAGCGAAGGGAGTGTGCAATGCTTCAGTCAGGTACCACTTAACACTGCTGCTATTTCTCAGAAGCTGTCCATCCCTCCCCGCAAAGCACCCCTCTTCGCGATGTCTCTGCTAACTGGTAGACGTACGGTCGCTTATATAAGGTGCTACTTTATTAGTGCCCGATATTTTAGTGAGTGCTTCGACTCTTGATTCTGATCAATTTTACCCAAGGTACACATAGTCAAATCGCGAAAAATTGCTGGACTATTCATACAAATCGATCAGCCGAGCGGCCAAATTAGTATGAAGAGTCCAAAATTTTTTTGCGATTTAACTATGGGTTCCTTGAGGAAAGTTGATCAGAATCAGGAGTAGAAGCACTGAATAAAATATCGGGCACTAATAAAGTAGCACCTAATATTGGCTAAGCCTTGTGGTCAACTATGACCATATTCCTCTAACTGAACAGACTACATCCAAGCAGCAAGTTTTAACAACAGAGATAATTTCAGGCCGCTCACGCAACACATTTTTTGACCTACTGAAATTCACCAGTGATGGTGGTATGTCCATTACCCGCCCCTCGACGGCGGGTGGAGACGGGAGCGAAATAAAACCACAGTAATACCAAATGTACGCAGTTTAATGAGGTCTAAGTGTCTTTGATACATAAAAGGTTGTGTACAATACAAATTAGTAACGGACTGCGGCCGCTCACGATGAACATACCAACATGGCGCGACCAATAAAACTGGAAACTAGCGTGTTACGCTATTCGTGAAATCCAAGAGTTCTTTTTAAACTGGCGAAAATAAACCGTGGCGTTCTCATATAATTTTGCAACTGTACTTAAGAAAACTGTTGACCAATTACCAAAAAGTAAAAACTCCCTTTGTGTTATCAATTTCTATGGAAGTTTAATTGTTTTTGGGCATTTGCAGCAGTGTCCTATTAAAGAGTTGCTTGCTTGCCCGAAAAGACGTCACAGTGGAAGTCACACCTTTTTGAAAAGAAACTCAACCCGCGAACAGCGCATGCTCTACGTCTGGACAAAAACTCCACCGCGTAACATCATAAACATATATCTGGCCAATCTCCCTCCCTCCCTCACATAAATTCAATAACTACAGTCGACTTACGCGGCTAAGGTTATCTGATAAAATTCATTATACATTTTCAGCTAAATCCTGCGTAATTGTATAAGCTTGTTTTGTTTCGCTCCCGCACTCTGACATCGATCGAGGGCACATTAGAAAGGATGTCGGGAGTTTTCTACTCAAAAAGTAAGAATCAGAAGAACAAATATCATATTTTTTGCTTTTGCTTTCGTGGCAAGCTTAAGTATAATGGCAGATTATCCGTTACACATTTAGTTTTTATTGCCTTGAGATTTAACACTAACGAAACAAAACTTCACATTTGACTGCATCATCTCAAAGGTTGACTGGATTAAACCCCTTGTCAGGGCAAGCCTGCATTATGTATATGTTAATACGAAAAGCAGTTAGCAATATCGTTTTGACAGATAAATATTTATATTTTAGCATTTGTTTTTATTCAAAACATTGTATTGAGTAGAAAAGTCACGAAAAACACAGATAAGGCCTACTTGCATACACACAAACATCCCGTTAAACAATTACTGTATGTCGCGTGCGCAGACGTGAGTCAGACACACCCTTGGCACCCTACATGCGGCCCGTCGACGGTGTCGAACACTTGCGATTGCACAACAAACATACATTTGCAGCGATAAAAAAACAAAAATATAGGCATCAAGTTGTGGCTATATGTATTCCGCTTCTGTTATGTGCAAAAAAGTGTTGCTATTTCTTAAGTCAAATTACAACCAAGGAACTAATTAACTTTTTCTTGAAAATATTATTATTTCGCTTAATTGCAAACTATCCCAAATATCTATTTTCCGATAGAACGGTACATACACGTGTATAAAGTATGTATCGAAGTGTGCAATCGCAAGTGAGCTGTGTGTGTGCGCGGGCGTCGCGGCGTGTCCCAGTGATATGCGCCGGCGCTGCAACAAAACATACACTTGTGAATTCGTCCACACCGTCAATAGGCTTAAGTAAGGCTTGTTTCACAGAAACGCTGCTAGCAGCGCTGTTGAACAGCGCGCGCTCTATCGCGGACATCTGTAAAAGGAGTTTTAGTATCGCGCGTTTCGTTGCGGTGTACAGTCGTCATCATGTATTAGCTTTCTTTATGGAAAAGACTGTAAAATTACTTTTTTTTGCTTTCATGATTTTGCATATGGACGGCGTCACTCTGACACGCTAACTAGCCGTAGAAGCGCTTCAACGGCGCGCGCGTTTCACCAACCGCTACTATCCTCATACATTTCCGAGCGCGCGCTGGCCCAAGCGCGTATCTATGAAACCAGCCTAACATTACGCTCCGTTTACATGGCCATATAGTTGAGCTCTTAAAAACTGTAGGTTAAATCGCTAGTGTTACCATATAAGTATAAAGCGAGGCTACGTTGTCTCTGTTAACAAACACACACTCCCGAAACACTTCCCGAAACGTTGAGTGTACAAGTTCCGCGTGGTAGGAACTTTGTACTAGGTAGAAAAAAAAAGACGATTTAAAAGTATGTGCAAAACATCTACTTAAATAAAAAACATTTTGAATTTTGTTATATCGGAGCTCCTCGACGACATTATGGCCAGTCGTTTCAGATCTAGCCACGAAATATCTGAGCCTAAACTGCGACCATTTGATTATAATGAAAAACAGTCGAGTGAAGGCATACTCATACTCATATTTGTGTCTACTATTATCATTTTTAACACTACATTATTTTTGTGTTTTCAACTACAGTTTTTTAACAGACTTCAAAAAAGGAGGAGGTTCTCAATTCGACTATATGTTTTTTTTTGTATGTTTTACGCGATTACTCCGCCAGTTATGGATTGATTTTGATGATCCTGTTTTGTTTGGTAGGGAATACTTCAGAGGTGGTCCCATATAAATTTTATCAAAATCAACAAAACCTAAAAAATCATTGCAAAATGGTATTTGTTACGATTGAAGTCGGTTTTTTAACGTGTTCAGCGTTGTCAACAGTGTGACCATTTGTGGCAGATCTCTGCTATCTGGGCAGTAGTTTGCACTGGCAGAATAAGCTGACGATTTTAAAAAGTAGCAGAATTCGGTAGATATCCAGGAAATCTGCAACTTTTTTAAGTCTTGAGCTTATTCTGCCTGTTTACTGCCCAGACAGCAGAGATCTGCCACAAATGGTCACCATGGTTGTCAATTATTTACACTCACGTCCAGTCTACATGAAGTAGTCGGGTGTCCGCCGGGTGACGTGCGGCTCGCCGCGCCGCGGGGCCGGGTCGAACTGCAGGCTGCGGACACAAACACACATATATACAGCTATTCATTTACAAAGAGTCCTATGGGACTTTAAAAAAGTTAGGTCATAAACTTTAAAATCCACGGGACGTAACGTCTGAGGAAAATTTGATTCTGTTAAAATCAAATTTTTGTCATCACTTTGCGCTTATAATCATTCCGATTGTTCGATTATGCCTAAATACATACTCAATAACAAAAGTGGTTCGAGGGATGCTGGATAATCGTAAACTGAACGTCAAAAAAAAGGTTATGTTAAAATGAATTGCATCAGTTAAATAGGCAATTACGCAAAGCAGAAGATTCATAATAATATCAACCGAAACATGTTCAACATAGGCCTCTCTCATAGTATACGCAACTCTCACTCAGCACGACTCTTGAGAAATATCCATCCAGTTACTTCCTGCAAGCCTCTCCAGATCATTAAGCCAAGAACCCTTCGCCATTGGTTATCGCTACTGCTAGCTATTTGGCCTTTACATTACAACGTAAACTTGTTTATTCTATGCGCTGTCTGTATCTATTTGTCATCCCACATACATTAGTTTCTCTACCTCATTCTGAGACGAGGCAAAGCCGCTACGATGTTGATCAGTGTATGTTGCAGTCACACCCTGGACACTTCATACAAATTTCGCGCCATTGTTTACTACATAGACCTTCATGTTTGTACACATGTAAATGTGTGTGTGATGTACTAGGGTTGAATCGAGATTCAATAATTAGCCCTGATTGTCTTTATTGTTAGCTAGACTTTTACAAATAAAGTGAAGGCTCTATACACCAGACAAGGCTGTATATGCCTTCAGCTCTTGCCTTAAAAAAATACAATTGTCTTTGGTTATTATACTGTGCTTTGGTTTGCCAACCCTTTGACAAATGGTCACAGATCGGTCACACAGGTGGGGTGAGGTTGCCTTCAGAGAGCGGCAGGGAGTGTCCATACTGTATAATGTCCTTATACTGTGGTTGCAGTATGCAGTTTCATACAATACTCCTGTTATGTTTGCAATAACTCTAATAGATGTAAAATTCTACTAAGCGGCGCGACATTCACATAGCTATTATTAACTTTTATTAAGCAACAAATACTTACAATGAGTACTTAAGCGCGTCATCCAATTCCATTATGGCGGCCTGGTTGCCACATCTGCAACAAAATAACAAGTTAAAAAAAATATTCAAAACATGAATGCGGAAGCTAGTGAAATCTATTCGGGCAAATAATTTCGTTGACTCTTACATAATCATGGAATTAAATCTATACTGTAGTGTAGGTCTTAAATATACTTAAGGAATCAAAAATACGCCGTTTCACCATATTTTAATCTCCGGGCGACGTTCTTCGACACGCAGCAGCACTCTCTATGTTAGCATTTAATTAGCACGACGAAACTATTCGAGCAAATGAGATTTAAGGTCCTTCACCAACAACTCACTTTAAAAAGGGATGAAGTTTTGGTTGCTAACGTAAATAGAACTCAATATAATATACCATAAACAATCTACTGCATTTCATTGTCCACTATTATATTATTCAATACTATGGTATGGCTCTTACATTGCTCTCATTATCCACTGCCAGTATCCCCACTATGGTACATGAGTTTCAATACTGCAAAATGTAGCTATATGAAAATGTAAACAAAAATTCTTACGAGTATTACTTTTTACAAGGTTTGTAAAAAAAAATATTTTCATTTCATTTAATTGCCTAATAAGTTAATTAACACTGTGGTTCGCAAAGGCTGCAAATAAGATAATTTTGCAGTTATTGTCATATTACTTTTATTGTCTTCTGATAAAGAGCTGTCATATCAGTGTTTTTAATAAAAATATGTGTATTTTACATAAATATTCGCATTTGTTTTACGTTTTATATTATTTGTTTGCCATGTCTTATGGCCAGGTTAGTCAGTCGTCCATCAACAGGATATAATTTGTTTTAAATATATTCTACAGAAAACACTAATACGGTATCTGAGATCTAAGAACTCTTTTTTTTAAATATAAAACTGTAATAGTGTCAAACTATTTTCTAGGAAACAGTAGCTCCTTGTTGGACCCAGTACATATTGAGAGTTGACACAATTTTAACGTACTTACACAACATGCGTTCTACCAGAGAAAACAGTGGTATTTTTCAAACGTATTTGTTTTCCCTCCGAAACCTCGAATCGGTCCATTTTTCCAAATGGTCCATTTTCTTAGTACGAGTCATCATCATCAGCCGAAAGACGTTCACTGCTGGACAAAGGCCTCCCCCAAGGATTTCCACACCGACAGGTCCCTGTGCTGACCGCATCCAGCGGCTTCCCGCAACCTTCATCAAGTCGTCGATCTACCGAGTCGGAGGCCTGCCTACACTGGGTCTTTCGGTGCGCGGTCGCAACTTCGGCCATCTGTTTTACGAGCTATGTGCCCCGCCCACTGCCACTTAAGTTTAGCGATTCTATAACCTTTTTTAGTTTGTTTCTCCTATGTATCTCTTTATTTCATAGGGAAACACCAAGCATGAGGCCGATGTATCTGAAACAAAACACTCACCTATAGCAGTAGTTGGGTGCCGAGAATATGGTGACGACGTTCCGGTCGTGGCACCAGTTGTAGCCCTCCATGACGAGCTGGTGCGCGCGCGACACCAGCGTGAGGCCGTTGCTGTGGTTGAATGTCTCCGAGATGTCCTGCCCGAACGTGTAGCCCGCGCCCCGGGGGGATATGCCCCATCCGCCTCTGTGGGCCAACGATACATGTTGTGTAAATAGATAGATAAATAGATATACCCTACTGTACACACACAGAAGAACAACATAAGGTGCAATCCAAACTAAAACTATTAATGCGAAAGTATATCTATCTTGTCTGTCTACGGTTACGTTTTCACGGCTAAACCGCTGAACCAATTTTGAAGAATTTTGGTATAGAGATACGATAGATGGGATCGACCTTGGGGAAGGACATAGGCTACTTTTTGTTACAAAAATAACTTGATGGGTGGGATTAAAGTCTGTATGGAAAAGAGCCTTCTTCAAAAAATATTCGTTTTATTAGTAAAAGCTAAGAATTATTTACGAACAGGGCTTCTATAAGGTCTGTATCAATATCAAGTATAACTAGATTGATCGTGTTCATTCCAGGGTTCGAAAATATCCGATATTTATAATAAATATCAAAATATCAGATATTTTTGATATATATCCGATATTTTCGATATCTTTGATATTTTTGATATTTATCAAAATTACATACTAATTTCAATTTCTTACTTTAATACATGATTTTAGAAATAGCTTAATTTAAAATGTAGGTATATGTTTGATAATTTGAAGATTTTTATTAAACTAAAGCGTATCACACACTACGAATATAATATATCTTATAGCTCGTGCTATAATATATATTATATTAAGGGACCACACACTGCGAATATACTATAATATATCGCAAGTACGTCATTCTATCGGCAGCCGTCTCGAGAGTCGCCGGTTTCGTTGTTTATACAGCGTGTTCCGTTTTACAATGAAGCACATGCAAAATTCACTTCTGCTTGATTTAATTGACAGTTCGTCAGATGATGACTGGGACAGTCAGTTCAACATTCATGTTGCGTGTATAAGTAAAAACCGTAAGATCTGGATAAAGACCATATAAAAACCAGAACCCAGCATGGTGAATTCAATCTCTACAAAGATCTGTCTGAAAATAAATTTAGTATTTATTTTAGAAACCCAAGAACTAAATTTAATGAACTTCATGATTTAATAAAAGAAGATATAAGAAAAATAAATACACACTTGCGACAAAGCATCTCTACAGAAGAGCGACTTGTTGTATGTTTAAGGTGAGTAAAAAAAAAAGGTATATGTAGTAAATCATGATATACAGGTGTAACAGAAAGGTGTGATAATACTTCAAGGTGGGCTTTTACCCATCAAACTGAACAACTTTTGTTCTACAACTTTGTTGAAATCGCAAAGAAATTTTCGGACTTTTCATACAAACTTGGTTCGCCAGCTGATCGATTTTTTTTTATTTTTTTTTATGGCAGAGGTGGCAAACGAGCAGACGGATCACCTGATGGTAAGCGATTACCGCCGCCCATAGACACCCGCAACACCAGAGGAGTCACAAGTGCGTTGCCGGCCTTTGATATGGGAGTACGCTCTTTTCTTGAAGGTTTGAATGTCGATTTGTACGAAAAGTCCAAAAAAAATTTTGCGATTTGAACAAATGTTGTAGAACAAAAGTTGTTTCGTTTGATGGGTAAAAGCCCACCTTGAAGTATTATTGAAGTATTACAATATATCCTATGTCAATCTTTGCATCAAGACAAATCTAAAGACTTCTCTCAAGCTTAAATCTATTAAACCGTTTAGGCTACAGCTTGCCAAAGAAATAAACACTCGAAAACATAACCTTCCTTCTGGCACAGTCGGGTAAAAATCATCAACCTGTTGCAGACGTGAAAGAAACACAAACAAAAAAGTCATTTTCGCATTTATACTATTTTTAGTTTTAATTAGTAATTAGTAAGAATTACAACATGCTGTAGTTTATCTTAAAATAAAATCGCCAAGTATGAAATATATATTTCTATAGCCGGGCGATATATCCGTATCGCTCGGATATATCCCGCGAATCGGCGTATAGTCGGGCGGTAAAAAATATATATTATCTTAGCAGTGTGTGGTCTTCCATACAATTTGTACGTGAGCGATCGGTGGGATATAATATATATTTTACATTATCTTCGTAGTGTGTGATACGCTTTACATTCAAATTTAATACTCTGATATGTTTTTTCGAAATAACTGAATCTAAAATGTATATTTTACTATTGCAAATTTGAAGATAGTTAATTAAACTAAACTTATTTATTTATTATTGTGATTATTGTGATAATCATATCTTTATTCTTTGCATTTGGCACATTCATTCGTAAGAAGCAGCTCTTAGAAGCTAGGAAAATATAAATATCAATATTGATATATATCAAGCATAAATATCAATTGATATATATCATGATATATATCCGATATATATCAATTGATATATATCATGCGAACCCTGGTTCATTCATTTATATGTCAAATGTGAGCGCTTTACGGAATTGATAACATTATCTGTTAGTATAAGGCAAAGAAATGTTTTGTCTGGAGCATGTGGACGTCATTTGAGATGCCCACAGATAAATCACAAAAAATATTGTTTTGTAAGAACAACACTACCGGGTTTCAGAGGCCAGATATGTAAATGTAGATTCAGTAATTAACCATATATCTGTGGTGACTACGTATGTTCCACGTTGTGCAAATTAATATAAATATGTAAAATTGTATTTTTAAGCTTGTAAACGTTTTAGATTAAATGTGAATATGTAAAATGGTATTTTTAGCCTATAAACATTGTAGATATACTGCATGGTATTTTTAAGTTAGGATATCAATTTAGTTATTTTATTTCTGCATAATATAGCATTGTGTCGGCGATTCTCTTTTAGTCCGTGTATTCTTGCCGACATCCCAGATGCGTGCCCATTTCTTTATTTATTTATTATTTTATTTTACAATTTATTGTGTACACATAATAGATATAATACACAGGCTTAACATACAGCTTTCTTTTGTCTTGTTTATTTGTTTGTATCCATGCCGCGGATCTTGTTTTGTAATATTTTTCTGTGAAAATTGTTTTATTAATCCTTTTGAATTTTTATGTGTTTACACCCTCCTAAGACGGCCGACTTGGCTTATCGATATTTACTGGGATGTACCACACAGTCTGCATATAACTCCACTACGGGTCGGACGTCTGAGAGGCTTATCCCAAATTTGAATATAGTTTCCGTGCCACCTAACTTGTGAAACTTTTATTTTTAAATCACAACCCTGCAACCCGTAAATAGAGCGCCGACATATATGTAAGCTTTACAAAAACTTTTGACAAAACTATTCAATCTTTTATTTTCATCACATCTTTTTCATCAAAAGTCTCTGCAATACACAGCTTCATAAAAAATATAGTTTCTCTGTTAATTACCTAATCAATTTAACAAAAAAGAAAAGGTCTGCATCAAATGTGTTCATGCCTATTTTTATCTAAGAATCAAGACGAGTCTAATGACGCCTCTCTTGAAAAAAAAAAAACATTTAGCCAAGGTTATATAGACAGTAAGAGTGGCATATGTACACTGGCCCACAGAGATATCTGAACCCCTACTAAAGCTATTCGTGATACATGGTGTATTACGGAGAGGTTCAGATATCTTTGTGGCTGCCTGTACACACTTGCATACATACATCTGAAAAGCTTTCGGAAGAGCTATGAATGGGCTGCAATCACGCAAACGCTATCTCGTTTATACCTACTGTTAATTTCACTTTTATTGTCCCTTTCTACTATCAAGGCGTCACAATACACGTGGGGCAAAGTACTAGAGGGACATAACTATAGTTATAGGTGATGATAACAATGTGAAGAGAACTACACTGCACTAATTATTACATGGCACGAATAAGAACTGGCCTTGACTTGGTCCACTTTTGTCCATATCAATAAATATGTACATGTAAAATCCAAGCACCTAATCAATGAACAACAGATATGAGACAAGTGGTACGCCAATAGACAGAAACCTTTCAATTTTCAATCATAATATTCAGTATCAGTATAATAATAATCTTAATTAACTTTGAAGAGTCATAATAAAAAGGTCATATACACCAAATAGCTTTTACCTTTTTGTGTGAGCGAGAACAAAATTAATAAGTATGACCGCAAAATCGATATCTCCATAATATCTATTACGAGTGAATTAAAAACATGGACAGACTGGATGCAATGAAAGACTGTTAAAAAGGCCTCACCTGTCATCGGGATCACTCCAGAGCAGATCGCACATGGGTCCCTCGTGGGGAACCTCTTGCAGACGGTCGAGCGCTCTAATATGGTCCAGCGTGTCGATGGAGGGGCTCAGGCCCCCGTGCAGGCAGAAGATCTGTCCGTCCACCAGAGCCGTCAGTGGCAGGAAGTCGAAGAGGTCAGTAAAGTGCTTCCAAACGGAGGCGTTGCCGTACTTCCGCAGGCATTCGTCGTAGAATCCGTACACTTGGGTGATCTGGCGAGACTCGTGGTTGCCGCGGAGGATTGTTATTCTCTCACGGTATCTAACCTGCAGGCAAATGTAAGCGTCAGTGATTGGTTACCTCATTCATTGGTATTCGTCCCATGGTCTCAAGATGATCAAATAATTATCTCTTCGATAAAGTTTATCTTACACTAATTTCGATTTAGAGTTTTGCCACAACCCGGATACTTCAACAAACTGTGTCGAGTTATAACAGCCTATTACTACGACATAAAGTATGACGTTTGTACAAGCGTAAATGTTTATGTTGCGTGGCTGGCGCTTTAGCACTGGGCACCGAATCTTATCTTATCCGCAGGAGGAGGTGAGGCTTTCTTAGAGATGGACACATGAGCAACACGTATTACCACTTATTACTATGGTTTCGCTTAAATGTGTATTATGCCGAACAATACATTTTCAGTCACACGAAATAAACGAATAGAACGTAATTTGACGCATAATTAAACGAACATAAAATTTAAGTTATGTATAAATTACTCAAGATCATTAATATTTCATTACCGATTATTACAATCCTCCGATTATAAAAAGTTTGTACCATTTTAAGCGACATAACAAGTACATAATCGATGTAACAATTTAAAGATAAAATCTATAAGTTAATAATCGAATAAATCAACTTTTTTCTACTTGCATAAAAGTAAAATAAGCGGTCTGTTTAATGATCTAAGAAAGTAAACCGATTGTTATCATATTGGAGACAGAGCTAACATAAACAATGACCTAACTTTATCTGATAGCCTTATCATTGTTAAGCTGATAAATGGAAATGTTCTCACTGCTCTCACGTACACTGGTTTCAAATTATATACAAGCAAATGGTGTTGGAAGAAAGTAATGTGATACCTACTGAAACCGTACTTTTTTCCGAAGAAATAGACTGCAATGTTCTGGGCGGGTGTCATATACATAATGATACATACAACTAAGTACATTTAAGACCTTTTGCACCCTTTTGTACACTGTATAATAGTTCTTATTACGTTATGCCCTTGTTGTAAGCCATATAGCACTTCTAAGCCACATTAACTGGGGTGATGTTCGTAACATTAATGATGTAAGCGTCCTACAGTGAAGTGAAATATGACACAATTGCTTCAGCCGCGCGAAATGACGTGTTTGTCATTTTCCTTGGACTTTCGCGCTGTTTCGCCAATGTCACTGCGAGTTCATTTGGTCATTTGCATAAAGTGCAGAAGGTCTGTTTACAACGTCCTTGTTAACTATTCAAATTCCAAACTCTCTGAATTAACAATGGGTCCAAAAGACATTAGCAAAAAAACAAAGGAAGAACAGGCTGCGTGAGCGTACGTCGCATGCGAAACGTTAAAGTAAGCGTAGAGATATAACAAAAATGCTAGGTTCAGTCAGTTAGTAAATTACCAGTATGTTAGTAAACACTAGTTTTCACCATCTGTTGGCGACTGGCTGCGATGCGGCCTCTATTGTACAGATATGTTTTATATTCTCCTTTTATTGGTATACTTTTTGATATATTGATTTATGTCAGTTCTGTTGTCGTCTTGTTCGCTTTAGTCGTTTGCTCTGCATTTGTGTTATTATATCTAAATATACACTAATATCAGTTTATTACGTGTTTCCATCAGTTTTCACCCCATTATACAGTCCACTAAACCACTAGTTATCACCATCTATTCACTATTCTAATGTATAATAAGAACTAAAATAAACAGTACACGATGTCTAAGACTGACCTTGAAAACTATGTCATATTATTTGGTCTCTAGATTTAGACCTGTCGCCTAGTCTGAAAACGCCTTAAAATGGACGTAAACAAAACAGTGCAACGTGGACGGCCAGTTACGACAACACACATGTTCTGCCTTACGTAAGCAGATGGAAAAGAACATAATGAAGCCAGAGTTGTGCCTCCTCGTGGGTAATTTGATTTTCCCTGTCGATTAAGCGACTAATCTATGTAAGTGTACTTTTCGAACTCAGAATTTCGAATTTAGAAATAGGATAAAATTCATTCAAATAGGTAAGGTATTCGAAAATTGAAAATCTAGTCATAAAGCTGGATTTATGACTAGTTTTTCAATTTTCGATAGATCATACAGTCATCCCGCTCCCTGCATTATGGGAACCGGAGACATACAGGCATAGCTCCATGTGAAGAATTCGAGCATAGGATTAAAATATTTCCAGTTCCAGTACATAAAAATTACAGAAAGTCTTGCAGAGTAAAAAAAATGAACAACAGTAGGATAAATCAACTCTGTATTTTTGCGAATTGACTATTTGCTCCTTGGCAGAAACCTGGCAGATATTTTAAGAGCACTTCATATTATGTATTAGGTAAACCGATTGCAGACTATATAACCTTCGACGAATCCCTTTTTCCTGCAATACTCTTATTTGGCCTTGTTGCAGAATCGGGTCGCAGCTTCTAGCTAGTGCATCGGACAAAACTAGGTCACGTGGCGCTATCCAGGACAGGAATAGTGCACGGTCGATTGACTTGCACGACTCCTAACGTGGTCAATAGAGTACTAG
Source organism: Coleophora deauratella (assembly GCA_958295455.1). Taxonomy (NCBI): domain Eukaryota; kingdom Metazoa; phylum Arthropoda; class Insecta; order Lepidoptera; family Coleophoridae; genus Coleophora; species Coleophora deauratella. The sequence continues at coordinate 11,917,366 of OY282406.1, read as the reverse complement.
ATAGTTCACTTATATTTTATAGTTTACTTTTAGTTTATTTTTTAATTATCTATTACAATATTAGGTCAAGCGTTTGACTACATCTCACTCAAGCTCAAATAATGCCTATGACACTCCCCCTTGAAGATCGCCAGATGGTAAGAATCCGGAAACAAATACGCAGGCAAGTTCCATTTCTTCACAGTCCGCATAATAAAGAAGGAGGCATAGCGCTTCACGCGAATAGGTTGAATGGCAACTTCATAACCCTCCCTACGCCTAGTTGAACGAAATGAAGCAAATTAATGGTCGTCACCGCCTAAAACTGGGCATTCGTTCCCATAAAAAGACGATTGCAAAAGTGTATGTTTCTCAACTATAAGATCGTTAGTCAGAGATGAAGTATTACGTAATTAAGAATGCTGAATTTCGTGAAAACGTAGCCTGTGAAATTTTATGAAACTAATCGGTTGTTTTGTAATAATTTATATTGTTATGAAATTAGATACACATTTGGTAACGTGTTAGTTAATTAAAAAAAGATTATCGAATTAGCAGTTTAAAATGTTGACTTATTTGCAAAATGAATAGGATAGCAAGAAAATCCCGATACTTGCAACGATCAACCTCTATAAAAGAGCATAGATTCTAAACAACTGTATCAGGGCTTTAAGCTGCATTTCCATCGGCGAGGCGAGGAGGGAAGAGAATTAAAAATTGTATGGGAAAAAATAAATTCTCTTTTTGCACATCTTCGGTGGAAATGGTCTGGATGGGCGAGGATGGGAGGGACGAGAATTTTAATTGTTTCTTATTTTCACCGGCGAGGCGAGCAGGGAAGAGAATTTTAAATTGTATGGGAAAAGTAAATTCTCTTCTCGCACATCTTCGGTGGAAATGGGCCGACGCGATTTCAATTCTCTTCACTCCACTCCTCGCCTCGCCTCGCCGCCGGTTGAAATGCAGCTTTACAGTAGGGTAAGAGGCGCATTACAAACTTAAGAACATAGCGGGAAGCGCTCTCCAAGCCCGTCACATCATAGATCTCCGATGCAATACAACTATATAAGGGTATTAATCAACTCACTGTTCTAAGGTTTGCTTACCTTCAGCGCAACAAGCAATGTGACAGTCTCCACGCTGTAGTACCCGCGGTCGACGTAGTCCCCCATAAACAGGTAGTTGGTGTCGGGAGATCTTCCACCGATGCGGAACAGCTCCATCAAGTCGTGGAACTGGCCGTGCACGTCGCCGCACACCGTCACCGGGCATTTCACTTCTTGCACATTCGACTCTTTGGTCAGAATCTCCTTTGCCTGGAAAAAAGTAGAAGAGGGTAAGGTCGTTGGACTCTTTGAGAAGCCTCTTTTCCTTGAAAAAGAAAAAAGTTAGAATGACAGCAAGACGAAATAGGGTAGTACAGTCTCGTACAACGAAAAGTATAAAGCCAAGTAGTGCAAGTAGAATTATTTAGATGGCACTGTTACCCTGTATACTTTTAGGTACGGGACTGTACGCAACCTACCCATTTTGGACTTGCGGCGAATTGTGAGTGAGGATGCGATATGTTTTCTATTTTGTCGCACATGAGTGCACTATGAAGGGCACATTGCACTTTCGCTTTCCTTTCCCCTTTCATGTGTACAAAGTCGAAACAGTGTAGGTTGATGCCTTGTGTTCGAGTACAATTGCAACTATGAAACTGTAATCTTTTCATACATTATCAATGGACCATAAACCGTTAAAAACAATTTCATATTACTCAACCATTGGACACTTTCATAGGTAAGTATATTAAAATTTGTAGGTATTGCTACTGCTCTCTAAAGCTTTACAGTCGATTTTTAATGGACTCCAAGTTCAAAATCAACATGAACACGTGACCAAAACAAACTTTGCACGTGAAAGGAAAATATAATCGAACCCGATTGCTTCATTGAATATTGGCAGAAGCTCACATTTCTAATCCAGTCCAAAGTTTATTTAAGAGCTTTAGGGCTCAGCTCTGTGCCAAGCTTTTACAGTCCAAAACCAAACCAATGCCTAATACATATAGGCTAAAGTGAATATAAACACTCCTGAGCAACTTTTCACCGTCGTAATTTTTCCGCGAACTTTTTCCGCTTGTGTTGATTTATTTCTGTCAGTGCTACCTACACACTTTCAAGTGCAATAAACACGTGCGGGTTGAATGCTCTATCTATCCCCTCTTCCCCTTATCCACAACCCACCACAACAATACAAACGGAACAGTCCGATGAGAGTAGAAGTGCAAACTATAATATATCAGCGGCAATACGCCAAATAGAACGCCATTGTCTATATACATCTGCTATCTTATTTATGTTTATGCGCGATCATTGTGAGATCATGTGAACGGTTTGCACGTGTATAATTATTGAATGGTACTTGTAAGGTGTTTTAGTTTGCTAATATTTCCCAGTAATCTTTGTTGCAATCGAGAAATTGTGGTTCTACATATAGGAGTTCGTATAATGAGACGGCCAATATAGTTTTTTGTAGTACTTAATTTACATAAGTACATACTGCGTTAACAGTGAATGAAAACAAAACATAGTGAGGAAAGCTGTAATGTGAATGAGGGTCGCGTTGTCCACATCCATAGTAGTGAAAATAAATAAACCCTACACGTACCTCGGGTGATGCTAAAGCGGGTACTACACGGTCGCCAACAAGCACCCCAACCAAGGTGACATTCGTTGTTTCCAACCGTGTAGACCGTGGTTGGTGACCAAACTTTACCTACACGGTTGGAAACAACAATTACAATTACACCTTGGTTGGGGTGCGTGTTGGCGACCGTGCAGCACCCGTTTTAGTGTAACGAGGCAACTGTTTGGGATAGCACAGTCTAATGAGTCCACACAATAAAATAAAGGCCTATATATAAATTTCTTTTTATCATCATTTCCATTCCCATTTTTATTATTTTACAAACAAAGTCAAAGTCAAAGTCAAAGTCAAAATATTTTTTATTTAAGTAGATGCTGTACGCATACTTTTAAATCGTCTTTTTTTTCTACCTAGTACAAAGTTCCTACCACGCGGAACTTGTACACTCAACGTTTCGGGAAGTGTTAGCGGAGCGAGAAGAAACGTCGAGCCCAAAAGAAACTCGCCCCAACACATTTTTTGAAATAAATACTTAATATCTATTACAATTGATGTCATTACTAAAGCTATGAGCTGGAAGATCTATACATGTCCATACATCATTGTCATTAACATAGTCTTGGGTTTTATAATATCCTCTTGAACACAGGCATTTCTTTACATAGGTCTTAAACTTATTTTCGGATAAACTAATTACATTTTCAGGTATTTTATTGTAGAATTTTATACACTGCCCCATGAACGACTTCTTTACCTTACTCAGTCTCGAATAAGCAACTTCGATATTATTTCTATTTCTAAGATTAAAATTATGCCTGTCACTGTTTTTTAGAAATAAATCTAAATTCTTACGAACATACATGATGTTTTCATATATGAATTGACTGGCAACAGTTAAAATATTTATTTCTTTAAACTTGTTCCTCAATGACTCTCGAGATCGCATCTGATAGATAGCGCGAACGGCTCTTTTTTGCAGTATGAAAATAGTTTCTATGTCAGCTGCATGTCCCCAAATTAAGATGCCGTAAGACATTATACTATGAAAATAGCTAAAATACACTAGTCTTGCAGTATCTACATCTGTTAGTTGCCTTATTTTCTTGACGGCGTAGGCAGCTGAACTAAGCTTTCCTGCTAAGGTTTCTATATGTGGTCCCCATTGTAAAGAAGCATCTAAAGTAATACCAAGAAAAACAGTGCTATTTACGAACTCTAAAATATTACTATCTAATATTACATTATCGTGAGTTTGCTTGACATTTGGTAATCTGAATTTTATTACTTTTGTCTTTGTGGCATTTAATAGCAAGTTATTAACAGTAAACCATTTATGTATCTCTGAAAGTGTGTTGTTTACTTCGTCAATTTTGCTGACTTTCCTGTCTACCTTAAAAATAAGAGATGTGTCATCTGCAAACAACACAATATTTGAGAGACGTTGCACCATAAATGGTAAGTCATTTATATAAACAAGGAAGAGAAAGGGGCCTAAAATAGATCCCTGGGGAACGCCTATTTTTACTGTAGAGCCGAGAGAATTTGTGCCATTTACTTGGACTGTTTGTAACCTATTGTTAAGGTAAGAATTGAGAAGACTGAGAGCCCTATCTTCCACACCGTAATGCTTTAGTTTAAGAAGTAAAGTTTGATGTTCCACACAATCAAATGCCTTAGATAAATCACAAAACACTCCTATTGCATCTTGTGATTTCTCAAAAGCATCATAGATGTTTCGTATAAGTGCTACTCCTGCATCGGTAGTTGATCGACCTTTCGTGAAGCCAAATTGTTGGTTATGCAGAAGTTTGTTTAAAGTGAAGTGTTGTAGCATTTGGTTGAGCATAATTTTTTCAAAGACTTTACTGAGGACGGGTAATACAGAAACTGGTCTGTAATTTCCCGCATCAGTTTTGGAACCTGATTTATAAAGAGGTATAATTTTACTACACTTCATGAGATCTGGAAAGTCACCACTTTCTATACTAATATTGAAAAGGTATGCTAAATGTGGTGCTAATACGTCAATTACATTACTAATTAATTTAACTGATAAACCCCACAAGTCCTCAGTTTGTTTCACTTTAAGCGACTTAAAAGTTTTAATAACAGTTTCAGGTCCAATTTCTCTAAAATAGAATATTTCATCACAAGAAATGACATTTTCTTCTAATATTTTTTTAGCATATGTGGGTGATGAGTCCAGGGCCTCAGTTAGCTTAAGTGGAATGTTTGTGAAAAACGTTTCGAATTCCGTAGCTATTTCTGCGTTAGATGTTATTTTGCCTTTATCTGTTTGTAAAACAAAATCTTTATCGTGTTTCTTGAATTTACCGGTTTCTTTATTTATTATATTCCAAACCGTCTTAATTTTATTATCAGATAGTTTTATCTTTCTGGCTAAGTAATTAGATTTGGCTGCGCAGCATACCTTTCTGAATATTTTTGAATAACGTTTTACATAATTTCTGAAATTGTCATCAAATATATAACTTTTTTTCTCATAAAGATCAAATAAGGTTTGACGGCTTTTATAAATTCCTACAGTAGCCCATTCACAAAACTTAAATTTATTATCAATATTTATAGATTTAGTTTTAAAAATTTCCTGAAAATCTCGCTCAATTACTGTAAATAAATCATTGTACATATTGTTGGCTTCTGGTTCATTATCAAAATTTGGTATGGGCAGCTTGTCATTTAACGCTTTTTTATACTTTTCTATTCTTTTAACAGTGACAGGCCTCGACTGTATTTTAATTTGTTTTATAATTGAGTTGAAAGGAAAGCTAGCCATTAGTCCGCTATGATCAGACCTCAAGCAGTTAATTACTTTTTTCTCTACATGGCTACAGTTACAGAAAATATTATCGATACATGTGGCAGAAGTCTCTGTTTTTCTAGTTGGTTCTAAGAATAAATAATCCAAATCAAACGACTTAAAAAGACAAATAATTCTTGTTGTTAGGGACTTCTTTTCTAATAAATCAACGTTATAGTCCCCGCATACGATGACAGATTTTTTACTTTTACTTACTAAATTTAAAGCATCCTCCATTACTGATTCGAAACGAGCAAAGTTATCGTCACATGGGGGCCTATATACACAGATAATGATGTGGTTCTCCAGCTCCACACAAGATAGCTCCACAGTTCTTTCAATCGAAAGACTTACGACGTCTTTCCGTACCTTAGTCTTTAGGGTATTTTTAAGTAATATAGCGGAGCCACCGCGAATCGCAGTCTTTCGATTGAATGCACTGGCCATATTATAATTTTCAAAATTAAAAAGCATTTCATGTTCCTTGAGCCAGTGCTCTGTAATACATAAAATATCTATATTACATTTTTCCAAAAATAATTCTATTTCGAATTCTTTGCCGAGAAAGCCTTGTATATTTTGGTGTACTAATTTCAAAGAGTTGGGCTTCCTCGTTGTCTCTGAACCTAGTTTAAATCTGGAGTTCGAGACCCGCTACAAGTGCCAGCACCGCAGGGTGCACTGTCTAGTGCAATTATAGGCTGCGCCATACCTGCGGTGCCGACACCGGCGACGGGCTCCTCCGTCGTTACGCAGGTAATTACCGACTGAATACAGTCGGTACGATGTAAAATACTGTAAGCTAACGAATTAGCTAGTCTTTTTTTCTGTACAAATGGTAGATACATTGTATCATTGGTCAATTTAAACTTATTTATAAAACTATTTGTGTCAAAAAACAAAACAAAGTCGCTATGACTGCATGTCAAATTGTATAAATACAAATTCAAATTATGCAATTTTTTATTATAGTCGTGCGCTGCATTAGTACAATAAGGAACATTTGGCTAAATTCCAGAAGGCTAACATCCAAGCTTTATTTCGCTTCCCCTATTCATATAATTTACAGACCTCGCCTCGCTGGGTCAACCTTCACATTTAAAACATAAATAGCCTGCGTGAAAATTATTTTCAATAATAAACCACCTGAAAATTCACGACTTTATTTTCACACACTCATGGGAAGCTATTTTGTAACAAATGATACAAAAACCGACTAAAATATAAATTGGTAATGGAGTAAGTTTATTAAGAAATAGTATGGTATTTGTATACATAATCTTTTTTTTCATGGGTTTTTCTGTGTGTTTCGTTTTTACATCTTAGATTAAATTTAATGTCTATGATCTATCAAGGTTAAAAATCATTGAACTGGCTGGTTATGTCTCTCAGACGTCAATGAAAACATTTCTAAAATTCTAGAAAAAATATACTTTTTTGCTATGTTGGGTGCGCAATCTATATTTAAATTTATCACTAAACAGAGACTAAAACTAATATAAATTCAGTTAAAACTATCATCTATGGACCGGTAGACTGACTGGATTCATTAAGGTGACGTCATTAGCTCTAAACTATACGAGTTAATTAGCATAATCACGAAGAAAACGGACGGCACACGAAGGATTTACGTAGATAGATACTGGGAGATAAGAGACACACTCACACTTAAGCAAACATATGTAAACATCTTGCTTCCTTGTTAAAAAGGGGACTTACTGTTACTTGTAAGCATCTATTTTGTGCTTAAAATAGATCATTGATAAATGGGACTCTTCTAATATTATCGTATGATAATATAAATGTATTATTATATTTTTAGCTGTTCAATACAAACCTATGTACGACATTTAGGTAATCCAAAGTTCAGTGGCAACGATGCATTGAATTTTACTCTTATCTTTCTCTGTTACCGTCAGATCACAGATGACGACGGCGGCGCACGACAAAGACCGTGCACTTAGCATCACCGGTATTCATCATCAGGTGAGAATTGAGATCATTCTTAACTAAAGTTTAATCAATAACAAGGTGAAAACAGTTAAGTAGTGACAGTGCACAGCTTTCCTTTCATATAAAATGCAAAGTGATTTATGATGAGTTAATAAATAGTTTGTTTACATTTCTTCTGTCTGTGTTACAACAAAGTGTTGAATGAGTTGAGACAAATGAATCGATGATAATCTTGAAGGAACCATAAATGATAATTAACAAAATTCATTCTTAGAGGAAGTAGCGTAGTTTTTTAATGATTCACAGGGATTTACCCAACTGCGGCAAATAGGAAGGTAATGTTTCGGGTATATGTATGTCTATTTGAGTCATAAGAAATATAATGTTTTTATTTTCAATATTAATTCACAGAGAATTTAATATTACCAAGTATTGAAATATCTTAGATTAGGCAAGATATTCATAAAATTTTTTGGTTGTCTTTGAACATAAAAAAATACCAAAGCTAACCAACAGAGCCCAAAAGAGGTACTTGATGTACAATTTTCACTTTCCACTGTTAGTTTAATTTAAATTAGCATTCAAAAACAAAATTGAGAAAGAGACCTATTTTCAAGCCTGCATACACATTGCAGTACACATATTTTTATAAACCACCACCCCTCTTACAAATGTTAAGAGCTCTCAAGCATCTCAAGCTTAACAAAAACCTGACCGATTAACAACATGTTCTTGAATGGAGGGGAGATATTGAGAAATAAATATCATGTGGGTGGTGCAGGGGACTAAATAAAGTTAAAGTACCTAGCATAACAATACCTGCATATGTAATGATAATGCAATGTCATTAGAGTCAGATTAACAAGTACTCTGTTGCAAGTTGCAATGAACCTGTCTTAACCGCCTCCGTGGTCTAGTAGTTAATTAACTCGCTTTACATTAGGTCGCGGGTTCCACTCCTGGCGGGGTCTAACTTTGTAGGACTCGTTTTGGTTGGTAGTAGAACATTTTTAACCGACTTCAAAAAAAAGGAGAAGGTTCTCAATTCGTCGGAATCTTTTTTTTTTTGTATGTTCACCGATTACTCGAAGACACATGAACCGATTCGGAAAATTCTTTTTTTGTTTAAAAGGGTATACTTCACAGGTGGTCCCATATAAATTTTATCGAAATCGATTCAGCGGTTTTTGAGAAAATCAACAAAAACAGCAAAATTGGAGTTGTTGCGATTGAAGTCGGTTGTTTTTAACGTATTCAGCGTGGTCAATTATTTAAGCCCACATGGCTAGCTACCACCATCTTATCTAAGTCTTGCCGCAAAACATCGATGTTAATAGCGTTGATGTTTCGGCAAGGAGATCAGATAGCCAGTTCCCCATTGCGTTGAGGAATCTTGGTAAGCACACTTCCATAATTTGGCATTATCATCACTTACCATCAGGTGATATAATGCGAAGGGCTTCCCAGTTGTGAATAAGAAAAACAGCACATACTTCGTAGAGTACAACCATTCCCTGTCCTTCTCTAAAGGCACCTCACCCCTCCTTTCAGTTAAGATCCGGTGCCAGTTGCTTTTCGCAAGTCGCGCAACATACATTTTCGTCATATTTTTATGTAGTCGGTTATTATTAGAGAGCGAATTTGAATCTTTTACTATATTAATATGGATATGACCAGTGCAATTTGTTATTTTTATAATAAAAAAAATACCTAAAGGAAAATGTTATTCTAAATAAAGGAGTTTTTATATACCAAAAATATTAGTATAATGTTTTTGGTATATAAAATCTCCTTTAATTCGAGTAACATTTATTTTCCTTAATAATACCACTAATAATAAAAAAAACTATTTCAACAAGTAACTAAGTATTTTGTTTTTAATCATTATTATTATTAATCCCACCGAATATGTCCATTGCTGGACAAAGGCTTCCAAGGAAGTTTTCCCTTTTTTTATTTCAATTAGTTATTGTTGTTTTTTTTATGGCATAGCTAGTAAAAGAAACAAATTGCACTGATCATATCCATAAAATAATATAGTAAAAGCTACTTCAAATCCGCCCTCTAGTAGTTATATTATAAAGCGACAGCTTGTTAGAGTGTCAGAGGTGTGACTCCATGTTTGAGTTCACCAAGTATCATATCATAAGTTAAAAAGGTTAAACCAGAAATAAAATGTATGCTTTAATTTCAGGAGACAGTAAAATGCAACTAAACCACATTTTAAAACTTAAACAGTTAACTACAATACATAAGTAGTCTTATTTAGTATTAAAACAACAATATTGTTTCTTAGATACAGTGTAAGATGTACATAAACATACAGGCACACTGTTATTGTTAATTATTTTTGTTGTGCAATAGCATTTTCAAGTTAGTCAATGCTTATTACAAAGACAATGTGTCACAGATTTATCATTAGATGAATCAGATTAGTCTAAAATAATCTTTTTACTATACTTTCCACACAGTTTGCCCAAAATGCATATGACCATCAATATGGAAGTTGGCATTATTTTTATAAGGCTAGGGATGTTATCCAGCCAGAATGAAAATGAGCTATAACATTTTCTATTCAGTAACTTTAGTACACATTTGTAGTTTCAATAGATGTCACTGGCAAGCAGAGATGTAAAACTTATGGGCTTTAAACTTTGACTGAACATTGTGTTAAGTCACAATTTGCAGCATTACATTTTTTTTTAATATATAGCAGCAGTTTTATTGGTCAAAATTATAACATAAATATTTTGTATTATATTTATAAGAACAATATTGATTATTTTTCTGTATCAAAGATGGTGCCTGCATGCCTCTGTCAGTTTTAGCATAGTTTTGATTTTATGGATGTAAAAACCTATTACAGAACTAATACATACCAAAAATGTGTATAAGAATTTGTTATTATATCATAATGTTAACTCCAATAAAAAATATTTTGATTAAGTTTGTTATTTCCCAATTTAAGTTTTATCTTTCTAATCTGATACATACATACACATAAAGATTAAAGGAAATATGTATGTGGTGATGTATGTAATTTAAATAAATGTCATGTGTGTATTGGTTAGCATACATTTATGAAAAGATAAAAGTAACTGATACAACAATGTGAGGATATGCCTTATTATCAGTCATTAACCCATTTATATTCAACTTCCTCCCAATGTATTAATTATATTTTACATTTACAATAAAAAGTTTTTTTGCAATATCTGATATTTCTAGTACTCTAAACTCAGCAGATTCTATAGTTTTTTATCTATATAAGAAACAGAATTGCATCAAAAAGGGGTATCCATATAGGCTTAATAGTGGTTTCCTTAGGGTAATAGTGGAGAGATATGACTTTCCACTCTTTTCACATTTCATGCGTGTACTAATCGGGCAGGGACCTTATGCCTCCTGCAACTAGTGCACACATGGAAGGTGATAACTTTCCATTATTGTGTTTTTATTTTATATGGAGTCTGGTTTTACTAACATTAGAAAAATGAACAAAATGAATGTACCAAACATGAACTGCACATAAAATGTATATAACACTTTTATTCTATTTTACACTATAATACTCTCCATGTGACTGCGGGTGTTGCTAAGTGCAACATCAGACACTTACCATCTATCCCTTGGGACATAACAGTCAACTGTGTCACACGATAAGAGAGAAAAAAGGTAGGTAACTTAAAAGTTGAATATTAACCACAACTGAAATACATTATCTTATAAACCAATGTATTGTAAGTTTGCAGAAAAATGTGTTGTTCCTCACCAAAAAAAGAAATTTAAATATAATATTTTAATAAATAAGTACACCTTGCAACCTTCTTTAATATACTGTATGTTCTTACATTATTGTTTGATAAAAACCAAACTAACAAACTTATGTCCATAGAATAAGCCTTTAATGTTTATGACCATATAAATGTTCAGTGTGAATCCTTAGAAACAAAGTAGTTACACAATGGAGTTGAACAGCTTCAAATGTATAGTACAGTAAGCAGTCTACCCACAAAAACAGAAATATTGGTAAATGAACTAAATAAGATACCGACAGGTAAAATGAACCGCCATGCCTAGTCTACCATGGATGATAACTGATTAACGTTTCCGCGTCCTAGCTATAAATATCTTCTAACCCATCACAGCAACCTGGGGTAGGCGGTGGCTACCGCGACGTTTGATCACAAAACGCTCAGACACAACTTTTACGAGTGTTTCCTATAATTATGCAGTTCCTAACTACTACAATTATCACCGAGTGTTGCTGGACAACCTGACTTCGCTAGGATTCGCGTACTTACGCGGTCGTGATGCCCGTTTGCATAGATATATGATTCATAACACATATAGCTACTGACCGCCACAAAATACCAAATCCTGCCCAAAATCGGTATCGAAACTTACCGATGCTATTGGAATAGATAATTTTGAGTCACATACCTTGTCACATAACGTTTTGACTTGATTTTCTGTCAATTGCTTGCAATCGTTTAGCTGCTCTATCCATTGATCCAGTTCCTTTAGCGACGCCTTGTCCTCCATACTTTGTGTCTGTGGTATTAACGCACAAGACGTTAACTTTGTAAAAAGATGTTTTTAACTTTTCAATGTCCACAAAACCATGCGAAATTTATATTTTCCACTGTGCCAAGAAAACTGACTTCGGCAGACACTTTACAAAATGGCGTAGAAACTACTTGCGTGACGTCAATTTTATTCGAAAACTGGCGTCCTCTTGCGGATTTTTTAATAATGGATCATGACGCTTTTTATGGATGCGTTCACGGATACCTAGTTGTTAGGAGAGATTATCCCCTACTTGGAGGATTCTAAATCCTCCAAGATGCTATTAGGGCTATGCCCGATGCCCGCGCCAATGATCTTATTTATCATTGAACCGCATAGATATATGTATAGCATTTATACGCACCAAAAATAAGTCGAAATATGCAAACGATCCGAATTTTATAAGAATTATTTGTTTCCTACTGTATAAAACCTCGTTTACCAATCCCCGCCAAATGCACCGAATCAAAACCATTGAAAACATAAGAAAATTATTTTTTTAGAGCGGTCGCTTTCTTCAGTTCTAATAATATTTTATCCACGATCACCGTTAATCAATGTTAGAAGAGAAGGTACCCTAGAGGGTTTCCTATACCGCTAACCATACTGCTCGCAGCACGATATCGGTGTCGGCGGAAACTCCAATATCGGTGAGGAACCAGCCCAATATCTGTTATATCTGCCCTTTATTCATCTAGGTAAATAGAAAAGGTTGACCAAAGGAACCCAGTAATAATGTGAATGTAACCCAGGTTTAAGGTATTTTTACATTTTACATGCCCCGATATTAGAGATTCCACCAACACGGATATCAAGTCGTACAGTCTGGAAACTTTTACTGGAGTATAAATATGACTATCTGTATGTGTATACCCTATGTAAGTTATGAATGAAAGGAACCTTACTTTGAGGGAGCCGGATGGAACGATTTTAGCTTTTGCCATTGATGCTAACGGTGTTTCTACTATGAATTCCATTTATAAAACTTATTTATATGACTATTTATTTTAGTCGTTTATTCTTCTTTGTTGTTAAAACAGAAGCATAATAAATTTACAAAAGTAGACAAGTTGAACTTCTCAATTTTCTTTATTTTATGACAAGCATGACATAACATTTACTTTTTCAAGTAGGTATGTATTTACTAATAAGACTCGTTAGATTTCTAGGCCATCGCACAAAGGATTTTTTAATTTTTAGAGCGTTTCCACACTGTTGAACCCAATATCGGTAAAAGCACCGACACTGGTTTTGGGGAAGAACGATATAGGTGTCCCGCCCGGCCCCAACGACACCGACATACATATCGATCGGAAGGCTATAGAGCTCCTGCTGTGAGCTAGTGGATATTTTAAAATGTATGTATTTATTCCTAGACGTGTGCGCGGAATCCGGATCAATCACCTTTCAAAGCGGTTCCACCCTATTCGGTTCGATACCAATGTCGGCGGGGTCATCGATATCGAGGGAAGTCACGGGGAAACAACGTGTGAATCTTGTCTTACTTGCCTTACACATTATCCAGTATCGGTACCAATAACGAGGTGGACAAGCCGGGCCCTTGCCATAATCGTAATCCTTTTCAAAACAAACATTTGTTTGTTTGTTAACTCTTTATTGTACAATAAAATCACATAACAGAAATTAACAGAATAATATAGGTGTACAAAGGCGGGCTTATCCCTTAAAGGGATCTCTTCCAGCCAACCTTTAAAAATATAAAAGAGACATAAATTAGTAGCAGGAGCAGAGTAATCGTACAAAAAAAAAATAGAGAGACAACATTAACTTAACTAACACACAATACCACAAATTGATTAACTTATAGATATAATTAAAAATATGTAATAATAATATACACAATACAATATATAATGATAAATAAATAAATAAATAAATATATATATAAAGCTCGTACATATCGGGTTATGAAAATTTACACGTGTTTCTTCAGACAAATCTTGAAGGCGGTGAGGTTAGGGGACATCCTAATGTCGACTGGCAGGTTGTTCCAGAGACGGGCAGCATGGACGGTGAATGATTTGGTATAAGTATCGGTGCTATGGACGGGAATTGTGAGGGCCAGGTTTTTGCTGAAGCGTAGACGGCTATCCATGGCAGTGCGGAAGTGGAATCTTTGCTTGAGATATTGTGGAGCGGCAGGGTTAAATAGCACATTGTATAGCAAGCACAGGATATGGGAATTTCTCCTCTGACGAATGAGAGGCCAACCCAGTTTATTAAGGTACTCCGAAATATGGTCGTATTTTCGTAAACCGAACACACAGCGAATACACTGGTTTTGGATTCTCTCCAGTTTATCCAAAAGTTCCGAGGACGGGTCAAGGTAGACTACATCTCCATAGTCCCGCAGAGGAAGAAGAAGAGATCGAACAAGAAGGAGTTTAGTTTCAACATCGTCTTTCAATCTGGTAATATTAGGGATTTAATAAATATCTATAGGAGCCATATTAGTGTAGACTGTAGTATGAAAGCGTTAAATTATTTTATCGGCTATCGGTGTCGGTACTCGGTATCGATCGACTACCGATATCGAACAGTGTGATATCACTTGCTACTAAAAAGACAAAAAAGGCGATGTTTGCTTGGTCAGACCAAGCAAACATCGCCTTTTTTGTCTTTTTTCATCAATGTCACATCAAATTACTTTTTTAAAAAACCTAGCATAGTTCATCGTCGTTCGTCAGAGTGTCAGATCCCTGTCAGATCATATCTCAGACTAAAAAGTCTTCATTATCAAAAGTTGATTCAAATCAGAACGAACGCCTTTCGGTCTACATGTGGACTAAGCATATAAACTAAACCGGTTTTGGAAAGAACTCTGACAACGCTACTTAGAAGTCGTTCCAAAACCAAGGTAGGGTGAGGTAGAATTTAACTCGGAGAAACGAAAGAGACGTAGCTATTTTGAGAAAGAGAAAAAAATATGATTTTGGAACGCTTGCGAGTGATTCCAGAGTGACAGGGTAACAAACGTCATCGAAAATAATTCAGAAAGGTTTCTAGCTTTTTTGGGTAGTATTCTGTCTTATTTATGGCTTTAACACCTTCGCAGATACAAGCAATCGTATTTCAAAACAATTCCGAAGATAAAATGTTTGTATGTCTTAGTCTGTTTGACATTGACTACGAACTTCCCGCCGAATAAACTGTCAGGCGAATTTTAACGGTAATCAAACAGCGTTAAAAATCGCACTTGTCAGAGTGAAAATCGCATTCACGAAGGCGTTCCAAAATCCCGACGGAGAACTGTCAGGCGATCATTCGGTTACCCTCGGTTTCACTCGGCTCGGTTTTGGAACGATTTAGGGTAAAATTCGCATCACCCCGAGTGAAATCTTTGGTATTGGAACGCAACCTTATTTCCGTTTCCCTGTTTGACGTTTCATTATTTTCATTCATTCAACCGATTTCGTTGTTGTGGAGTTCGTTCATTCGGTTTCGTTCTTTTTGGAACGTTGCGTGCCGGAGGTCGGTTGTGTCTAGAATTAATTTTCTAAAAATGACTGAAACTTTGAAGCTTCGAGGCACCCTGTGCGGCCACAATGGCTGGGTTACGCAGATCGCAACCAATCCCAAATATCCTGATATGATTTTGTCATCTTCCCGAGGTAAGCGAGGTTATGTTTATTACTAGTGCCCTAGTGCCAGACCACCCACTGAAATTAAATCTCATTTCATCTCAGTAAACTCGTAAAGTACATTTTTATTTATTGGCTAGAAGAAAAGGAAATTATTTGTAGAATGTAAATGATTTTGTATTTTCTGTACATCGTGATGATAAAAACCTTTGCCACGCGATCCCTGAGCGGCAAGCGGATATGGGGCTGACGAATCCTTTGCTGCAGGGCGTTATGTTATTACAACTGGAACCATGTTAATACTTCTTTGTTTTAAACATTTCAGACAAGACCCTCATTGTGTGGAAGTTGACCAGAGACGAGACCAACTACGGTGTGCCCCAGAAGCGTCTGTATGGCCACTCGCACTTCATCTCTGACGTGGTTCTGTCCAGTGACGGAAACTACGCCCTCTCTGGCTCATGGGACAAGACCCTACGATTGTGGGATCTTGCCGCCGGAAAGACCACCAGGCGATTCGAAGACCATACTAAGGTGTGACAGAACTTTTACATTCAGTAGGGTTATAGCGCCTGTGCGAGGCAGAAGATGTAATTGTTGCGCCTGTGCGAGGCAGAAGATAGTGTTGTGCCTTTGCGAGGCAGAAGATTGTGAGGAAATCGTGGTGCCTCATCTATGGGCACTGTGATGACTCCACTCTGCAATTAGTAAGTAGAGACTGGCAGAATTATCTCAGTTCATACTATCTAGATCTAGAACTTGTAGGTAAATCTGTATTATTAATTAGTCCCTCTGTGTAGACAGTAATTTTACCAGTATTAATCAACTATTTCTATCAGAACTTAAATTTTTGTTTATGCCAGTGTTTTTGTCATAAAAAAAACACCCAGTGGTTTTTACAGTGTGTTAACCTAATTAATTTCACAGGATGTCCTCTCAGTGGCATTCTCCGTGGACAACCGTCAGATCGTCTCAGGCTCCCGGGACAAGACCATCAAGCTGTGGAACACACTTGCTGAGTGCAAGTACACAATCCAGGACGACGGGCACAGTGACTGGGTGTCATGCGTGCGCTTCTCACCAAACCATGCCAACCCCATCATTGTCTCTGCTGGATGGGACCGCACTGTCAAGGTTTGTATCATACATAATAAAAGACATTTGAAGCAATTATAGTTCTCTACTTCACTATTCCATTGAATCAAGTTTGGAAACCTTCAATAGTAAAGTTTTCTTTAACAATTAGATTGATTGTCCATTGTTGAATTTGGAAATTATTTTGTATTTTATAATGTACGTCTTATAACGTCTTCTCCTCAGGTCTGGCACCTTACCAACTGCAAGCTCAAGATCAACCACTTGGGTCACTCTGGCTACCTGAACACAGTCACAGTCTCCCCTGATGGTTCCCTCTGTGCCTCTGGTGGCAAGGACATGAAGGCTATGCTGTGGGACCTGAATGATGGCAAGCACCTCCACACTCTGGACCACAATGACATCATCACAGCTTTATGCTTCTCACCCAACAGATACTGGCTCTGTGCTGCCTTTGGACCCTCCATCAAGATCTGGGTAAGAGATACTGCCTGCCTAAATATTCTATTAGTGGTTTTGATAATTGTTCAAAAAGTGTTGTCTTGTCACCTTACTGTCTTCTAATACCAAATTATTTTACTGCAGGATCTGGAAAGCAAGGAGATGGTTGAAGAGCTTAAGCCAGAAATCATCAACCAGCAGCAGAACTCCAAGTCTGACCCACCCCAGTGCTTGTCCCTCGCATGGTCTACTGATGGACAGACCCTATTTGCCGGCTACTCTGACAACATTATCAGGGTTTGGCAGGTCTCCGTCTCAGCCCGATAAGGTGTTAAAGATAATGGTTTCATTTATTTTTGTGCTAGTTTACATAATGTATGAGGATAAAAATAAATGAAATTGCCATGAAGATAATTTAGTGTTTTTATTAAGATCTCAATCCAAGTCTTTTGTTATGTAAGTTTTGTATATAAGGTTATTCTTATGATAATAATAAATGCATAATTTATTTCCTACATAAATTATTTCATTTAAACTGTATTACAAAAATAAAATAAAATTAACTAGGAAAAGGAATAAGATCATCAGGGAATATCATTGATAGGAAGACCATTTTCATTGAGAAGATGAGAACCATCTGTCACTTCTATTGGACCTTCACCAACTTTTGTGTGTATTACATACTTTATCAAATCTTTACTTTGAGGCTTGAAACCATCAAGTACCTCTTGGCTCAATAGTCCCATTTCATAATTCAGTCCAGTTATAAACTTATCAGGTGCTGTTGAAGGGAATACAGTTTTGATCAGAGACAGTACTGCAGGGACATCCTTTTCAAGAAGATAAAGACAGGCATTTGGTCCAGCATCAAATGTATAAGCTACCCTTATCTCTCCACAAATATCATTATATTTATGAACAACTTCCACTATTGTATGGGAGACCTCAGTCATGTAAACAAATGGTGGGTACGAGTCAAGGCAAACTGCATGAAACTGATTACTATCTTTCATTGTTATCTCTGCAAACTTAGCAAAGTCTTTTGTTAGGATTGCTTTGCATATCTCTTCAGTTCTTTGTGGAACACAATGCTGAACTCTATATTTGAGTAGCTCCGATGTCTCCATAGATATTTTCATGCCCTCTGTTGAGCTTGTTTTCTTTTTTGTGTCTCCGACTACAAGGATCAAGGCTCTCATTTCTGGCCAGTGTGAAGACGGCGCGATCTGGGTTGCAACAGAGTCTGTTCCATTAGGGTTGCTTCCTGCATGCCATCTTACAAACCCTCCATAGACACTTCGGCAAGCGCTACCGGAGCCTAGCCTTGCTATAGAGCTTACATCTGATTTAACTTTATACAGACGAGCAAGAGCTGATACCAGGCAGGCATAACCTGCAGCAGACGATGCCAATCCCGCTGCAGTTGGGAAATTGTTTTCCGAACATACGTGAACTTTCCATGTAAGAAAAACTTCGTCCACGCTTTTTTCTGTGGCAGCTCGACGCTTTATTTCATTTAGGCAATTCAGCAAACGTTGGTTGGTAAATGATTCCTTTTTCCCGTTGAGCCATATTTCGTTTTCTGTATATTCTGGCTTCGCACAAACCGAAGTCTTTGCGCACATAACACCGGTATCTAAAGTAGCGCTAACGGAATCATTTAACGGTAAAATGAGTTGCTCGTCGCGCTTGCCCCAATATTTGATTACGGCTATATTCACTGGAGCTACCACTGTTATTATATTACTCATTTTACAAAATGTCTCTAGATTATTCACAGCTTTTTAAATCAATTTTGAAATTAAAACTTCTGCCGCGAAGGCGAAAATCTCACTTCAGAGTTGTCACAGTTGTTAAGTTGTAAAATGCCAAAAAAAATGGTCAAAGAGTATGCAATCACAAAGTAGACGAACCACGAATGGGGAAGGCGGCGCAAAGCTCTTAATAGATGGCGCTACGCTACTATGGTTTGAGATAACCTGTCGCCTGCATTAAATGTCTTATTAAAAATTTAAATGATTGATTAACTAATATCAAATAAAAATGAACAACAACAACACAGTTTGTCCACGTCTCTGTCTAGTAAAAATCATAAATGAGGAACACTATGTTACAAGTGGGTCAGAAACTCGTGTCAGTGACTCCAGCAAGCACTTTTTTCCTGGGGCTCCTAGGAGAATCCTACTTATCTCAAATTTTAGAGCATAATTAGAGCAATCATCATGCCAAGGGAAAAAATTTGAGCAATCATTATTTTCGAGATACGAGCGCCTAAAGGTGTGCTAACTGGATGGCATTCCATCCAGCAAGCACAACTGATGCACAAAAACTACGAAGACTTGAGAAAAAAAATTAATGCACAGATTTAGAGCATCATAAAGTGAGTCGGACTGCAAAGTTTCATGACTGTTATCTTAATAGTTATCTCGCTAGAACGCAAAACCTGCTTCACGTTATTTTCACAAATCTTTCTAGCAGTCGCATCAGATCTCAGCAATTACAGCATCTTGCTTCAAATTTTTTATGCCAGGATTTAGAGCAACACTAGAAACCTATGCTCAATTATTTTTGAATCCCAAAAATCAGTACTTTTTGTGTTACGAGCTAATGTTTTTTTATTGCTGGGTGGACATGACAAAAGTGACAAAGCTGTATAGCTTTGAAACTAATACGAATACAAGACTAGTTCTTATGCTCAAATTTAGAGCAAAATTTTAACATTCTGCTCAAAAAAAACTAGAATCCCAAACATTATAGTTACAGCGGTAGACACTAAAAACGTATTTTTCCCGCCAATTTTTTGAATAATTACGACGACTCGCGGCAAATTGCGACGTTTCCGCTCTTATTTTTTGTAGTTCAAGCAATAACTGACTTTGTGCTGTGAGTATAAGGTACATTTCAGTTTCAATCTATCGATTGTCATTTACATTGACAGACAAGAAACAAGCTAGGCTAGTACAGTGCCACCAACTTATCAGTAGAATCAGCGATGGCATGGCGCCACGATCGAAAATTATATACAAAATGACGTTTTTATACTGGCGTCAGTAGTTCCGTAGTTTGGTGGCACTGTACGAAACAGTTGCTGTCAGAGAGCGAAGTCATAGGACGCAACTATGTAAGTCATGCATGACAAGACAAATCAGCACCGAGCGGCCACTTTCAAAGACTTCTACCAGACTTCTGTAGAAATCCGCATGACAATAAAAGCGCCCTTATATCTGCCTATTCTAAAATAGGATGGCCTCTCCATTCTTTGGCATTCTCCAAGACAACGGTCAATCAACGAAGGATGAAGGATCGCTATCACAAGACTTTGCAGAAACAAAACTCAAGCTGAAGCGAAATGACAAAACGTTTAATTTGTCTAACATGAATAGGTACTTATTATGGGTATCATAATAATTAATAAAAATACCTTATTATCATAAAAAAGTTGATGAGAATATATGTATAAAACTTTGAGTTAATTTATATTATCAAATTTTAAATTTCGCATTGCATAAAACAAAACGCTTTTGCTGTCTGAATAGTAGCGAAGTCTAGTGGCAATTTGTAGAACTAATTGTATAATCCGGTAAATATCGAGGTATGGTGTTCATTGTTCTATCCCTTTCCTCTTTATTATTGGTAGCGAAGGTGGAGGAAGAAAGGTGGTAGTATTTTTGGCATGGTCGGATAATACAACCAACACTTTTCATTCAACGCTGCCATTTTCGTTTTGTGGCACGGAGCGGTTGTCTGGATAATGGAAAATTGATAAAATACGTAGTATTTATCTAATTTCTGAATTTGTGGTGTGGACATTATACATTGTGACTGTTTTTTTTAGTGAATTTTAATAAAAGTGAGGATTTTATGTTCTATCCGTCGAGCAATTGTTGACTTCCTTGGGTGGTGCTGGTGAGTAGCATTTCTATGAATATTCCTAGCATTTGCTGTTCATAATCCTTTTATTCCTGGAATTTGTATAGATACGATCGCCACTTGTGTGTTAACAAGCTGTTTTTGTTATTTCCTAGTCTATCGCGAACAACACAGTCAAGCTGAAATGGGCGTTATAATGTGTTCAAGTTTTATCATACGAAATATCGTCACCACGCCTCGCAAAATTAAATGATGTTATTGACTCGATCAGGAGCGGTCCTTGCTATCGTCATATGGCTGTAGTAATGTTCGCCTTAATTCTGATTGTACTCCTTGTATTGAAGTAGGTACAGTTTCGCACAGTTTTTTATTCGCCGGATTTTCAGCTTATAAGAATTAAGACATTTGTTTACAGGAACTTCACAATTATTTGATAAAGAGCTTTAAAATAATCATAAAAATGTGATTAGGTATGTTACAAACAATCAATAGCATTTCCTCGTCTCCCACTTGTTAATATTGTTGTTAACAACCCATATTGTCCCTACTATGTTAGTATCATTTTGTTATTAACTCGTTATTATTACTTCAGACAATGTATTTATTGTTTTTTGATGGTTTTTACTAAAATTAAGAGATAATTACTTGCTTTCTATACAATAGTTGTTGATGCATATCTATTTATTTATTTTCTACACTCAACCAAAATGTTACTGCAACATTTTACAAGTTACAAGAAAATAAGAAATTATTTAGATAAGAGTACAAGTAGGCTGTCTATAAGTATAAACAATCACTTCTGATAAACAGACAACAATATCAGTCTTACTAGAACTCAAATGTTGTCACCTCATTAAAAGTATATTAATTCTGTATAGTACACATGATACCATGATAGATAAGATTAGACAATTGTATTGTATAAAAGTTCTACAGTAACATACTGTGGGGTAGTTATTGAGAGGGGTCGATAGACAAAGTTTCAATAATGTTTTATTTTACTTTACAATTTGTTCTCCTTATAATCTTATAAGAATGAATGCATGCTTTAAAGATTGTATTAATACTAAATACTATTTTATTAACACTTGCATAAAGCTTTTGTGTGGTTAACCTTTTGCTCATGGCAATCCTAAAACAAGCTTTTCAAACTCCTTGAATACACCGTCCAGTACTGGAGTAATGTCTTCAGCTGGTTTGTCTCCTACTGAGAGCCAGATGGAGCCATTTTTGCCGTCCCTGAACATTGTCATTAGTGCTGCTACTGCTGATGTTGGTCTGGGAAAAATGTGTCATATTATTATTTGCGACAACCTTATCTAGTTGTCTGTTTTTAATATTTTTTAAGAGCTAACAATTTATCTAATTTTGGTACTGGTTCCTTTTTTAAGAAAGTAGCTGCTTTGCACATTTTTTTAAATCTACATTTCTTTTTTCTACCTAGTAAAAAGTTCCTACCACATGGAACTTGTATTTGGTTTGGTTTCTCTTAAAACATAACTAATTTTTTGCATTCAATCCCCTCAATCAAAACCATTTGTTTGTCAACCAATCAAGTAGATAAAATTAAATATGATTTACATGTATATTTCCATTAAAATACTGACTTATACACTCGGCTTCAAAAAAATCGCACGTCCGTAAAAATAGGCTTCAAGCACTGTTAATCCTTAAGACAAGCAGTTATTCGTAGCAATATTGGTATCATTTGAGAGCCCTATAAAAACTCTTTAAAAAAATATCCATTTCATTTGATTAAAGAAAAAGCTTGACACTTTAAGTCACTGTGAATGACAATGGAACTGATTCTCCTCTTCAAATTTTGTTTGTATTGTTTTGTTTTTTGGGTATAAAAGGGTCGATACAGCTTATCGGGGGATAAATTTGCTACCAACAGTCGAAGAAGACACAGAAGAATATCTTTCATCAGAAAAACGTCCTTGAAGATGGACACTACTGCTGCTGAAGCCGCCCAAGTTATCGCACTACTGCAATCAGGACTACGTCAGTGTGATGTTGCTCGGCAATTGCACTTGAGTCGCTTTTCTGTTCGAAGAGTGTACCAGCGGTTCCTGCAGACCGGTGGCTTTGTCCGAAGGCGTGGGTCTGGTAGAAATCGCTGCACTTCTGCGAGAGATGACCGATTCGTCGTATCGAAGTCTTTGAGAAATCGGTTCTCTAATGCTGTTGAGTTGCAACAGCAGCTTCAAGCAGTTCGTAGAAGGGCCGTGAGTGTCTCTACAGTTAGAAGAAGACTAAAGGAGAGAAATATTGTGGCTAGAAGACCTGCCACGGGTCCAAAATTAACCCCAGCGCATCGGCGAGCACGCCTGCAATTTGCTCGCGCCCACGTCAATTGGACCCTGGACCAATGGAGAGCTGTTCTCTTCTCAGACGAAACGAGAGTGTGCCTTTTCTGCAACGATAGACGCAAAAGAGTATACAGAAGACAATGGGAACGTTTTGCCCAAGCCTGCATCCAAGAGACGGTAGAATACGGGGGCGGTTCCTGCATGTTCTGGGGCGGCATATCTGCCGACGGCAAAACTGAACTTTCTTGCGTCTCTCGGACCGGCGGTGCTCGCGGGCAAGGGTCGATGACTGCTCACCGGTATATCACAGAGATCCTGGAAGAACATGTGGTCCCCTATGCTGGATTTATTGGCGACGGGTTCACATTAATGCACGATAATGCTCGCGCGCACACTGCTGGAATTGTGCAGGGCTACCTTCAAGAGGTTGGGATCCCTGTCATGCAGTGGCCAGCGAGAAGTCCAGATCTGAACCCGATAGAGCACCTCTGGGACCAGCTGAAACGCAAGGTTAGATCCCGTGATCCCGCTCCCGCGACTCTTCAGGAGCTCCAAGACGCCGTTATTGAGGAATGGGACAGAATCCCTCAAGAAGAGGTCCTAAAGTTGGTGCGATCCATGAGGGAGCGCATGGAAGACGTCATTAGGGCTAGGGGGGGTAACACTAGGTTTTAGGTTAGTTTTAAGCAACTTTGTTTTGAAAAATTAATCAGATTTCATTTAGGTTTTTTAAGGATTTTTATTGTTTTGTAAATTTTTCTCAGTTCCAATAAAAAACATTGAATGAATTATTGTTTTTGCATTCTCTGTTTCCTTACCTTTCAAATGATACCGAACATTACCAATATTTCATAATACAAATACGATTGAAAGATGTTTAAAATAGATTTCTTAAAAGGTGCGATTTTTTTGAAGTCGAGTGTATTTCCTTTAATTTTTTTTTTTTTTTTTTTTTTTTTTATGGCATAGGTGGAGCTGGAAACGAGCAGACGGATCACCTGATGGTAAGCGATTACCGCCGCCCATAGACACCCGCAACACCAGAGGAGTCACAAGTGCGTTGCCGGCCTTTGATATGGGAGTACGCTCTTTTCTTGAAGGTTTGAATGTCGTATCGGTCCGGAAATACCGCAGGCGACAATTCATTCCATAGTTTGGTTGTGCGAGGCAGAAAGTTTCTAGTGAAACGCACAGTTGTGGACTGCCAACCATCTATGTGATGGAGATGAATATATTGTCGCGTAGAACGATGGCGAAAAGAGGCGGCAGGGATCAATCCGAACAATTCCTCGGAGCACTCCCCATTGTACATGCGATAGAGAATGCAGAGCGAGGCTACATCTCTACGCAGCGCCAAGGAATCAAGCCGATCTGAGATATCCTGGCAGCCGACGATTCGAGTTGCTCTCCGTTGAATACGGTCCAGAGGGAGAAGCTGGTACTGGGGTGCCCCTGCCCAGAGATGAGAACAGTATTCCATGTGAGGCCGAACCTGCGCCTTATAAAGTTGCAGGCGATGGGCCGCAGTGAAATACCGTCTCGATCTATTGAGCACACCAAGCTTCTTCGAGGCTAATGCTCTTGGTGATTGAATATTACTTACTGTTGGAAACTGAAGCCTTGATCTATTCTCTTTTTCACTTCTTCTTCGCAAGCTTTGCCAGTCTTTTCATCATATGTCCTTTTACCGAGGCCTTGCATCAGTGGTGTGTCTGTTGGTCCAAAGCAAATACATAGGATCCTGACTCCTGTTAGTTCATGGAAAGGTTCAACCTGGTAACAAAAAAAAAAAACATTTCCTTGAACCCACTTTATTTACATTCAAGCTTACCTTCTTAATTTTAAAATCCTTGATCTCACTTCATTCAAAGAAGAATTAATTGATTTAAAAACTGTTCAAAATAGAGATAGTTGTGAAAAAAATATTGCTAATACAGTTGTTGCATTATACAATTAGAAAATAAGGTCATTTATCGCAAAATAAATGTCGCTTCTAGGATGGCATGACAAAAAATATAAATCTTGGGCTAGCGACAATCAATGGTTAACATTTACTATAAGTCTCCTCTACATCTATGACAACCATAATCGGCTTTCTGTGTTTAAAAAATAAAACTTACAGCGAGAGACTGACTGAAATGCAGTACTGCCATCTTGGATCCACAGTATATGGGTAGGTATCGTAGCTTGTTTATGGCGGCGGTAGAAGCCACGTTGATGATGGTGCCGCCGGCGCCTCCCTCGTCTTTTCGCATGTGCTTCATCCCCTTCATCGTCAGGGATACCAGGCCTTGCTGTAAAATGACATCAACAGTCTTTTAGTGCTCATTTGCACCCTCTTAAGAACTTCACCCTCTCTCTTCAATGATTACGTTGTGTATACATGTGTATTGACTTTTTGTCAGTTTGAAAGTCTATATATTATATCATGGTATTGTATAAAGAGAACATATGTGTCGATACATATCAAATGAGCCCAAGTCCACCACTGCTATAAGGTTCACTTTTAAAGACAACGGTTCACAAAGATTTGACTTTTGAAGTGAGCTGGTAAACTTTAATTTTAAAAGTGAACCTTATAGCAGTGGTGGATTTGGGCTCATTTGATATGTACCGACACATATACAAGAGATGGAAAATATGACAGTGATCAGGAAACTACTTTGAAGAAAATTAAATGCAATACACTTAACCACGGGTAATTATAAACGCAACACCCGGTAACTGCAGTATATCCCTTATGATAGCACACGATTAGAGCGAAGCGAACATGATGATAACTGAACGATAAAGCCAACACACCCAGTTAACATCACAGGCCTTTCTCCACATGTCTGGCGCGTCGCTCATGATCCCAGCATTGTTCACGATCACATCCAGCCGCTCCAATTTATCCAAGATCTGGTTGAAAGCTGCGGCGACAGCGTCCTCGTTACCGACGTCGCATTTAATGAACACGGTCTTCCCAGGGTATGTGTTGTTCAGACGCTGAGCAGTTGCTTTTCCAGCCTCTTCGGAAATGTCCAGTATTGCTACATTCTGTAAATATTTATAATTTGGTGGTATACAATGATTGGGTGATTAGACTGGCCGGCAAGGGAACGAGAAAAATGGCGTTGGCATGCACAAGAAGTAGCCTGACGTAGGCTGATTAAGATTTTGGAGTTGTTTAATATTTGTATCACATGTTAAAACAGTTCTAATATCCGAACTTTCTGCGTTGTGGACTATCTCTTCTAATTCATTAATCAAGGATAAAAACATGAGGTGTAACGGCCAATCTATCTATCAGCCGAAAGACGTCCACTGCTGGACAAAGGCCTCCCCCAAGGATTTCCACACCGACCGGTCCTGTGCGGCTCGCATCCAGCGGCTTCCTGCAACCTTTACCAGGTCGTCGGTCCACCGAGTCGGGGGCCTGCCCACACTGCGCCTTCCGGTGCGCGGTCGCCATTCGAGAACTTTACTGCCGGCCAATAGTGCTACATGATAGATCGTTTTTCCATTGATCGGCAAGTAGATGGTAGGCGACGACCTGCGCTCGGAGGCAGTGCCGTGTCGGCCTGTGGTTAAAGCTCATACGGTGCTATATGTTTTTTTATAACAAAGATTTTAATAGTACGACTTACATTGGCACCTTCCTTTAGAAACTCTTCAGCGTAAAGTGCGCCTAAACCGGACGCCCCTCCGGTCACCAAAATGTTCTTCCCTTTAACGTCAGCGAAAGACACCATTTTGTAAACGCGTTACGTTAGAACAACTAATAAGTAATAATAAATGATTCTACAGATCTTCACTATATGTATAGGTTTTGTTATCTCTATGATAACGGCAAGTAGGCATTTTGCAAGATATTTTGCTGCATTCAACGATATGATATTCTATTCTAGATTAGGAATTTTAGTTTAATAAAATAGTACTAAATGTACATATTATAAAATAAAGCATGTTGCGAGTTTATTTTTAGTTCGCTTTAAAATAGATTTCTATTTAAAATTACTCTTTTTGAAAGAAAATTGATTAGCACTGGGTTTGATTTAGGGCTCAAGCCACCCAGATTTAAGTAAGCGCCTTTTGGCCTTCAGTACTTGAACCTGCTCACAACCTGACTATTTTTTACATATGTGCAGGATGTTTGTTGATTATTGTAGTTTCATGATACAAAATAGTTTTCAATTTACAGAATGTATTTATTGTTATGTTACAGGTTAATACTCTGCTTACTTACTTCGCTACTTGATTCGCTTACAATTAAGCTTATAGTTGCAGAGTATTAACTCTGCAACGATAAGCTTAATTGTAAGCGAATCAATAAATATGAAAAGTTACGTTTTTTGCGAAATTATTATTTATACTTCCTAAAGAAACATTTTCAGTTTAATTAAGTTACAATTAATTTTCTTTCTTCAAGTATCTTTAAGAAGGGCCCTAATGTACTCGTATAGTAATAGAACATTGAGAAATAATTTTATACAAGGTAGCCAATTCCTCATTGCGTTGGGAAATCTCACCATCAGTTGAGATAAAGCGTAGACTTAATAGCAATTCTATTTTTTTGTTTTATGGTAACATAATGCCAAGGCTTGCCAATTTCAATCAGCGTTGCTTAGGCCAATGACCGTTTGTTTAATTTCTTATTTATAAGTCATTATTTGACGATGTTGTCCTAGTTGTACCTCAGTTATTTTCTGATAATACTAATAGGTCTCTTGACATCAATTATTTTATCAAATACAAATAAAAAGAAAATGCTTTAACTAAGTACAACAAAAACAAAACAGTAAAGTACAATATATAAACTGCCGAGTTCTAACATCGGCATTGGTACTTGAGTCTCTTAATAAAAGTGCGAGAGCGAAATTCTGAATTCAAGAAAATATATCTCCTAAAATTCCACGGGACTTCCAAGAGAAAGGAGAAAAACTACTTTCTTCAATGTTTTCCGAATACACTAATATTTTAGTTAAAGTTACGTGTATGTATTATTGCGTGACGAGAACATTATTTTGACAATACATGTTTGTTTATCGTCGAAGAGCAAAACTGTTTATCGAAGAATGAGTGGACTGACGGGGCTGTAATATAATAATCGGGGAATAATCTGTCGCAGATCAGACAACTATGGATTCAAGACAGATTACACGAGAGTTTGAACCGCGTTTTTTATAAACTTTTTTGATTTTGTAAGATGGGAAAAGGCTGCCTCTTTTGTGACTGTTTGCCTCGAAGATTGCAGAATAGGGAGACGTTCGATTTGTGTTAGTCGGATCAGATCGTACTCTGACAGAATCTTATCATTTAGACACAAAAGGCCAATGATGGATGATTGGACTTGCAATAAAGTATACAACATATTGGTAGCTACTTTTCTCCAATACAGGTTCTGATCAATGGAACGTGACTGATCGCTCCACTTGTATTGGCCGCGCGTGCGTGCGCCTGAGTGCAGAGAAACTGAATAGGATTTGCATATTAATTGCTAGATGATCGAGACTGGTGATAATCGTGATATACCCGTATGGACTTAACAGTTAGCACAGTCTAATATCTGCATTACATTTGGAATAGTAGCGCTTTATGTATGGCATTCCTTAGAATAGGTGATAGAGATGTGACTATTAAATTATAATGTTTTTCGATATAATTTTCAGTTTGAACCTCAAATCGTATAGTATTAGTTTAGAAGGACCGAAACTTTGTCGTGTCACGTGTCTTATTTTATTAGTTACCGAGTGGAAAGTACCTAAAAGAAAGCTTGTTTTAGGTATACAATCAAAGAAGTGACAACACAGTCCATGTTTGGTCTTCATCTCTTTCACCACTTTCTACCTTTCAGTGTTACCTGTTTGTGAACGGAACATGCTACCAGATAGTGGTAATACTGACACAGTGCAATCAATTGTGCGTAAGCGCATTAGATTAGCGGGGCGGATGAGGCAATCGGATCACACCTACTCATACTGTGCTCGGTCCCACGTAGCGCGAGTATTATATTATTATGTACACTTCAATGGTCTTGGTATAAATAAACTAGTAATGGAATAATTACAAGTTAAAAATTACAATAACAATTACAATGATTTCTTGAGAAGAATGTTAATGGGTCCGTTAAATCACTTGAAACTTTATGACCTTGTAGTCTAAATGTCTAGAAATACACCTGTTTTTGTTTTATTTAAATCAAGCGAGTAGTTTTGAAGTTACGATCATTTTAGTTTCCGCCTTTTTCAAATACTTCGCTCGGGCGCGCCAAGCGCGCGTGACGTCATACAACAACTCGCCGCTCTCACCTAGGGTTGCCAGGTGTCCGGCTACATGTCCGGCTTTTTACAGTCTTGTCCGGCCAAATATCCGGCCCGTCCGGCTTTTGTTAGACTTTTCGTCAACCCCGCCCAGCCAAATATGTCGAACGAAAGCGCGAGTAACTGACGCAGACACGCATGACTTGCGATCTCTCGCAGGAGTCGCACCTACCTATAATTTGTTTACAAAAGAAAAACCAGTGTTTCAGGCCTTCAGATCAAAATGTCCGGCTAAATATGGATCTGTGTCCGGCTTTTCTATTTTTGGGCCTGGCAACCCTACTCTCACCGTACTGTGTTCTTCATACATTGCTATCGGATGGTCCCTATGTTCGCCCACAATAACATTTCTAACTGGAGTTTTTTTTTATGTGAATCGGTGTTACAGTAGTGTTACAAGTATAATCGATGACAGTTTTAAAAATTGATTGAAAAATCTAATGATTCCTTAAATAACCGAGTTAAGCTACTATTTCTAGAATAACTCCGATTTCTTTACCGCGGCCGCCGAGACACAATAATAAAAATGCAAAGTACTTACAACTTATTTTTTTCTTTCTTATCACAAATTTGTTGATCCCTATAAGAACCTACATACCTATTTTTCATTACTAGTATTGAAAAATGTAGGTAATAATGATATTTATGAACTGGATATTTCGGAAATAAGGAGTGAGGGGCATGGTAAAGGTGATGGTGTCAAAATCACTTATGTCATCAACTGTATATAATGACACAATAACGACACTGAAGCGGTCATGGCTCAGCGCTGCTTACGTGGTCGCGTCGAACACGCATGTTAACTGACTACAAACACGGTCACAGCTTGGATGGACTTGACTAGCAATCCATCCAAGCTGCCTATTACGCCTCCGACATAGCTTGACGACTGCTATCTAGTGATAGTTACTGATATTTAAGCCCATTCAAGTTGTGACCGTGTCTGTAGTCAGTTAACCTGCGTGATCAACGCGACCACGTAAGCAGCGCTGAGCCATGACCGTTTCAGTGTCGTTATTGTGTCATTATATTACAGTTGATGACATAAGTGATTTTGATTTTTGACACCATCACCTTTACCATGCCCCTCACTCCTTATTTCCGAAAACTGGGCATAAAACTTAAACAAATTATACAGAAAATAGATCTTTGCTTATAAATTACAGGAAAATCACTAAGAAGATTCTATAAATCTTAAAATAAGTTGATAAAATTTAAAATATTATTTGTTTGTAGGTATGGACAAAGCCCTCTGCGCGAGAGTCAGACTCGCACTTGTCCGGTTTTTATTTTTTATGTGTATAGGTTAACTCATATTTATTTTATTTTAGATTGGCTAGAAATAGCTACGGCGACGACGTTACTGTTTATGCAAAAGTTATAAGATAAGAAGAAGGTGATAGACACAACTTTTGGCTTTGGGTCTGGGTGGATCATACTTTCTCATCCATTTCTTTTGACTTTAAGGTTCAAAAATATAATAGTAAAAAATAACTTTTCGGGTATATTGGTAGTTATATTTAAGCACTTTGACACGAGCACGATTTTCTAGTTTGTGGATTCGTCATTTTTAAAATTTTCAACGCAAACTTCATACATACAGGTAGGGAGCGGTGCGCGCACTGAGCGACCGTTGTGGAGTGACGTCACGTCACAGCAGCGTACGGTGACCCCGCGTCACTTGTCTACCTAAACAATTCAGTATCTCGGAAACTATCAAACGTATCAAAAAAAATTTTTCACCATATTTTTTTTTAATAGAGTATATTTTAAGATAAAAAACAAAAATTGGTGGTATTCTTCATTAAAATTATTGTTTAAATAGGTTTTTATCTTATTAAGGACAGTACAAACCTTTTTTGTGAATTGACTGCGTTTGTTGGGGAATGTTCAGATTAATAAATAGGAACCCCAATTTGAGTTCTGGCAGATATTTTAAGAACACCCTATACATATGTACAATAGTATCCTATAACAAGTATATTAGTGTAGCTTCCCTCTGAATAGGAAGTTTTTAATTGGATTTACGTTCGTACATATTTGACGTTATGTATTGCAATGTGCAATTGTGCAAGCATTGCAATTGGGTATGATATGTGTTTATGAAACACTGTCCTCATAATAAAGAATGCCGCAAAGTATACGGAATCTCCATATAATTTGCGGCCTTCTTATGAGGGCAGAATAGTGCTACGCGTTGCCTGTCGCCTCGCTGTCTGAAGCACCAGCCGCCGCCGCTGGGGTGGAGCTCTCCAAAAACCGTCCGCACGTAAAATCCAGCGGCGTTGCTGCCAAAAAATAATTGCACCTTAAAATACTTAGGAGACTGAGTACAACAGCGGATATATCACTAGTAGAAATTTGAGAAAAAAAATCACAAAATTTTCAGCAAGTAGGTACCTATATTATTCGTTAAAATAAAAAATACCACACTTAATAGAGTAATTTAATGCCAGAAAAATCTCATTAATATGATTAATTAATATAATAATCAAAGTTTTAAGTTACTTCCATTATCCTTACTATCCTTACATTAAAATAAATAGATTCTTTTAATCGTATCAAATGGGACAGAGACAAGACAGCGTAATTGCCTTAATAAAAAATGATCAAACTACACTAGAAAAAAAAAAACTAAAACCGATTAGTATTAGTGCATGTCCAAATATCTGTGTTAATTGCATTTAAGTGCAGTTTACATAATAGTTACACTAATTCAGGTTTTGTGTCATCGAATGTAACAAATCAATAAACATATGCTTTTAATAAGCTAATTAATATGTAATTCGTTAGGTAATCAATTTTAATGACCAGTAGTGAAAAATACAGAATGGATTCTAAATTATACAGGAAATTTAAAAGTGGACAATATTTCAACAGATTAGGTTGTTGATTATATGAAATTCAAAATTCAAAATGTTTTTTATTTAAGTAGATGTTTTGCACATACTTTTAAATCGTCTTTTTTTTCTACCTAGTACAAAGTTCCTACCACGCGGAACTTGTACACTCAACGTTTCGGGAAGTGTTTCCGAAGTATGTTCACTATGAGTGTTATCTTCGTTGTAAAAAAAATTGTATTCTATAATAACTATCATCATGATACGTGAAAATAAAAAAATAACTTCGATACAGTATGAGGCACCAGGGGGGAGGGTGGTCGAAAAATCCCCAAAATCTCGTCACGAGCGTCCATTAGTTATAACGGGAGGAGATTTTGGGGCAATTATACAAACTCTATAGTTCATTGCAAGAAAAAAAAAACAAAAGGTAAACCAACTTAGTAGGTAAATGATTTTGACATGTGTCAGTTTCATAGTAAGTTTGTTTACCTTTTGCTTTTTCTTGATTGGAACAAGGTATAGACGTGATGACGGATGACCCAGCTGATTTGATGTTGCTGTTGATTGATGGAGAAGTGTGTCAGTTCGAAGAGTATGTTATCACTACCTTAAGAGTCGGGAGTGTCATACTATGGACCAGTATGATACGTACGCACCAATATAAGTGCTCGCCTTAAAATGTTGCTCATCTCATGTTTATACATTTTCATACGACGCTTTTCATAGTCCGAGTTGCGCTAGCTTGTGTCAGATGTTGGACTTAAATATTCTGTAAAAATATCGGCGACAAGCAGACATAACTTTTTATTCACTCATATTGGGCAAGGATTTTTCACTGATTCCACATAAATTTCAAATAAAACTACACTTTTACTTATTCAGCGACCTCTTTCGACATCATCTTCAGGCATCTTCTGCCTGAAGATGATGTCCGAAACCAGTCGCTGAACTTTCTTCTTTCGTTCTTCTTCTTCTTTTGAGTCGTTTTACTTATTCAGCGACCAGTTTCGGACATCATCTCAGGCATCTTCTTCTGCCTGAAGATGATGTCCGAAACCGGTGGCTAAATAAGTAAAAGTGTATAGTTGTAAAATGAGCGATATAATGTTTCACCAAGAACCTGCAATCAAAAGTATTAACTAACTTTTTATTCATTTAATATAGAATATACGTATTGTTTCCCCTTATAAGATATTATTAGAAAAATCATTCATTTACTATAATGGTGATGATGAATATCTAAATAATGTCGTAACACACCGAGTATTACCACTGATGATGTCAATGTAAGTAGCTACAAGGTGTAGACGGACTAAGCCGAGCAACAGTAGTGACGCATGCAGAATGCATTATGAGTCTATGAGCCTAGCCAGCCCATTTACATTGGGGCATGCGGCACTCGTGCGTTTTTAAATTCATATGCCATCTTATAGAATATGTAATTTACTGCGTAGAGATATGAAACGTACATTCCATTGAGAAAATGTAAAAATAGTTATTTATTTAATAAATAAATATCCAGATACAAATTACACGCGGTCATCCTTCCCCAAACCAGCAGTAGGTACCTGTATTATAGAAATTGCAGACTGATATATGTACATACAATTGCACATAATATCGTGCATGACACAAAAGCCTGTTCAATTAATACGATAATTTCTTTCAGTATTTTGTGTTTCCCTCTTGGCTTTGCTATCTGAATTTTACTTTTACAAAACAGAAAATAAACTTTTTTGTTTATTGAGCTATGCCAGAGACTTTTTTATGGATATGCTGCTCTTTTTTTATTCCGTTTCTGTGACCAGGACAAATAGCAGTTATATTAATAAATTAGTAGATCGTTTTCTAGAATGAATACAATGATGTAGAGTTCAAATGGGTTCCGTTCCCACTACGGCACTTTGGTTAATTATACCACAAATAATTAATAATGTTATTCTCATGCTTGCTTAATATAACGGATTGATAAACAAATTATGTTAACTTTTTCGTAGGGGAGTATAAAAGTTCTATAGTTTTATATAAAGGTAGATGATGACTCAAAACAGAGAGAATTTATATTGTAAAAGTATGTGTCACGGATGCCCCTTTAAAATTTGATGTGATGTTGTTAAGAAAGTAGCAAAATTAAAGTAAATCTGTTAATGTTAGAGGTTGTTAGAGTCACTAAGGACGAAAAGCGTCATTAAACTTAAGTGATATTCCTTAACAAATTTACAAGTAGTTATGCCGATTGCACCATGAAAACCTACTAATTGTCGACAGTAAGTGTAGGTACAATAATTACATTGACTATCCTTTGATCGGAAACGAACGTGGGAAGCACGTTGTGTGAATTAGCTGTTAGCATTGTCTTCCGAATGCTCACTGGGGCATTCGCCTCCGATGCTCTGTGATCACGTAGTGGTTCGGTTCGGTCTCTATTGTTGTAGCCGATGTAAACAATAGGGTAGCTCATGTTATAGTTTTTGGAACTGGCAAAGAAAAGATGGATTTGGGACTGGCAAATAAAAGATGATCTAGATTACATTTGGAAACAATACAAATGAAGATGTTTTGTCCACTTCCACAAAAGCTGACTTTGAAGAACTTTGTGGCACCTATGTGTGGGGTACGGCCTTCCTAAAATATGGGATGAAAAACCCCGGCGCTTTGGACGTATAGCACAGCCTAAATTCACAATATCTTGTTCTAATTAAAGTCTAGCTGTCGTTATATCTTGGGACATTGGGAATGGCTGCATGACGGGAAGGATCTGACATAAGTTTAAAACTGTTATGCAGCTCAGACTGCTGCAAAAGAACATAAGCATAGCGACTTCTTCACTCAGATCGAAGTTGAAAACTTTTTCAATATAGAAGATGCTAGGACGTCAGGCAAGCTTTTTGGAAAGCCTCCTAAAAACTTATGAAGAAACTTTAATTCTCTATAGGATTTTGAAATTTAATTATCTATAGGATTTTAAGTACTTTTATACGTATATGTACCAGCAAAACTCGCGTTTGATCCCCCATTTCCTGCCCCTTCCTTTTGGTGTTAAGAAAAAATCGATTTCTTGCAGCTTAAGATTCAGAGAATGAAGAAAACATTTTGAGCCTTTAGTCTTTATCTATATTATCATTTATACTAAGTAGTATTCTGAGTGCTGCATAAAGTTTATTGGCACTAGTTATTGCCAAACAAATTGGTCGTTCGGTAACATTATTGTTTTGATTTAGCGCGCCAACCAGCACTGACATTTTATGACCCCTGCCATTCGGTTGCCGGTATTGCCATCTGGCATCTGCGTGATAAGCAGTGACGGAGTTAGACTTCTTGGGACACTATTTCATAAAGCCTCAAGATAACGTTTTTAATGGGTTGCCATTTTCTGCTTATAATTATTTAAAACTTGAGCTAGGTGGAACTGTACAGAAATGACTGTTATTTGATATCTAATATCTTCTCTTATCGTGTTGCACAGTGGCCGTTTTATCCTAAGGAATAGATGGCGTATGCCTTGTGTTGAATAAAAAAAATTGGTAACTTACAGCGTTTTATTAGAGTAGGCCTTAACTACTTTGAACAGGCTCACTCGTGGTATCCTTGCACCCAATTAAATGAGGTCTTTGAAGGTTGAAGGTGACATTAATCTTGTCATTCTAGTCTAGTACTTAGAAGAGTTATTCAGTTTGTGATTTGAGCAAAGTCGCAGAACAAAAGTTGTTCAGTGCGATGCGTAGAATTCCCAGTTAACGGGTCCTACATCAATTTTGTTACATTCTGTATAACTTATAAATTGTAATGAAAAAGTGGTCAATGAAGTAAATCCATTAGGTTTTTTGAGTAATGCATGATAACAAAATACTTGTTAAGTTGCTGTTCGAAGCTTAGGTTTTGCAATAGGTCTTTCAAAATGCCTATCAAGCTAGTCAATCAAATTCTATTCAGTCGTTCAAGCCAGTCCTTAAAACCGTGAAGTTTGTCTATTGAATCGTGCCAGTAAACTTTGAAGCTAAACCTGATATACATAACACTTTACCTTTTAGGACATAGAAGAAATAACTCAGGCTCACAAGAGGAACCTAGAATACTCTTCAAATATTTTTTCAACCCTCATGTCTTTCTCACTTACTTATTATCTTTTGAAACACATTATCGACTGCCCTAAAGGAGGGTAATGATGTTCGGTGCGCGGCGACGGCTAAAAGTACGACACCAGCTCTTAGCCTAAAAAACTTTGTATTTCGG
Source organism: Coleophora deauratella (assembly GCA_958295455.1). Classification (NCBI taxonomy): domain Eukaryota; kingdom Metazoa; phylum Arthropoda; class Insecta; order Lepidoptera; family Coleophoridae; genus Coleophora; species Coleophora deauratella. Next base: position 11,880,712 of record OY282406.1, on the reverse strand, counting down.
AGTGTGAAGTTTTGTTAGCTTCGTCCTTTAAACTGAGTATGAGTATCATACAATATTTTAAGGGAGTGTGCTTTTTTATTGTTCTTTTTTAACCTTATCTTCTGTGTATACTTACATATTAAAAAATCGTGTACAGACTTTTGTATGTGTCTTTGTGCATGCTTATCTCCACAATGGCTGAACCGATTTGAATGAATCTTAGTACAACTCTATTACATAACCGGCAGGAATTATATCTTCGATACTTTTTTTGTCACCCCAACTTGCACACGTACGAAGCCGCAGGTACTAGCTAGTCATAATATATATGCACTACATTCTCTGCCTAGACGAGAAGCTGCCAACTGACTAAGCTAGCCGGATAGTGTTTCGTAATTAAACACATAATTATGCTTTTATGGACGCGAGCTTAAAGTGTGGCGAAACCAGACATGCGAGGCTCGAAACGAGATGGAGGGTGCTATACCTAGACAGAATACTGATTAGTTCATTACGTGAATATGGAGAAACTAGTTTTTAATGAATTAGTTTGTTTTAAACTTTCTCTAATATTTTAATTAGAAATTATGCGACATACTGCTTCTTTAAGTGGAATTTAGATGGCAAGAAATTAATTAAGTATTCAATAACGTAAAGACAAATCTAACGAAAACTCGCGGTCTTATCTCAAGCCGTTGGTGTAGGTAGTTTAACGCGAAAGGAGGGATTATATCGAAAAACTCAATTCATAGTAACCGTAACTAATATTTTATGCTTTATCCTGGATAAAAAGAAACTTATCCTACATTTTAATTTAAACTAAAGACACCCTTTATATACAAGGTATTTTTTTTTAACCTGACATCCTTTACCCCTGTTTTTGTATAAGGTTAACTTTTTATTTTAGTGTTCTCTAAACGATCCAAATGAGTCAGCCCAAACCAATGAGTTTTTATACATATTTCCAGATCACCGGCTCAAACGCAATCCTGTTACAGAAATCCGGATTTGCTCTATCTGCTCTGCCTGATCAAAAAAAAATCTTTATACTATTACTGTCTTACAGTGTTTAATACAATTAATATTAAACTATCAACGACCAATAATAAATAAGCATGCAAGCAACTTACTAGTTTAAAAACGTATTCAGGAGTGAAGCGATACGGTCGAGACGTAGAAGTGGATGGGTAAAATAACGTATAATTGTAACTGTAAGGAAATGGCAGGGAAACCAGGAAACTTAGGCCAGTCTGTCTAGTCCGCCTTAGTTATGCATATTACAGTGAGATAATCAGCATAGTTAGGTTGGTACTGTACTTATTTTCTATGTGACATCCTAGTCGTAACTATCTAGCTAAAACTAAAGAGCTATTCCACATTTTTCCGATCCGACATCGAATAAAGCAAGAAATTCCGATATTGAGACAAGAACGTGAGAGGCAGGCAGATATTTGATGTTGTTCTTCGTCGTCCGATAATCAGATATGGGATCGGACAAAGTGAATGTGAAGAAACCCTGCAACACGCTGGAATTCTTGCGATTATTCCACTTTTTTCTTTTCAAGATAATCATGCGCAATAAAGTTATCTCAAATTATATCGCACGGTTTAATTGCTTGCGTTTCTGTACAGTTTAATCTTTTGATACATAGAGATATGCGGTTGATATAGAAAATTGCTCAAATAAGCATAACAGCAGATTTTTTTTCGTACTTGTAATAAATGTGAAAGAATATTCGTAAATAGCTTTTGTTTTCCGATACATACTGTTTGTATTTCCCACAATACGTCTATTTGTATACCAATCTGAATACGAATGTTATACAATAAGACGCAAGGTCGCGTGGTCCGCGCCTTGTTATTTTCCATTTCTCATTTGTTTTACCCACCTACCAGTCCATACAATATTGTTAGTTCAGCATAGTAGAATATATTATTATTGCCTGTACTCACACATATACACATAAATTATGCAACTGGGACACAACACAAACGATCAGATTCAAAGCTTAATTTTCTTATGAACGTATTGTGCGTTCTCAGGATACCTACAGATAATAAACAGAACGACGTGTTTGTTCCAGTAATGCTCACGAGGTAGCGCAGCGAGGGGCAGTGGAGCCATGCCGCTGCCGAAGCGGTGCGTGGAGCCGGTGCACGTGTCCCGGGGGACCGTGCCCGAGCGGCTCGCCGTGCCGTCCGAGCTCGAGGCGGTCACCAACGGCACGCTCGCCAACACAGTCAGGTGAGTGAGCCAGTGCAATGAGCGCTGCGTGGGGCCGGTGCACGTTTCCCGGGGGACCGTGCCTGAGCGGCTCGCCGTGCCGTCCGAGCTCGAAGCGGTCACCAACGGCACGCTCGCCAACACAGTCAGGTGAGTTAGCCAGTGCAGTGAGCGATGCCTGGAGCCGGTGCATTGTCTCAAAAACAATGAATCTGGCGCCGAACAACTGGGCCGTGAACGGCTACAGCCAATGTAGCAATCAATCAACCTATATTGTATTTCTAATTACCTATGCATGGACATGGAACTAGTGTTAAGGAAGCAGACACCGCAATATCGCATGTTTTTCAAGTTCCGTATCCGTTACGTAAAATTCGACACTAATTCGGTCTCCTCACGAAAGTATCGTGCGGTACAAAATAGCAGATTGTTGGGTGCATTGATCACGCTCCACTAACTGAATTCGTAAATTTTGAAGGTTAAACACTCAAAACTAGATTTCGCTAGATATTTTCGGAGAACAAGGACTGCATTTTGAAAAAACTTTGCTTTAACTCTATAACCTCTCCGATGTATGGGTACGATGTAGAGACATATCGAGTTGTTAACAGATAACTATAAATCTCTTTCTTAACGAATTTTCAGGCAGTTGTCGTCCCTCTCGAAACATGCTGAGGATATGTTCGGTGAGCTGACCCGGGAAGCGACAGGCTTGGCGGAGAGAACCAATGTGCTCCAAGCGAGGATAGACCGGCTCGCCATCAAGGTCACGCAGCTGGACTCGGGAGTGGAGGAAGGTAAGATATCACCATCACTGATAAAACAATACTAGGGTCCTTATTCCTGAGACATAAGTATAAAATAATTTGTAGTAGTAACTCCACTTTGAAGAATACTAGGAATTCCTTTTTGAATTTGGTTTGCACGCAAGACTCGTAGACGACAGACACTGTCCTCTGGTTATTGGGTAGCTATATCATTTTATCTTATATTGTTTAAAATGCGCGAGTGGATGTTAGGGCATTATGGAGGTTAGCGTATATGTATATCGTACATACACAATTACACGGACACAAGCCATGGATGAAACAACAGAAATAAAGTGAATGGTCGCTTGCGTTAAACAAGTGACTAGTTAAGATAATTTGCAATGACCTACAGGTGACCTGAACAATCGGGAAACACTCTTTTTGGTTGCTTTTAGGATAGATAGGAAGAAGAAGACCTGATATCATTAAAAGTCCTATTTGTTATCAACATAATAGATGGCAAGCAACCAAATAGATCGAAAATATTAACTATAAACTTCTCCTCGCAGTGTCCCTCCAAGACATACAGATGCGGAAGGCCTTCCGCTCGTCGCGCATATTCCAGCAACAGCTGTTCTCGCGAGACTCGATGCCTTCGGCCATGTTGGCGACGTACGCCCGTTGCGACCGCCCCCCGCCGCTGGAACGACTCAACGAGTTCAGAGACGACGGGAAAGATGCGAGAAAGTTCTACACGGATCCCGATTACTTCTTCGAGCTGTGGCGGCGCGAGATGCTGCAAGATACGGAGAGGATTCAACACGACAGGGGGAAGAAGGTAGGGATTTGGTTGTCTTCTATGTCTGGTAGAAATATTAATTATGGTGAAAACATATATTTGTGTGTCAGCTTGTTGGTCCTGACGAATTTGTGAAGAAGTTTTTTAGCCTGCAAGTCAGTCAATGAATTGCCTTGTAGTGTGTTGATCACTAAACCGCCTCCATGGCGTAGTGGCTAGTCGATGGAATGGGTGGTCGCCGTTTCGATTTCCTACAGGATCCAGTTCAACATGACTTGGTTTAGATGGTGGAAAATCATTTTCGAAGTTCATCTACACGGGTGTGTCGCGCTCCATACGAAGAGGGATTGTAGATATCCTACTCATAAGTTTGACGTTAGAAAAAGACCACAGCTTTGTAGTTTCGTGACGTTCGTGAAACCCAACAAAACTATTATATAACTATTAATATTTAAAAATAAACGTTACTATTACAGCATCTTTTGCCATAGAAGAAGGAATACTTATTAGACATCGAAATTAAATAAAGATACATATTTACAGTTGAACATCAGTAGATCAGTTGAATATTTGTTGGTTATCCCCAGGTCCGGCAGCCGCGCACAAACAGCGGCGGCGACGGGCGCGCCGCGCGGCGAGTGCGGGCCTTGCACTCCACGCGCGAGCGCCAGAAGGAGGTGGCTCTGAAGCGCGGCGAGCACATCATGGCGCCCAGCCAGCTGCGCCAGTACAACATCGAGCAGTACCCGCCGGACCCCGTCTATCAGAGTGAGTGCTGCTTCTTGATGTGTGGGACAATTGACCGTTCATTCCCAGGTATACACGGCAGTGGCCTGGTGAGTTTCACTGAGAGAATTATGGGAAAGTTATCTCATCATACAACTCAAACACTACTACTTTGCACATGTATAGAGTATCTTCATTGAATGAGCGTTTTTCCACTGGCCGGAACGGCACCGGCAAGCATCGGTACTGAACCGCACCGGCAAGGCAATCGGAGACGCTTAAAAAAATATATGAAAATATATTAATCGTTTTTCCATTGGCCGGCGAGTAGGTGGAAGGCGATGACCTCCGCTAGTGCGGGTGCCGGGCAGTGGAAAACTATTAATTGAAATAGGGTTAGATAAATAGTAGTCATTTGAATTACTCTTTAACATCTGCCAAAAACGATATTTTGTTCTAAAAATGTTTGAAATACCTAGACGTGATGGAGCGGCTTGGAGGTTCTGGTAAACCTATAAATTTTGACGAGAGTGGACTGCAAGGCGCGGTTCTGGAAGCAGGTATGGACCTGCTTCCACGCGGTATGGAGGTGTGTGATTATTTTACAAAGTACCGATTTTGGGGATAATTGAAGAAAGCACTGCGTCGTACCTGTTAGGTTCCGTCCTGGACGATCTTGGGAGTCCTCGTGACGGGCTGGTTCGGCAGAGTCTTTCTAATGCTGACACAAGAAATCAGTTCACGGCACTTCCAAATACACTTATAAGCATACCCGCGGGTCACAAACTTCTGTATTAAAGACAATTTACAGAGTTTTTCACAATAAAAACAGTAATTACAAATTGGCTCGATTGGCTTATTTGCGGTTCGAAAACAAGACTGATGATCTTCATTTTTTTGGGCGCGTGCCAAAAACTGACACGAGGATCTTCTCTCTTCTTCTCTCCAGGTCATTTGGACGCAGTGCAAAAGAGAAGAGGGAAGGGATTCGGTACTTTGATTTTAAAAATGCGGGAAAAGAAATTAAATAGACCGAATCGAAAGTAAAGAGATTTTAATGAGTGGGGCTACCACGTGATGTCATAGTTTTTCGGCGTCATTGAGCGACTGATTTTATAGCTTTTGTTGATAAAAAAATAAGATGGGAAGAAAACAAAACGAATAAAATAAGGTATTTCAAAATTTTATTGCGAGATCAGTTTATAGAACGGTACATAAGTGGTTCATAATAGCGCCATCTAGTGACGAAGTGGAAATTTTGAGTTTTTAAGCATTCCTATGGGAACCCTTAAGTTTTCCGGGATAAATAGTATCCTATGTGTTAGCCGAGTGCTTTATCTATCTACCTACCAAATTTCATCCAAATCCATTCAGTAGTTTCGGCGTGAAAGCGGAACAAACAAATAAACAAACAAACAAAAACTGACAAACAAACAAACATCCATACTTTCGCATTTATAATATTAGTGAGTTTTTAAGCATTCCTATGGGAACCCTTAAGTTTTCCGGGATAAATAGTATCCTATGTGTTAGCCGAGTGCTTTATCTATCTACCTACCAAATTTCATCCAAATCCATTCAGTAGTTTCGGCGTGAAAGCGGAACAAACAAATAAACAAACAAACAAACAAACTGACAAACAAACTGATTTGTATTAGAATTGCAAATGAATAAAAGAACGATGTATGCACTCCATCTGTTTAATCCGAACTGAGGTAACTTCACACTCGTTTCTTGCTATACCCACATAATTATAATATATAACAATCCTCCACCACAATTTAAGAGTTTCTTCTACATAGGTAAGTATTAAAAATATAATTCACTAAAAAATTAAGTACAGGAGCGGCTACAAATAGATACAGATTTTACATCATAAAAATGTATGTAGTACTTATCTGTTATAAAGAAAAACATAGTAATTTAACGTTACGATACATAGTAAAACACATAGACATAGGCATGTATACATAGTAAAAATCAATAAAGGTGCGAAATCAGCTTAGAAGTTAATCTATTTCAAACCCATATCTAATAACTGGGTTTCTCACGCGTTTAGAACATCTACTAACTTCTGCGCTGACCGCGTCCACGGAAGGAGTTAAAGGTGTCTCCGTAATACTCTGGGTAACTGGTTTTGCTGTGCTATCTTTTGGACAAGGAGCTTGAGAACTAGATGGTCTATCCTCAGCCACCTTCGACACTTCACCGGATGCCAATACCTCATTGCATTCACTTTTTGCTGATCCTGATGCCTGCTCAGCCGAGGTCGCCAAACTACGATTGCTTTCTGCAAAGACGCACGAACTTCTAGGGCGACGCTTAATCTGATCCACGTGCCTATGAGCGGAAGACCCATCACAAGCTTTAACCACATAATTACTCTTCCCTAATCTATCCATGACCTCACCCTTCGCCCAATTAGGGCCTACTCCGAAGTTTCTATACCATACACATTCACCTGGGCTTAAGGATTTAGAAATTTTGGTGTCGTGGGATGCCCTACGTTGATGGCCATGATCAGGCTTGAGTATGTCTAATCGAGTTCTTAATTTCCGCCCTTGTAACAACTTAGCCGGTGATTCGCCTGTTGCGCTGTGGGGGGTGTTGTGATACATTAAAAGAAATCTTTGGATAGCTAGCTCGATATCAACATGGTCTCGTCGAGCTTTCTTAATGACATTTTTTATTATTTTAACGGCGCTTTCCGCGGCACCATTAGAAGAGGGATGATACGGCGCGGTTAATATTTGTTCAATACCATTACTCTCAAGGAACTCCTTAAATTCCTTACTAGTAAATGGGGGGCCATTGTCAGAAACCACTTGCCTAGGTAGACCCCATCGCGACCATGACTCTCGTAACTTGACAATAGTTGACCCTGCTGAAGTGCGGTTCATTTTAAATACTTCAATCCACTTTGATCTTGCGTCTACGGTAACTAAATAAGTGGTGCCATCTATAGGGCCGAGAAAGTCTACATGAACTCTTTCGTAAGGACAGTGAGGCCACTGCCACGGCACGGGCGAAGCGGCGGGCGGCGCGGGCGCTAACTCGGCGCATGTCTCGCACGAGCGGCACTGCGTTTCCACGGCTTCGTCGATGCCCGGCCACCATACGTAACTTCTTGCGAAAGCTTTCGTTTTTACCATTCCCATATGGGCCACGTGTAATTCTCGTAATACCCAATCCCTGCAAGACTCAGGAATGACCAAGCGATGCCCCCACATGATACAGCCCAACTCTAGATATAACTCAGCTTTTCTATTAAAGTATGGTTCCATTTGCTTAATTTCAGCATATTCTGGCCAACCATTTTCTATATAATTACGCACCCGGCTTAACCATGGATCACGAGCCGTATCTTTCCTTATTTTGTTACAATCCATTAACATAGCACCCGCAGCAAAGTGAAGATACGTTTGCTCTGGGGGTTCCTGACTAACGTCTCCGCCTACTGGTAGACGAGATAATACATCTGCGCCGTTACTATGCGTACGTACGTACTCAATATTAAAGTCATATGCCGATAAAATGATTGCCCATCTTTGCATACGACTGGCTGCCATAGTTGGAATTCCCTTATGAGGGCCAAATATGCTCACCAGCGGCTTATGGTCGGTTTTTAAATTAAATCGCCTGCCATATAAATACTGGTGAAATTTATTTACGCAGTATACAATTGCTAAAGCCTCGCGATGTATCTGCGAATAATTTTGTTCAGCTTTTGACAACTTACGAGAGACATAAGCGACCGCACGTTCTTCCCCAGCCGGGTCTTTCTGAGATAGGACACCACCTATTCCCCGTGCACTGGCATCGCAAGTTAGGATTAACTGTTTTTTCGGATCATAGTGAGAAAGTACTTTCGAACTAGACATTATTTTCTTGACGTTTTCGAAAGCCTGTGACTGTTTATCACCCCAACTCCAATGCACATCCTTACCCAGCAAAATATGTAAAGGATGTAATACGTCGCTGAGCTTACGCACGAACCTGGCATAAAAATTTACCATGCCTAAAAAGGACCTCAATTCCGAGACGTTTTCTGGTGGTCGCATGTCTTTTATAGCCGTTATTTTTTCAGGATCAGGCCTTATCCCCTTTTTGTCAACAATAAACCCTAGGTATTTAACTTCTTCAGCAAGAAAAGAACATTTACTTTTTTTTATTTTCAGACCAACACTTTCTAATTTTGTTAAAAGTTTGTCAAGAGAATTTAAATGTGAAGCCCTGTCGGGGCCAGTGACAATAATATCATCGCAAAAACACTGAACATTAGGAATGTCTCTTACGATATCGCTCATAATTCTCTGAAAAATCCCGCTACTCGATGACAGCCCATATACTAAGCGATTATACTTAAACAGACCGCGATGTGTATTTATCACTGTATAGTTTTTCGAGTCATCAGACAAGCATATTTGGTTGTAGGCTTGTGACAGGTCAATCTTTGAAAATTCCTCCCCACCGGCCAAATTAGAAAGCAAGTCATCTACCCTAGGTAAAGGGTACCTATCCACTAATAAAACTGGATTAAGCGTCACCTTATAGTCGGCACAAACGCGCAGCGATCCGTCGCTTTTGTTAACGAGGACAAGCGGCGAGGCCCAGTCTGAGCAGTCAACAGGCTCGATCACGCCGGTGCGCAGCATGGCATCCAGCTCCGCGTCGGCGCGCTCGCGCAGCGCGTACGGCACGGGCCGCGCGCGGCAGAACACGGGCGCCGCGCCCGCGCGCACCTGCAGCCGGGCGCAGCCGCCCGTGTACCGCCCCAGGCCGCCACTGAACACCTCCTTATGTCTGTCGAGGATATTATACAATTTTTTACAAACACTGTTATTACTTATGTTATAATTAGAACTTGTAAACGATGGTATCTGGACATTTAATTCGGTCAGCCACTGCCTACCGATTAGTGAAGTTACTCCCTTATCTATGACATACAGGTGTAGCATTTTCCTAATATTTTTATATTCTACTAACGCTTTAAACATCCCAATTGGCCTTATCTTGCTTCCATCATAAAATTTAAACACTACGTTGCTTCTGTCCAATTCACAACTACCAAACAATGACTCATAAGTGCTTCGATTGATACAAGAACACGCACTACCGGTATCGATTTCCATTGGTATATTGTGTCCATTTACACTTAAAGTCACACTCACCGGTTTATAGTCCCTTATAGACATCTGAAAGATTGGCTCTTCATTTTCTTCTTCCGAACCTAAACTGTCATTCACGGCCGCCTGGCCGACAAAATGGGTCGGTTCTCCATGACGACGCCCTTGTCCCCTTCGTACAGACGACGGCGGCGCGTGTGACGAAGTTCCTCTAGGGTCTTTGTATGGGCACACTCGACGAAGGTGACCTCTATTTTTACATACTGTGCACACAAAGTTCTTGTAACGGCATCCATCAGCGTCATGCCCAGCGGCGGCGTACACAACACAATTGTCAAATATGTTTATAGTTTTTTAGCTCGTCGCCACTGATTTGTATTAGAATTGCAAATGAATAAAAGAACGATGTATGCACTCCATCTGTTTAATCCGAACTGAGGTAACTTCACACTCGTTTCTTGCTATACCCACATAATTATAATATATAACACAAACAAACATCCATACTTTCGCATTTATAATATTAGTGAGTTTTTAAGCATTCCTATGGGAACCCTTAAGTTTTCCGGGATAAATAGTATCCTATGTGTTAGCCGAGTGCTTTATCTATCTACCTACCAAATTTCATCCAAATCCATTCAGTAGTTTCGGCGTGAAAGCGGAACAAACAAATAAACAAACAAACAAACAAACTGACAAACAAACAAACATCCATACTTTCGCATTTATAATATTAGTGAGAAATATTAGTGAGATGAGATGAGATGAGATGAGATGAGATGCAGTTATCTTCCCAATTAGTAACAGAGCGTTTTTTCCTCCAGCCACGAGCGTGCCGGACGGTGGCGGGGGTTACCGTGTGACGGGGCCGGGCGCTGTGGGGGCGGGGACGCCGCGCGGGGGCGCGCCGGCGGGGCAGGCGGCGCGCCCCAACTCCATCGACATCGAGCAGCCGCGAGCACGCCTTACTGGCAACGGACACGGTAACAAGATTTGTTTCCTTTAGGAGTTGAGAATATTGTCCCCACTGTAGGGGCATGGGGTCTCTTCCTATAAATAATACCTTGGGAAGGTTCGGTCACACTCCACATATGGGGGCTACCAAGCCAACTTTAACCTTGGTGATCACTTCTTCGGATGACAAGTGGTAATGGAAGCGAGCTTATCAAGATTCTAACCTACATACATTCAGAGCCGCTTAGGCTTAGGCACTATCAAACTTATTGTTATCGTTTTGCCTTCCAGTGGTGTCTGAGGACTCTCCGTACGGGTCCGTGGGGGAAGGCATCTACGGCGGCAGCGGCGGCGGCACCCCGCGCCGCGCGCGCCCCTCCGTGCCGCCGCCCGCGCCGCCGCCGCACCACACGCCCACCAGGTAACTGCTGCCCACTGCCCACGCCGACCAGGTACCCACTGCTCACCGCCCATTGTCCGCGTCCACCGCCCACTGTCCGCGCCCACCGCCCACTGTCCGCGCCCACCGCCCACTGTCCGCGCCCACCGCCCACTGTCCGCGCCCACCGCCCACTGTCCGCGCCCACCGCCCACTGTCCGCGCCCACCGCCCACTCTCCAGGCCCACTGTCCACGACCACCGCCCACCGCCCACTGTCCACGCCGACCGGGTACCCATTGCCCACCACCCACCCGCTGCCCACTACCCACTTGCTACACATTGCCCGCCTACCTACCCACTGCCTACCGCCCACTGTCCATCCGCTGTCCACTGCCCACTGCCTACCCACTACCCAATTGTCTACCCGCTGCCCACTGTCCACCGGCTACCCACCGCCCACTGTCCACCCACTGCCCGATGCCTACCTGCCCACCCGCTGCCCACTTCTCACTGTCCACCCCCTGCCTACTGCCCAATGACCACCCGCTACCCACTGCCCATTGTCCACCAGCTGCCCACCGCCCACTGTCCACCCACTGCCTAATGCCTACCTGCCCACCCGCTGCCCACTTCTCACTGTCCACCCCCTGCCTACTGCCCAATGCCCACCCGCTGCCCACTGCCCACTGTCCACCGGCTGCCCACCGCCCACTGTCCACCCACTGCCCGATGCCTACCTGCCCACCCGCTGCCCACTTCTCACTGTCCACCCCCTGCCTACTGCCCAATGCCCACCCGCTGCCCACTGCCCACTGTCCACCGGCTGCCCACCGCCCACTGTCCACCCACTGTCCGATGCCTACCTGCCCACCCACTGCCCACTTCTCACTGTCCACCCCCTGCCTACTGCCCAATGCCCACCCGCTGCTTAATGCCCACTGTCCACCGGCTGCCCACCGCCCACTGTCCACCCACTGCCCGATGCCTACCTGCCCACCCGCTGCCCACTTCTCACTGTCCACCCCCTGCCTATTGCCCAATGCCCACCCGCTGCCCACTTCTCACTGTCCACCCCCTGCCTACTGCCCAATGACCACCCGCTGCCCACTGCCCATTGTCCACCAGCTGCCCACCGCCCACTGTCCACCCACTGCCTAATGCCTACCTGCCCACCCGCTGCCCACTTCTCACTGTCCACCCCCTGCCTACTGCCCAATGCCCACCCGCTGCCCACTGCCCATTGTCCACCAGCTGCCCACCGCCCACTGTCCACCCACTGCCTGATGCCTACCTGCCCACCCGCTGCCCACTTCTCACTGTCCACCCCCTGCCTACTGCCCAATGCCCACCCGCTGCCCACTGCCCACTGTCCACCGGCTGCCCACCGCCCACTGTCCACCCACTGTCCGATGCCTACCTGCCCACCCACTGCCCACTTCTCACTGTCCACCCCCTGCCTACTGCCCAATGCCCACCCGCTGCTTACTGCCCACTGTCCACCGGCTGCCCACCGCCCACTGTCCACCCACTGCCCGATGCCTACCTGCCCACCCGCTGCCCACTTCTCACTGTCCACCCCCTGCCTATTGCCCAATGCCCGCCCGCTGCTCACTGTCCACCTGCTACCCACTGTCCACCCGCTGCCCACCGCCCGCTGCTACCCACTGTCCACCCGCTACCCACTGTTCATCCGCTGCCCACCGCCCGCTGCTACCCACTGTCCACCTGCTACCCACTGTCCACCCGCTACCCACCGTCCACCCTCTGCCCACCGCCCGCTGCTACCCACTGTCCACCCGCTACCCACTGTACACCCGCTGCCCACCGCCCGCTGCTACCCACTGTCCACCCGCTACCCACTGTTCACCCGCTGCCTACTGCTCACTGTTTACCCGCTATCCACTGCCCAATGTCCACCCCGCACCCCTAGTGTTCCCACAGCTCGTTCACCTCCTTATGTCCCGTAATGGTCAGCGGTTAGGCTATATTTCACAAACTGTAACCGAGTTCAGATTGGTGGTGGTTGCAGCTAGACATGCTAAGTCATTGATCTGCCTGTAACACCTCTTCCATCTAGTGATAACAACCGCTACCAATGCTTATTGTTGCTGGTGATGTATGGAATGGTCAAATTACAGAGTAGATAATTCTCTTCCGTGGGTCAAACCCATCCACGTTACGATTAATTACTGCACTGCTACTGTCAAATTAAACAAATGAAGTTCTCAGCAATTTATCCAGATTTTTTCAAAGAATTCGACAATTACACAATACAATCAAATCAGCATAATACAATTAAAATCAAAGAAATATTTTTTTAATTCAAGTAGATACTGACTGTAAACATTATTTTCTTCTACCTAACACAAACTACCACTCGGAACTTGCACACTCAATGTACTTATATACCTATTGATATCTATTGAGGTATCGTTGGAATTTTTCCTAAACCTTAACATTATACGGTGGCTCCCCACAGGTCCGCACTGCCGCCGCCGCCGCCGCCGCCCGATGGCGCCGCGTCGCCGCCGCCGCCGCTGATGAACGGTGCCTCGCCGCCGCACCGCACCGCCCTGGATGCGCACCTGGATCACATGCACGCCGTTATCGGTAACTACATCACTTTTAAACAGCGTTCGAAAGTTACAAATATCTACATGTATCCGGGCCGTACCCTGGACGTCACATATATATATTAGGCCTAGGCACTGGCGTGGCTCTGACACGGACTTGTGTAAACAATTTGCTTCGCACGCATCAATAGTTAGGCCCTGATAAGTGAGGATAGACCTTAAACTATATTCAATCCTCAGGCATGATGTCATCAGAGGAGCCCGAGGCCCTGGCGCCGCCGCCGCCGCCGCCGGCGCCCCCCGCGCCGCCCGCCCCGCTGTCCCCGCCGGCCGCCGATGACGACCGCCCGCGCCCCCCCTCCCCCGGCGCCCTGGCCAGAGGCGCCTCCGCGCTGAAGCCGCCCCGCGCCACTGCCGAGCCGCCGCCTGATCCGAGATCGGACTTGTTGAAAGCTATTCGTGACGGTAAGTTCATTAGCACTGTTATATTCGAGGAAAAAGGCCTTGTTAAAATCGCGCCCTTTCATCGGGTGCCTTTGTGACGGGCGTCTCTGAGCTGAAACTGCCCTAAGGAACTGCTGAGCTAGTGAGTTTGAGCTTTATCATATCGACAGCGTAAAAGATCCTTATATAAAAGACCTTCAGATTTCCTCCCACTTTCATCAGTATTTTTATTTAGGTTGAAAAAGAAAGATATCATATTTTTATTCATAATAAACATTTTTTTTCCAGGCATAAAACTACGCAAAGTGGAGAAACGATGCGACGAGAACACGGGGCGTTACGACACACTGCGTGGCGCGCCCAGCGACGTGGCTTCCATTCTGGCGCGGCGCGTGGCCGTCGAGCTCAGCGACACCAGCAGCGGCGCCGACTCGGACTCGGACGACTCGGACCAGTGGACCGAGTCCCGCGCGTGACGTCGCGCCCCCAAAGCGGCCGCCGGCGATCGAAGTGTTAACAGTGCCAGTGCCAGTGCTAGTGCGAGCGTTAGTGCTACAGCGAGTGCCGGTGCGAGTGACCTTGTGACCGATAAGATCGATGCTGACGTCAAAGTGTCGGCAACAAACAAAATCAGTGTTCAATCTACACAGCAAAATCAAAATATACCCGGAGAAAATGTAGCAATCACGATCAAAAATAAAAGTGAAAAAATGCAGCAGCCAAATGCGGTTGCTGGCGAAAATGTCGCGATTACAATCAAAACGAACGATAGTAAGTTGGATGAGAAACAACGGTCGGTTGATAAAGATGACGGGCAGGATCTATGTTACGTGAGGAATTCCTCGTTTTTGAGTCGGGATATTGAGGCGCGCGCCAAAGATGGCAAGGTGAAGGAGAAGGATACGGCGAAGTCGGCTTCGCCTAAAAAAGTAGTGAAACAATCGTCACAAAATGAGGTTTTGCCATCAAGATCGTCACCGCCGAGAAAGCAGTCGCCTCCTCAAAGTGTATCTCCTCCTAAAGGAGTAGTTTCGCCCCCGGTTACAACATTTAAGCTGAACAAGGCAGACTCTAAAGGAGAGGAGAGCACTGTGGCGATGATAGCAAGCAAACTAGAAGCAGCTACACCGCCAAAGAATGAGGCGAAAGAGGTGATGTCTCCTCCAGTGGCAAAGTTGATTCGATCTGATTCAAAAGTTACAGAAAATAGTTTTCCGCCTAAAGTGCCGAAAAGGGAAAATTCCATCAAAGAAACTGCAAATAAAATTGAAAAACTATCACTTGGCCTCGATAATAATCAAAGTAAGAACGGTAATAGTAAGAGTGTCAAAAATTGCAACACAAACGAAAAAGTAGACGATGCGACAAAGAACGACGAATCAAATGGGGTAGGAGATAAGATCAAGAAGTTTGAGAAGGCGGCCGAAGACGCCAGCGTCACTGTCGGCAGGCTGTCGCGCTCGGGCTCCGTGCGCGGCCGATCCCGCACCGAGAGACTCGGCTCTGACAGCAAAGAGGATTTCCCTCCCCCAGCCACACCCTTCAAAGACAATGTGCACTTCGAACTGCCCTCTGAAAAGACCGAACCGATAAACTCTAACATCATAAGTCGACAGCAGAGCGTCACAAAGAACAACTCGCAGAACACAGTCAAATGGCAGAGGAGCGAAAGCCACGATGAAAAAATCCAGAAACCAGAACCACAAAAGATAATCAAGCCAGAATTCAAACCGATGCCATCACCGGTGGATGTGACTATTCGGTCTCCTAGTCTAGGCGCCAAGATCTTAGACCAGTTCCCGTCGCATGGCACTGCATTCCGAAATGTTGCTTCTCCAGACCAAGCACGCAACATTCACAAAATCAACGAAGATGTAAATACTCAGAATAATATTAAGGCATGTAAAATAAAGAAGGAGAAATACTCTGCCTCTGTGAGCAAGGGTTCCAGTTACTTCACCAGAGGATCAGAGGAGATTTGGCTCGTGAAGAAGAAGGATATAGAAGAGATAGAGGAGAGGGTGCTAGACTCGTTTAGAAGGGCCGGAGGGAACATTTGTATGCGGAGTGAGTCGACGAGACCCGCCTCTGACGGCGGCCAAGGCGCTTCCTTTTCGCACGCAACCATGGGGCGAAACAAGCGACAGATGTACGCTCGGAGCGAGTCTTTGGACCCGCAATGGGCTGGCAATCGCGCCCAGACTCTAAAGCGGCAGACTTCTGTAGCGTGCACTTGTGGCCACGATAAGAAGCCGCGGGCGCGCAGTGCGGGTGCCGACGCGGCGGCGGGCGCGGCTAGTGGCGCCGTCAGTCGCCCGCGCGCCCGCTCCCACGCTGAGGACTCGCAACATGTGCTCGATAAATATGAGACGCTCGTCTAGTATGCGCCTTAAATCGTCGACATCGCATATACAGCTTCAGTCTTATCACCCGTTGGTACTGGTCTTTCTGAAGGAGTGAAAATGAGCAATAATGGCCTTGGCCTTGTGTGTGACCTGTCATGTTACGGAAGATACAATAAACTAACAAAATCCTATAAAGAAATAAGATTCAAAGTGAGCGATGTCAGACGGTTGATCTCTTGCGGCCCTGTTTCACGCGTGTATTGGCATAGTGGAAGGTATGTGAAGCTACCCATATGTTTTTCTGTATGTAAACTGACCCAGGATGGCAGTAGAGTATACTGTGTATTTTAAAATATTCACATTATTCACATAATCAATGTGTTTTATCGATTTGATATAGATTAAAAGGAAGGTCATTGGCTAGTCTTAGAAAGAATTAATGCTGGAAATTAAGAATCGATAAAGATGTATACATATTTATATTAAATTTATAAACCAAAAATATTGTGGTAATACTAGAAAACTAGTTTTAACTCTTCCTCTTACGAGCTAAGAATCTTTCGCCTGCTATGGTGGTAATCTTAAAGATATAAAAAAGTTAGAACTTCGACTTGTATAAGTCAATTATTATCATTTTTATATAGAATGAATGTAGACCCACCTATATAGCACAATTTATTTATCTGTATGGTGCTTCACTTATAATCTTTGTGCTTCTTTTTCCATTATAGGTAGCGGTTGTGAAATTTCGTTGACAATCTAAAAAATACTTTTATTTTATGATATCCTTTTTTACATAATGCAAAATACGAGACCTGCTAGTCTGTTGAAATGTAGAACTTATGAAACAATGAGTTTTTATATGAAAACATGAAATGCTTTTTTTTGTATTATTAGTATTATATTATTAAAAACACTTTTATTTTGAATTGTATATTCGTTAAATCATTAATTATTGAAGTTTAAACTAAGGAAAAAACATGTAGTTTATGATATAATAATAATGATCCATTTTTTATATATAACAGTTTTTGTAATTTCATATAATGCGACCTGTATATGTAGTGCCAATATATCCATTGTAGTTGGACAATCTGTAACTTCCATTTTATTATTAATGAAGTAGTATTTTCACACTATATAAAACATGTGATTACATTGTTTTAATATAGAGTTAAGAAGGGAATCTCAAGGCTTTCCTATAGTTCTCTTTACTTTTCTTAAAGACTTTCCCACCTTTTCAGTCTGTATTCAATGCATTCCAAAATAATTTAGTTGCTCATTTGTCCCTCTGACAATGATGATGTACCACTGTGTTAACATATAAAAGAGCAACGAATGTGTACCAAAATGTCTAATGTAGTGTTGTACCGAGATAGACATAAGTTATACCTACTAATAAATTTTCTTATGAGTTTTGCATTTTCGGTGCGTGACAATTTTTTTTTTACTGTAGGTTTTTCCTATTTTATTTAAGTATTGTTTCATCAAACTTTAAAATGACGAAGTTAAATTCGTAAAATGTACCCGTGCGTTTGTATATGTTTTTATATTTATAACATGTTAACCCTAGGTAGATTGCAGATGATTAATAAAATACCTACTTTCCTTTGCATATATTGTGCTTCAAACAGCATTGTAGAATAAAATGTATTGTACGTATAATATGATCACGACTAGATGTAAGAAAAGTGTAAATTATAGGTATTATTAGTAAGGAAACAAAGCATGTTTTTATAATACTTTGCCACAATCTGGCAATCGCTGATTATTTATTTGCATTTTGTATTTGAAAGTTAATGTTTTTAAATTTCGGAACTAGTTGTTGTATTTCGCTAAAGTATGTAATTTTTAAACAAAAAGTCCATCAATATTAATCGGTGTGATTTGTAGGCAAGTCATTAACAGTTTCGTTTTTAAAGTGACTCGCAGAATTCAATTATAAAAAGAAGACCTTTAAAATTCAGCAAATCATATCGAAAGGCGATATCTAATGAAAATGCTTAACTGGACTTTTGTCATTGTCTAATAAGAAAATATTTTATAAATTGTTTATTTGCTAATATAATAAGTTTAAAATATTAATATATTGTTTTATTTAATTTATACATGTGTTGTAGCAATACTACAAAAACATAACTATACAGGGTGTAACAAAATTGGTGTAGGACCCTTTCACTGGGGTTTCTACTCATCGTACTGAACAACTTTAAAAATTTGGACTTTTCATCAGGGTTCGTAAATATCCGATATTTCTTATAAATATATATCAGATATTTTTGATATACATATATCCGATATTTTTGATATATATCCGATATTTTCGATATTTTTGATATTTATCAAAATTACATACTTATTTAGTCTAATACGTTTTTTTTCGAAATAGCTGAATTTAAACTGTAGGTATATGTTTGATAATTTGAAGCAATAACATTCAAATTTTATATTCTGATATGTTTTTTCGAAATAACTGAATCTAAAATATATATTTTATTTTTGCTAATTTGAAGATAGTTAATTAAATTAAACTCACTTATTTATTATTGTTATAAGTAATTAATCATATCTTTATTCTTTGAATTTGGCACATTCATTCTTAAGAATCAGCTCTTGAAGCTAAGAAAATATAAATATCAATATTGACATAATTATATCAAGCATAAATATCATGATATATATCCGAAATATATCAATTGATATATATCATGCGAATCCTGCTTTTCATACACATTGATCAATCTGTTTTGCTATTTTTGTATGGAGAGTCCAAAAATTTTTTTGCGATTTGAGCAAAGTCGTAGAACAAAAGTTGATCAGTACGATGAGTAGAATCCCCAGTTAACGGGTCCTACACCAATTTTGTTACATTAATACCAAGCACAAACTAAGTTAGCCTATCCTATCAGTAAGTTCTTGGTCTAGTCTAGTGCTTTGTCACCCTATTTCATACAAATTTATCTGGCTATTAACTACACAAATAACCACTATATTTTCGATTTTATCTGTCCAACGTAAACTTTGCAACCTTTTATTTTCTCCAAATGTATATAATTATATTATTTATTTCTGTAATATCATTAAAAACTGCAGTAAAATACCATAAATTTTACGCATGTAGTGGTGTATAATTCAGCACCACCTTTCTGATATTACAGTAACTACAATCTCAATTGGTTTGTTAAGCTTTGTTTAGCCCAGGATTTCGTTTTTAGCGCCATCTTGCATTTTGCTTGAGCATTACCAAAGTAGCAAATTTATTATAAAGACTTTTTAGTCTGAGTAATTAATGCTGGCAAACTTTTTTTATATTCAGAAAAAAAGACGCTGTCAGTCTCACGTCAGGGACATCTGAAAGACGAAAATATTGTTCACCCAACAAGGTCTAGTTGTGAGTTTCAGCTCGATATTTGTGATATACAGGCTGATATTTTTACTTATACAGGATGTAAAAAGATCACTCCTGGAAATTTAAATTATGGGATCCACTCATGAAACTGAACAACTTTTCCGAATGAACCTTAAGAATGCTGAATACTTAAGACAATTTTTGGACACACCATACAAAATTGGTCGGTTATCTTACCATATTATATGAAAACTTCATTTTTATGCGAATTTAGTATGGGTTGGTATGTTAAAGTTTCCGGAAGTTACAGCCTGTATAAGGTGCATTTAAATTTTTTTAGACTCATACCATGCCCCATTTCAAATTTTAACCGCCTCCGCTTGTCCGCTCGCTTCACATCAGGAGGTCGCGGGTTCGATTCCCGGCGGGGTGTAACTTTCTGGATTCGGTTTGGTTGGTGGTAGGGCATTTTCTGAGCCCGCCTGGCATATGCCACCATCTTATCTAAGTCTTGCCGCCAAACATCAACGTTAACAGCTTTGATGTGTTCCGGCATGAAGGTAAGATAACCAGTTCCCCACTGCGTTGGGGAATCTTGGTAAGCCCGCTTTCGTATTCGGCATCATCGTCACTTACCATCAGGTGAGATGATGCCAAGGGCTTACCAATTGAGGGTAAAAAAAAAGATGATAGCTAACCATGCAGGCTCCGAGAATGCTCTACCACCGACCAAACGGAGTCTTACATATTATAGTTAGACTCTGCCGGGAATCGAACCCGCAACCTCCTGATGTGAAGCGAGCGACTAGACAACGGAGGCGTAAAAAAGTACAGTAAGTAAGTAGTTACCAGCAACCACGTGATACAACCCGAACCTTAGATATGTAGATTTTCATACACGGAAAGTAAAATCCCGACAAAAACATTCACATATCAAGTAAAAAGTCTTACACGTCAATATTTATAGACTCGACTGTAAAAAGTAATGAATTCCCGCCATGTAGCACCAAGTTTCAGGTTATAGAATAATTTATTTCTCACAAAAGGATAAACAGTTATTCACTTACACAATAATTTTTGTCACCAAAATATATTCCTAAACGTAATCGTCTATGTACAAAAACCTCGTTTTATTCAAACTCACTTGTCAAACATGGTTATGATAACTTTTTCCAAAGTATTTTGGCGCTTTTAATGTCTCCACAAGACAGGCATTCCAGGTTTCGAACGCGGTTTTCTTTTCTCTTCAATTAAAGGCTAAAAAACAGTATCACTCCCTATCAGAGCATGAAGTATGGGCAGCATTGTTGCTTTTTATGTTCTTAAAATTGTGTCAAAATCGCAGCATGTTAAGGTTTTATTTTAAATTAGTTACCTATACGAAAATTTTATTGCACACCAAAAGAGTACAAATAACAACGAAAACACATAAAATATTTAAACATTGATATGCAAAGGCGGTCTTATCGCTATCAAAAATAGCAGGTTCGATTTTTGTAAATATTAATTTTTTTGTCTGACATGGTACAAAATCAATCCAAAACTGAAGGCTGCGTCCTCGGTTCATCCGAAAACTACACCAAATTCAAGATTATTGCCCAATATAATAGTTAACTGAAGCGCGGCAGATTAAAACGCTCACGCATGCCTTGCGCCGTGCAACGTTCAAAATTTATTTCTGAAGCTTTTTATTTAGTAATTGCAGTTAGTGTTTCTGTTTTGTTATTTTTGATTAGTTTGGTTTTCTACAAAAAAAAATTAAATTATTATTATTATTATTTTATTATAATGGCATACCATTAGTGCACATTTTTTAAACTATAGCATCTTGTTGGTTTTTTTTATTTTTATTTTATTAGATTTTTTCACAATAAGAGTAATAGATTGAACAAAAGTAATACAAAAAATGAAAGCTCCATTCTCGGTTTATTCGAAAACGATACCAAGTTCAAGATAATAGGTCAAATAGACCTGCCAGGGGGTGTGGGGTGGCTACCGGGCTAAATCAGCTTCTATTTATGTACCATATACGTGTGCCAAGTGGTTTTCTTTAATCATAAAATTTGACCTCGGATACATATAAGCTTACACTATTCAGGTGCCAACAGTGAAGGAAGATTTTTTGAAACAAAATAATTATTTGTGCTATGTTAGGTACCTTGTATTTTTGTATTTTATCCTGTACAGAGAAAATAAATGAATTATGAATTATTATGAATTATAGAATATTCATATCCGCCATTAAAAAAATACCTTTTGTACCCAGAATTCAAATAAAATTAAATATATTTCAGAACAGAAGTTACAAATGGCACATTTAAAACACATTTTTTATCATCAGTATAACAAAAAAACCGGCCAAGTGCGAGTCGGACTCGCGTACCGAGGGTTCCGTATAAATTCATAATCACACATGTCTTGAACTCTATATTTTTTTTATTTGAGTTGATTGAATGAAAAGTAATTTTGATTTATGACATATTAAAAAAAAACTACTTACTAAAGCTCGTTCAAACCAATTTTCGGTGGAAGTTTGCATGGTAATGTACATCATATATTTTTTCTACTTTTATCATTCTCTTATTTTAGAAGTTAAAGGGGGGGGGACACACATTTTACCACTTTGGAAGTGTCTCTCGTGCAAACTATTCAGTTTGGAAAAAAATGATATTAGAAACCTCAATATCATTTTTGAAGACCTATCCATACCATACACGTACATGTTTGATGAAAAAAAATTTTTGAGTTTCAGTTCTAAGTATGGGCAACCCCCAAAATTTATTGTTATTTTTTTTTCTATTTTTGTGTGAAAATCTTAATGCGGTTCACAGAATACATCTACTTACCAAGTTTCAACAGTATAGTTCTTATAGTTTCGGAAAAAAGTGGCTGTGACATACGGACAGACAGACAGACATGACGAATCCATATGGGTTCCGCTTTTTGCTATTTGGCTACGGAACCCTAAATAACTAGATGCTTTATCCTATACTATTAAACGAGTTAAGTGTCCCGACGATTTCGAAAACGGCTTGAAACCTTTTGATGAAAATCTAGGATTAGGGGTTAAAAATCACCATAAATCCAAATCTATGAGGGAATTATCTTCGAAAAGATTCATTTAAGGGAGAATTCATTTAATGATCGAAATTACATAGAAGGAGAACGCATATGATGCTTAAATTTAACCATCGCTTATAGGTACATTGGTAGACTAGCGGTTTTGGTGCGAGCCACTTACGTTTTGCTGCTTTTAGGTCCGAATTCGAATACCACCCATGAGACTTTATAGTTCTTTGTTTTTTAATTTTTTTATTTTGTGTGAACTTATGTAAATATTATGAAAATAAATAAAAAGACTTAAGAGTGATAAAAAAATATATTTTAACCGCTGTATTTTAGAGACAAATAGCGCCATCTTTGGCCATATAAGTTAATTACATACCTGGTGATTGTGCCGCTCTGTCCCTTGTTTGAAAATAGGAAATTTTCCACGGTTTTCTCTAAACTCAACCAGATGGCCCTGATAACCTTTGCAATAAGAAAATCTCTAAAAAGTCGCCAAAACTGATTGATATTACTGACTTATAAACGATGAACTCAAAAAAAAGGATGATTTGCATGTATTTTTTTCAATAGAATCAAATTATAAAAAAAAATTATACATATTTTCAGAACAAATATTGCTTGTCCTTTCGTCCCTTAGAAGGCCACTACCGACTAAAACAACACCCTGCAAAATGTTTCATAGAAAATATATCTTATATGTACTACTAAACAAGTTATCTTAGTTTATAAAAACTCCGATTGAACGAGCGACGCTCGGTCTTCCAGCTAGTTCAATATAATAAGAAAATTATCAGTATCATTATTTATATTACAATGAATTATTTTAAAATTATAATACCCATTTAAATTCAGTCACTGGGACGATATTGGGTTGTTAACTAAGTAACTATGATGGTTATCATCCCAGCGAATGTGTTATTGTCAATCAATCTGATGAGACCGTGAGAGTGAGTGACTGAATTTAAATGTATATTGGAGTAATTTATTATTCTTTGAATGATTATACTGATAATTATGTTATTTTAATTAACAAAACATCAACTTTTCTTAATCAATTTTATCAATTGAAAAACTTTCATCTGTATGGATAAAATAAATTGAAAAAATTAATAAAAAAATGAATCTATTTTTCTCGACAATGAAAACGAATTTCATGCTGCCACTTCACGGATGTAATAAGGGGGCCATTCCCTATGACATATACATAAAAATTATCTGTGATTCCTAAGTTTGATACTCTCCTTAGCTTGCGGAGGCACAACCGTGACTCCAAATAGCGTAAGACTTGGCTTGCAAAGGCTTGCAAGGCCGTGCCTCCACAAATTTTCGACATCACTTCGTATCTCCTTGCATGATACGTATCTCCTTGCAGGCTATTGCTAGGCAACGTTGTTATTCAATAAATGTTATGTGACTGAACAGATATTTTATGTTTTTAATATTGGCGACGAGGCCAATTCAATGGATTTAAAGAAATTAAAACGTACAAGAAGCTCAGTACAGTTTATTAACGCGCACAGAAAATGTGCTCGACACTCAAGACCCAAGTAAGTATATAGCCCCGCTTGGAGTCACTCGACAAAACAATAAAGAAATTTCACGAAATACAGAACAACATAGAACTAGAAACCGAAGATGAACATCTTGAGGAAGAAACCTTCTACAGATTCGAGTTTGAGGAGTTGTGTATAGCACTGAAAACTACATTACGAAAACTAAGTATTACTTCACCACTCATGGGGAGACCTCAGTCCGCTTGAGGCAGACAGAAACTCCAAGAGGGACTCCCTACCTACTGATGTTTGGAAAAAAGTTTAGAACTAAGCTACATGCCACGGTAGTCCCATACCTAGACCGGAGCCACGTAGTCAGAGGACAAGGAGAGGACATTTCTCTCCTGGAGACAAGGTGGCCAGGAGTTACTCCTCTCTTGCCCAGAAGTTTGAATTCGGCACAATAACCCGACGTCTGGGTGGAGTACATTATGAAGTCAGAACCGATGGGGGACTCCTGTGGATCCGTCACCTCGACCAGCTGTTGCTGTTTTCCCTGGTGTCCTGATTCGCGGGGGAGACGTGATACATATCTCCTTGCAGGCCAATGCTATGAATGATTGCTATGCGACATTGTTATTCAATAAATGATTTTTTTCTTTTAAAAAATCTTTTCTTTTATCGCTCTTGGGTCTTGTTATTTACATATTTATTTATGTTCATACTAAATAAAAAAAATTAAAAGACAAAAACAATAAAGTCTCCTAGGATACGAACCCGGACCTAAAAGCAATAACATAAAAAGGTTCGTACAAAATTTGCCGCTTGCACCTCTGGGTTACGGACTACTTATAGAGGTAAGTCAAAAATAAGCATCATATACGTAAAAAAATTATGTATGTGTGCGTAATTCGAGCCCTTATTCATACAAGATAAACGCAAAACTATAATTGTAAGGGGACAAATATATCGAAATCCTTATTTAATTAACATTATTATGGTTTATTAGCGTACATTGATCTTGTAACTGCTCGCTGTTTTACGTAGTATGGTTTAGGGTTATTTATACTATTTTTAAATCGAGAAACCAAGTTATAGTCAGATTAACGCCATCTAACGGATTTTTTCAACCAGGGAGCACTAACGTTTAACCTTAAACTAGACTTAAGACTAAAAATAAATTGTACAGCCACGCTGTGCATACTTTCTCGCGAATTCCTTATATATCATCTGGCATACAGGATTTTCATCGCTTAACATAAATTAGCAATAAACATTCATAATTAGTAGCAAGTGATAGACTTCACAAATTAACAATGTTGTTTTGTATGGGAGGTACCTTATCCTGGTATGGCCCGGAATAATTCATGACCTAGTATATAGTAGGCAGCATAGATCTTTAAAAGGTACAAAGTTTCATTAACATCGTTATAGCTATTTTTGAGAAAAATAACAAAAAACTTATTTATTATGAGTAAAACAAATTAAATTAAGGCTTGAGATATTAATGGCTGGAGATATTAACAAAATATTGCCGTAATCCAACAACCAAATCCGTCCAGTGGTCTTGGCGCTAGAGCTCGGGACGGACAAACATACACACACACACATACATTTTTTTTGGGCTCTAATTATAGAGCAAGAGAATCGATCCCCATCAAATACTCAAGTTCGTTTTTTTTGCCGTGACAATACTTCCTTACTCCTTCGTCGCTCGAAATTAAAAAAATGGAACGTTAACTTTGTTCCAAAACACTTCCGAGCCTTGTTCGAAATCTTTATCCAAGAGAGCTATAAAGGGCGTCACACACTAGAGCGATACTGTGCTAGCTATTTCATCTTATGATAGCATTGCAAGCTGTCATACACGGCGGCGATACGATCGTATATATTTCAACACCCCCGCGTGCCGCGCCATGCGCGTGTCGTGAACAAATAAATATCGCTGATATAAAGGTCACATTCTGCGCTATGATTTCCGTATCGCACGGTATCACGTGAATTCACGTGATATCTTACGATATAGCAGTATAGCATAGCGCCCGTGTGTGATGGTCCATTGATTTGTATGGCGAGCGATGTTTTATCTTAAGATAAATTCGCACAGTATTGATTGATAGTTGATTGATACAGATAGTCATTCATGGGTTAATCTCTTAAGTGTGAAAGGGACAGAATCTTTGCATTTTGTTTGCGTTCTTCAGTTAGAAGTTGTTCCAAAACCAAGGTAGGGTGAGGTAGAATTTAATTCGGAGAAATGAAAGAGATATAGTTATTTTTTATTTTTTAGAAAGAGAAAAAATATGATTTTGGAACGCTTGCGAGTGATTCCAGAGCTAAAGGGTAACAAACGTCATCGAAATTAATTCAGAAAGGTTTCTAGCTATTTTCGGTAGTGTTTTGTCTTAATTATGGCTATAAATACCTTAGCAGATACAAGCAATCGTATTTCAAAACAATTCCGAAAATAAAATATTTGTTTGTCGTAGTCTTTTTGACATTGACTACGAACTTCCCGCTGAATAAACTGTCAGGCGAATTTTAACGGAACTGTCAGGCGATCATTCGGTTACCCTCGGTTTCACTCGGCTCGGTTTTGGAACGACTTAGGCGGCGTGTGCACTGAGACGATAAAATAAGAGCCGACAGCCAAGCCACGCCCACCTGTCAGTCCTCTTAAAAACTATAGGAAGTACGCGAGTGCACTGGCCCGATAAAATAAGAGCCGAAACAATCATTCCACTACTCGAGCCATATCGTCGCGTCATTGTTTCTGACTTTCTGAATAGTGTTGTGCGCAGTACTATAGAAAATGTGCCCGGCTTTTAGCCAACGCCAATTATTGGCGTTATTGTTATAAGTTCAAACGGCAAAGGGCAAACTTTTCTGTGATGAGCAGAATGCTCTGAGTCTGGGTGTATTATATCTATCTATATATGTATGTATTTAAAAGTAGATGTGTATGTATATCAGTCTCTGGTTCCCAAGATACAGGGAATCCTAGTTTGGGGCCAGATGGCCGTGTGTGATTTGTCCCAGATATTATTATTATTATTATTGTTATAAATTTAGCGTAAAAGTAAAAGCATGGGTAGGTAACCAAGTGTTTAATTAATACATCTAAAATGGCGATTATATCATAAAACCTACCATATTAAAAATACCATATCATGATATGAAATTGCATATTCTAAAAGTATATGTTAATTTCTGTAGGTACAACAATTAAAAACATACCTTGTATTTTTTATTAAAAATGCATTACATTAAAGCACTAGGGTGGTTACAGAAACTCAACATGTAAATTGTGAATATCAAAAATTGAAATCTAAAGTATTTTATATCTAAGTAGATGCTTTACACATTTTCTTAAATTATACAGGGTGTAACAGAAAGGTGTGATAATATTTCAAGGTTGGCTTTTACCCATCAAACTGAACAACTTTTGTTCTAAATCGCAAAGAAATTTTCGGACTTTTCATACAAACTTGGTTCGCCAGCTGATCGATTTGTATGAAAAGTCCAAAAAACAATTTGTGATTTGAACAAAGTTGTAGAAAAAAAGTTGTTCAGTTTGATGGGTAAAAGCCAACCTTGAAGTATTATCACACCTTTCTGTTACACCCTGTATATACAAAGTACCATAATATATCCACACATACATACCTATGCATTTTAATATTCTATAAATGTAAATCGATAACATGTCGATAAATGATGCACAATACTTCGCTTCGTCCGGTAAGAATGTTAGTGTCGGATGAGTGCAGCAGCGTTCATAGAAAATGTACAGCGAGCGACTAGTAAGAGCCGATAAAATAAGATCCGTTCTATAAGTTATAAGTCCGGTAAGAATGTAAGTGTCGGATGAGTGCACCCGCGCTCATACAAAATGTACAGCGACTGGATCGGACTGTGACGTTATCATCTGTCGGTTCTTACTGTGTCGGATCAGTGCACTCGTGCCGTTAGGGTAAAATGTAAAATTCGCATCACCCGAGTGAAATCTTTGGTATTGGGAAGTCGTTCCAAAACCAAGGTAGGGTGAGGTAGAATTTAACTCGGAGAAATGAAAGAGACGTAGCTATTTTGAGAAAGAGAAAAAAATATGATTTTGGAACGCTTGCGAGTGATTCCAGAGTGACAGGGTAACAAACGTCATCGAAAATAATTCAGAAAGATTTCTAGCTTTTTTGGGTAGTGTTCTGTCTTATTTATGACTTTAACACCTTAGCAGAAACAAGCAATCGTATTTCAAAACAATTCCGAAGATAAAATGTTTGTTTGTCTTAGTCTGTTTGACATTGACTACGAACTTCCCGCCGAATAAACTGTCAGGCGAATTTTAACGGTAATCAAACAAGGCTCAAGGCTGTGTGCTTTCGCCTACACTGTTCCTTCTGCATATCAATGATATGCTGCAAATCAGCAGCACTCATTGTTATGCGGATGACAGCACAGGTGATGCCTTTTATACCGGCCGTGCTAACATTTCTCGGGAAAACGTCATCGAGAGCCGAAACAAACTTGTGTCAGAAATTGAGGACTCTTTAAAGAAAGTCTCAGAATGGGGTCAGATTAACTTGGTCCAATTTAACCCCACTAAGACACAGGTTTGCGCGTTCACTGCCAAGAAAATGCCATTTGTCGTATCACCTCGTTTTGAGGACACTCCCCTTAATGCCTCAGCTAGTATCGGAATCCTTGGTGTCGACATATCGAGTGAAGTCCAGTTCCGTGGTCATCTAGAGGGTAAGGCTAAATTAGCCTCGAAGAAGCTTGGTCTGCTCAATAGATCGAGACGGTATTTCACTGCGGCCCATCGCCTGCAACTTTATAAGGCGCAGGTTCGGCCTCACATGGAATACTGTTCTCATCTCTGGGCAGGGGCACCCCAGTACCAGCTTCTCCCTCTGGACCGTATTCAACGGAGAGCAACTCGAATCGTCGGCTGCCAGGATATCTCAGATCGGCTTGATTCCTTGGCGCTGCGTAGAGATGTAGCCTCGCTCTGCATTCTCTATCGCATGTACAATGGGGAGTGCTCCGAGGAATTGTTCGGATTGATCCCTGCCGCCTCTTTTCGCCATCGTTCTACGCGACAATATATTCATCCCCATCACATAGATGGTTGGCAGTCCACAACTGTGCGTTTCACTAGAAACTTTCTGCCTCGCACAACCAAACTATGGAATGAATTGTCGCCTGCGGTATTTCCGGACCGATACGACATTCAAACCTTCAAGAAAAGAGCGTACTCCCATATCAAAGGCCGGCAACGCACTTGTGACTCCTCTGGTGTTGCGGGTGTCTATGGGCGGCGGTAATCGCTTACCATCAGGTGATCCGTCTGCTCGTTTGCCACCTATGCCATAAAAAAAAAAAAAAAAAAAAAAAAAACAGCGTTAAAAATCGCACTTGTCAGAGTAAAAATCGCATTCACGAAGGCGTTCCGAAATCCCGACGGAGAACTGTCAGGCGATCATTCGGTTACCCTCGGTTTCACTCGGCTCGGTTTTGGAACGATTTAGGGTAAAATTCGCATCACCCCGAGTGAAATCTTTGGTATTGGAACGCAACCTGGGTATTGGAACGCAAACTTGGTAAGGTTTGACAATTGACATTTGTAACAGCGTTGCCGGCGTGGACTTTTTGTTCCGATTTCGGAACTTTTGAGGCTTCAGCGGAACTTTTGCGGAACTTAATGACCATCGGAACTTTTCGGAACTTTTAGTGATAAATAAGGCTCACACTGAAGGACTCAAAACTTCCAAATTCTCTTGACTGGTGTTAGACGTTGCCAAAAACGAGAAAACGGACGCTACTTTGAAAATTTTCTTCGGGCTCGCTTCGCTCGCCGTCTTTTAGATTTCAGTGTTCTAACCCCTGTGTATCAGGACATTTTTCGCCACGCGCGAGACTCCCTCGCCGTCACCCTCGGCCCCCAGCCAACGGCTCTCTCCGGTAGGAAAGTTCTGCCTGCCAAGAGAGCATTTTCTCAGCCATTATGAGCGTGACTTGCTCATGACGACCCAACTAAGAAACATTGATTTCTTGTCTTGTTCTTGTTGGATGG
This sequence comes from Coleophora deauratella, assembly GCA_958295455.1. Classification (NCBI taxonomy): domain Eukaryota; kingdom Metazoa; phylum Arthropoda; class Insecta; order Lepidoptera; family Coleophoridae; genus Coleophora; species Coleophora deauratella. Next base: position 11,850,425 of record OY282406.1, on the reverse strand, counting down.
TAGCGTACTTGCGCATCTATGAGGAGTAACTCGGTGAGAGAGCCGACCTGTGCGGCCGGAGGACGTCGCGGCGATCAAGCTGGGGCGGCCCAGTCGTATTGATCCCTGTCACTCCTCCACACACGATGGCCCTACCGACGCCAACCACCCGGTTGCCTCCACCTGTGCCCCGACGCTCCGCCAAGGTCTCGAGCATCTGGTGAAGCCGGGGCCCAGTACGGCACCCATGACTCCTGGCTTCGCCACCCACCACCACCACACCGCCTCTCCGGGCCACTTATGCGGCCCGGTTAAAGGCGCCGGCCGCTGCCGGCAGCGTTGCCACCGTGCCGGACCTCTCTGCCGCCACGCCGCTACACTGCCACCGCGATACTCGTCGCCGCGCCCGCAGCCACCGCCACCACCCCAAAAGTACCGCATTGTGCAGCGGTACCTCGGCAGCCTCAAGGAGACCAGCGGCATTAACTGGTTCTTCTATACGGTTGAGAGGCCTCTCAAGGTAGCCTTACGTGGCCTCCCCTCCACGACGGACATGTCCGACAGATATCAGTTTGAAATATCTCTGAGCCGGTAATAGCGGGGTCTAGTACCTATCTATACCTAGTTGCGAATAACGTTGTGGCGTTGGCGACGCACACACGCTGTGGCGAAAAAGTTTTACTGAACGGAACTTTCAAAGTCAAAACGGAACTTTTCACTAATGGTTTTGGACTTTTTTCATTTTCTGTGCCGGCAACACTGATTTGTAAATTGGGCTTCACTCTGCCGTTTGGGTGGCTTATATGGGCTTAGAAAGGAAAATCAATTAAAAAATGCACTTTTGAAAGTAAAATGTGAAGTGATTGTGGTAGAAGTAATAGCTCTATACCTCCAGTTTCCGTAGATTGCAATTTTTTTTGAGTTTTTTAACCTTGCATCATCTGAGCCATCTGGAAAACTTTCAACACCGTTTATTTTCTATACATAAGCGATTTTATTGCAAAACGTTACGATGACTTCTGCTCTTTACTTGGAGCACTACCTAGACAGCCTCCAGCACCTGCCGATAGAGCTGCAGAGGAACTTCAAGCTGATGAGAGACCTCGACGATCGAGCGCACGGCTTAATGAGGACAATTGACCTTATGGCCGACGAACTACTGCCCAATATACCAAAAATGGACGATGAAACAAAAAAAGAAAAGGTGAACACCATACAAGGTTTGTTCAACAAAGCTAAAGAGTATGGGGATGATAAAGTACAACTAGCAATACAGACTTACGAACTTGTGGACAAGCATATCAGGCGTTTAGACTCGGACCTTGCTCGTTTTGAGTCTGAGATACAGGAGAAGGCCTTGAGCTCGTCTCGTGGGCAGCAGTCAGCTACTGACCAGGAGAGTACCACTACTACCATAAAGAAGGGTAGGAAGAAACATAAAGGCAATGATAAAGCAGCTGCAAACACTGGCAAGAAGAGACGAGCGGGTGCTTCTAGTGAAGACGATGCTACGACAGGAAGATCCACAGCCAAGAAAAAATCTTCTAGAAAGGGTGCTTCAGCAGCTGCAAATGCTGTCAAAGAACAAGAAGAGAGTGCCGACCTCGACTCGGTGGCTGGAATGGCGCATCCCAGCGATGTGCTAGATATGCCTGTTGATCCTAATGAGCCTACATACTGCCTCTGCCAACAAGTGTCCTATGGAGAAATGATTGGCTGTGATAACTCTGACTGCCCAATAGAATGGTTCCACTTTGCTTGTGTAGATCTTAAAATTAAGCCTAAAGGCAAGTGGTATTGCCCGAAGTGCACTCAAGACAGGAAGAAGAAATGATACTCAGTTAAACCTGCGGCTAAGTCAGCAGACAAGGCTGTGGCTGGACGGAAGGAACAAAAGTGAAGAGTTAATTTGCTGTATTTTAGTTTTAATTAACAAGACAGACGTTATAATTAGGGATGAATTGATACGCCTTTTTGCAATACTGATACTGATACTCTTATAAAAATATTGGCGATACCGATGCCGATACCGATACGCTTGGTGAATTTAAATGAAGTTTAAATAAATAAATCAAAAGTTGTTTATTTTAAATTTATGAAAAAAAAATTATAGAGTTAGAATGAGATTATTAGTTATTGAAATGAATAATTAAGGTAAATAGTGTAAGAAATTAAAATTTACATTAATAATATTTTTATTTAAAAAGTATTCTCAACTGTCATAACACCATAGAGACAGACGATTTTGCAGGTTCTGTTTGAATAAGACCTGCAGTGGAAAATATTCTCTCAGATGCGACAGAACTCCATTGAAAACTAAAGTACTTCTGCGCCATATTTTTTTAAAGTTTGTGTATAAGACGTCATTGCGCCAGAAAACAAGTGGATCTGCGTCTTTCCATATACAGGTTGTTAATCTGTAGGTGTGTCAAATTTTATTCAGGGCTTCTACTCCTGATTCTGATCAACTTTCCCCAAGGAACCCATAGCCAAATAAAAAAAAAATTTTTGGACTCTTCATACAAGTTGATCAGCCGAGTGGCCCAATTTGTATGAAGAGTCAAAATTTTTTTTGCTATTTGACTATGGGTTCTTTAGGAGAAAATGATCAGAATCAGGAGTAGAAGCCCTGGTTAAAATTTGACGCACCTGTAGATTTACACCCTGTATTAGGAGACCTTAAGTACCTCTCATGAACTTCTTCTTTGAGAGAATTACATCTCAGAGTGGACAGAGGCTCAGGCTTCCTTGGACTCTTTAAAAGTATAATTGTATCGGGAACAAAAATATCGCCGATACCGATATATCGGCAACCTCGGAGTATCGCCGATATATCAGTATCGGTATCAGTATCGGATGCATCCCTAATTATAATGTACTTGTTAATTTGTACTATTCTTGTCTCTGACACCATCTCAAAATGTAAGCAATAGTTAGATATATTAAGTAAATTTTAATAATAAAATAAATATTTAAATTGTAACTTAATTTAGTGGAACCAAAATGCATAGACCTTTTATAAAGATTCTGTAATATTTTATGTGACATATCATTAATATGATCAATAGAAATTATATTAAAGATTAAAGTGTGTGTGTGTGGTCTATCTATTATGATTTTTGTATATTATCAGGTACTACTTAGTTCATTGATTATCAGAGACAAAGCTTGCTTCTTGTTTCTGTATTTATATGTTTATTGTTTTTTCCAATTTGGTTCCACACAGTCTGACATTAATTAACATAATTTTAAAATGAATTGTGTCTATAATAGTATTTTAATAATTATAATGTGTTAGTGTCTTAATAGTTCTACATATACATAATAGTGAAGGTGTTGTAACAGTATACATTTTTAACTATGCATTTAAATTGTGTAAGCGTGTTGTCTTCATTTTACATTTCCCTATTTTAAGAGAAATTTAAATTTTTGAAACCCTTTGTGAAAAATATTTGTGGCCAAAGGTGTTAAGAACTGTTTTGATGTGAATAGTTAGTACTTTTTAGCACAGAGATGCACTTTTGATCCAGTGCTATTAAATGAAACATCATTTTGTATGTAAGATTTAAAAACTGTTGTTTTTTTTGACATTGGAGTCCAGTAGGAGCATTACATGTATGGCACAAACATTTTTGACGTGGATACATTTATGTTTTCGTTTGTAATAGGGGTCATTTTGTGAACAGGAGGATGCACTAACACCATATTTGGTGCATAAGGATACTATACTCATGGACAAAAAAATCGACTCAAAGTTTCATGCACGACTTTTGGAAAATTAACTCAATCTAGCAAAATAAAATGAAACCAAAAATTCAAAAACTGTGTGTTTACTGTTTATGATTTTAGTTTGATGCATTTCTAGTTTTTTGCTTTTAGTGTTTAGCAGTTTTGTAGACTTGAGTTATTTTTTCAAAAGTCGAGCACCAAATCTTGAGTCGATTTTTTAGTCCACAGTGTAGTTACTTAGTAGCCTCTTCAGAATGCATTCTAAACTCACAGCAGGTTTTTTATCTGATTATTTATTGCAGGACGATATGATTTCATAAGAGTCCTTCAGAAATACCTAAAAAAATTAAGCTGTGATTTCTACTCACTCAGAGAGAGAGTTGTTCAGTTTAATGAGTGGACGCAGTAGTTTTTTTAAATCAGGTAAGACCATATTTTTGAGAACCATACCTTCATAAAATGTAACTTCACAAGTGATTAAAGAAAAAAATATTTCTCCGCCGCTTCTTAGATTTTAAACATATACATTTGATATGTAACATTTGAATAATAACAGAAAAAGCCTATGTGAGTAATAATTAGTTAATTCATTGATAAGAATTAGTATTGTTATCGTGGTATTATCATGTATACCACAATAAACGAAGATCAAGATATAGAAAAAAAGTTTCTTTTTAATCTAATAACTAATCTTACAAATCAGTCATACTTGAAAAATAATAACTCACTAGTTTAGAGCACCTTCTATTATAAATCTTTAACCTTTTTAAAAAAAATATAGTAAAAAGATTGGTTCTTAATAAAGTCCTTATCGATAGTCAGATATGAAAAATAAAATAACTAGGTACAGAAAGGTAATAACATTTATAAGCATACATCAGAAAATGCTCGAGAAATTATTAAATGTGACCGAATCTCGGTGGACCGACTACCTGGTGAAGGTTGCGGGAAGCCGCTGGATGCGAGCAGCACAGGTCCGGTCTGTGTGGGAATCCTTGGGGGAGGCCTTTGTCCAGCAGTGGACGTCTTTCGTCTGATGATGATGATGAATAGCATTACGCTGGCTGGACGTACTCAAGATGGACCTTCAAAGCTGCGAGCATAATGTCCAGGATAGAGCGAATTGGAAGAAGTTATCAAGCCAACAAGCGGGATTAATAAATTCTTAGAAGAAGAAGAGCGATAACGCGTCACAGAAATAGTGAATCAAGTAATTGTAAAAAAAAATACATCGGATTTTTCAATATTTTTCTTATATTCTGTACTTGATTTTGAGTGACCTCTTATTTTAAACGCACTTTTTAACTGACTTCAAAAAAGGAGGAGGTTCTCAATTCGTCGGAATCTTTTTTTTAATTTTTTTTATGTATGTTCACCGATTACTCGAAGACGCCTGAACCGATTTTGAAAATTATTTTTTTGTTTAAAAGGGTATACTTCACAGGTGGTCCCCATATAAATTTTATCGAAATCGATTCAGCGGTTTTTGAGAAAATCAGCAAAAACATAGCAAAATTGGAGTTGCGATTGAAGTCGGTTGTTTTTAACGTATTCAGCGTGGTCAATTATTTAACACCCGTATAACCGATGTACGTACCGCAAGTATTTTTAGAGGAAGAAGAAGAGCGATAACGCGTCACAGAAATTTTGACTAATTTACAAACTGAACACGATATTAACTTTTATTGTACCGCAAGATCTCTTGGCTACATTATCCTTTCTTTATTTACTAGTGATAACTACAAATGTTTGCTACCATCTTAACGCGGTCCTGCCTGAACATCGTGAAAAACCAGTCTGTGAATTTTTAAGAAACTAACCGGCGTATTTAAAAGTCATTTTATATCTGTAATCTGATTTATCCATAGAAATAAAGTATTTTTTTAGTCTGAGGGTTCATCTACAGGTGTAACAAAATTGGTGTAGGACCCGCTAACTGGGGATTCTACTCATCGCACTGAACAACTTTTGTTCTACGACTTTGCTCAAATCACACAAAAAATTGGACATTTCATACAAAATTGATCATCTGTTTTGCCATTTTTGTATGGAGAGTCCAAAAATTATTTTGCGATTTGAGTAAAGTCGTAGAGCAAAAGTTGTTCAGTACGATGAGTAGAATCCCCAGTTAACAGGTGCTACACCAATTTTGTGACATCTGTATATCGGTACCGACCGTGTTGTTTTTAAAAACAAAAGTAAGTGAAATCGATTTATAACTAGTTGAAATACATTTTTAGTATTTAATGCCTAAAACGAGTCATGTTCACGAACTTCGTTAAATTATGATAAATCTCGTTTCGAAAAAAATACTTGCGGTACAAAAATCGGTTATATGTACAAGGTGTTAAAAAAAGTGCGTTTGAAATAAGAGCTTACTCAGAATCAAGTATAGAATACAGGAAAAATATTAAAAAAAACGTTTTTTTTCAGTTTCCCATACAAATTCTTGATTCACTATTCAGAATAGTTATTTTATATAGGTACATTCTGTTTCATACAACATTACGCTAGTTTTTGATTGTGTACTATGCTGTCGTTTTATGCCTGACTTATTTAGGAGGAAACTGACTCTTTGTTATGTCTTTTTCTTAGCCTTAAGTTTTCCTTAATGTTTATTGGTATATTTTAGTTTTGTATATGTAAAGCCGTCTTGGTACGCAGGCAGGCAAAGGTGCTGGCAGAATATCAGCGTTGTATGTGTACCACCTACAACAAATGCTGAGTCAGTACCTTTTCCTAGGCTTGGCACAGGTCATTATAATTATATTTTAGTTTCTAGTTTTCACCTTATCTTTTAGTTTGTACGTTTCCTGTAAGAATTCTGTCAAACTTTACCTCTGATATTTGTATGTGAACTGTGTTTTGTCTTGGAATAAATGTGTCTATCTATCTATCTATCTATCTATCTATCTATCTATCTATCTATCAGATTTAATATGGGGAAACTAAAAAAAAAATTGAAGAGCGGATTTTTTCAATATTTTTCCTGTATTCTATACTTGATTCTGAGTAACCTCTTCAAATTTAAATCGCACTTTTTTAACACTTTGTATAGTCCGTTTCCAATAACTTGTATACAGGGTTGTTTTTGTACCCCCCACCAATAGTTCACAGTGGGTTCTATTCATGAAACTGATCAACTTTTCCAAAGAACGAATGGTCAATTTGCAAAAAAAAATTTGGACCTATCATATCTTACTAATTTAATCACGTGATCGGCCTACTTTGTGTGGAGGTGGGCAATTTTTTTTTGTAAATTGACTATTGGTTATTTGGGGAAAGTTGCTCAGTTTCATGAGTAGGAGCTACTGTAATGTTTTGGTGGGGGGTCCAAAAATAACCCTGTATTAAAAAAAAAACTGCAAGACTAAAATCAGGTTTTGATGTTCAATTTACAAACGGCTCAACGGAGATGTATGTGTTTTAGGGTGAGAGGTTGTGTGTTTGTTTATTTTTTCTTAAAACATGGAAACCGGTAGAGGTGTAGTTGTAGTTACTGATTTTCCGAGCTGTTACCAATTCAGCAAGACGGCGGCGCGGCAGCGGCAGCGCGTCGTCGGTCACAACAGCTGATCGCAAAAGCTCAAAAATTGCATCAGACAGTGATGCCCGCTGCAAGGAGCTTGCATCAGGCAAACCAGCACATAATTACCTACTCGAGTTCGACGAATTATAGTTGTTTTTGTTAACAAATACTGTCTTTTTGGGATACTCTTGAACACACTAACCAAATCAAGCCGTTTAGGTTAAAAGCTCAGGCAAACAGACATATATACTGCTTCTACCTTGTAATATAAAATTTCGTTCCTTCACAGAAATGCTTTAGTTCCTACTTTTTGTTGTTTGATTTGAAACAAAACTTCGCACATAATTATAGTTATGTTTATACTGGTGACTATTTAATCGCCACCAAATGGAAAATTGCAGATGCTGTTAATGAAACAGACTAACATTCCAAAGGGACCTGTATTTGACTTTCTATATTGAGTTTTCAGCTTTAAAAATTTAGGGGACGTAATTTTTAAAATCAAAATTAAATTTGTATAAAATAGGTAGGTTTATTAGGTAGGTCTGTTTCAATACAGATCAAAATGTAAGAAAAGCTCAAAAAGTTTTAGTCTTGGCAAAGTATTCATAAGATAAATTAATAAAAATACTCTTTATTGCACACAAAAAAATATGTTTTTTTTTGGGTCTCATTAATAATCAATCAAGCTCATAAAGTTTTTGCCTGATTCTTTCATTTACTCAAAGTATTTTACAATAATTGTTCAGTTTTGTGAGTCTATGTTATAGCTGTATTCTGTAGGACGCTTGGGAAAGTTATGAGTAGCTTTTAGCATTTACCACTTCTCAGCAAATAAAAACCACTCTGTATATAGACAGTAGAGATCTAGACCTAGATCGTATCGGAAGATTTTTTGGGTTGTCAAAATACCAACTTACGAGTACATTTTAATGAATTGTCCGAGTAAATTGCCTAGATTTAGTTACTTAAAAATGGTTATGATTTTTTTAAGAGTGCTAAACGGCAAAGACAATATCTAGATATAGACCTATAAATTGTATATCAGCTCTGGACTTGCTCGATGACATGTCCAGCTCGGCGTATCATATCAACTCGAAGGGTAGCTCGGCGGCGCACGCGCATACGGTCGTTAACTTTACGCGGGAAAACTTTCATTTTTTTTTTAATAAAAGTCCTTTTTAGTTTTTTAAGTTAGTTGCAGACATGACTACGCTTTTAAGGAAAATGTGGAGGACGCACTCGAAACACAAAAGTGAGTTTATTTTATTTTCTATACGACGATGAAATAGGTAAAGAAAAATTTTTAAATACCGATTCACATAAACGAGCAATTTTATTAATTTATATATAATTACTTATATTAAAAAAGAAACATATATTAAAGAAATTATTATTTATAAATAATATTCATGTTCTCAGTATTTATTTAATAAGGCAGTACTTAGAATACATTTGGAAACAGAATTATAACAGTTATAACTATTATTGCTTTCGAAAACAGAACATAAATATTATCAGGGAAATAAATACTACTTAGCTAAAAAAACTATCCATAATTATATCTTCGTAACATATCCTAATATTTTTTTAAGAATAAATTTTCACCGTGAATCTCTATTTTTTTTACTTCCAATAAGATAGTTTTATTTTTTGTACAAAAAAGTACATAAATAAATAAATAATTCACAATACATCAAAAGTACAATCATAATCTGTCTGTCCGAAAGGAAAACCAAATCTTTATTTTCCTTATTTGACTTACAATAATAAATAGAGTAATAATTTCCTTTTCACAGATACCTTAATTACTTAATTAGGTATTAATTAAAAGTCTAGTCGGCGTTAATATAATCTATTATGACTACTACATCTACTTATGACTTAAATTGACACATAATTATCTGCGTTACGCAATTCATGCATGAGGTACCTTTGTGCATGATAAACCATACTGCGTTTTTAAAATTACGTTTCAGCTCAAAGTTTGTAAATAATCAGTAAGAATAGACATAAATAATTGGCCTAAATTTAATTGATGCTGCAGTTAACATTATTATCGTATTATCTACTAGTAGCAAGGTCCCATAAACAAATTTAGCGATCGGGGTTATCTTGGTGTAGTACTCGTATTTTAGTTAAAATGGCAAAAAGTGTGGTCATGGCTTTTGACTATCCTTGAGTCTCTGACAATAAAATCAACTGATAGTCATTCAAAAAAGATTTCACTCTGCATCTATAAATTAAAGTCAAAGAAGTTTATAAGTCATCTATTAGTACGACAAAATATAAAAAGTACATTTAAGAGCAATGTACGACATTTCAACGATTATCTGAGATTTTTATATCTAGGTTTCTAAAACAAGAGCGTAATACTTAAAAATATGGCATATAGGCGATTAGTATCTAACTGCTAGATTATGATAATTTGGCAGCAATAGTGATCGAATCGATCGAAGACGTGACACAAAAATTTGTCCCCGTTATCTACCTTCTTTTCTTCATGTTGGAACATATTAAATGTGTTCAAATTGAAATCCTCATCCTCCCTGTGGGATCGCAGTCAATTCCACCTCCGGGTAAGCGAGTTTCACTTCGATCTTATCGCTCATCATGACATAATTCGATCTCGCTTGTTTAGTGGCCTTTCATGGTGGCCAATACTAACTAAAAACCTACCTAATTATAACTTAAAGTATTATGGCGCAAAACATTTGTTCTCGTCGTCCCTAGAAAGCGTTTAACTTATCGCTGAATTTCTTAGTCCTTACTTGAGCTATCAGTTCAATCGCTTCACCCCAGGAGGTCTCGAGTTCGATTTCCGGCGGGGTCCAGTTTGTAAGATTGGTTGGTGGTAGGGCATTTTCTTAGTCCGCCTGATTAGATATTGCACCGTCTTATGTAAGTCTTGTCGCCAAACATCAATGTTAATAGCATTGATAGACTTGTTAGAACAGTCAAACGTTTCGAGAAGACCCAGTTTCAGCTGATTTTGTTTGATCTTTTGTACACCAAATACTATAAATTTTGAAAACATCAACGCATGTTCGAAATTTTTGTTTGTAAACGCTGCATCTAGAGTTGTTACTTTAAAACATAATTTAGTTATTAATTTTAACCCTACCTTTATCATACCCATATCACATCTTACTAGCAGAATCTAATGAGAAAATGGTATTCTTATGTAAAATAATAAGGCTTAGTACCTATATAAGAATTGCATTTTCACGTTAGATGCTGTTAGGTTAGATGATTAATAATGCAGAGATCATAGAAAGCTAGCTCCAGTAGGGCAGGGGCGGCATTCCTTGTCAATCGCCCTGTGAGCTGCGCCAGCGCAGAAAAAACTGCCGAGAAAGCGGATCAGACGAGCCTATTTTCTTGAAGACAGTTAATTCCTGGTCCTATTCTTAGAACTGTGGTCGTGGTGGGCATAGCTAGAATTTATAAAGTTTTCTAGCTTAGACTGAAACAAACGTGGTCTAAGGTTTCTATTGACTAGAAAAAAAACAGATACTTTGTAATTTAAAACCAAATACCTACTATACTTATTTAGTAACATAAAATACCCGTATTCGATTCGACGTTTGAAAGTAGTATGTAAAATATGTGATTAAATATATACATTTTAATATTTCCTACAACAATTTTTCTATATTTTTTAAGGAAATATATTTTGTTCTATATTTTACTAAGATTTTAGGTTTCTAGAAATAATATTACATAAAATTACCGATGGCGGAGCTATACCAGTATTCGTCTTCAAAACCCGTATTTTTTCTAAGGATGTCTACAAAAACTAGGAAGTTGAACTAAAATTGTTTTACACATAAAAATAACTAGTCACGTGCATACCTGACAATCCTGACATCATTTTGTACACGTTTGTACCGCGGTACAAATAATAGACATTTAAAAAAACTTAATGCTAAAACTAATCTATTCCATACTGAAAAGCCGAGAAAGACGTTCCACGTCAAATAAAAACTATTAAGTATCTTGGTGGGCTTTTAATCCATATAAAATAGCAAATAAAACTAAATTAAAAATTATATTTTTATGCAACCTACGCTACAGTGTAGCAAGCAGTTACACTGAAGCAAAATGCACGGTCATCGGTCTGTAAAGACGGCGACAAATAAATCTTTTTAATTAACGCATCAGTTATTCAATAATGATATTATTGTGTAAGAAAATTACATATTTTATTATTATTAAAGTACAATAAAAAGGTGTATTATAGTGGTCAATGAATATAGCCTTCGCGTACGTTACAGATGAGACACCGCAGTTTTTGTGTGATTTCTTAGATTCTGATACATACTCTTTGGTAAGTAAGCGTTTAGGAAAAGTTTGCGGCAGATGTAGTGTGTATTTAGATCTTTTAAAACTCACTACTATTACTTAGTTATTATTTCTCTAATCTAAATCATTTAAAATGAAAAACTTTTACTCTACGAATCTGTCGTAAATCGTAAAAAAATTTTTTTTTTTACTTTTCTTTCATTTAAATCATTGCAGGTGTCTGGCCAACTTTTATGGAATTCTTAAAATAAGTTTTTGTGATTTCAACAGACTCGTGGAAAAAAAAACAGTTTTATGAGTACACATCACACTGTGTAATTTAATGTGTTCATCTAGACGAGTCGTGTGAAAGCACAGCACAGCACATCATGACACTATCAAAGGTTATCAGGGTGTTGATTTATTTATATTTTATTATTTCACTTGATAAATTAAAAATAACCAATGAGGAAGTCAGTATTGATACATAACATAAGTAAGCCAAGTAAGTAGTTGGACGGACTATAGGTAAATACCTAAAGAAATGCAAATTGAAAATATAATTTAATTTTAAAGGAACCGACTGATTCTAATGAGATGAAACTTCATAAAACCATTTAGATTTTGTTTTTATGATCTTCTTAAGATCTTAAACTTATTATTTCTAAAAGTATTTAATACACTCCCAGCAATATTTTATCTTAATAGGTACGTATGTATCAAAAGTTTAATTTAAATCGGCATATTTAATTAAAAAAAGAGCACAGAAATGTGTTAAAAAAAACATACTTAGTTCTAGTCTTATTCGTCCGTCATAGGTTCGATAAGATTTGTAGCAATCAGTCCTATCTATCATCCTTAAAAAATAAAATAACATTTCTAGCTACACTTCATGTCAATGAGGGATAAAAGACGTGCAAAGATCCTATAATCTCTACATGTTCATTGTCCCTACATTTTTGTCATTTGACATTGTCCACTGTTTTGAATATCTTATAGAACACAGGCATTTCTTCACAAGAGTTTTGAGTCCTCTACACTACAGGATGTAAAAAGAAAAAAAACCGGTCAAGTGCGAGTCGTACTTGCGCACCGAGGGTTCCGTATAAATTCATATTGACATGTCTTGAGCTCTATATCAAATTCTTAGGCCTGCAATCACTTGAAGCTGTGAAAAAATCAAACTTCTATGTCGACGCACTCAAGAGATCGGCCGTTTATGCCGCATATTTGGACACTCGCATGGGAATCAAAACCTATAGGGTACTACCCGTATACCTAGAATCATGAAATTTGGCAACAAGCAATGCTAATAGCACAAGTAAAGTAAAAAGTCCGGAAACCAAAAATTTCGCAATCAAGAGATACGGCATAAACGGCCATATCTCTTGATTGCGTTTGCATAGAAGTTTGATTTTTTCATAGCTTCAAGGGATTGCAGGCCTAAGTATTTGATATAAATTTCAACTTAATACGTCTACGCGTTCCTGAGAAAACGGATCTTGACAGACAGACAGACAGACGGACAACAAAGTGATCCTATAAGGGTTCCTTTTTTCCTTTTGAGATACGGAACCCTAAAAAAACAATCCCGAAAACTTTTAGAAAGAAAGAAAGAAAAACACGTTTATTTTTTACGTACACTTTTATAGGATGTTCTACTCACCCATGAAATCTATTCATGAAACTAACAGATTTTCCTATGAAACCTATACAGCCTATACTCTTCTTCTTAGCGATCGAGTCAATCCTTCGGCTTAAAATTTACGCACCAGTACTCAGCGAAAAAGGAGTCTCCCCGTGTGGCGCATCGTAGTGTCTTATAAGCGCCGGCGCACCCTGGGCAACAGTCCGCGAGGACAGAAAGTCGCTAACGCAGACTGGCTGATCCTTTCACCACTACTACATACTGAATTCGCATTTCGTACAAAAATATATTTACCAAAAAGCCAATTTTGTATAAAGAGTCCGACAACTTTTTTAGGAACTCAGTATGGGTTCCTTCGGAAATATTGTTCACTTTCATAAACCTCCGATTATGTTTCCGGGATTTGTGTGTATTATTACATTAAGCGATATTACTTTTAGATGCTTTTAGGTAGTTCTTAATGTTGACCCAGTTAATATTTCATCAGCGCTGCTCTCGAGCGGATGGAGTAGAGGCATATAGATAGCTAAAACAAAGATAGGTTAATCGCTCGATCTGGCGACTATTGCGCCTAATAATGACCTATGGCCTATTTCGCTATCGGTGTCTGGTCTGGCCTAGATAGCTGCTACGATGATAGCGTCCAGTAGTGGTTCAGTAGTTCGGTATACTGGTGATACGACCTCTACGACCTATGCCTTGGTCGCGAAAGTCTTTATAGGCAACTGTTGAGTAGATGCTTATTTTGATCACAGAGTTCTAAATATTGTAATAATATTTATTTCTGGTTCTTATTACTTTGCACACACTGTAAAGTTTATAGTGATGCCAGAATCCTACCCTTACTTAACGGTCCATCCGTCCGACTAGGTTTTATTAATAGTTTTTACACGTAGTTTTATTCTAATCATTCTGAATTTTGAAATGATACCATTTTTTTCTAATTATCTAATTATTTTCCGACATTTATAAATGAGAAAAAATATCACATAACAAGTTAGTTAGTTGTTAACTTGTTATGTGTTTTTTTTCTCAAATAGGCCTTGATGTAAATATTATACATACATTATAAACAATATAGACATGTTCTGATGTCGTGGGTCGTGGGTTCGATTCACACCCAGAGCAAACATTTCTGTGATGAGCAGATTTGCTATTTATGTATTTAAATGTATCAAGCTCTGGGTCCCATAATACCTACAGGAAACCCTAGTTTGGGGCCAGATGACCGTGTGTGATTTGTCCCGGGATATTTATATATTTATTTATGTTGCAGATTGAAGATTCTGCCTTTGTCGTATCTCTAAACTGTTCCGTATTTTGAAGTTAAAACTGATTGTGCAAATCTGAACCGCGACCTTTGCGATATTGACGCATTCGTGTATTGACATTCAGAAATAGTAAACTTAATAACAATAATAATAAATATTTAGATATCACTGTCTGTTGCGTTTTAGAATTATGTTTTTGTTATCATACTTTATTGAAAGTTCCAGTTATATTTGTGTCATGGCGTAACGTGACGTAACGCAAAATTATTTCTCGTATAGACACTAGGGTGGGCCGAAAATCAACTTTTTTTTGATTTCTTTATTTTAATAGCGACAAAAAGTTGCCAGGTAGGGTAGAAATGACGTGTGTAAAATATTATTGGTCGCTGTTATCATTAAGAGCCTCCGGTTTCACTTTGAAAAATCTGAAAAAAATATTTTAGAACCAATTTCAAGAGACCATATTTATTAATTGAATTCAAATATTTTATTATTTTTTGCAATATTTGGGAGCAAATATGGCATGTTTTCTAAACAAACCAAAAAAAACTTCTTTTTTTCAATAATTTTAGACGTCAGGTGAGGGGTCAGGGGGGTGCAGATTGCACTTTGCGCGACCATTTTACATTTCAGTAATTACGCCATGGCTAATTACATTACAAAAGAGATCGTTAAAGTGCACCTGAAACGTTACGATATAAGTCCTGTTTTGCACAAAATGGGATATTAAAGAAAAAATATTGCATATATATATATGAAGTATTACCAGTAGGCAAGGACCAAGGTGACAGTTAAAATTAAACAAAAATTTGAAATAAAAAAACTTTAAAAAATTGTAAAAGATAAAAATGAAAATATTTTGACAAAAGCATCCAATTCCGTTATTATACTCTACAAATGTAACAGACATGTCATGTAAAATGCATAAATCTACATATGTCTCTTTCCAAAATATCACGAAAAATCACGAAGAGTTTCAGCGTAGTGGCAAAGCTTTGTTAGATACTTTTGCTTGTAATTGTATGGTTTTGGCAAACTGTACCTGCCCTAAAGCCTTATAAGAATTTAGTTACATACCTGTAATATTTTTTTCTAAGTCAGTAATCTACATAAAAAAAAATGGAGGTTAAAATACGGAAATCAATTGTTTATGAAGTATTTTTTCCTACTGCAAGCTATATTTTGTACAATATAATCTATATCTATAGTTTGATATTTAAATGAATACTTAATCGCAGAGTTGTTTTTTTGTCAAAGCGCCTAATTGAATAGAAAACGCAAGATACCACATATTTGCATACATTTTGCGAATCATTCCGGTCTTAGCCCAACGGGCCCTACTTAGCAGCTAACTCGCCCATATAAGGCTGTCCAGTAATTAAGCTCTAATACAGCGCGTTCAGGTTTCCCTCCAATATCCATGTTCTGACATTACCATCAATCGTGTTGGATTTTGCGAAACTCGGCCATTGGACAGGTTAGTGTTTAGCTAACGATGGTAGGTTAAAGAAAATTGCAGTAGTGTTAGTGAGAATTATCAGTAATAAAGCGAGCAATGGCCACTCCAATAAAGATTAGTGTCGCCATGTAAATAAAGAGTTGCTAGGTGAATGGCAGAGAGAGTTAGGTTTTAAAATAGACTTGGGCCTTTCTTAGATAAAAGCCAGATTTAAGTTTTAAGTACGATAAAAGAAAGAGAGATAGAGAGAGAGATATTTCATAGCAGGTTCTTACTTCTTATTGTTAGTTTACACCTCTTACTGCATGGATTTTTATATCATTCTGAAAAAAATTGAGAGATATCAATCAAAATGGCTCCAAGGCTAAGAAGTATAAAAAAAACTGGCCAAGTGCGAGTCGGACTCGCGCACCGAGGGTTCCGTATAAATTCATAATCACACATGTCTTAAACTCTATATTTTTTTATATTTGAGTTGATTGAATGAAAGGTAATTTGCGGTTTACGATTTATGACGTATTAAAAAAAACTACTTACTAGATCTCGTTCAAACCAATTTTCGGTGGAAGTTTGCATGGTAATGTACATCATATATTTTTTTTTAGTTTTATCATTCTCTTATTTTAGAAGTTATGGGGGTGGGGGGGGGACACACATTTTACAACTTTGGAAGTGTCTCTCGCGCAAACTATTCAGTTTAGAAGAAAATGATATTAGAAACCTCAATATCATTTTTTAAGACCTATCCATAGATACCCCACACGCATGGGTTTGATGAAAAAAAATTTTTTGAGTTTCAGTTTTAAGTATGGGGAGCCCCTAAAATTTATTGTTTTTTTCTATTTTTGTGTGAAAATCTTAATGCGGTTCACAGAATACATCTACTTATCAAGTTTCATCAGTATAGTTCTTATAGTTTCGGAAAAAAAGTGGCTGTGACATACGGACAGACAGACAGAGATGACGAATCCATAAGAGTTCCATTTTTTGCAATTTGCCTACGGAACCCTAAAAAGAAAAAATATATCCCTATAGTAGGTATTTGAATTATTCTACAAAAACTTTGTGACGCAAATATGGGACGCAATCAGGGGTTAAATCAGATTTTGAGAATTTGGAAACAGAATTGTCATACCTATCTCTATTTTTTACTCCCAATTTTATGAGTGTTTTATGGAGAATAAGTAATAATAAAACACCTCAATTTTTCGTTTTTAAAATAATTACAAAAGTGTCGAGATGATATTTTCCTCTGTTAGAGTTTTACTGGCTGCATGAAAGTAAAATGCCTATGCCATCTGGGTGACAAAAAAATAAAAGTTGGGACCTCGATGCAAAGGTGTCGATATACTAACCAGACTATAAAACGCTTTAAAAGTTTTTTTTTTGTAAATATGCTAGTGTCCTTTATTGTAACTTCTCTTTAATAAAATAAAAGATTATAGAGTCCATACCAATATACTATTCTTAATACGCGAATTAAATATATTTTATTACTTTCATATTGCTCTTGTAATGAGGCAGAAAACGTTTAATGGACAGTTAAGTCTTAAAATGGACTCAGTTCAGTGCGTGTTCTAGGCGAATAAACAAGTTTTGTTTAGTTTAAAATTTAAAAAAAATGGCCCCAAGACTAAGGTTTCATAAGCAATTGCGATTTTGGTCAAAGTTTACACCTAAAAAAATTGTCACTAAGTCAAGGTTTGGTGTGACGATTGGTCTGTCCTATACGAGTGAGTTTAGCGTACAATTTACAAATTCTGCCTAATATTATACAGTAATATATATGTGAAAATGTGTTTGTTTGTTTATCCCATTTGATACCTCAATACCTCAACCAATCTTTACGAAATTTAGCATGCATGCTTTGACAAAGAGAAGGACATAGGCTTATGTGGTTCGGGCTCAAAGCCGCGGCAGAAAGCAAGTACTTATTATTGTTTTAGGAGTTTAGGAGATACGCAGATGTATCATTGCTACTTAATCACAGCACAGCCTATTGTAAAGCACTGCATTCCAAATAAGTACTGGTTCTTCATAAATTCCAAAGCTTGAGCTTCGAATTTAAACAGTTTTTTTACCAGATCAAACTTTTCTCTAACATTCAGAAAGAGCCTATATGTATATTATGCTCCTTCTGAATGATACGTGATCATAAAACACCGTAAAATAATATACATTTCAGAGCTAAGTGAAGAATGGGCGTTAGCTGACTGTGAGGGCGAAGGATGGTGGCGCGAAGTCAAGGACCCGAGCGGACAGTTCGACGTCCGATATGCTGGCGTAGCGCCTGTGGAGCGGGCTGCGTCTGCGCCGGCCACGGCTATAGCCGTGCGGAAAGCTCTTCAGTCGGCTAAAAGTACGTTTACATTAAAAAAATATTTTTGTAACGAGGCTAACGAAAGCAGACCATGTCTTAGTTATAAGCTCGAAGAAAAACTGCGAAGCAAATGCGTTTGCGCAGGTCACTGCTAGAGCCGTGATGATAGCTTTTCAGTCAGCTAAAAGTCATGTTTAGATTTAAACTTCAAAAACGAAGCTAAGAGATTTCTTAAGGTTACTTTCTTTTTTCTTAGAGATTTCTACTTCATTAAGTAGACCATGTCTTATATCTGTATGTATATATTGTAATAAGCTCGAATAACAACTGCGAAGAGAGTGCGTCTGCGACGCCCACTGCTATAGCCATGATGAAAGCTCTTCAGCCAGTTGAAATTTAATTTTAATAAACGAGTTTCCAAATCCAAGTAGATTTCGTCCAACATACTAGAATAGCACCCGAGAGTTGCGCGCGCACCATAGGAATACGTATGTTATACGTATAATAGTTTGCGATTTAAACAAAGTCGCAGAAAGAAAGTAGCTTTTTCCTAAGCATCTGCTAAACTACTGCTTAACCTTCTTCCGAAACAACCACCATTCTATTATTCTACTTGTATATCAAGAACTTTTAAATGACAATTAAATTAAATACCTTTTTCCAGCACTTAACAAGAAACTGCAGAAAGTGAACCTAGACATCAGCTCGAAAGGTATCGTGGTCACCGACGCCGATTCCGATGAGAACGTACTGAGCGTCTCCATTTACAGGTATGGTGTTTCTATTTACGTTTGTCTTCATAACTAACTGTTCCTCGAGCTATGCCCCACCCACTGCCACTTCAGTTTAAGGGCGTCACACACTCATGGTACATACTCATGGATGGCAATTCTAGCAAGGCTTCTAGATAACTTCACGGTCACCCCACTCGACTCGCCATTCGTCCATGAGTATGGCGGATTTTATAGCACAGTATAGCGCTAGTGTGTGACGCCCTTAACTGTTCCTCGAGGTATGTGCCCCGCCCACTGCCACTTCAGTTTAGTGATTCTGTGAGTTATTTCGTGCTATCTCGGTTACTTCAGTTCTCCTGCGTATCTCCTCATTTCCATTAAAGTTCTCGAGAGGCGACCGCGCACCGGGAGACGTAGTATAGGTAGGCCTCGCACTCGGTGGGCCGACGACTTTGAAGGTTGCGGGAAGTGTTTTGGCTGATGATGATAGAACTTGCTAGTGGTAGAGTAAGCCCTTATGACGCAAGTTTCGACTGACTGGGTGCGACTGTTCGCTTCATAATTGATGCCATATAGCGTACTCGGTCTAGCGGGTTGGGCCAGATCACAGATATAGGTGTACATCTATATCTGTGGGCCAGATAACTAGCACAGGCTTTCCGTCTTAGCCCTCTAGAATCGGCGAGGCACTGACGCTTCTGAGGCATAGATGCGCATAAGCTGTGGAGCCACCACAGCTTATAATTTTCCGTCAGGTTAAAATTAAAAATCTTGCTCGCTAGCTCAGACGTCGCTCATTCTGACTCTGTGCCGCCTCTTTTTACAGAGGCAATCGACTCATTTACAGGGAATTTTCCTCATCATAACTGAACAATTTTTCCTAAGAGGGTCATAGCAAATTCTATTTTATTTTAATTCTAAAAAAAGCTGATCGATTTGCATGAAAAATTTCATTTTTATTTGTGATTTTCGAAAAGTCCAAGTATTAAAGTTTTTTAGTTTCATTAGTAGTACCCCCAAGCTAACGGGTATAGTATAAGTTAATTATAGTATAAGTATATATAATTTGTGCATAAATAATCTCAGCAAGAAGTGAATGACTCGACAAGCGGTAATTAACCGTTAGTGTCCGATAATACATTGTTAGCTACAGTTTATTGATTGTTTTCTCGCTCGGAGACAGTTGAGTGACTTTGATGAACTCTGCTCCAGTTTTAGCATTCTCGATGGAAAGTGACGGGAAAAAGTCTATCACACGCGTGATAAGACAAGACGAAGTACCTACATAGGCGGAGTAGCCGAGAATTGTGCATGATGCACAAAACTGCACTAAACAATGTTTAAGGAAAAATAACATAATGTATAAAAAAATAAAAATAGAGAATGAAATGTTTGTTCGTTTCATTCCCGTTAATTACCTACGAATTCTACTCACGAAGCTGAAAAACTTTGTCAAGGGGAAAATAAATATTTTGCTATTTTCATACACGTAAATTTGTCGCCAACTGAGAGATTTGATTAAAAATAGTTTTTCAGTTTCAAGTAAACTTTTACGACTTTAATGAAATCACAATTTACCCCATTACTTAATCGATTGCAATTATTTTTTTTTTTCAATTTTCGCAAAGTTCAGTTACATGTTTTAAAGTTTATTCGCTTATTAGTTGAGTTTGTTGAATGGGGAACTTGCATTATTTTTAGATTTCAATCAAATAATTCAAATAAAATAGAATGTCAAAAGAAAAAGACTAAGAAATTCAGCACAGTACGTTAATTTCTTAGGATACGAAAGTTCTGGTATTTCCAAAATGCTACTAGTACACGTCATGTGTCAGTTTTTCAAATAAGTATCTATAAAGGAATAAATTTTTTGTAAGTGCCCCATTATTATAATTTGAAAATTGTCGCCATGATTTATTCATTGACTGGTTTTCATAGATGATTTTCAGGTTAAGAAAGTAAGCGTTTTTCGCAGAATTTCGTACTGCTCAGCGGACGCGGCGAACGCGCGAGTGTTCGCGGTGGTGGAAGGCAAGAGCGGCGGCGGGGACGACGCGCACGTGGTGCACGTGTTCGTGTGCGCGCGCCGCAAGCATGCGCGCTCGCTCGCGCTGTCTCTTGCTCACGCATTTAACGACGCATATCAGGTACATTAACTAAATCATAAACTATCTATAACTGTCATTAGAATTAGCTTATTTAATTTAAAATGAATTATTTGTATGGTAGACGACTTGCAAGCATTCCTAATTTTCTCTATGAAGTTTCGACTTGGTCTTATTTTATCTCATCTTCTCTCTCTCTCTCTTTTTGAGGAGATTGTTTAAAGCACACAAAACCTCACAATTGCTTTTATAAAGTTGCTTTATCATTTTTCAGGCATGGCAGGCAAATCAGGCTTCTTCCATTCAGTCTGGTGGGCTACGCACAAATCCATGGGTAAGTTACTCACCTTATATTATTAATTTATTCTATTGTGCAGGCAAATAATTCTTTGAAGATTTTTCTACGTACTTACATTAGTAAGTTAATTCAAACACAGTTTTCTTTGGCTAACGTAATTATTAAACTAAAGTAAATTATTTACGTAGTTTCCAAATTATTTGTGCTACTTCAAAAAAGTTTGAATATCCATGAAGTATAAGCGAAGTAAAAATATAGTTTTATTGGTATGCCAGATTCATATACCTTTGCGGAAGTCCGGAAAAAAAGTAACGAAAAATTTTCATTGTATTTCAACAAAAGCAAAGGACCACCCGTTAATAGTAGTTTCCAATTACGAGTTTCACATGGTTACACTAATATAATAAGTTTAAAATGCCATGGTATTCCAGGTGCAATTTGCGGAGGACTCGGATGAAGAGACGGACAACGAACAGTGGCACTCGCCCGCTCCGCTCGTCACCTTTGCATGAACCTTATGTTTAGTGGTTGGACCTCCTTACTAGTTCCGGCGTTCCAATAAAAACGATAACAAAACGTTTATGAGTCTAACTAAATTAAAATTGGTACCCGGTTATAAAAGCGCAGTTTACTGCATCAATATCTAATTAACAAATTTACAAAAAATATATAAGTAGGTTTTTTTAAAAACATACCAGCATGAAATTACATTTCTTAAATTCCGTAATGAATATGAAAACACGGGAACGAGGGAAAATTTTTTAGAACAAAAAGTAATTTTTGACATAGCAAAAAATTTACCCAATAACAAAATTTGACATATTTGCAAACTGATCAATTCAGCAAACCGAAGTTTTTCTTATTTACGTAATATTTCATTTAGCTAAATTATTATTTAGAACCATAAACGTTAAACATTAATCAAAACCAGTAAGGGAAACAGACTCTTGAAAAAAAAAAACAACTTAAACATTGTGTATTTTAATTGTATAAGAAAGGGTAGCAAAGCTTTAGTTTTGAATTTGATCGTAGTGTGCCATAAGTTAGAAACTATTTAATATTTGGAACTTTATTATTTCCAACTGAAATAAGTTAGCGTGGTCGTATGTGTTATTAAATCTAGTAATTAAGAATATTGTTATATTAGGTATAAATTATAATTATACATTTTGTAAATAAATAAAATATTTTTACAAAAATAATATTTACCTATATTTATTTAAATGTATAGATAGGTAAAGTTACCCTTCCTATTTCTTTACAGGTTAGGGTTCCAGTTCTGACAATAGTAAAGCTTAGTGAATTAATTAAGTAAGGACATTAGAAATTTTACCACTTTTTTATACATATATTGTAATTTTGAAATACCAGACGCTTATGGATGAAGTCTTGACTTTGTTTTCTTTTTATGAATCCAGACGAAACTTTTCTCGAACCTTCAAAAAATAGTTTTACTTTCAAATTTTAGTATTAGATGTCAATTTTTTTTATTCGACAGTGGTTCCAAAAAGTATTTAAAAGCCTACCTAATTAAAAGCTTACTTTTCCATGCTATTTGGTGAGTTTTTATCAAAATACTTATTTAATATTGGTAGATATGTGTTCTATTACAAATTTCCTTATATACCAGACATCCATTATACTTTATTGTCATATGAGGAAATTGGCTATCTTAACCCCTAAAGGGCATCCGTGTCTTGGCGATCCTAGATGGCTAAGAATTATGTGGAGGTTTTTCTCCTCAATATTTAATAGCGTTGTTACTACTCTACAATCTAGAATGTTCTATAGCATGTTCTAGAAACGGCACTGCTGGTACAGGGTTAGCCGCCTGCGTCCTTGCGCCGTAAGATAGAGGGGGGTGCGGCATGCTCCCCCTCCGTGGTGGTTTATCATCATGTAGTCATAACAGTTGGTCACGCCATCTTCGTTGCAGTCCTGTAAGAGTAAAATTTACAAAATTATAATACTACGAAATACTTAGAAATTAAGTAAGAACTAGGGCATGAAACCGGCTTTTAAAAAAACGGCCAAGTGCGAGTCGGACTCGCCCATGAAGGGTTCCGTAGCAGCAAGTAACATAATATAAAAGTTCTTGTAGTTCGTTGTAGGTAAATTTACGATTTACGATTTATGACGTATTAAAAAAAAACTACTTACTAGATCTCGTTCAAACCAATTTTCGGTGGAAGTTTGCATGGTAATGTACATCATATATATTTTTTAGTTTTATGATTCTCTTATTTTAGAAGTTACAGGGGGGGGACACACATTTTACCACTTTGGAAGGGTCTCTCGCACAAACTATTCAGTTTAGAAAAAATATATATTAAAAACCTCAATATCATTTTTGAAGACCAATCCATAGATACGTATAGGTTTGATGAAAAAATTTTTTTTAGTTTTAGTTCCAAGTATGGGGAACCCCCAAAATTTATTGTTTTTTTTCTATTTTTGTGTGAAAATCTTAATGCGGTTCACAGAATACATCTACTTACCAAGTTTCAACAGTATAGTTCTTATAGTTTCAGAAAAAAGCGGCTGTGACATACGGACGGACAAACAGACAGACAGACAGACATGACGAATCCATAAGGGTTCCGTTTTTTGCCATTTGGCTACGGAACCCTAAAAAGGTGACTTTAAATTAGTTGTTTATACAAAAGGCTATGCATGTGCTCAACAATTTTCCCAAGGACTTTTGGAGAAAAAGTTAGGACTCTCCATACAAATCGAACAACTAACCGGCCAAATTAGTATGAAGACTCCAACATTTTCTTTGCGATTTGACTATGGGTTCCTTAGGGGAAATTGTTTGTTATCATGAGCACATGTACACACCCTTTGGTATCAAGAACTAATTTAAGGTCAATCAAAAAACATCAATGTCAAACTTCTATTCGTTTCCTGTCGACTGACTTGGTGGCTAAGTGGTTAGCGAGTCGTGGGTTCGATCCCCACGCAGGGCAAACTTTTCTGTAATGAGCAGAATTGTTTGCTCTGAGTCTGGGTGTATTATATCTATATATGTATTTAAAAGTATATGTGTATGTATATCAGTCTCTGGTTCCCAAGATACAGGGAATCCTAGTTTGGGGCCAGATGACCGTGTGTGATTTGTCCCAGATATTATTATTATTCGATCGGCGCCTTCATTTACTTCGGTTCTGAGTTCTATGATCCGTTTGAGGGCTTCGAGAAAATCGGTAGTGGCTCAGTCATAACTTGGTTGTGAATGACTATTAATTCGATCGTTTCCGTGATTCTCTAGGCACACTATCTGTTGGTGCCGCCGGTTGCTTCACTAGATAGCTAAACTGATACAGGTTCCCTATTTAGACACACCGAGCAATTCGGACACTTGCAGGGACTTCATGAAAGAGCGAGAATCAAAGACTCTTTAGCAAAAAATCGTATAGATAATAGTATAGAATAGAATTACGTCACCTTGATTCGGAGGTCAAGATCCAATCCTCAAAAGCCCACAACTTAAAAATAGAAGTTCTTAGAAATAACAAATAGAAATACGAGACGGAATTTATTCATTTTTTTACTGCACTACCTAGGTGTAGATTTTTTAAATATATCAGGACAAATCACGCACGGTCATCTGGCCCCAAACTAGGTTTCCCTGTACTATGGGAACCAGAGACTGATATATATACACATATACATATGTACTTTTAAATACATACATATACCCAGACACGGATCAAACAAATCTGCAAATGGTTTTGTTATTTATGTAGGCAATACATACGATACGAGTAGGTATATAATAATGACTGTGTACCTTTCCAAACCTTGCCATGTATTGGGTGACTATTTTGATGGAGCAGTGGTAGTCTCTTGCGCAGTCTTCGAACGCTGAAATAATTTTATTATTAAAATAAAATTTGAATAACAAAAGTGCTCGCGTTGATGTCTTTTGTACGGTTGTAGTGTTTTGCGAAGTAAATATGTCAATGTGCGCATTGTAGGTTTAAATATTTATAGGTTTCTTAAAGTATTCAGATTTCTCAAAAGATGGTAGATTGATATGGATACATTTCCTATCAGTATCCTGAAGTAATGGAAAATGAATAAAATACAATGGAATTGAAAAATGATATGAATTGTCTAGGTCTAGGAGCATGAAAAAAGGTTTTATAATAGTAGGCCTTCTACTTATGAAACTCAAAAAATTTTCTTCAGTGATTATCACTAACATCACAAAAAATATCCAACCCATAAATACATATATATTTTTTTAAACTACTAAATTCTAGGCCTTCTACCTATGAAACTCAACAAATTTTCTTCAGTGATATTGCTAGGCATCACGAAAAATATCCTACTCATAAATATATTTTTTAAAGATTTTATTGTGTATTTTCTTTAAGGAGGCCTTGTCTTGTGGATTGAAAATTTGTGTGGTGAGCATCTATACAAATAGACGGAAAAGACATCTATGGATGTCATAGGATACCTTCTTTCCTTTCTGGGTCATCATCAGGCAGCGTGGGCTTCCCAGCATCCACCCAGTACACCCTGGATATGTAGAAGGGCCCGCAGTAGCCTTCAGAGCAGCCGTGTGCCGTGTCGCACCCGGCCACGTGGCAGAGGCATCGAATGCACGTGTCGTTCAGATTCGAGATGTATACTCCTGGAATTGGTAGCGTTATATTTTAGAACTTTGATGTTACATTGTTTAATATCGAATGCTCACAGCAATCTATTCAATAAAATTCTACATTTGTGGAAACAATAACCGAAATCGTATAGTTATAAAGAACCCCCAAGCAGTGTTGCTTGAAAAGTGGGTAAATCCACTCACAGACAAAAAAAATATTGATAGAAGTAACAGAGCTGCTAGTTTTTTTTAAATCATAGTAAAATATTAGTACTAACTGCGGATTTTGCCCCCATATTGAGTGGGGGAGTACGTACATGACTTTCCATAATCTACATGCGAAATGCGAATGTATCTTGAGTACTTCGTCCATTAGTATGAAGTAATTCACTTTAATACCACACACACACACACACACATTATCAGTTTTTAGAATACTTTTTTTTGGTTCTCGAAACAACGGGTTACTTCATTTCATTCATACTTTGGCAATAGTATATCCGTATTCAAAAATTCTCTTACAGAACTATTCGGTATCTCGCAGTTAATGTATGAATGGAAAAGGTCATTAAAGATCACGGCCATATTCAGCTCATTAGATTAAATTGGTAAGTAAGTATGCTTATTTGTGCATATTCTCCTTTTAGACTAACTTTTAAGAAAGCAGCTCTCTTGATTTACCTGTTTTGTAAAAGAAATAGCTTCTGCCCCACGTAATCCCTTAAGAAATAGTTGAGAAATCGTAATATGATAAAATATACCTATATTAAGTAAATTGGATTGGATTGGATTGTTTAATTGGATTTATTATTTACCTATATTAATAAAGTATATTGAATTGATTTGAATTGAATTATATTGTTCTTCATATAATATGCTACGTATAAGTCTAATTTCGTCAAGATTAGATAAGGCGTTGGTAAAGATCCCTCTTATATTCCCATTATAATATTAAATTAGGATTAAGTACAGCAATTTAATGTTCTTATTTTTTTTTCTGGTTTTGCGCCCTTATAGTACTTACCGAAAACAGTCGAAATAAAACTGAAACAGTAAACAATGAAGAAAATGCGCTTCAGTATATCCATTATCCTTTATACACTGTATTTCTTAAGATTTGAAGTACATACATATATTAATTTTCTGTAAAATCCACTTTAAACTATTTTTATAAAGATATCACTCTCCACTCACTGTTATCACAAACATGTTTTATTGAAAGATTTGTTGTTTACTTTGTACTCATTATAAGTAACGTTAACCAAATAATTTTCTGAACACATCTTATAATATTTTCCTTTATTAAAAAGGTAGCACCAATACGGATGCTGCTTTTTACACTGAATTGGGTACTCATAAACCAGTTAATTTATGTAGGTACTATTGTTCACGAAATGTTTGTAAAAAATCCGCCGAGAGTCGACTAGTAGTTCCAAGACGTTCGCTTCCCATCGCGATTCTTGGTAATGTCGCCATCCGATCACGATGAGCATGATTGTACAGTCGTTTGCATTTATTATTTACTATTGAAATAAAACATTATAAAATCTATGTTATTATATATTTTTTACATGTATTTATAGAGCGCCAGCTATCAATATCGATCACTTTTCCACCAACAATGACCTACTTATTAAAGTTGAAAAGTAACAAAAATAAAAAATATATCGACTTCGACTGTAAAAGTCGAATTACTTAAAAACCACTGAATCGATTTTCATTAAACATACCTAAAGTACTCCGCGGTGGAACTTGTTTTAATATTAAAAAACCGTATTCAATTTAGTTCATCCGTTGGCATGACACACAAGAACTAAAACACTCATAAGATTCAAACTTTTTACATCTCGCCGCTCTAGCGTCGGGCGGTTAAAAAGTTGTTATATCAATCTATTTCAAATAGTAAAGGAAAAAAAGGTCTACTCACTTTGCGTCACATGATGAGGACGCGGGTACAATTTCCAATAGGTTCCTACAAGAAAGCAGCATTATTTTGTTGGTGGAAGTATAAGTCTCGCTGAAAAATAAAAAAAACATCAGTGGCTGACAATAACATTTATGTCTTCCGGTATGGAGATAAGATTAAGTTTATAAACTTTGAGAAATATTAGTAAACTCACTTCTATCTTTTGCACAATCATCGCTTACCTCAGTTTAAATAATGACTTGTCAAGACTCTGATTATGATTACCGCGCCTGTTCACTATTTAGCGTAAGCGACTGTACATAATACATATTATATTAGTAGATATGTCTTATTACGTACGTGGGCGTATAGTACAATAAAATTATGTCTAACCAGTGTCATGGATGGTATATATTAAGCAGTAGATTTAGTCTCTGATGCATTATTTTTAAGTAAGATATATAGTTATCTGTTTATTAATAATATGATGGTAGAAATAGCATCAAAAAACGACTCCAAATATTTACGTCACATACAGATGACCTTATTTACCATGGGGTCTGGGATTTTGATTGCTCGTAATTTACTCAGCAAAATTAATTTTAAACTGTTGCAAATTAAAATAAAATCCAGTACTACTTATACGTAGATTGATATATCTATTGTATAACAAAGAGTAAAAATATCGATTAAGTATAATTTATTAACACAGATAATTCAAAAAGTTTACCTGTAATTTGTGATGTCATCAAATAACAGAAAAAAGTGTAATTATACACAGTCATTGCCAGTCTAATCAGCCCCATCATTCTTTAATTAAGTACACCTTATTTTAGAAAAAACAAAAGTCGAATTGAAATGGAAGTATCAATTAAAAATTCAAAATGAAACTGGTCTTCTGAAATAATTCTTTTTAGAATTCACTACTAGATCTGCCATAGGAGTTCCGACTAAAAATACATACATCTTCTATTTGAACTTGGTGCAGTATGAAACATAAATAGGTACTTAATGGATAAGCAGTATGCGGATGTCGTCGTTCTGTCCTATAATTGTAATGTATTATAGACCGCCAGCTACTTTGTCAGCGTAGATATCAGAACAACCAGACTTACTCGCTAGAAATTGTACTTTCCAACAAGTTTTATTAATATCCCATGCCAGCTAGGTAGAGAGGAGTCACTTTTAAAAATCCTTAATTACTATTTTCGACCCTTTAAGAAAAGTTCATTAATGTTCCATTTTTCAAGTAAGTATTTGTCTTCAATGTTTTGTAATATACAAGGAGACTGGTACACTGGTACATAGCTGCAATCAGAGACAAGTTATATATTTCTCTGCTGCAATCCTACTCATGAAATCGCAAAAAATGTTAGGACTTTTCATATACGAGTAAGCTGATCGATTTGTACGAAAATAAAGTATTTTTTTTTTACAATTTTAGCAAAATTTTGAATTATTCAGTTTCATAGTTAGAATAGAGGTAGTTATAATAGTGTAGAGGATTGTAGGTCACCGTTTAAAGTACCGGTCATTAAATTTACATTTTTTATATACAGTGTCCAGTGTCTAACAAAACAGATGTAGGGTAGGATAGTTGAGATTCTACTTATTTATGACGAAATTATTGGCTAGAATTGAGAGTGAGAAACTGGCCAAACTTCTAATCAATGTCTATAAACAAATCCCCGCAACTCAGTTACATTTTTAGTGATTGCATACTTACTAACATAGTTTTAAGTCTTATTACTAACAAATTATATGGATTTTAAATCTGAAATAAATTATTTGAATTGAATTGAATTGAATAAAGAGTAAAACTTTTTTGCACTTTTATCCGAATTGGAACTAAAGTTTATAGTACGGTCAATACCGGTCATAAACCTATTTTGTTACCTATGCAAAAGACAAAATATAAAACGATTGGTACTGAAATGAAATGTAGAACATATATTTTTACCGTTTTTTTATTATTTTTATTTCTGACACATCGGTACAAAATGCTATTAAATGCGTACAATGTTGGTATAATTCCATTTATATAAATACATGTAAAAGTAAGTACATTCATAGTAGATTTTACAGTATTATTTTATAGTTATTTTATTTTTTATAATTTTCTATATTTATTTTAATCTTCATCTTTTATTTTTAGACTAGTTTTTCGTACTTTCTCCGCCAATCAATTATTTTTTCCTTTACAAATCTTATAGATACGCATCACAAATCGGTGGAAAATTAAATTTTGTAAAAGATTATAAAAGTGTATTTAAGTAGATACAAAATTGAGTTAAGAAAAATAGTTACATTTTAACTTTTAATTTATTAACTATTAATATTTTTCTCTTATTCATAATAGTTCTGCTTGTAATCTCTTTCTTTTGCAAAAGACGACTTGGAGTGCTAACAAATAAAAGCAATTTACTAAATAGCTTTTGTGGAAATTTATAAGAATGTTACTGGCTTAAAATTATGAAACTATACAGGATTTAACAAAAATATATAGTAAACTGAACAACAATGTTCTACGACTTACCTAAAATCGGAATTTATTTTTTTGACTTTCCACATAAAGTTGGCCAATCAGCTGACATTTGTATGAAAAGTATTTTTCTTGTGACTTTAGCGAAGTCGCAGTAAATACGTTGTATAGTATGTATAATGAGTAGAAAACAATCAGTGTTACTACATATTTTTATTATATTCTTTATGTTCTCCATCAAGCAGATTTATTTGGTAATCGGGTATTTTTTGATGAAAAATATTCACGCCTTCCAAACTCTAATTTTGTTCTCAAATATATATACGTTTTTGCAAGTATTAAGACTAAGCGTTCTTCGCAACGCACAACCACTTCATAGCAAATCAATTTTATTTGTTAACATCATATCTGAATCTTAACGTGATCTAAACTAAATCCTATCCTTGGTGTGCGGCGACAAGCGCTATGCACTGGTTGAAAACGTTGACGTAGTTGAAGGGGAGCTCTCCTGCGCACCCGTACCCGCCCTTCTTGTGGATCGCCATGTAGTCGTAGCAGTCCACTTGTCCATCACCGTTGCAGTCCTGAGAAATGCAAGGGAATTGTCAAAATCATCAGTCATCAATGCACTAAGCAGCAAAAACATTTTAGGGACAGAAACTAAAGAAACCTTCATTAAAATCGGTTTAGCTGGTTATGAAGATACATGGTAGCACACACAAAGGCGTACATATAGACGCACATCTCATAGGTCAAACACATATATACTTTCTCCATACTATCGGTGGTAAAAAAAAATACAATAGTAGAACAAATAATTTTTAAGAAAAGCTTTCTGGATTCGGACATATAGAAGAAGTTTTTTTATGGCGGATGTGAATCCAGGCATTATTCGGGTCAAATTTGGTTTTTTTTTGCCCGATTTTTGATAAACGACACAAGATGTTGAACTCTCAGTAAAAATAAATCGTCGAATGAATATTTTTTTTATGGAGAGTCCTAAATATGTATTTTCACGTTTATTTAAAAACCGGTAGAAAAAAAGTTGTCAAAGTAGATTTTCCGATTTCAGAGGTTTTTTTTGACAGAAACTTGTATCAGAAGAAATAATACATATCTAGAAAAAAATGACACAAAAAAAATCATTGCATGTCTCGTTGATGTCTTTTGTATGGCCGGATCGAGATATGTCTCAGTCTCGAGTTTTGTTAATATTGAAACTCTATTTTTAACTTTAGATAAGTTTTTCAGTTTCCATCATTGGTGAGATAAACTAATTAAATGTAATCTTCTACAGGTTCTTTATGCGATGAAAGACAGTAAAACGACAGACAGAAAAAGTAGAAATAAATGACATGAAAACATTAATAAAACTCTATAAACGGCCAGTGGGCCTTGTATGGAATCATCACAACTAGCATTCTCAATTTGCCGCATTTTAGGCAGTAAAAAGTTACCCGTGTGTATGGTACAAGTATGCAGTCATTTCATAAAAGTAGTAAAAGAAAAAGAAGAGAAACAAAAAGATCTATTGTTCTATTCTAAAAACTAAACAATTAAAAAATTACACTCTGTTCTCTCTAACAGTTTTAGCACAAAATGTATTTTTTACCCGACTGTTCCCCCGACGTAATGTTTTCGAATTTCAGAGATTCAGGAGTAGAACCCCAAATATTTTGAGAATACCATACATCCCAAAACATTACTCTTCGCTTTGACAGTCGTATACAAAAGACGTTATAAGTCGCCTTTTTTGTTTTTGTTAGATGATTCACAGATGACTATTGTTGACCGGAAAGAGTCACATTGTCATTTTATGAGTTAGACGGTGATATTAGACCACCTTCCACCATTTATAACGTGTGACATTGTGAATTGTCACATTTGCATATCCACCGTGTCATACGAGTCTTGGTAGTGAGATCATCGAAATATTTGACTACACAATCACTGGCTATCCATGTTGTCGGTACGGCATTCTAAGTCAAGGACAGCTTAAACATTTTACCGTACAAACAATCAATAAAAAATTAACAACGACGCATCAGGAACTGTTAAAAATCTTCTCGTATTCATCACTCTTCCATTTCCTCAAGAATCTTTGTAGTTTCAATCAAATTCGCGTACGAGGAACACGGAAGAGCGAGGAGGCTTTTAGTGGAATAAAATAGTTAAATTATATAATTACTTATACAGGATGTGACCAAGTAAAGGCCTCTTCTAATGATGATATTAAAAAACGTTTATTCGCCTAGCAATCAACTGATCAGATTATATGAAGATTTTTCGAGATTTCAGCGAAGGTGTAAAACAAAAATTGACCAGTATCTATCTATTTATTTAATTTTTCACCATTAATACTATCGAAACCGATACCTATTTTGTTACACCCTGTTTATATGTAATACAGGTTATAAAAAGGGAAAGGTAATGCGCGTTTTAAAGTATGCTTCTAAGCACTTAGTGCTGAAACTAAAACACTAGGATTGAATGTATCAGCTAGCTGACAAGCAAATGTTTGGGAAATACAAAACAAAAAAAACATATATCTTAGCATAGGAGTATGTATAGCAAAGCTCAGTTCACAAGTAAGGGTGATGGCGATTAATTTTAAGATGTAACCGTAAGATGTTA
Source organism: Coleophora deauratella (assembly GCA_958295455.1). Classification (NCBI taxonomy): domain Eukaryota; kingdom Metazoa; phylum Arthropoda; class Insecta; order Lepidoptera; family Coleophoridae; genus Coleophora; species Coleophora deauratella. Next base: position 11,817,435 of record OY282406.1, on the reverse strand, counting down.
CAGTAACATTATCAGTCGAAAGACGTTCACTGCTGGACAAAGGTCTCCCCCAAGGATTTTCACCCACACCAACCGGTCCTATGCAGCTCAGATCCAGCGGCTTCCCGCAATCTTATTTGTTATAGTATAATTTAACTTTTTTATTGCACCCTGTACAGTATAGTTAAGGCTTACCTGGGCGTATCTCCGCATGTAGCCTTGAACAGTCTGCGCAGCGCAGTACGGGTCGTTTGCGCAGTTGGAATACGCTGAAATGATATGAATAACGTATGAAGATTACCTGCCATAGTGTGGTGGGAAGCTGGTGGCATTAAGATGGTTGTTGAACTTGAATTGTATGGATATCAGGATTATTGGCTGTTGAACTGTGAAGGTGTGGTTGTAGCAAGATAACTGAATAAGATCTGCTAAGATGACTTAATACTCAATGAAAAAAAATATTATATAATGTATTTGAACATTGGCCTTATTTTTTCTGAAATAGACACAATTTTCAGCGTATGCTGGGTGGCTCGTCGAGTTTAACTATATTATTTGACTGACTCGGTGGCTTAGTGGTTAGCACTCCTAAGTCTGATCCGAGAGTCGTGGGTTTGATTCCCACCCAGGTAGAGCAAACATCTCTATGATGAGCAGATTTGTTTGTCTGTGGCTGTGCATCTATATATGTATGTCATCAGTCTCTAGTTTGGGGCCAGATGATGGACTCGGATATGGGGACAGTTCTTGAGAAGGTGCAGCAAAGGCCACATTTATGATAATACATGATAATATTCATCACTTACCGTCTGCAGCATCGCTTGGCTGTCCATTGACAGTAGGCTTGCCCGCGTCAGCCCAATAGGCCCAGGTGATGCGGAAGAGACCACATGTGTCCCCCTCACAGGTCAACCCTTGCTTGCACCCAGAGATGGCCTGGCAGATGCAGCCTAGGCAGACCTCGGTGACTGGCTGGGCGTTACTGGGCAGCTCGGCTGAAAGGATAAAGATATAAAGATTGTCTGTTGTAAATAAACAATATATAATAAAATAGCAATAAGAAGAAAAAATATAAATAACAAGGACTGAGCTTATATTGTGAACTCATTGTCTTAGGTATCTATATGTAAATTGATAGGTTCATTTGCGATTCGGTTTGGTGCTCAGGAAAGTGCTCTTCGGTTTAGGCTTAGACTAAAATGTCTTTATTTTGGGTGGTACAAATACAGGGTGTAAGGGACAGGTTTCCGAAAACTTTAAGGGCTTGCTCAGTAGACAAGATTTTTTTTCAGGAAATGAAATAAAATAATCGCCTTCTTCATACAAAATTATAAACTTGATTGGACAGTTTGTGTAGAGAAGCCGATTTTTTTTAGTTTCTTAAAAAAATCCTATGAAAAGTTGTTCAGTTTCGTTTACTGAGCAAGCCCTTAAAGTTTTCGGAAACCTGTCCCTTACACCCTATATAATAACACAACCCAGTCATCCCATATCGCTCCAAATGCAGGAACACGGGTCTCTTCCCATCCTTCGGGAAGGTGAAGCCTTACTCCACACACAAGTTCAGATTGGCAGAGGTTCTGGGGCTAGTGGCCAAGCTCAGTGTCAGAAGTCAAGCCGCCTAAAAGGCCTCTCCAATTTTTGTCAACAAATTCTTCAAACGCGCATCTCGTTGATATTCACAGTGAACAAACGCACACGCATGCGTAATACATCTACATAAAAGCTGCAATAAACGGGGGTCAAGGATGTCCCGAGAAGTTGTATCGAAGAGTGCACAATTTATTTGTTTTGCGTCTGTTCTTGAAGGTCCGCTAATTGTGATGTCATCTTTATTTGAGACACCACGGTTCTTAGACAGACATATACATAATACATATGCAGAAGAGTCCAGAAGGATAAGGGCCGATTATTTATTGAGAATATATTATATTTTGATTTATTAGAGTCATTAAAATATTGACCAACAGCGCGCCTATGTATTGCTAAGCTGTTTTTGAAAATATCGGCAGTAAGCCACAGAGAAGAAAGAGAGAAAAAAATAAATTTGAAAATAAAAACTTTTTAGAAAAGAAATTACTTTTGCCCAAATATAATTATTGACCATGTGTGATTCGTCCCGAGATATTATTATATTATAATATAATTTGACCTAGTACAATACCTAGAATTTTAAGGTAACTTACTAGGGATTCCCACTTTAGTAGAAACATCTTTTTGATGTTACCTTAATCCAACATTGTTGCAGTTAGCAGGTTTTACCCGGAGCACATTTGCGTAATTTCCTTTTATAATTAAGTTATTATATTATAATTCTGAGATCATACACCATCTAAAAGTTACTATCAGCTGAGTGTAACAGGCGAGTAAAGCTAAGCCTTATCTAGGACTATATTTGGGATAGAACCCAGATGGGCTCCAAGAATTAGAAGAAATTTTGTTAACATTTCTTTTATTTGTACGTAAATCTCTATATTGTGAACTGTATTCTTTTTCGATTTTAATTCTATCTAGAACATAATAGAGGCGCCAACTTAGAATCTTCTCTTCCATTTATGAAATCTACCAAACAACCAATCTACCAGTTTTATTTCGTTGCTCTGTGGGTGTGGGGGTGCAAGTCTGTGCTAAGTTTTCTTCTACCAGTAAAACCTTTTTTTTACCCCTTTTTAACACATTTCTATTTCAACACTTAAATGGAAATGTTCATTTACTTTAAAGTAATCTATAATGTAATCTGCATACAAAGATAATGCATAATGAATGCATGATGCAGACGCACTAAGATGTTAGTTTGCGGAAGAAATAGATCATTCACTGATTTATTGCTATTTAACAAACGATTAATGATTAATGATACATTGTTAGGCAATTAATAAAATACAGTCTGTGTGGCAGTGGAATCAGCCAGGGCTGCCAGGCACATTGTTATATAATATTATTGGCTTACTTCAAACCTCTACATTTTCAGTTTTTTATCTAACTATATGACTAAATTACAGGCCAGTAAGTTCTTTTTTATGGCAGAGGTGGCAAACGAGCAGACAGATCACCTGATGGTAAACGATAACCGCCGCCCATAGAAACCCGCAACACCAGAGGAGTCACAAGTGCGTTGCCGGCCTTAGATATGGGAGTACGCTCTTTTCTTGAAGGTTTGAATGTCGTATCGGTCCGGAAATACCGCAGGCGACAATTCATTCCACAGTTTCAGTCTTTCTAAGTCTTTTTTCTTCGTCTTTCAATAAAGAGCTTTATAAATAGAAGAGCTAGGATATTGTATTATTAATTTTTGATGCTGTCATTTGCCTTATCATCAAATAAAAGTTTGTCGCTTTCGTTGATGTCTTTTGAATGGCGCTACGACTAGTATGAATAACTTTGCGAGCAAAGGACCTTGTAGAAACTAGTTGAGTCAACTTCAACAATGTTTTTATTATACATATAAAGGTACTTATATACATATATAACACAGCTATCCGGATCCATAGGACCGGTCGATAACCGGATCAATTATCAACATAATTTATTTTGCTTTTATTCGTAAAAAGTTGAGGATCTTTGTTGCTACATGCATACATGTATGGTCACATGTTAGTAAAGGTATTAAACAAATAAAGTAAATGATTTAAAATAATTGTCTACTAACAATTTTTTTAAATAAAAATTCACCAGGATCTGAATTTGGAACTGAAATCTGAATTTAACTCAAAAATTGCATTTTGTTCTAAATATGTTTCAAATAGTGAGGCGTAATTTAAGGGTAGGGAGAAAACCTGGACATCTGATTACTAGATGTGTAAGATGGGCATGGTCGCGTTGCACACGTCCGTAGATGAAGATATAATCTAAATACCCGTGATCGCGGGTAATGCTAAGTGCAATACCAGGCAAACGTCTCTACCTTGTGGATAGAACGGTTAAATTTTGTCACACGATAAGAGAGAGAGAGAGAGAGAGAGAGAGAGGTTAAATAATATACTCTTATCTTGATAGTAAGGGTTACAGGTAATTTGAAAGCAAAACAATAAAAATTAGAGTAACGAAATGTATGTATGTAAGTATTTATTTATATCATAGTTTTCCTCATTATGCTGTTGTTGGCTGCTTTGACTTATTTTATTGCAAACATATTAAGGTTAAACGAGTAACGAAGTCTAACCGACTTTTGCGATAACTCGATAAGCAGATGCACGGTTTTTCCTTATTTACTTATTAGTAATTATAGATCATTATTCAGGAACAGATCCCAGAAGATCATCTGGTCACTAAGTACACGTAACTAGGATTCCATGGGAACCAAAATACACACACATATGCCTGTAAAAACGTACATAAATATAATCAACCCAAAATTGATAAAACAATTTTATCCATCAGAGAAAATGTAGGTATGCCCTGGGTTGGATTCAAACCCACAACCTTCGTTCAGTAGTCTGGGCGCTAGCCGTTGACCCGCTAAGTTAGTGAATAGACCGAGATCCGAGATGCAGTATGTATGTGAAAATAAACTGCAGATTTCACACTGGGCGTCCCATTGTCACCTAAGTTTCATAATGTATTATACCAAACAATTCAATTCAATGTCGACGGGGTACTCGACCTCACACTTTGCTTTAATGTATGTGCAATCTTAGTCTCAAGCTGCATTTCCACTGGCGAGGCGAGGCTAGGAATGGAGTGAAGAGAATTGAAATCGCGTCGGTCCATTTCCACCGAAGATGTGCGAGAAGAGAATGTAGTTTTTCCCATACAATTTAAAGTTCTCTTCCCTCCTCGCCTCGCGGGTGGAAATAAGAAACAATTAAAATTCTCGTCCCTCTCATCCTCGCTCATCCAGACTATTTCCACCGAAGATGTGCGAGAAGAGAATTTATTTTTTCCCATATACTTTAAAATTCTCTTCGCTCCTTGCCTCGCCGGTGGTAATGCAGCTTCAGACTGTATTTTACGTACAAATATTGTAATAAAGAAATGCCTTTTTTGCGAAGTTCATTTTCTATTCCAGTTTCAAGGAGAATTTATATAATCAGTTTAATGTATTTTGTAGGTTTTAGTTTTTATATTAATAGATGTACCTATTAGTGTAAGATCAAACTGTAGAATTAGGAAATAAATTATTGTTGTTTGTACGGGTGGAAGTAAAGACCGCTATTCCTTTTCTGAGGTTTCTACTGATACCTGTTAGGACTTATAAATCAATAAATAAACGGTTCTTTGGTAAGCAGTTACTAACTAATAGCATAATTTTTTTATTGATTTGATTTTTATTGGGAGAATTAACTGCTCGCCTAATGAAATGATAAAAGCTTGTCCTATTATGCGGAAGACATGTTTTTAAGTAGCTATCAGGTTAATTATGAAACGATTATCATTCCAATTTGAATTAAGTTTTGATCGTGCGTGACATAATTATTAATAGCAATAACAAGATAAAAAATAGGTTAAGGTTAAACGTCAGTCACCCTATTTCATACAAATTTACCTCGGTCAAAACTATAGAGGGTTACAGGAAAAGTCGTACTGAATATTAAAGGACGTTATTATTCAGGTAATTTCTGATGGATTTGATTCTATGATATGGTGTCCGAAACTTAACCGTTATGGAGATATTGAACTTTAAAGATTTTTTAACAAATCCTCAATTTTTTGGCTTTTTTGTCGATTTTTTTGGGATTAGTGCTTCTGGGGTACGTTTTTTTGATGTAACTAGTTAGATAGCATGTCAATTAATAAAAATGATTAACCAAAACTGAACCTACTTCAAATTTTGAACTCTTATTGAAAATTATTTAATTCTAACCGTTGTCAAGCAGTATTTTTAAGCTGTTAGTAGTAGGTTCAGTTTTGGTTAATCATTTTTATTAATTGACATGCTTTCTAACTAGTTACATCAAAAAACGTACCCCAGAAGCACTAATCCCAAAAAAATCGACAAAAAAGACAAAAAATTGAGGATTTTTAAAAAAATCTTTAAAGTTCAATATCTCCATAACGGTTAAGTTTCGGACACCATATTATCATAAAATCAAATCCATCAGAAATGACCTGAATAATAACGTCCTTTAATATTCAGTACGACTTTTCCTGTAACCCTGTATAAATACACACAATATTTTTGATTTTATCTGTCCAACGTAAACTTTACAACCTTTTATTTTCGCCAAATGTATATAATTATATTATTTATTTCTGTAATATCATTAAAAACTGGCGTAAAATCCATAAATTTTACGCATGTAAACTATAATTGTAAGGGGACAAATATATCGAAATCCTTATTTAATTAACATTATTATGGTTTATTAGCGTACATTGATCTTGTAACTGCTCGCTGTTTTACGTATTATGGTTTAGGGTTATTTATACTATTTTTAAATCGAGAAACCAAGTTATAGTCAGATTAACGCCATCTTACGGATTTTTTCAACTAGGGAGCACTAACGTTTAACCGTAAGTTACTTAATGTTTAGAAAAGCTTTGTCTACCGATGTATAAAAATTATTACCTAATATGAATAGCAATTAGCAACTGTAGTGTAGATAACAGTGACGTGTTTTATGTTAACTAGTCTTACTCGATGGCCTAGTAGTTCCTGACTCCGTCGACGCCGCCACCGCGAGTCGTGGTTTCGATCTCTGCTTAGGGTAAACATTAACGGGCAACGTGTGACGAACAGATTTGTTATGTGGGTGTTCAATATGTACGTATATGTGCATAGAGAATATGTGACTCTTTCGAAATAGTTAAGTGATTTGAGGTCAGGTAACCAGGTTTGATTTGTCTCAAATTATGATTACTTACGATATAAATTATGGTCGGTCCAGACAACGATATGCTCCTAATATCTATCTACCTCCTCTATCAAGATAGTTTTAATTAAGAAACTTTATAAAAGGTCTCACAAAATCAGTTAAAACTACGATTTTACTCATACTTATTGTAACAATGAACAACTTTCCCAAAGGAACCCATTAGTCAACTGACAAAAAAAAAATTTTCACTTCCCATAGTTCTCAAATTAAGTTTACTGATCAGATGATTGAATAGTTTTATAATTAAACTTAATTGAAAACTAAACGTAAGCCGAAAAAGTAAATCGTACATTCACTAGAATTTCACGTTTTGCTTTCATAAGCATATGAAGCTTTCATATAAAAATATATTACTTTTTATATTATCCTTCTTTTAAGCATTATTTAATTTTAACTATACTTTTTTAGATTTAACCATAAAAACACATAATACTAACAGACATCGGCGAAGCAGACACCAGCGAGCATCAGAATGGCACTGAACTTGATCACGGCTGACGACATCGCGGCAGTTATTTATTTAAATTTAAAAAAACACGTAAAAAATAAATTAAAAAAAAACAAGTATAGTTGTTCCGCGGACGAAGGCAACACGACTGGCGATGCCTCTCGGCCTTACACTGCTTATATGGTACGGCAAAGATGCTTGAATCATACATTCTGTGAATTTATGTTTGTATTTATGTGTTCTTTTGTTGTAAATTTTAATTTACAGGTATTATTTGTAGAATTGGGTCGTTTCTGATTTCCTTCTAAAGAAACAAAAAAAAAAAATGGAAGAGAAGTAGCGAAGTTATCTCACTGGGATTACCCCAATTGGCATTTTACATAAACAGTCATAATCACAATCATAATTTGTGGTTATGATAATACTAAAGCCACTATACTACTGTTTTAGCCTGAGATTGTAAAATGTTTTTGTGAATATTTTTACCGTCAAATAAATAGATTTTCTTTCTTTCTTCTTTCTAAAATAAGAATATAAAAATATATTCATTAAATTAACAAATAAAATAAAAATATGTAGGTATGTCATGCATTAAAGATACTTAAGTTATTATTGTGTAGTTATTATTTATAATACTAAGTAAGTTTTATAAGGAAAAAATCCGGATTCAGAGCAGATATTTTTCAAGAGGCAGGCATCTTTATCGACTTTCCTTACACCTCTAGATAACTTTTTTTAGACATTATAATATACAGGGTGTAAAAACACCACTCCCGGAAACTTTAACTATCGGTTCCATTCATATAAAACTGAACAACTTTTCCAAACAAACCTACACTGAAGATCTCCAAAAAATTGTGGTCTTTCTATAGATACAATTTACTGATAATGATTAGCCGATCAATTTGTTCTTAAAAAGTCCCAATTATATTACCAGTTCGGTATATGTTCAGTTTCAGGAAAAGTTGTTCAGTTTCATTAGTAGAACAAGTTGTTAACACCTGTTAAGGTTTCCAGGAGTAGTAGCTTTTTACACCTTGTATAAGCAAAGCCCGCTGCAACGCACTTTTTTGATGGCTTTAAAGTTGAAGAACATCAAATTAACTATTTAATTAATTATCTCTACCTGTAAAAACTTCTAATAAACACAGAGGTTCACGACTCGGAAGCAAACACTCGTGCTTATCACATCAGCATCATTCTATCGAATCAGCGACCGTTGATTTCGCAGTCAGGGTCACTAACCGCTGCGCCTATCGCCCAACACAAAGACATTGTTTTTGTAGTTTCCTTTGAACCATTGTATTTTTTTAAGCAGCATAAGCCCATAAAGGTAGAGTAAGAAAAAAATACAGATAGTAATAGTATTTTTAATTATTACAAATAAGTTACTTTCCTAACTAAACTTTATTAATTTATGTAATTTAAAATTTTAGTTTACTTCTTTTTTTTCTCCTAAGGTTTGTTCTTATCCATTAATTAAGTACTTATTCTGTAAGCATCTATGTGGTCTGTTTTATGTTTGTCAAATTTTATTTCTTCCTTTCTTTTTAACTAACTAAACATCATTTTGGGCTTAACTTTTTCTACGAATAATTCTACGAGCCTCTGTCATCTCATTACTGGTATGAATCTTCTTTACATAGAATAGAATTATTCAATCGAAAACTGGTGGGAGAGAATTTTGTACAATCAGAGAAAAGTGTCTCTGGTACAATGTTAAAAAGCAATGTTAATAAATTTGTATTAATGCAACATATGTATGTATGTAGTCCTACATTTAAAAGATTTTTACTTGGGAATAATGTTTTTTTTTAACGACTCTACGCCTCGCATTTCAAAATCTATCAAGCCGATAAGGCCACCTATCACATAAAAAAAAAGGCTGCATACTTCTTATCGTGAAGCAGAAATAAACATCCAAGTAGAGACATGATATAGGCTACATTACTTAATCAAACCAACATCAAAAGACATGATCCTCTTTTTGAGACAGTCGGAAAAAAAAATATTACAATTTGATGTAAAGGTTTAAAAGGTATGCGATTCTGAACAAATATGTAGCCCAGAGCCAGACAACCTAGAAATACTCGTAACTTTGTAATGGTTCGAAAAACACCAAGTTATATTTTCTCGTGGGAAATTGAGGTTCAGTGGAGAGCAGGAGACCAGATGCCTGCCCACATGTGTAATGTAAGCAAGAAGAAAACCTGATTCACCTTATTTGAATTCCTCGTGTTAGTTATCCTAAGTACCTCACATAAATAAAAAGTTACGCGTTCTTCTTGTAAGATTGAACAGTAATTTTACATAGTGGCTTTTTTATATTTTATAGGCGGTAAAACTTTATTCGGGCTATAAGACTTCTATAACTTGCAGTAAAGTGGTTAAAATTGTAAAAATTTGTAGGTACTTTAGTATTCGACTTTTACGGTCGGGGTGGTAATTTTATTGACTTTTTGGCTAACATTATGATTAGGTTTTATGTTTCCCAAAAGGAAAAGGATACAGTGAGTACTGAAATTAAAATAGGGACATAAAATGAAATTATAATACTACGTAAATATGATTTTAAAATTAAAAACATCAAAATGTTTTTATGTAGACCTTGTGAGTTAGGACGGTTAAATGTGCCACACGATAAGAAGAAGATTTGAGTAGATTCCATACACACATTCTTTTAAAGCTTGAAGAAAAAATAAATAAATAAAGTATAAGAAACAACTACAATACATTGAGATAAACGAAGACTCGATTTTTACTTATTGCATGTAAGCGGTAAAACAGTCGATCTGACTCTACAAAGGCTGCCTCCTTATTTATGGAAGTAAAGTAGTCGGTAACAGATCGGATGCCTTAAACATTTGTAAGAGAGCAAAGCGGTTGATCGGATTCCACAAAAGCTGCCTTTGCTATAAAAACAAAGACAAATCTGAGTAATAAATGGAAATCGAACTATCATTCCTACACAATAAGTGTCAGTGGCGCAGCGGGTAGTGACTCTGTCCTCCTAATCAAAGGTCGTGGTTTCGAATCCTGGCCAGTGCACCAATGAGTTGAGAGAATGAGAGAATGAGTCGAAACTTAAGTGCATATTCATACCGACTGTTTTAACGGTGAAGGAAAACATCGTGAGAAAACCTGCACATCTGATATCTAGATGTGTATGATGGTCGCGTTGCACACGTCCGTAGGTGTAAATCTATAATGCACTACACGTGACCGCGGGTGATGCTAAGTGCAACACTAGGCAACCGCCGTCATAGAACGGTCAAATGTTTCACACGATAAGAAGAAGATTCCTACACATGAGATGAGATTGAGTTACGTCGTGTCTCCTATTCAAAGACTCTGCTATTCCATATTTTATAATTCCGTGGATATGGATGTCAATTAATCTCGCGTATCGTATGGTTCAAATTGTTTATATCATTAAACTAGCCACATCTTGCGGACCGGATTGAGCTATTATGTCGCCAATCTTAAATGTTACCGTGGTGCCAGTATTTAGCATCAAATTGTACATTATTGCTTTTTAATAGGTTAGCGTCACGCTTCCCCTGCGGTCTAGTGTACCAGGATCTAACAAATTACTCCCATCAAACAATCTTCTTTTCATTATTGTTATTCTAATACTTAATAAAATACGCTAACTGATATGTTGTACCTGAGGAAGTATTTTTTAATTTTTATAAATTGATTAAAAGTTAGTACTTACAAATACAATTGAATTTCTATCTGCATTTTTGTATTATCATTGATTCATGAATAAACTCCGAGATGCTATCGAACTCGGATAGGCAGCGTTCGGAAAATTACGAAATACCTACAAGTATATTCTCGCCTCAAAAAATGTAACGTGTGATAGGTACTAATAATGATAGTACTGTGACGTGGTCTTTTAAATATTGGCTTCATACACATGCTCAAAGGTGCACGTTAACGGGCTTTGAAGAAATTATGCTTGGGGTTTCTTATATACTTACGTCATCGAATCTGAAACGAGGAAATCCTAAGAAGAACTGACCATATTATAAACAAGCGGAAGTGGCAGGGTGATTCTAGCTTACAAATCTATTCGTAGGTATTGAACCGACTACGACTGAGGCGAGGTAGTCAAGACTGATTTTTGTTTAATCTTATATTGAATAAAATAATAGATTTTAACGGTTAAGTAATTTTATTGAGGTAGTGTTGTATTGTTTTCCTGGTTGGTTGTGGATAGGATAGGTATGATATTGTTCCCCACCGTCGTGCTGCCACCTTGTCGTTGGTGGGGGGGCTTGCGTGTCCTAATGACCTTCAAGGCTATGCCGGATAGGGTTACCCATACCGGACAGGCTTGAAGCGAGGGACCAGACGAAGCGCAGCACAGGAGGGGGCGCTTGACACTATCCCTAGGAATGTGTCTCGCGCCAACCGCGGAGGAGCTCCCTTGGACCCTTGCTGAAGGGTCCAATAAAGGGATGCTCGGGGGCGTCGATTTCATCGATGCCCCAGGCGGGTGCCGCCAGAGATTTTCATCTCTGCGCGGCGTCGGTTGGCGGCGGAGCCTAACATCTTATCCGCCGCAGGGGGTCGGGTCTCCTGGCCCCCATCGGTTCCAGACAGTAGACCGGGGGGTCTGCTGTCCACTTTGAGGAAGCAGTTGGAGGGTGCACTCTGCGTCCGGTGCGCCCTACAAACGCGGGTGGGCAGATTATCTGCCCTTCACGCAGCCGGGCCGCCTTCGGGTGGCAGTCGCCGGTGGGGGACTGGATGTAATGGTTCTGCCAGTTTCCCAGACCCCTGCCATACGGCGAAGCGGGAACGCCGTTGGGTTTTAGCCGGTAGGAGTCCGGCATAACCCGGTTGCTGCCCCCGCAGTGACTGGGTATCCATGACGGATTTCCCAACGATAAAAAAAAAGGTAGGTATGATATTATGATATTGTTATTCGTAACCTAACTAAAAAAAGGAACTTACAAGTAAATGATGTTTGTTACTAAACTTTAACAAGTAAACAAGGCCTCCCCTAGCTTCTTCCACACATTCTGGGCTCTTACTGTATAGCCTCCGAGGACCCCGTAGCAAAGGTACTCTGTGGAGGAAAGGAACCCATCAAACTCGTCCCACAACCTCATCCTTGGTCTGCAGTCTGCTCTCTGGCGTCTGCGACCTATACGGCCGGCTAATTTGTGGCAATCATAGAAGCCTTCCTTCCTTTGCTACAACGTGGTCGGATAAGTCTGGCGATGGCGAAGGGCTAGCCCCCACAGAACACTATTTCTCAGCCTCAGACTACCGATTCTGGTTCTACCTCATTTCTACCTAGAACCGGTGTTGCCAGAATGTTACTTTCACAGAACACTATTGCTGTTACTTTTGTAACACAAAGTCAGTTTATACATATGTCAGTTTGTCATACGTCAGATTGATTCTTAAGTACACGAAGATGAAGTCGCGGGCAGAAGCTAGTATTGTATGTTACTTTTTACAATAGGGTACTGGCAACACTGCCTAGAACAGAAAAGAATCGGTAGGTCTGGCTGGGGCCACACTAAAGAGACCAAGACCAGTGTAACCTATTATGATTACTTATTATTAGTTACAATGGTTACTGTGCAAAGACTTGGAAGCTGTATCGAACAAATATTTTGTCAAATCAAAACCCTTGGAGAGTTCTGTTCTGAATCCTCCAAATCAAAATCTCACGCAAACAAAAATGGCAATACATAACTATTATGTCATGTGACGTGACAAGACCAATAAGAAAAGTTAGTTTTCATTTAAGAGTTCAACCTAAAAGTAAATTTTCTATTGGTTAGTTCTCGTGACCCCTTTATTTTACACCAATCAAATCATTTCAATTCATTTCCATCCAATCGATGGGCAAAGAAAACATTTATACCTACATTTTGTGCTGTGTATGCTCGTAATAAAATTATGCGTGAATTTTCTTTATTAATTTAATTATTATAAGTTAACGAAGTGATATAATTATACTCAAAGCTAGGTAAAGTGTAAAGGTAATTATTTTTTGTATATGTATGTAAAAGTGTGGTCGTAACGAACACAAATTCCTATGAAAACCTTGCTATTTTTACCATCTCAATTCTCATTATAGAATTCGTTAATTATAATACTTCATTATCATTATGCTAACACACATTCAAAGATCATTTAATTCTAAAACAATAGGCATAAGAAATTTGATTACCAATGTAAAAGTATCTACGAAAAAGGTTATAATAAATCAACCCTACATTACCCTCCTATATAATCGAGTTATTTCGCTTCTTGCTTTGTACCTGCTCGAAATTTACATTAATAAGCAATGCAAAAATAAGTCAATACCATGCTTAATCATATACCACTGTCTAATGTTTGTTAGGAAATGTTACAAGTCAAATAACCTTGCTGTTTCTTTTCACATATTTAGTCTTTAAGATAAGATTATGCTAGGTATTTGTATTATGCTTTCGTTTCGATTTACTATTGTTTAAAGAACTCTATGAAAAAAATATTAATAATTTTTAAATTATGTAACAAGTTTATATAAGTATTTTAGGAAAGACACTAAAGGGTTTAATTTCAGCCAAAATTACATACCCAAAAATGTAACTCTTTCTGAGACAGTAAATAAAAATGCGTTAGGTATTTGATGAAATATAAAATAACCTCATTCTGACCAATGTTTTCTTTCAGATTAGTTATGCGGTTAGCAGTATTTTCCATAGCCGTGCTGCTGTGCAGCATTGGCTTGGCTCGGGCATTTGAAGACGCCACATTAGAGGATGATGATTTTGCTGAATTTGAGCAGTTTGAGGTTGAAGATGATGATACTGCCGATAGGGATGGTAAGTTTAGCAATTTCACTTTTTAGGTATATCATATCTGTTGTTCTCTCGCTCTCTCTCTTAGCTTGTGGTGTCTCTTATAAGAATTTAGCCAATGTCATGTCAGTCATGAAAGTGACACTTTTGCTGATATATGGATCTGGGCTTGTTCCACTTTTGAGCCTTTTGGTAGGTGATGATAATATATTGCTAATGTGAGTACTGAAAGCTTGCATTGGGTAGTAAAGTAAACTTTCAATACTCATTGTAGAAACTAATTTGCCTTTTTTTTATGTACTTATAAAAAATGTTTTGTTGGACAAGAGTAAGGATAATGCAGTCAAAGTGTTACTCATATAAATTACACTAGTTATTAGAGAAAAGATTAAAAATACTGCTTTCTTTCAGACTTCACTCCAGTTAACAAAGAAACCCCTGAACAAAAACAAAAGTTTGAATCAAATGGGGAGGCCGACGCTGATGTGGAGGTGGAGGTAATTTATATATTTTTTAGCATAACCTCCAAGGAATCCATAAGGAGTCCACAACTGTGCGTTTCACTAGAAACTTTCTGCCTCGCACAACCAAACTGTGGAATGAATTGTCGCCTGCGATATTTACGGACTGATACGACATTCAAACCTTCAAGAAAAGAGCGTACTCCCATATCCAAGGCCGGCAACGCACTTGTGACTCCTCTGGTGTTGCGGGTGTCTATTGGCGACGGTAATAGCTTCCCTCAGGTGATCCGTCTGCTCGTTTGCCACCTCTGCCATAAAAAAAAAGGAATAAAGTAGAATTAGTGATGGTCTAACTGATTTTGCTGACAAGTCGCTGTATTGATGTGGGTATCCATTAGAGATACTAGGATAATTTCCAAAGAAACACTGTCTATTAAAAAAAAAAACCCAGTTTAAATTCTTCTTTCGCGCTTCGCCAGGAAATTCGGTCCTGGGTCGTCAGATTGTTCAGTTGAGCTCTTTGCATGTCACGGTTCACAGTGGATAACCATGTAGTTGGGGGCGTCCTCTTCCACGTTTCTTCTCGGGCAGATCCAGTGCAATGTTAACGACGTGCTCAGGTCCTCGCCTCATAATGTGTCCGTACCAGCTCATGCGCCTTTCAATGAGTTTCTCCGTGATGGGTGCGACATTGAAACTTCCTCTGATGTGTTTATTACGCACTTTATCAAGTCTAGTTACTCCGCTGGTCCATCTAAGCATCTTCATCTCATTGACGTGTAGTTTTTGCTCATGTGCCTTCTTTGTAGCCCAACATTCGGCGCCATACATCATCGCTGGTCTAACTGCTGTTTTGTAGACTTTGCCTTTAGTTTTTATCGGCATTCGTGCATCACAAAGGACTCCTGTGAGTGCTCGCCATCTCTGCCAGGCTGTCTGGATTCTGTGAGTAACATCGGCATCAATTGCGCCATCCGCAGTCAGTTTACATCCCAGATACTTGAATTCCGATACTTTTGGTAGTGGCTTGCCCAGTTTAAATTACAGAAATAAATAATATATTTTTATGCAACTGTCAACAAGCTTCGTCGATAATTTTGTATTTTTTTTCAGTAATTTCTAAAGTAAGTATATTGAAACAAAATAGTTAAATAGCCTTCTGTTTTTGCAGGATGAAGATAATGAATTTGAGCATTTCCATGATCCCGAGGAATTTGAGGGTATCCCGGACAGTGCTCCACGCTCCTCTGAACAACCAAAGATTACTATCTCAAAGGTAAACATTATAATAATATAGACTTTAAATTTAAGGGAACGGTTAAAAAAAATTGCATAAAAATGCTTTAAGTAGTAAAATCGGGCCAAGTGTGAGTTGTATTGTTAAAAAAAATTTGGTATATAGATAGTTGGAGTTTGCACTACAGTCGTGTATGACCATTTATTATGGTTTGATTTGAACAAAAAATATAAAGAGATGCCATTTATCAAAAACTGATTGGGTGTGAAATATAATTAAATATTTAACTGGCCACCTATTACAGTTAGAAAGATACAGCCCTATGAAAGACAGAACGCACAGACGAACAGAGAAGAGATCTCATTTCAGTCACACCACTAGTGTGAATGGCCAATGGCCATAGTATGTAAATTTGCAACGTAAATAATAAAAATTTGTGACAACTAACTTTAGTATAAAACCATTTTAAATAAGGAAAAAATGCTGTGAATCTAAGTATTATATGAATGAATGAATGAATGAAAACACTTTATTGCACAACAAGACAGGAAAATACAATATAAGCATAAACATGAAAAGATAAAAGTTATACAGGTAGGCGGTCTTATCGCTAAAGAGCGATCTCTTCCAGACAACCTTTATTACGAAGTTCCTATTATATCATAAATAAACAGAGAAACCTGTTAAAAATATTTAATTTATTTTTATATAATAGAAATAGATATATTTTTCTTGATTCAACTTTATGAAAACGCTACAAGTTACGTTCTATGGATATGTCACTCATATCATTCTGTTTGGAATAAAGTATAATTGGGTTTCAGATTATATTTACGTACATTGAATAAAAAAATATGGCTTCTAACTTTCAGAATCGAACAGTCACTCTCCAGACAAATCACTCTCAGGATAAAAGTATACAATTATTTTGGATTGTTAAAGAAGGCATTGCTTCAAAATCATTTCAAAGTTGTCCCGTAAAGGCTACCGCGATTTTTGCTATGATACCATTAAGTTTTGCATAATTGTAGATATTTCGAATTACAAATTTCCTATTACCGATTGTCTTCTTTTTTTTTTTAACTATTCAGGCTTTCTAAACGCATGTCAAAATTTATAGAAAATACTGGTAACATAAAAGACAATCGTGATTCCGTATTGGAGTAAAATGTTATTTCATGTAGTTTCAGCGTAATTGTGAGTATTCTTTGGTTTTAGTAAACATTTTAAGTATAGGTGGTTAAAGTTCTTCAGTTCCATAAGTAGCGAATAAAAACACGCAACGTGCAATAACGTTGTCTTCACCAGGTTCCTATAATGGTGCGGCCGCGGTGGGACGCCTACTGGCTGGAAGGCATCCTCTGCTGCCTGCTAGCTGCGTATGCGCTTGCCTACGCCGTGGGCAAGTCCAAGAACACGTCTATAGCGATCAACTTCCTCAAGAATCACAAGGCGTTGCTCGATGAAAACTTTACTCTAGTCGGTGAGTTTAAATGAAGAATGAAGTCTAATTATAGAGAGGGTAATAGAATAAGACGAGTGTCAGTATCTTGTGTGGTAGTATTTTTGTAATTTAAAAAAATAATAAATGCAGGGTGTAAATATCCACTTTTTTTAAAATATGTATGACGTATGTGTCGAAGTGGGTATCATTGTATACTTTTCGCAGGTATTTTTTTAATCTACCTATTACGAAGTTCCTACCACTTTGAACTCGTACACCTAACGTTTCGGGAAGTGTTTGCGGAGAGAGAAGAAATATCGGGCCCATAAAGGAACTCCCTTTTTTCAAATATACTTAGATAGATAGATAGAAAGCTTTATTTGTACAACTGCAGACACACACACACACACACACAAAATACAATAACAAAATAAAAATTAAAAAAACAACAGAGAAGAAATAAGAATAAGATGATGCATGCATAACTAAACTAAACAACTAACAAAGAAGCGTGTGCTGCAGCGGTGCAGATAGGCCATAGCTCAGCAGGGAATTTGCTCAGGAACAACCTAAGCAAATTGCTGATTTTCTGCTACAACCTTTAAGGAGGAAGCGTGGAAAGAGTCGCATCAAACCACTTAGTATGTATAAGTTTACGATACGTATAAATAAATAAATGTGTTGCAACATGGTTTGTTTAAATATATAGTGAATAACTGTGTAATTGTGACCAGTGTTGCCGCTACCTACGCAAACCTCGCTGGAATTCCCAGCATCTGCTTTTCAAGCAATATTGTTTTTAATTTAGTTTTAAAAGTAAATTTACATTTTAGTTGCCTGATTGGGGGTGGTATATTGTTCCAGCCTTCCACTACTTCTTACATGCTATTAGATAATTTAATAGCATGTAAGTTTAATAGCATTTAAACTTAAAAATCCAATATGTTTCCCTCCCTAGGCGAGACAGGGTCAGACGTGGTGTGCATAGGCGAGGAGCGCGGCTGGCGGCGCGAGGCCGAGCACTGCTTCACCATGTGGTGCAGCGGCCGCGTCTGCTGCGAGGGCATGCTGCTCACTCTCAAGCTCATCAAGGTGCGTGCGAGAGGGTCAGATAGTCCAATCAGCCTACCATTTACGCTCACTCAGCACATCAAAACGAATTAAAATTTCATGTGGCAGTTATTGGACTTACCTTTGATGCACTATCGAGTGCTTACCGCCTGAATACTTTAATTCTTTTATCGTGCGGCACAATTTAACCGTTCTCTCCCACAAGGTATAAACGGCGGTTGCCTGGTGTTGTACTAAGCATCAGCTGCGGTCACATGTAAGGCATTTCGATTTCCACCTACGGACGTGTACACGCGACCATCATACTAGAAATCAGATGTACAGTTTTCCTTACAATGTTTTTCCTTTTAAAGTAGTTGGTATGAAAATGCACGTAAGTTTCGATAAACACATTGGCACATTGGCCAGCCCTAGACGTCTGTTTAGGAGGTCGGAGTCACTACCCGCGGAGTCACCGCCGCTTTTTTAACTTCAATTCAATTCACCAGCGTCAAGACCTAGTGCACGTACTCCTCGGCACAGTGCGTCCAACGCCAGATACGCTCCAGATCAAGGTGGAACTGAGCAAAGATGACGGGGATCCGTTTGTTCTCTGCATCGCGCAGAAGAAGGTCGCCACGCGCCTAGTCAAAGAGTGGCAGGACTTGGTGAGTCTATCAAATAAAAACAAATCAAAATATGTTTATTCGAAGTACGTAGAATTGTACACCTTTCGAAGGCCATTTTTTGTCTATCTAATACGAAGCTACTACCACTTGGATTGGAACTCGTATATTATGCCCTTCCTGTTTTAGTGTAGATCCACTAAGGGCCAATATTCCATAAAGTTCTTGTGAACTTGTTTATTTATATCCACTGTTGGTAATCCCTTGGCATCATCTCGCCTGGTGGTAAGTGACGATGATGCTGAAGATGGAAGCGGGCTTACCAAGATTCCCCAACGCAATGGAACTGGCTATGTTTATTTCTGCATTGAGGCGTGTCTAGTCTAATTAAAATTGAAAGAGATTTGCAAATTTCTGTTTCCGCTGTCTAAGAAGACCTCTTAGATGCCGCCATGCCTTCAAAATAATTTTAAATTGTTTGCAGGTATATCTCTTAAATAGTTTCTGTCTATAAAATTTTTGTTTGTATTGCTGTCAGCTATCGAGTCATGTAGGTTTGTGACTGGACGCTATTTTGTAAAAAAAAAAAAATGGCGCCCAGTAGGTAGGTCAAAATATTCAAAGCCCTTTCGTCTGTTATTTACTCCTCTGTTTATGAAACATTACCTGTTCTCCCCAGAGCGTGTTCTGCCCCGAGAAGCGCGCCGGCGAGAAATACGGTCTGCCGTCCTCACTATGGGTGATGTCGGAGGTGGGCGAGGCAGCGGCGGCCGTGTTAGATACTCGCGCCGCGCAGATACTGCACCAGCACCACGCCAGCCTGCAATACCTGCATGTGTCGGATGTGCACTCGCTGCCTGTAGAGTGAGTGTCGCTGCCACTGTGTTGATACCTTATAGGTTATTATGTGCACTCGCAGCCACTCGAGTGAGTCGCTGTCACTGTGTTGATACCTTGTAGCTTATGTGTGCTCGCTGCCACTCGAATGAGTTGCTGTCACTGTGTCACCTTGTAGCTTACGATAGATAAGTACGGACTACCTAGCTCCCTGTGGGTGATGTCGGAGGCGCGCTTGGTAGCCGCCGCCGTGCTAGATACTCGCGCCGCGCAGATACTGCACCAGCACCACGCCAGCCTGCAATACCTGCATGTGTCGGATGTGCACTCGCTGCCTGTATAGTGAGTGTCGCTGCCACTGTGTTGATACCTTATAGGTTATTATGTGCACTCGCTGCCACTCGAGTGAGTCGCTGTCACTGTGGTGATACCTTGTAGCTTATGTGTGCTCGCTGCCACTCGAATGAGTCGCTGTCACTGTGTCACCTTGTAGCTTACGAGCCCAGTGCATCAGATAGATAAGTACGGACTACCTAGCTCCCTGTGGGTGATGTCGGAGGCGGGCTTGGTAGCCGCCGCCGTGCTAGATACTCGCGCCGCGCAGATACTGCACCAGCACCACGCCAGCCTGCAATACCTGCATGTGTCGGATGTGCACTCGCTGCCTGTAGAGTGAGTGTCGCTGCCACTGTGTTGATACCTTGTAGGTTATTATGTGCACTCGCTGCCACTCGAGTGAGTCGCTGTCACTGTGTTGATACCTTGTAGCTTATGTGTGCTCGCTGCCACTCGAATGAGTCGCTGTCACTATGTCACCTTGTAGCTTACGAGCCCAGTGCATCAGATAGATAAGTACGGACTACCTAGCTCCCTGTGGGTGATGTCGGAGGCGGGCGAGGTAGCCGCCGCCGTGCTAGACACACGCGCCTCGCAGATACTGCACCAGCACCACGCCAGCCTGAAATACCTACATATATCGGATGTGCACTCGCTGCCTGTAGAGTGAGTGTCGCTGCCACTGTGTTGATACCTTGTAGGTTATGTGTGCACTCGCTGCCTATAGAGTGAGTCTACTGTCACTGTGTTGATACGTTGTAGGTTATGTGCACTCGCTGCCTATAGAGTGAGTCTACTGTCACTGTGTTGATACGTTGTAGGTTATGTGCACTCGCTGCCTATAGAGTGAGTCTACTGTCACTGTGTTGATACGTTGTAGGTTATGTGCACTCGCTGCCTATAGAGTGACTCTACTGTCACTGTGTTGATACCTTGTAGTTTATGTGCACTCGCTGCCTATAGAGTGACTCTACTGTCACTGTGTTGATGCCTTGTAGTTTATGTGCACTCGCTGCCTATAGAGTGATTTAGCTGTCCCTGAGTTGATGCCGTGTAGGTTAGGTTAGGTGCACTCGCTGTCGCTCGAGTAAGTCGCTGTCACTGTGTTGATTATTATATTTATAAGTTAATTTTATGGTATTGTGTGTTAGTTAAGTTAATATTGTCTTTCTATCTTTTTTTGTACGATTACTCTGCTCCTGCTACTAATTTATAGGTATCTTTTATATTTTTTAAGGTTGGCTGGAAGAGATCCCTTTAAGGGATAAGCCCGCCTTTGTGCACCCATATTATTCTTTTAATTTTTGTTATGTGATTTTATTGTACAATAAAGAGTTAACAAACCAAAAAACTTGTAGGTTATTAAATGGACATCTCGGATGTGCATTCTGTGCACACTGTCTCTTTCGTTTCGTCGTCTCTGTCTCCCCGTTCCCCTGTAGGTATGATCTGCTCATTACGCTTATCTCTCTCGCTCCTACGTGTGAGAAAGGAAAATAACTCGGGACGATTTGTATCTCATTTCCGGGTGTGACAGCAGTTATCTCTTTCTTTCTCGGGAGGTCGTAGTAGGTTAATAACTCGCGACGACTTCTACCTTCTGTCCGGAGTATGTCTCTCTTATCTAATAATTAATAACCATTATGCATGCATTATCGTATTTTGTTTTGTTATTGTTTAGTTTCTAATTATTTTATTGTATTTTTGTGTCTACAGTTGTAAAAATAAAGCTTTCTATCTTATCCGCAGCGACCCCGCACCGACGAAGCCGCCGGAGACCGAGCGGGTGCTGCAAATGGGCATCACCCTGAGCGGCGAGGGAGGGGGGGAGGAGGTGCGGCCTCTCATACAGCTGGTGCTGTACCTGGTGGATAAGCTGCGACGCCTCAGGCTCTCCAAGGAGGTAATACTCTTGCCATCTTCAACCACTTTTAGCAAAAAGGCCTCCCCATCTCATCTCACTAGTATTATAAATGCGAAAGTATGGATGTTTTTTTTTTATTTAAGATTTGGGAGCGGTAGTTTGTTCCACTTTCACGCCGAAACTACTGAACGGATTTGAATGAAAGGTAGGTAGATAGATAAAGCACTCGACTAACACATAGAATACTTTTTATCCCGGAAACCTCGAAGGTTCCCAGAGGAATGGCTAAAAACTGAAATTTTTACTTTGTCAAAAGATGTCACATTGATGAAGTTTGGTTTATTCAGTGACAAGAAATGTATTTTTAGGTAAATGTCGTTATTTTTCTATCGCAGGCCCTAGCGAAATGCGAGAAGCGTCGCCAGAAGGTGGCGGAGGCGTGGCAGCGCGGGGCGCACGCGGCGCGCCAGGAGCAGGCGGCGCAGCGGCGCGAGGAGAAGCGCAAGCAGGAGAAGGAGCGCATACTGGCCGTGAGTACTGCTGTCTCGCTCGCACACGCCTGCGCTGTGCAGTAGCCAGCCAGGAGCAGGCGGCGCAGCGGCGCGAGGAGAAGCGCAAGCAGGAGAAGGAGCGCATACTGGCCGTGAGTACTGCTGTCTCGCTCGCACACGCCTGCGCTGTGCAGTAGCCAGCCAGGAGCAGGCGGCGCAGCGGCGCGAGGAGAAGCGCAAGCAGGAGAAGGAGCGCATACTGGCCGTGAGTACTGCTGTCTCGCTCGCACACGCCTGCGCTGTGCAGTAGCCAGCCAGGAGCAGGCGGCGCAGCGGCGCGAGGAGAAGCGCAAGCAGGAGAAGGAGCGCATACTGGCCGTGAGTACTGCTGTCTCGCTCGCACACGCCTGCGCTGTGCAGTAGCCAGCCAGGAGCAGGCGGCGCAGCGGCGCGAGGAGAAGCGCAAGCAGGAGAAGGAGCGCATACTGGCCGTGAGTACTGCTGTCTCGCTCGCGCACGAGTGCTATGTGCCGTGTTTCGCCGGTCTCGCTCGCATGCTGCCAGATGGCGTAGTAGTTTATGAAATATGGACTCTACATACATTTAAATTTATTTGTTTTATCAACAGGAGGACGATCCGGAGAAGCAGCGTCGCTGGGAGCTGAAGGAGCAAAAGCGCCAGCAGAAACGCAAGAACCCCAAGATGAAACAGTTGAAAGTGAAGGCTCTCTGAGTTTGTCGTTTAGTGTGCATTGCGAAGAAACTTTTTGAAGCACGATTTATAATCGGGCCGTCAAGCTAACACAGAGTGTTTTGTTTTCTCGATTTTGCGCGTATTGTCATATAAATCCTAAAAGTTTGCTCGGGAAAGTTGTTTATAAACTGCATCCACTATTTGCCGCTTTTACAGTGAATAATTAGTTACCAGTATATTATCTAGTTTTTTTGTCAAAATTGCTGAAAAATTACGTCATGTATTGTATTTGTATTTCAATATTTTTAACCAAATAAAGTTTTGTAGCTCAATTGACTGGGATTGTAGCAATGTATGTAAGAATGGCAGGCGCAAATGTATTAAAAAAAACCTTAATTTCAGACCTAGGTCCAATTATACAGACCATGGATTTTGTTATTTTATTCTAAGTGTTACTCAGTGAATGCTAAATAAATGAATTCGAAGTAAATATGTTTGTTATTTTATTTAATACCAGAGTCAAAATGTTAATGGTGGTGTCCAGTAATTCACAGAAGCGGTCCTGGCTCAGTACGTTAACTGACTACAGACTAGAGTTGTAAATGCTACATAGTCTACCGTTAGTCTATGGTAGTCTACAGTAGACTACCGATTTATACCGTAGATTTCGTAGGTTTCAAATATATAATTTTTTTTTATGTAGTATGTAATAGGAGAAAGTACAAATCAATTAAAACTAAGTAAATATTTTAAAATGACAACAAAATAAGATTTTAAAAGTTTCCGTCATCAAAAGAGGATCTTAGACTATTGTTAATTTAAACAATTAATTATAATCAATCACATAATGGTCTTTTTTGTTCATTTTATATTTAGTATTTACCTGGCGCATCAGCATCATGAGCCTATAAATTGCCCCCTCTTCTCGGACATGAAGGTTTCCTCACGACGATGTTTTCCTTCACCAAAAAGCCATCCACGGCTTTCTCTAAACTTAACTAGATGTCCCAGATCAACATTGGAAATAAGAAAGTCTCTAAAAAATCATAAAAACTGATTGATATTTATTACTGACTAAACGAAAGCGTAACCTGGAATTTTACTAATTAAAAGTTTTTACATGGCAAAAAAAGAAGCTGTCAGAGGCTGTCACTGTTGAATGTTACTATGACTGCTAATTATTGATACTTGTTTCATATTTATTATTTATTGTATTGTTGAGCGTAAGAAATGATATCCTATACTATTAAACGAGTTAAGTGTCCCGACGATTTCGAAAACGGCTTGAAACCTTTTGACGAAAATCTAGGATAAGGGGTTAAAAAACACCAGAAATCGATCTATGAGGGAATTATCTTCGAAAAAAGTCATTTAAGGGAGACATGAGTCAAATTATCCTATACTATTAAACGAGTAAAGTGTCCCGATGATTTCGAAAACGGCTTGAAACCTTTTGACGAAAATCTAGGATTAGGGGCTAAAAATCACCAGAAATCGATCTATGAGGGAATTATCTTCGAAAAAAGTCATTTAAGGGAGATATGAGCGAAATTACATAAAAGGAGAACGCATATAATGCTTATTTATCCCATCGCTTGAAAGTATTTTGGTAGACTAGCTAGCGGTTTTGGTGCGAGCCACTTACATTTTGCTGCTTTTAGGTCCGGATTCGAATCCCACCCATGAGACTTTATAGTTTTTTGTCTTTTTATTTTTTATTTTGTTGAACTTATGTAAATATTATGTAAATAAATAAAAAGACTTAAGAGTGATAAAAAAATATATATTTTAACCTCTATATTTTAGAAACAAATAGCGCCATCTTTCGCCATATAAGTGAACTACATACCTGATGATTGTGCCGCCCTGCCCCGTATTTGACAATAGGGAAACGACGGCTTTCACTAAACTCAACTAGATGGCGCTGATAACATTTGCAATAGGAAAATCTCGTAAAAAGTCGCCAAAACTGATTGATGTTACTAACTAATACATATCATAATAAATGATGAACAACTTTCTAATATTACGTATCATTGAATATTTTTTCTGTTTTTTTTTAATAAAAAAAAGGATAATTTGCATGTATTTTTTTCAATAGAATCAAATTATAAAAAAATATGATTAGTAGATATTTTTACAACAAATATTGCTTGTCCTTTCGTCTCTTAGAAGGCCACTACCGACTAAAAGAACACCCTGCAAAATGTTTCATAGAAAATATATCTTATATGTACTACTTAACAAGTTATCTTAGTTTATAAAAACTCCGATTGAACGAGCGACGCTCGGTCTCCCGGCTAGTAATGATATTATTTGTAATGGCCATTCGTAAATGATAGATTTTATGGTAATTTCAGATTTTTCAGTGCATAAATAAATAATAATAATAATAATAATTTAGTTCATTCCAAATATTACAGACTCCTTAATACATAAGCACTTAAAAGTAAAATAAATAAACTGCTGATTATCAAAATCAGTTTATAAAGTGCACATATGAAAGAAGGTGAAATAAGAGCCAATTTTATCGCCCAGAAAAAAAAGTTAAAATAAAAAAATTATGAACGTTTATATTTTTAAATTGCATCTGCTGTCTCCAAGTAAACAAAACGTTGTAACTTTTAAATTAAGTAGGTTAGAAGGTAAAAACAAAAAAGTGAATGGGGAAGAAAACTGACAAAGCTCGCCGATAGAGGCGCTGATATCGCTTGACTCATACTAACTGTCAAAACGTATAGAAAAAAAATGTTTACGTGAACTAAACATAAGATTATTAAAAAAATGCCCCGTTGTGTGGCGATTGGTTGCAATAATAATGGAAATCAGTAATTTTCTAAAGATTCTCGGATGAAGAAGACGTGAGAAAAGTTACGTTTTCAATTATGTACTTTTCAACTTCGCCTTTAATTGAGGAACAGTCCAAGTCGCATAAATTTTCTATTTAACAATTTTACTGAAAAAAAACCTAATTTTTACTTTACGCATACGCAGAACTAATTGAAAGTTGTTATGAGTCAAGCGTCCGTAGCGCCATCTGCAAATAGCTTTGCGTTTTCTTCCCCATTGGTAGTAGACGGCCGTGCCACTGAAAAAAATATTCAAAAAATAAACACCATCAATTAAATATAAGCATTTTTTTACAGATAATTTTTCAATTTTTTGTTTTTAATTCCAAAAAAAAAAACAAATAACACCTATTGACCCAATTTTTTTATTATTTTAAGATATTTGACATTAGTTTAGCTTTCAAATAATAAAAACCCCAAGTTTCTAATCTACACACAACGTTTGCTATGAGCGATTAAACAGTAGTATTCCAGATACGCTATTTTTTGTTGCTCTAAATGTTAGTTTTAGGTTTTCTTAGTCTTAGTTTTGTGTATTTTTTAATTCTGTGGCACGACCATCTACTGCCAGTCCTCACTTTTTTGTTTTAACATTCTAGCTTGCTTAATTTAAAAGTTACAACGTTTTGTTTACTTGAAGACAGCAGATGTTATTTAAAAAAAATAAACGTACACAATTTTTTTTCTTTTTTATTTTTTAAATATTTTTCTAGGCGATAAAATGGGCTCTTATTTCACCCCCTTTCATATGTGCACTTTATAAAGACTCACCCTGTATTATAATAAAGATTTATCACACAAGTATTAAATATGTTTTTCCTGCTATAGGTTGGTGATACCACATGAAGATTTTTTGAATTTGCCGCGCTTTCTCAGGTCACGCTTTCGTTTGCCAGACTCTAGTATCATAATAATGATGAAAAGCTTTCGAAGATTACTTTTCATCGATTTTTGTTCAAAGATTTTCAGTATTGTGTTAGTATTTCTTAAAATAATAATGAAATATATAATAACAAATAATGAATGGCAGCCGCCTTAAATATTGCTGCTTATATAGCCTACCGGTAGTCTACCTCACGTTTTGGTAGACTACGGTAGATTTACAACTCTTCCTCTACTTACTACAGACACGGTCAGTGGCGTAGCGTGGGGGGGGCCGGAGGGGCCATGGCCCCGGGCGGCACATGGATAGGGGCGGCGGACGGCACATGGATAGGGGCGGCAAGCGTCGCATTTTTTTGTACCTAGTGTTATTAGGCGTCGATGAACTGCACTTAGATCACGCTCCTCAAGATATTAATAGAGAAGATTACAAACTTGAGCATGTACCTACGTCTTCGTACTTTTGTAGCTGCAACAGATCCAGACTTTAAAAAAGAGCTACATAATTATGTCTGGTTCACGGGGCTTACTAATAAAATATATTACATTACATATACATAAAATATATTACATAACTTGAAGAGGGTTTACCAAATATTATCATAATGTTAAGAAAATTTTTAACAGCTGCCATTAGCAATGCCGGTTTTGAAAGAAGCTTCTCTATACTGAAGTTAATTAAAAATTGCCTAAGGTCGAGGCACGTCCAGTTTCGGCTTAAGCGATCGAAATAATATGATAAAAAAATATTCAAAGTTACACAGGGTGTCCCAGAATGGGTGGATCAAATTGCTATGGTAGATACCTTGTCTAACGTCCCACCGGATAGTCTAAAGTTAATTTAAAAAAACGACTTGGTTTTTCCGAAAATAGGGAAAGAGTCCGACATTTTTTAAATTTTCGCCTCTAAGTGTCACGTTTAGGGTGAATTTGTACTTTTTTTTCAATAGTATTAACAATATGTGATTGCTTTACCTAACTGTAAACATTTAACCTAGCTAAAACGTCATGAAAACAAATGTTATCGTATGAAGAATGAAACCCGTACATACAGCAAGTCAGCAACAGCGCAAAATTACTATTTTGCACAGAGCTGGAATTTGGGTCGTGCCACCCGTGCACAGACACAGGGCATCGAGCTTATGGGGGCGCCAAGCACCCTGGTAGGTGGGGTACCTACCCTAACTGAAATGGCGCTGAGCGCTCCAAGTAAAAGGGATTTTGTAGGTTTAACATAAATATTCTTAGATATCAAAAAAAATTTCGCGCTCGCTTCGCTCGCGCTTATCTTTCATAAATTGTGTATATTTGTGAGCGAGCGGTCACGAAAGTATATAATGCGCTCGCTTCACATCAGGAGGTTCTAGGTTCGATGTCCGGCGGGATTTAGTTAGTATTACGGATTTCCAATTCAGCTATATTAGCAAGCGAACATGACATACACATCGATTATATAAAAGATTTAGCTTTAAAAAACACGAAAAGTATTTTTTTATTGATTACAGAATTTGGCTGGTTTATTCGTTTTTTTATTTACTAATGATGTAAATAGTAAGGGGCGGCAAATTTTCGATGGGCCCCGGGCGGCGAAAACCCACGCTACGCCACTGGACACGGTTATAACCTGGATGGGTTGGAATCTTAGTAGTGGCATTTATCTCGACCATTTTCCGTGATTCGTAAGGCATGTTAAGCCGTTGGTGCCGGCTGCTATCACTAGATGGCAGTCGTTAAGCCATGTCGAAAGCCTTTTAGGTTTAGGCGGCTTGAAAACTTCTGATACTGGAGTTGGCCACAACCTCCACCGGATTTGGCCCCCGTGTGTGGAGTATAGCCTACCTAACCTAGGCCCTAAGACGATCTTTGGTATCACATTCTAATGGTGTGGACCGGACGGACTCTAGTATATAGGACAGGAGGGTTTGTATCTGTCTTATCTCCTTATCACTTTAATTCCTCCCTCCAAAGTCCAACCTCCCTTCTCGCTTCGATTATGTTTGCACTGCACCAGAGCAGGTAGTTTTTTGTCTGCTCTGTACTCTGCAGCTACATGCGAGTGTGCGACATTAGAATATGTAATGATATGTTTATTTAGTTACAGGTTACAGATACGAAATTTTTGAACGCAACCATATATTTTTTTGCATATAGCAACACAGCCGATACAAACGTCACTTTATGTCAGTGCTACTTGATTCTTTTGTGATGTTTATTTTCGCAAATTGTATGCATTTTCCTCAGATTTCTTCACATAATCGTTAGATTCATGATGAAATGCAATGAATTCGAGAAGAGCGTACGTAAAACGATCACCCACTGACTATATTTCGATGCTATTGTAGCCGCGACCTGTTCGCCCGATACCCAATCCGTTGTTGTTTACAGAGTCGTCGCCACAACAGTCACATGAATTTGGAAAACTTGGACCAGGCGCTGCACGACCTCGGCATGCTGAGTGCGATCACGGAGGCGCGGCGAGACTTCCTGAGGGAGTCCAGGTCAAACTACGGCGTGATGCGTCTGGACACACGTTACGTGTCCAACGTCACTGTCGGCTACTGCATGCGGCGGACCACCGCCAAGAACCGGCTGTGCCCCTACCTACTGCCCGCGCGGCATCGCACCAAGAGCGAAAACTCCGACGCCACTGCAAACGACACCACCGAAACAACTGAATATAAGAACTTCTTTGAACCTTCGACCAGTAGCTGCAATATGCTCGAGCTGAAAAGCCCCACCAAGCGTTGCCAGTCGCTCGAAAACCTAAACCTAGTGACCGATCCACCTCCAAATGCAGAAATTTCGCCAGAAATGGACTGTGTGTCGACGCGGATTCAAAAGCTGCAAGTTGACGAATGACACGACTATTATTATTGATGTCATGGGCTGGCAGTGATGCTGTATATTAACAAGTTTGAATGTGATTAATGGACATTTAATAATGTATTTTTTAGTGTATTTGTATTGATGATAGTGTGGATGTGTAGAAGATGTTCTTAGCTCTATGATATTTTTTAAATTTGCATGTTATTTATTGCATTTGTATTTGAATTGAACCAAATAACCACCTCACTCCACTATGTGAATTGCTCAAAAATGTTTTATTGGGTATAAATCGTGGACTAGATTTAAAATAATATGTCTGCATTTAAGTCAGCATATTTAATTGTTGCAATTTTTTATGGTTACCTAAACTAAGTACCAACTAAGTGTTTATTAAGATTAAGAACAAATATATTTTTGTTTTTATCTAAGTCACACATGCTACATTTGTACTGTTATTTTAACACATTGATAACCACTTTTTGATAGTTGTAGATGAGTGTGTAACTTCTTACACTTTTGGTGTGGTCAGGTAATTCATGTTATAAACGTGTAAGTGAATGTCTTAGAAGTATTTTATATTTTTAAGTGCAAAGTCACAGGTTGTTATACATCTTAATTATAAGCGAAGTTTCTTAGAATAAGATCTCTAGATCTCATCGTTTTGTGCATTCATTTCTATTAATAATCATTGAGTGTCAAAGAGTGTGTGATGTATAAACTTGCATTACTGTGGTCAGGGCATGGGAATATTTTTGTATGATGATAGTCATGTTTCATGTTAGAACAACCTGGGTACTCCACACAAATCATCCGTTTACCTACTATGACCTCTCTAACATGTAGAGCGAGTGAGTGAACTGAGTGATGAATGTAAGGATCCCACACACACACACACACGCGAGTGTCCAAACTGTGTGTGACATTAATTTAATATATTGTGGTGCTATCAAGAACTTCACTATGAAACAAGGCCCTGCACTTGGTATAGCTTGAGACAGAGGATGCCCTAACTAAAGTTAAAACTACTGAAGCTTCTGTGACTTAGATTAATTTGTACATAGATACTTACGTTTGTTAACATATTTTGTTATTTTTATTATAACAAATATTTGAAATAAATATTGCTTTAGAAAAATTATATTCATACTTTCATATTAGTTATTAGAAAGTCTATAAAAACAAACCCATTTTATTTTTACTCATCGTACTAAACTTAGTTTTATGACTTTGCTGAATTCGTAAAAATGTACTTTGGATTCTAAATAAGCTCATTACTTTTATGAAATGTTGAAAATTGTAAGTCAAAAATGATTTAAGTAAAGTTGTAGAACCAAAGTAGTTTAATATTAAATAGGGTCCTTCTAAAATACCTGAAAAACATTTAACAGTGGGTTCTGCTCATGAAACTGAACAACTTTCCCCAAGGAACCTATACTCAATTCACAAAAAAAAGTTTGGACTTCCCATACAAAATTGCCGGATCAGTTGATTGATTAGTAGATAGGTTTCTTGGGGAAAGTTGTTCAGTTTCATGAGTAGAAGCCGTGATTAATTTTTTTTCAGTTATTTCACAAGGACCCTATATTGAGTAGAAGTCTCAGTTAACGGCTCCTATATATGTGTTTACTGCTCAAAAATAAGGGCCACTTAAGCGCAATTCACACCGCGAGCGGGCGGGCGGGCTTTCGATTCGCTGGAACGTAGTTTCACATCTTTTCATACTTGGGTTCACACCGCGAGCTAAGCGGGCGAACTACGCCAGCGTCGTGAACGATGCGAGCGAAGTGTCCGACGATGCGAGCGAAGAAGGCGTGAGAGAGGGGGGTTTGCGGGGCGCAGGGGAGGGGAATTTGCGGGGGGGTGATGCGGGGAGAGGGTGTTTCGGGGCGCGGGGGATGGGGGGGGGGGCGCATGACGCGGAGGGATTCACGAAATGACCACTGTTACAATAATACATATACACGTTCGAATATTAAATAAACGCACCGCAGCTTCGGACGGAAACCGTCCGGTGGTCCGGAATCCGTGCCTTCGTCATACACCGCAGCTTCGGACGAAATTCGGACGGAAACCGTCCGGTGGTGCGGAACGCTGCCGCATTTAGTGAGGTGCCTTCAGAGAGCGGCAGGGAGTGTCCATACTGTATAATATTTACACTGTGGTCCGTACCACCGCTTAGCTTAGTTTTCGGTGTGAACACACATAGCTTCGCCCGCCCGCTGGCTCGCTAGCTAGCTCGCTCGGCTCGCCCCAGCCCGCTAGCCAGCCCGCCCGCCCGCTCGCGCTTTGTGATTGCGCTTTAGTTTCTTTAAGTTTCGTTTATTTAGCATTGGGATAGTTAATTACGTAATAACAAAATATGAATGTTACGAACTATTTGATATCTAAACTCTTTGATGTTCTGCATAAGACCAACATGCTGGCCATAGTTTTAAACAAAATTTAAATTCAATTATATACCAAAAAAGTTGCTGGCCCTTATTTTCTTTTGAGGAGTATATTTTGTTACCTCCTGTATATGTACATTAAGGGTTAAGACTCAATCTGAGCAGTCAGCAGACCGATAATATCGACCATTTTAAGATCA
Organism: Coleophora deauratella; assembly: GCA_958295455.1. Classification (NCBI taxonomy): domain Eukaryota; kingdom Metazoa; phylum Arthropoda; class Insecta; order Lepidoptera; family Coleophoridae; genus Coleophora; species Coleophora deauratella. The sequence goes on along the minus strand of OY282406.1, from coordinate 11,785,191 downwards.
AATGAATAAGCGTACTATCGCGGCGCGGCGGTAACCTCGAAGCCGAACGCCAGATTATAGATTTTTACGTTTTTATTTTTTGCTTTTAAATAGTTAAAAAATGCGTCCAATGAAATTAAAGTAACGGTTGATAAAATAATAGTCCAGTCATCGAGGAGGTTGAGGTATGCATTAACTCCTCTGTCCGTAAAACTTTGCAGTATGATTAAGTAGATTCCATAGATGAGGTGTGACAAGGTATCCCGGAGATGTATGTTTTGGAAGTAGGTATTTTATACCTAAACATGAATATTGCTAATAACTCTTACCGAATAATTTCTCAATCTATTATTCCAACGCGATATGTTAGTGCTAGTTTGTTATTATATGTATGTAAAACTGTCCAAAACTTTTTCGAACTTTTTAACTTCGATATTTATCAAAATTTGTTATTTTGCTATAATTACCAAGGTATAATTTCTCGGTAAATTTTTATTTTTTACTATGGTTTTATACCTCATAAGACTTTTCTATGTGTAAGTATTCAAAACATTTTCCTATAGGAACGTAATGTTATAGTTTCCGTAAAAATGCTCACGGCTCATAATTTCTCAGTCCAGTTTATTCCTTTAGAAGTCACAATTTACAGAAGTAAACAGTTTTTTAAAACTATCCAATGAAATTTCGGCAAAATAGTAGTTTTAGAATTTCTTTAGATAATACGTTTATTAAACATTTACGGCTCACGGGGCGGCGGCGAACGTAGACGCGATGCGCGCGGCGCGTACCGCATCCGCTCAAGGTCAGACAATGACGCGATACATACATCTACATTCATTTGAAAAACATTCGATATACTTTGCTTTGCTAGGAAGGGTGCCAATATTTTTTTACTGTAAAGGATCTTTATCTTTATCTGTAAACTCTTTAGTTTAGATTTTTCCTTGACTATTGAATATGTGTAACTAATATATATATATATATATAAGGTGCTACTTGATTAGTGCCCGATATTTTAGTCAGTGCTCCCACTCCTGATTCAGATCAACTTTCCCCAAGGAACCCATAGTCAAATCGCAAAAAAAATTTTGGGCTCTTCATACTAATTTGGCCGCTCGGCTGATCGATTTGTATGAAGAGTACAAAAATTTTTTTTCGATTTGACTATGGGTTTCTTGGGGAAAGTTGATCACAATCAGGAGTAGAAGTACTGACTAAAATATCGGGCACTAATAAAGTAGTAGTTATATATATATATATATATATATATATATATATATATAACTACTACTGTTTTTTTGCATTTTATGTACCGTTCAGTAAAAAATAAAATTTTACTATTGTTCCCCCGTCTGAGTGTACGGATATTAGGCTATGTAGGTATGCTCGTGACCTAAGACTGAATTCAGAAGACGCACAACGCGGGTGCGATTTACCCTATTAACCTATTGACTAACATACTATATAGGATAAAACATCGTTTTTACTATAGCTATGTTAATTTTCTAAACAAAACGGTATTTTAAATAGTTCTTATATCAATTAGTATTTACATTGTGATAAAAGATTACTTATAACTTAATCCGGTAGTTGACTGCTAGTCATTTTCAGTTACTTTTTTATCAAATGCCCGAGCACTTGCCCGAGCACTCGACCTAACACTTGACCGAGCACTCGACCGAACACTTGACCGAGCACTCGACCGAGCACTCGCCCGAGCACTTGACCGAGCACTTGACCGAGCACTCGACCGAACACTTGACCGAGCACTCGCCCGAGCACTTGACCGAGCACTCGCCCGAGCACTTGACCGAGCACTCGCTCTAGCACTCGCCCCATAACTTGTGCGCTTGCACTCGCCCGAGCACTTGACTGAGCACTCACCCAAGCACTTGACCGAGCACTCGACCGAACACTTGACCGAGCACTCGCCCGAGCACTCGCCTGAGCACTTGACCGAGCACTCGACCGAACACTTGACCGAGCACTCGCCCGAGCACTCGACCGAGCACTCGCCCGAGCACTTGACCTAGCACTCGACGGAGCACTCGCCCGAGCACTTGACAGAGCACTCGACCGAGCACTCGCCCGAGCACTTGACAGAGCACTCGCCCGAGCACTCACCCAAGCACTTGACCGAGCACTCGACCGAGCACTCGCCCGAGCACTTGACAGAGCACTCGCCCGAGCACTTGACCGAGCTCTCACCCAAGCACTTGACCGAGCACTCACCCAAGCACTCGCCTGAGCACTTGACCGAGCACTTGACCAAACACTCGCCCGAGCACTTGACCGAGCACTCGCACTTGAATGAGCACTCGACCGAGCACTTAACAGAGCACTCGCCCGAGCACTTGACCGAGCACTCACCCAAGCACTTGACCGAGCACTCGACCGAACACTTGACCGAGCACTCGCCTGAGCACTTGACCGAGCACTTGACCGAACACTCGCCCGAGCACTTGACCGAGCACTCACCCAAGCACTTGACGGAGCACTCGACCGAACACTTGACCGAACAGTCGCCCGAGCACTTGACCGAGCACTCACCCAAGCACTTGACCGAGCAATCGACCGAGCACTCGCCCGAGCACTTGACAGAGCACTCGCCCGAGCACTTGACCGAGCACTCGACCGAACACTTGACCGAGCACTCGCCCGAGCACTTGACCGAGCACTCACCCAAGCACTCGCCTGACCACTTGACCGAGCACTTGACCGAACACTCGCCCGAGCACTTGACCGAGCACTCGCACTTGAACGAGCACTCGACCGAGCACTTGACAGAGCACTCGCCCGAGCACTTGAACGAGCACTCGACCGAGCACTTGACAGAGCACTCACCCAAGCACTTGACCGAGCACTCACCCAAGCACTTGACCGAGCACTCACCCAAACACTTGACGGAGCACTCGACTGAGCACTCGCCCGAGCACTTGACCGAGCACTCGACCGAACACTTGACCGAGCACTCGCCCGAGCACTTGACTGAGCACTCGCCCGAGCACTTGACCAAGCACTTGACCGAGCACTCACCCAAGCTCTTGACCGAGCACACGACAGAGCACTCGCCCGAGCACTCGCCCGAGCACTTGACCGAGCACTCGACTGAGCACTTTACCGAGCACTCGACCGAACACTTGACCGAGCACTCGCCCGAGCACTTGACCGAGCACTTGACCGAGCACTTGACCGAGCACTCACCCAAGCTCTTGACCGAGCACACGACAGAGCACTCGACCGAGCACTCGCCCGAGCACTTGACCGAGCACTCGAACGAGCACTTGACCTAGCACTCGACTGAGCACTTGACCGAGCACTCGCCCGAGCACTCACCTAAGCACTTGACCGAGCACTCGACCGAACACTTGACCGAGCACTCGCCTGAGCACTTGACCGAGCACTCGCCCGAGCACTCGCCCGAGCACTCGCCCCATAACTTGTGCGCTTGCACTCGCCCGAGCACTCGCCCGAGCACTTGACTGAGCACTCGCCCGAGCACTTGTATGACCGGGCAATTGAGCACTTGTCTGAGCACTTGTGCGCTTGTACGTGCACTTGCCGGTGCCAAATTGATTATCGATACATCGAAGTGTTGCGCGTGCTATGCTTGGTGTTTCCCTACGTGATCGAATCAGAAATGAGGAGATACGTAGGAGAACTAAAGTTACCGACATAGCTCTCAGAATCGCTAGACTTAAGTGGCAGTGGGCAGGGCACATAGCTCGTAGAACAGATGGCCGTTGGGGCAGTAAAGTTCTCGAATGGCGACCGCGCACCGGAAGGCGCAGTGTGGGCAGGCCCCCGACTCGGTGGACCGACGACCTGGTAAAGGTTGCAGGAAGCCGCTGGATGCGAGCCGCACAGGACCGGTCGGTGTGGAAATCCTTGGGGGAGGCCTTTGTCCAGCAGTGGACGTCTTTCGGCTGATAGATAGATAGATAGACGTGCACTTGTACGAGCACTTTGCGAGCTTAACTTTTGAAATAGGTCTATAATTGTCAACCTGATTTGAGTGTTCGTACAAGTGCTCGTACAATTGCTCCGACAAGTGCTCGTACAAGCGCACAAGTGCTCGGACAAGCAAGTGCTCGGACAACTGCACCGACAAGTGCTCGTACAAGCGCACAAGTGCTCGGGCGAGTGCTCGTTTAAATGCTTGGTCAAGTGCTCGGTCAAGTGCTTGGGTGAGTGCTTTGTCAAGTGCTCGGCCAAGTGCTTACTCAAGTGCTCAGTCAAGTGTTCGGTCGAGTGCTTGGGTGAGTGCTTTGTCAAGTGCTCGGTCAACTGCTGGGCGAGTGCTCGGTCAAGTGCTCGGTCAAGTGCTTGGGCGAGTTCTCGGTCAAGTGATCGGTTAAGTGCTTGGGCGAGTGCTCGGTCTAGTGCTCGGGTGAGTACAAGCGCACAAGTTCTCGGGCGAGTGCTCGGGCGAGTGCTCGGACGAGTGCTCGGTCGAGTGCTCGGACGAGTTCTCGGTCAAGTGCTCGGTCAAGTGCTCAGGCGAGTGCTTGGGTGAGTGCTCGGTCAAGTGCTCAGGCGAGTGCTTGGGTGAGTGCTCGGTCAAGTGCTCGGGCGAGTGCTCAGTCAAGTGCTCAGGCGAGTGCTCGGTCAAGTGCTCGGGCGAGTGCTCGGTCAAGTGTACAAGTGCTCGTACAAGTGCTCGGACAAGTACTCGGACAAGTGCTCGTACAAGTGCTCAGACAAGTGCTCCTACAAGTGCTCCCGAATGGCTCATTTCTATCCTCAAACCACCCCCTTTATGGGGTCCTTCCATCACCCTCCCCCTCCCTGCGATGACTGTTACGCGGATATCACACTGAGGCAGAAATCGGACGGGAGCGCGAAGCGATGAATTTCGCATGCGGAAACCGTCCGGTGGAGCGGAACGCTGCCGCTCCACCGGACGGTTTCCGTCCGAAGCTGCGGTGCACGACGAAGGCTCGGATTCCGTCCCACCGGACGGTTTTCGTCCGGATTCCGTCGTAGACAAAAATCCGGACGGTACTGGGGTGCAGTGGTATACCTTGTATAATTTTTGCATAGTCCTTTGTATGGGTTTGTATGGGTATAAATAAATGAAAACCGGTTAAGTGCGAGTCAGACTCGCGCATGATGGGTTTCGTACCATCGTACAATATTTGGAATTCCACCAAAAATACGTTTCTGGTGTCACCCTACCAGCCTCTTTAATGTTTGTTTTTTTAATTTTTTTATGGCATAGCTGACAAACGAGCAGATGGATCACCTGATGGTAAGCGATTGCCGCCGCCGATAGACACCCGCAACACCAGAGGAGTTACAAGTGCGTTGCCGGCCTTTGTTGTTATAGTGGCAACAGAAATACACACTGTGAAAATTACAGCTATCTACCTATTACGGTTAAAGACGGACAGACGGACAGTTAATAGAGTCCCGTTGACTTTGTGTACGGAACTCTAAATAACGATACTAATCCTTGTTTTTTTTAGTAAATTATTAAAGTACTGAAAAACGTGGACCATTTTATTTCAGTAACTTTGCTGCCTTTTGGTGTAATAATGTACTTTGGTACTAACTTGAAAATATACTGGTTTATAAATATGAATAAAAAATATTTTTGTAATAGAGCTTTTGTTATTAATTATGCAATTATTATTAATTATTTATATTAATAATTACAATTAATAATTCATAAAATTATAAACCTGAAATAAAATATTACAATAATTAGCTATGTTGTTCTAGATCTTTATCCGCATAAAAATCCGCATTGAATATTGCGGATGTCAAAATTTATGCGGAAGCTCCATATTTACGGATGCGGATGCGGATATTAGCAACATCTCTGATTAAAAAGATTTATTTTTGTTTTTATATTATTTTATTGTATTTTTTAGCTTTCGTACTATGGCGCTGACCGCCGCTGTACGTATAATATTTTTTTCATTATTAATAGGTACCTAACAAGTTATTTGATGTTGATGTTTTTGTAATCTATATTTAACAGCCTTTTAGTGAGGTTTTTTGTCTGTGGAATACCTACATACGCGTGAATTTTGTGCAGATCAAACGAATCCAAGCATATTTTTTGAAACTATTATTATACAAAATAAAGTGCGAAAAGGTCGGAAATGGGTAGCGACCGGCAAACGGGTCGCGTGACCTTATACCTCATTCCAATCAAAAAAAAGCAAAAGGTAAACAAACGAAACATCCACCGATTTCGTCAAATTCCTCAAGAATCACACATTTTCTGCTAACACTGACACATGCTAATCGTAGGTCGTAACAATTATTGCCTTTTCTAATAGATTTCACTAAATTATGATACGAAACTGGCATGAAAATACAATATTTCCAGTCTAACCTCAGATTGTTAGGTTATGTTTCAGTGACAAGACGTTACTGTTATCTGTAGAAAATAGTGATGAGGTTGTGTCAATACTTTGAACGAACTAGTGAATGAATGAGTGAATGAGTGTTACGTGATAAGGGCAACCTTTAAAAACACTACGCGATACCATAGACAAAAAAACCATAGACAAGCAAAAAATATAGAAGTGGAGCTGGCCATAGACAAACTACGTTCCAAAAATTGACAATAATCGCATAGAGATTAGGATCGCAAGTTGAATTCTTAACGATACAGTGGAATTCGAGATGTGACAAACACAATAATAAGTATTTAACTGTTTTTGTACCAATACATCCAATCAGAATGACAAAATTCGTATGTAATTGTTTATTTTTTATTTTTATAATGTTGTGCAGATCGTGGTCTATGAAATTTTTGAATGAAATCGAGACCAAACTGAGTGGAAAAGACCGATGGTGAATGGAAAAAACGTTATTTTCACTACGTCTAACTTAATTTATGCAGTGAATGAAATCTTTACTGCACACACGATAAAGTTGAATATCGTTCAACTATGTACTTAATGACGTTGTAATCTACTCGTTCACGTCAAACTCGCACAACCATGAAAAAGTTCGTTCAAGGTTCGTTCAATCACATTGCAATCAAACAAAAACTAGATAACGAGAATCAAGATATTTAAGTAATTTACTGATTATTATCACCCAATAATTCAACAAAGATGTTGAGGCTTGAAAAACTGTTCGCCAAACTTTAAACCTCAGTATATATAGTACCCATAGTACCTCAGAATGTGCCTCAAACTTGAGAATCCGGACTCCTCAAGTCACTGAACAATCAGCTAAACTCAATACTCTAATACACTTCAAAACGCCTAACGAGTCTAAAGAAAAACAATCTGAAATTGTACCGAAGACTGAAGAACCAGACATTGACTCTTCAAGCCTCTGAACTCAATAGTCTGATAGTTAAGAAGACTACAAAACAGTCATTAATCTGAAGAACAATACTCTGAAATCGATTCAGTTATTGAAGACAGAGACGAGAGAAAAGAGTAAGCTCTTCATGACAGAAGTCTTCTTTGGGGGGGGCAGAGCCAGTTCATCCTAAGGACCGCTTTCTGGTGCAGTGAACTTCCACAATACTTACCTAGTAATAATTTGTTATTAATATATGAAATATTTTTAGTTATTTTATGCATTGATTAAAAATATTACCTTGGAAAAATAATAGCATGCCTATGATAAATGGTTTTTATGTGTTTTCCTATGAAACAAAGCCACTGTTCGATATGTGTAACAGATTTTATGCGAAATAACCAATTCTGTGCTGTTCCCTCAGTGCGCTCTAAGGGTAAGCTCTAGCAGCAATTGTTCACTCTGATAACAGGGAAGCCTAATGTAAATGTAATAGAATGCAGCAGGCCTGTGTTACGTTAATAGATCCCAGAATTGTTTTTCATTAAAATTAGTTTCTGTTGCATACATCATATCATTAGTAGAGTGTCGTTCAAACTGATCATGCATGATCACCTCGCCCCTGTTATAAATGGACCGAATAGGTTATTATTATTTTTCAGAGAATCATCAGATTGATATAAATAAAAAAACAAATTTTAACCAAAAGTGATTTATTATTTTAAGCAATTTGTAAAAATAAATGCCTCCATAGTCTAGTGGCTAGTCCGCTCGCTTCACATCAGGTCATGGATTCGATTCCCGGCGGGGTCTTTGTAGGACTGTTTGCTTGGCCCGCCTGGCTAGCTACCACCATCTTATCTAAGTCTTGCCACCAAACATCAATATTACGGGCACTGATGTGTTCCGGCATGAAGATAAGATAGCCAGTTCCCCATTGCATTGGGGAAGCAGGTAAGCCCGCTTCCATCTTCGGCATTATCATCACTTACCATCAGGTGAGATGATGCCAAGGGCTTACCAACTAAGGGTAAAAAAAAAAAAATCATAATCATTTTATTGGAAAGGAATTTTACACGTAATTTTACAATTTGAGTACATTGAAATGTCAAAATCATCAAAAAAAATAAAATTAAAAATACAATGAAATGATTAAACAAATATCACAATAAATTAACATAATGATAAAAATAAAATACAAAATACACATTACTGTAATTTTAAAAACTTGTAAATTATAAAACGTGTGCTTGATAAGCCAGTGTTTGAGTTTTGTCTTGACGCTCGCTAAGGATGGGAGTTTGAGTGAGAATATAGAAATAATATATGCTATCACATGTTAAACAGTCTTTATTATTATTTTTAATAACATTTTTAATTGTTTGAGTGTTTTATGTAGAGATTTCAAAAATATATATTTTTAATAGTTATATATTTCTTGATATTTACTTAATTTCATTTCCAATTGGCATTATCATCAGCCATGAGGAAAGGCAAAGGCCTCCCCCAAGAAGTTGGCATCTTTTATATTCAAATAACCTATAAAACTAACATAGAAAAATAATCTCTAGAAATATGTAAAAAAATTGAAAAATATGGGTATGTACTAAACTAAGTAGGTATGGAAACTTAAAATGCTCCATCCATCCGTGTCAGAAAGGCTGACCACTTCATTTCTTTATTCTTCACAGGAGCCATTAACTTTTTCTTATTATACAGACTGCTGAAATCTTTACAAAATAAGGATTAAAAATTTATGAGTTGTTTGTTCAAAAATGTTCTCTTATGATGCTAAAGATGGAAGTAGGCTTACCGCCAAGATTCCTCAACGGAATGTGGAACTGGCTATCTTCATATTGGAATACCTCAATTCCGTTAATTACATACAGATGTAAAATTCTACAGTTATTTTGTTAACTTTGATCAAATACCTACTTACATGTACTTTGAAAAAGAGTTATATTTCCCTACTACAAAAATGATATTTTCCTATTTGGAAATTTATTTCCTAATTGCTTTATTGGAATAGAAAACATACGCTAACAGAGAAGCCAATAATGCATATTACAAGGATTTACTTTTGTATCTATCAAATACAAGAGATTACAAGAAACACATTTCTGTTTGTATGGTTTGTAGTTGCTTTTTGTCAGTAAAATGCGTAAAACCAATAAAATTCTTGGAAGATAATTTGAAGGCGGCTGCTGTTATTTCGTGTAGAAGGAGCTCAGTCAGATCATACTACCATGAAACCCTGATTCTTGAACAGTATCTGGAATAACAAAATTCTATGAACTCTTAAAAAACTGCATCACTATCACAGGCTAGAAGGTAGACCGAATTCAATGACATCTGCAACTAATGCCAACGTCTCACAGAGTGAAGTGCCATTTGGAGGCAAAACAAAATGTCTACGGCCATCATTTCATCCACGCAGTTCCGAGTAGTGACCTCTCCACAGACACTGTACTGAGCTCAGCTGCAGGAAACCATCATTTGATTTGGTTTGATTTCAGTTTTATATTTTCATAATGGAGATCACATGGCAAGTCCGATTTCAGTTTCCTTAACATACTCTATAATAGGTACCATATAATGTAGACTACATTCCGAATTTATTTGTACAATTAGTTAAATGAAAAACGTAGAGAGGTTATGAAAATATTTTCATTATTTGACATTTGACTTTGAAATTTGAAGAAAGTGTTGCCATTTATTTAGGGTTGACATGTAAAAATATAGAAAACTACCATATTTTAGGCCGCGGTCTGGACGCAAGCGACAGCGACGACGACGCGACGGCGACACAGTGACACGAGCGACTTGATTATTTCCATAGATTTGTATGGAGCTGTTTTGGACGGCAGCGACGCGTGCGCCGACACGAGCAACGAGCGACATTTCAAGGACGGCCGTGCATTTAGGGACGTTCTTCTTTAATCGATAAACCAGCCCAAACTATCGATAGTTCGAGTAGAAGAAATAATTTCAGATAATAAAATAATAAAGTTTGATACTAGCTGGAGTGATAGGCTTCTCTCAGGGAGTTGATATCCCCCCGCACCCTGCGCCTCACTCCGCACCTTGCCCCCTCCTACTCACCCTCCCGCGCACCCCGCGACTCACCATCCCCCGCGTCCTGCTCTTCTCCCTCCCCCACCCGAACCCCGCGTCTCCCCCACCCCGCTCCTCTCCCCCCGCAACCCACGCGTCACCCACGCACTACAATCCTCCCCTGTACCCCGCGACTCACCACAACGCGCCTCCCACCGCACCCCACTCCTCTGCCCCCGCAACCCGCATCCCACCCCCCCGCACGCCGCTATATCCCCACCCGCACCCCGCGTCTCCCCTCACCCCGCTTCTGTCCCCCGCAACCCGCGCCTCACTCCCCGCACCCCATACTTCACCCCCACACCCCGCTGTTCCGGGACTGCTGTGGAGTGCTCTCAAATACTCTCAAATGTTCTGGACTGTTCTAGATATTTCTTAACGGTGAAATTTCAAGCCTTATATCTTCAAAAGCACGTCCTTTAGGGGGTCGTCATTAATCATGTGATGTTTTTAGCAACTTTTTAGACCCCGCCCTCCCCCCTGGTGATACGTGGTGAGGTTTTAGACTACCCTCCACCCCCTACCCACAATCACGTGTAATTTTTTTGGTTCAAAATATTATCTTTAAACACAGGTATAATGTAATTTAATTCTGGAAAATTAAGCACCGTGATAAAAATGTCCAGACAGACATAAGTTTGCGAGTTGTTTCTGACTGCCTGAAGCCGTTTCGAACCTTGGGATGAGTTAAAAACAACGTAACAACAACAGTCTAACGTTTGGAACTTACTCTAGAAATTGCACGTTCAACGAAAAAATAAATACACGTGATATCTCAGTACACCCCCCCTCCCCCCTTGTGATATTTCGTGACTTTTTCTGAACCCCCTCTCCCCTTTTGAGCCTCACGTGATTAACGGATGATCCCTAGACAAAAACGGAAACCTTTTTCATGGATGGGGGATACAGGGCTACCGCACCGAACTCGCCTTTTTGTTTTGTTTGTAGTATAAATCTACGTCTTCTTTAGCCAGTAGTAATATTAAGAAAACAGAAATATTTGCCCTGGGTGGGGATCGAACCCACGGCTCTCGGATCAGTAGTCAGGAGCGCAAACCTCTGAGTCAGTGTTAAGTGTTATTATATTAGTAAAAAAAATTTGAAAATATCAACATATCGACATCGCGCACACTCAGAGTCTCGTCACTACACCGCCGCAAATCGAGCGATCTTGTCACTTGCGTCATGAACAGCCATCGCTGTCGCTGTCACTGGCGCTTGCGCCCAGGCCACGGACTTAGTGTTGCCAATTTCTAGTTTGGTATGCTTTTGCAACCTGAATGAGAAAGGCGGCGCAAAACTCTCAATAGATGGCGACTCTATAGGTTGGAGTCAACTCGTTGCGTGCATTAAATATCTTATTAAAAATGCAAATGATTAATTAACTAATATCAAATAAAACTGAACAGCCAAACACTGTTTAGTAAATGTATGTCTAGTAAAAACAATAGATGAAGAATACGATGTCACACACAAGTGTGTCACAAACTCTAGGGGCGCCACTTAGTTTAAAGTTTGGCAGCCGCCTTTCCCATTCCTGAGTTATTAAAAACAGCCAAGTGCGAGTCGGACTCGCGCACCGAGGGTTCCGTATAAATTCATAATCACACATGTCTTGAACTCTATATTTTTTATATTTGAGTTCATTGAATGAAAGGGAATTTGCGGTTTACGATTTATGACGTATTAAAAAAAACAACTTACTAGATCTCGTTCAAACCAATTTTCGGTGGAAGATTGCATGGTAATGTACATCATATATTTTTTCTAGTTTTATAATTCTCTTATTTTAGAAGTTACGGGGGGGGGGGGGGGGTGGACACACATTTTAACACTGGAAGTGTCTCTCGCGCAAATTAGAAAAAAAATATAATAGAAACCTCAATATCATTTTTGAAGACCTATCCGTAGATACCCCACACGTATAGGTTTGATGAAAAAAAAATTTTTGAGTTTCAGTTCTAAGTATGGGGAACCCCCAAAATTTATGTCTTTTTTTTCTATTTTTGTGTGAAAATCTTATTGCAGTTCACAGAATACATCTACTTACCAAGTTTCAACAGTATACTTCTTATAGTTTCGGAAAAAAGTGGCTGAGTCATACGGACGGACAGACAGCCAGACAGACAGACGGACAGATATGACGAATCCATAAGGGTTCCGTTTTTTGCCATTTGGCTACGGAACCCTAAAAAGTAAAGTGTATGTCAAAGTCTGTTGTCTACTCAAGCGAAAAAACGTAGAATGTAACTTTCGTGACATTATTTTTAAACTGTCAACATCATGTAGGTATCCTCTGCCGATTAAGGTAAGTTTCAAACTGCGACTCCACTTTTGCAATAATTCAAGATCGCTGTCAAATTATCATACACTTTGACTACGATCTTTTGGCGTGTGGATGAAATTGACAATAGGGTGCTTTTGTCGCAAATCTGACATTTATTTCATACAAATAGTGTCATTTTTCAAGATGGCGGCGGCGTTGTTCCGGCTTTTCACCACACGCCAAGAGATCTTAGTCAGACTGTAGGTCAGAAATCCCAGAAGGCCCTTTATTACAATTTTTTTGGTTCAAAATATTATCTTTAAACACAGGTATAATGTAATTTAATTCTGGAAAATTAAGCACCGTGATAAAAATGTTGCGAGTTGTTTCTGACTGCCTGCCTGAAGCCGTTTCGAACCTTGGGATGAGTTAAAAACAACGTAACAACAACAGTCTTCACTAAATTGCACGTTCAACGAAAAAATAAATACACGTGATATCTCAGTACACCCCCCTCCCCCCTTGTGATATTTCGTGACTTTTTCTGAACCCCCTCTCCCCTTTTGAGCCTCACGTGATTAATGGATGATCCCTAGACAAAAACGGAAACCTTTTTCATGGATGGGGGATACAGGGCTACCGCACCGAACTCGCCTTTTTGTTTTGTTTGTAGTATAAATCTACGTCTTCTTTAGCCAGTAGTAATATTAAGAAAACAGAAATATTTACCCTGGGTGGGGATCGAACCCACGGCTCTCGGATCAGTAGTCAGGAGCGCAAACCTCTGAGTCAGTGTTAAGTATTATTATATTAGTAAAAAAAATGTGAAAATATCAACATATCGACATCGCGCACACTCAGAGTCTCGTCACTACACCGCCGCAAATCGAGCGATCTTGTCACTTGCGTCATGAACAGCCATCGCTGTCGCTGTCACTGGCGCTTGCGCCCAGGCCACGGACTTAGTGTTGCCAATTTCTAGTTTGGTATGCTTTTGCAACCTGAATGAGAAAGGCGGCGCAAAACTCTCAATAGATGGCGCCTCTATAGGTTGGAGTCAACTCGTTGCGTGCATTAAATATCTTATTAAAAATGCAAATGATTAATTAACTAATATCAAATAAAACTGAACAGCCAAACACTGTTTAGTAAATGTATGTCTAGTAAAAACAATAGATGAAGAATACGATGTCACACACAAGTGTGTCACAAACTCTAGGGGCGCCACTTAGTTTAAAGTTTGGCAGCCGCCTTTCCCATTCCTGAGTTATTAAAAACAGCCAAGTGCGAGTCGGACTCGCGCACCGAGGATTCCGTATAAATTCATAATCACACATGTCTTGAACTCTATATTTTTTATATTTGAGTTCATTGAATGAAAGGTAATTTGCGGTTTACGATTTATGACGTATTAAAAAAAACAACTTACTAGATCTCGTTCAAACCAATTTTCGGTGGAAGATTGCATGGTAATGTACATCATATATTTTTTCTAGTTTTATAATTCTCTTATTTTAGAAGTTACGGGGGGGGGGGGGGTGGATACACATTTTAACACTTTGGAAGTGTCTCTCGCGCAAATTAGAAAAAAAATATAATAGAAACCTCAATATCATTTTTGAAGACCTATCCATAGATACCCCACACGTATAGGTTTGATGAAAAAAAAATTTTTGAGTTTCAGTTCTAAGTATGGGGAACCCCCAAAATTTATGTCTTTTTTTTCTATTTTAGTGTGAAAATCTTATTGCAGTTCACAGAATACATCTACTTACCAAGTTTCAACAGTATACTTCTTATAGTTTCGGAAAAAAGTGGCTGTGTCATACGGACGGACAGACAGCCAGACAGACAGACGGACAGATATGACGAATCCATAAGGGTTCCGTTTTTTGCCATTTGGCTACGGAACCCTAAAAAGTAAAGTGTATGTCAAAGTCTGTTGTCTACTCAAGCGAAAAAACGTAGAATGTAACTTTCGTGACATTATTTTTAAACTGTCAACATCATGTAGGTATCCTCTGCCGATTAAGGTAAGTTTCAAACTCCACGACTCCACTTTTGCAATAATTCAAGATGGCGGTCAAATTATCATACACTTTGACTACGATCTTTTGGCGTGTGGATGAAATTGACAATAGGGTGCTTTTGTCGCAAATCTGACATTTATTTCATACAAATAGTGTCATTTTTCAAGATGGCGGCGGCGTTGTTCCGGCTTTTCACCACACGCCAAGAGATCTTAGTCAGACTGTAGGTCAGAAATCCCAGAAGGCCCTTTATTACCAAACAAGAAATAGGGAGTTTTCAGATGACGAATATCACACCCTTTATAAGATTCTCAGTAGATGGCGTTTCTAAGCTTTGGCAATTTATTTTTAAAAGCAGCTTAGAATTTACGGTAGCAAAATAGATTTAATATTGTTGAAAATATATAAAAAGACACATGAACATAATAATATATTCTTATTAATTTAATTAACAAAATCGATAAATGTCCAACTTGTGTTATATGTAATTTCTTTTTCCAAACCAAAAGTAAATTGAATTTAATACATTTTAATGATTAAAATGCAATTTATAATTCAGTATCATGTTAGAATTATTTTAAGAAATACAAAAACAACACTGACAGCTATGTGCATCAAAAATTATGAAAAGTATTTTATGGATCAAAAGACAAAAAAATATTCAATGTAAAGTAATCTTCGAAAGCTATTCATCATTATTATGATATTTGTCAGTAATATCAATCAGTTTTGACGTTTTTTTTTTGAGATTTTCTTATTTCCAGTGTTAATCAGCGCCATCTAGTTGAGTTTAGAGAAAGCCGTGGAAAATTCCCTATGGGCAACACTAATCCATGGTAGTTTTCTATATTCTTACATGTTAACCCTTAATAAATGACAACACTTCCGTAAAACTTCAATTACTTCAAAGTCAAATAATGAAAATATTTTCATAACCTGCGAAATACGCATTTTACTAAACATACTTAAAAAATCACAAAGGTAGTTAAACTTCACAGTATTTAATGGTTTAATCATAATGTTCGCAATGTTGTTTTTTTAATTTTCAGATAGTACACTAAGTTGTGTCTCTACAATGTCTCTCACAAAGTTGTATATGTCAATATGTTTGGTTCTCTTTGTATTATCACTACAGTTGAACATTTTAGTAGCACTCTGGTCGTCCACTAACATTTCCACACTGTCCCCTTTCCTAACTCACTTGCTAAATCTTACACTAATAACACCACTCTAACACATATTGCTGCAGACAGAAGTTCCATAATTATCATCGCTGTAGGGGAGTGGGGTGCAAGTCTGTTGCTGAAAATATATATTCAGCTTCAGCTGACGATAGCGACACAGTCGGCTGCTTATTGGATTGTGGTATACGATCACTGGGGTAAAAAACCATTCCACTTACACTTTTTCTATGGCCTGGTCTCCGCCCCAATCTACATTGGAAATGGACACAGTCGGCTAGGGCCAACAACGGTTTTTCGTGCCAAACATGCCAGGATTTGAGATATTCATCTCAAGTTTTCTCATAGCATAGCTTGGCGGAAATGAAAATAGAAGTAAGTAACTAACTCGTGAAACGGTTGTGGCTCAGTAAGGCTTGCATGATTGCGTCGATCATGCAGTTTAACTGACTACAGACAGGTTCATATCGTGGATGGGTTTGACTGTTAGTGACTGTATCTCTACTGTATCCGCGTTTTGCAAGGCACGTTAAGCCTTTGTTGCCAGCTCCTATTAATAGATGGCAGTTGTTAAGCCAAGTAGGAAGCCTTATAGGCAGCTTGAAAACTTCTGACACTGGGGTTGAGCACTAGTCCCACAACCTCCACCAATCCGGACTTAACCTAACTGGCCCCAGCCAACATTTCGCAATTATTTGAACTCATGATCCTCAGTCCCTCGGGTTGACTTGAATGAAGAAGCGTGGCGGACAGTGGGTTATAAAAACGCGCAGTTCTGTATATCAAAGGTACATAAATTCCTAGTATCATTTTACCTAGTTAATCTATATTGCTCATTCTACTTCACAATAGTAATATTTATCTACTAATAAAATATTATTTCCCTATTGTTAGCTGTTTTATAGGAAGACAATGTTTTTAAATAGAATATATAGAATAGAATATAGTTTATTCCAGACACAGATTTAAAATTTAAATCTCTTATTTATGTATATTTCATGACCTCTATTAGCAGCAGTTCGGAACACATTTCAGTTTTTTCTTAAAAAAACTTACCTAAGTTGGCCGATCAGGTATAACAAGTTTTTTTTTTCTTTTTTGCAAAATGATGTCAGTTAAATTGGAAAAGCTGTTTAGTTTCATGAGTGCTTTAAATAGTTTCAGCTGATTTTGTTAGTTATGTACCTATTTTAAGGTTTAACAAGGATTTAGTTTGCATCCATCAGATTTATGGGATATCAAGAAACACATTCCTATTTTTGTACTTTATTGTCAGTATAATGGGTAAGTGCAATAAAGTTCCTGGAAAACAGCACATAGCGGTTGCTGAAACGGCATGTGAAAGGAGCTTGGTCAGATCTTACCACCTCTACGAAACATTGAGCGGTTACTGGAACAAAACAATTTTGTTAACAAACATGAACACTATCATAGGCTAGAGCCCAGACCGAATTCAATAGCATCTGTGTCTGATACTACGATTCATTAAGTGCAGTACCTTTTGGAGGCAACGCCAAATGTACTGTCACCACTTCCCATCTTATCCACACAGCAGTCGAGTAAACCAACGTCAACACAGATACTGTATCCCCCTTGAGACGTAGATGTTTAAGGAAATTCAGGCTTTGCAGTGTTTGGAGGCAAGCCAATATATTTGGAGCTAGCTAAGGTACAGGTATCATCGCTTTTTCATACTGGAGATCACATGCGAGTTTGATTTCAGTTTTCTATTTTTGTGATGAAGACCAGCGAGTGTGATTTCAGTTTTCTAGCCCTAACTTCTTCGCAAAACAAACTTATTCATTTTATTTTAATATTAACTTTGTAAGCATTTTTATGCTGTTTTGTAGTTTGTTGTTCAATCTGTCCTTGTCGCATTTAGACGTTTTATAATAGGCCCTCCTTCTCTCACTGATGTACTTATTCGTCTGTTACAAAGTTACACATGTCCCGCGAGTGGCGAGACGAGACAGTGAGCGTGAAGCTGGCAACCTCACCATAGGTGAACTAACAAATGGTCTGGTCTTTTCCAATAAATCAGGACGTTTTTCATTGAAGAGTTATAGGTGATTGTGACCTTAGATCTGTGTTTTCCAACCTGCGGGTCCCAAGACATTTTTTACTTGAAAGGGGGTCGGGTAATGAAAAAGGTTGAAAAACACTGCTCTAAATAATAAAACTCTTTGGTTAGGTAGGTCATACTCCACAGCGGTGTGAACACACTCGGTATAAATCAGAATGTCGAAATTCTATGGTGAGGCTACCGGCTTCACGCTCACTGTCACCTCGCCACTCGCGCGAATGTGTGAACGTACCATTAGAACGCTAAGGGTAGAAACATATTGTTAACACGCCACCCACGTGACGACACCCCACGTGACAACACGCGGATTTTAAATCCTGCCTGACTAAATAAGAAGCTCTAAAGTTCCGGATTGTTTTGTATCAGAAGGTACTATTGAGGCACTAATTTTTGATATTAATTTGGTCTCGAAATCCGCTGTAGTTTTGCTGGAACCATGATGAGGCTGCCAAAAGAACGCGGTCATTAAGCAGCCTCACAAACCTACCGTTTTATCTTGGGGGTTACAGAAGTATTCACTCTGAAATTTTGCATTGGGAGGCACTATTTCAGCACTAATTTTTGACATAAACACATAACGATTGGTGCAGTAGTCCCTTGGTTCCAGAGTTGAGGCTGCCAGCGGAACGTTCCGCTAGCAGCCTCAGTGAAAAACTCGATATTCTCTGAAACTACGATAGCACTATTTTTTTCCTTTGGGCACTATGCACGCCACGTCACGTGTCGTCGGGTGTTACAGTATTTTTCTAGCCATAGAAATTGTTTGGATTAGATATGCGTGTTGTCGCGTGTTAACAATGTGATTATACCCTTAATTTACAAAAAACATAAAAACATCACATAAACATAATATTAAACACACCAACATCATTCTGTCGATGCAATAACAAAACGCAAATGTATGTAGACTTTAAACTTGAGATACTGACTAAATAAGAAGCTATAGAGTTCTGGATTGTTTTGTATAGGCAGAGTTTTTGGACATTAGTTTGGTCTCTAAATTCGCTGTAGCTTGGCTGAAACCATGATGAGGCTGCTAAATGAACGTATTCATATAGCAGCCTCACCAATCTACCATTATATCTTGGGTTTTATATTCATTTTAAAATTTTGCATTTCAGCACTATTTCAGCACTATTTTTAGTGCAGTAATTCCTTGGCTCCAGAGATGAGACTGCTGGTGGAACGATCCGCTAGCAGCCTCAGTGAAAAACTCGATTTTCTCTGAAACTACTATAAATAAATAAAATAAAATAAAATAATATCTTTTTATTTCGGACCCACAACTGATCCATATTTTTGTTATTAACATTAAAAAACTTACATCTAATTGTTATAGAGACTATAGCACTATTTTTTTCCTTCAAGCAGTCTTTGGCAGTATTTAGGCGGCATTCGGTATTTATTGGCATAATCAGAATTTTCTTAATTCGATTATGAGGCTACCAACTGAACGCTCACGTGTCGTCGTTAGTTGTATGGATTTGATATGCGTGTTGTCGCATCGGGTGTCGTTTCACATCAGATGGCTTGTTAATAATATGATTCCGCCCTTAGTCTTCATTCTTATTTGGCAACATTGAGCATAATCGACGAATGAGGATTCAGAATTTAGTTTGTTATTGCTATAAGAAATATTTATACATCCATCACGATATCATTTCAAGATTTTCTGACAGAGTTCATTTACAACGCAACGTGCGGCTTTACCATCCAAAAATATAAACGCATCACTATGCCAGGAATCCAGGATTAACGAAAAAGAACGGTTTCAAATCACTTGTAAGAATGGTTTGTAGTTTGTCCCTTTCACACCTGAAAGATTCATATTATGCTATCCTGCTCTCAGGTGAGCAGTAAAGGAATGTATGGTTTTGCTGGATGAGTGAATGGAAGTGTAGTGAAAATAAGAAAAGCGGAAGTGTAAACGAATGGTTCTTTATGGTTTGTCTATGGTTCTTTTCTGCACCGGAAACGTGAGTGAATGATTTGGCTGGATGAGTGAATGGAAATGTAGTGGAAATAACAGGTCCGCGTGATAAGTGTCTGACGGTTGTGTGTGGCGATTAAAAAGTATGTGCAAAACATCTACTTAAATAAAAAACATTTTGATTTTGATTTTGTATTTTAAATGTATTTAATTTAAATATCCGTAACTTTTTAAATCCAAGATACATACTATATACATACATACATGCTATATTGTACTAGCAACACTGAATTTAAAAATTTCGCATGGTAGGACCTTTACATAACGTAAAAAAAATAAGAACGTAGAAAAAAATCTGCATGCAATACATTTGTATTTCACTCATGCTCCGTGTGAGATGTCGACAACGATATCGATATTTTTAGATATTAATCAACATTTAGTTCCAGTTCCTACCACTATGTTCACATTGTTTGCCGTTAGAAACTGCAAATAATATCCGTTAGTACGTTCGTCATTAGTCATTAGACAATGAACTGGTAACACTGAATTTCGTTCGTTCGTACCGTTACGCTATTTTCTTGCTTCGACTCTGTCAGGCACTGGCAACACTGAATTTCGTTCGACATACCGGTCTGCTCATTCGTTGCTTCGATTCCTTGTCATGCGTACGTGTGTTCTTTTGTGTTTGGATATTAACGACTTGGCTTTTGATATAAGTACACTGTTAACTTTGCGATTTGGATTGTGATTTTTCTTGGAACTGACGATTAACCGCTGCGCATTAAGGACTTTGATATTGCTCACGATTGGATTTGTGTTGACTACGTGCGACTCCTCATTGGATAAGTTTTTAAAATCCTTATTTGATTCTAACAGAATCAACTGACTACATGACTGAAGTTATTTTTATTAATTTACAGTGGTTCGAAATGAGTGATTCATCTAGTGATCTCGATCCCGGGTCTTAATAAGCTTTTCCTAGTTAGCATCACGAAAATCGTCAAAAATGACACCCATAACAATATTTTTTTATAAGTGCATATCCGCCATTTTGTAACCGAAAATTGTGAAATTTGTTTTATATCTATTTGATCTCATTGGTGGTTCCGAACTCTGAAAACATAGTATCAAATACATAACTAAATTTTTAAACTCCTCGTTCGTTCATCCATTCATTCACTCATTCATATGTAAACTTGCACATCTCTAATGTAGTGTCATGGCCGATCACAAGTGTCAGTGTCAAACGATTGTTTACATTTTGCTTTTTTTTGATTGGAATGAACTATACGTACATGTGTGACGCTTTATACATATGAGTTTAATGTATCGAAATTTTATTGGATAACCTGAAATACTGTTTATATTTATTATTATGTATCGTATGTATAAATAAAAATGGACTGAGAAATTTTACATACTTAATTATTGCATAAAAACTATTATGCTATGATCTTAAAGGAAAATCTTTTGGATACATATACAAAAAGATGTCCAATAAGGTATACTGAAAAATAAAAATTAACCGAGAAATTATTCATCGGAAGTAAAATCGAAAAATCAAGTTTTGCTTAACTTAAGCGTCACAAACGTCGAAAAAGTTTTGGATACTATTACATACGCGTGCCATTAAGTTACTACTAACGAATAGTACAGAAATATTCGATCGAGCAATTATCCACCGAATTTTAAATGCAATTTTCATGTTTAGGTATAAAACACCTACTTCCAGCCACAAAATCTGTTGGCTTCTTTGTCATCTTCCATCTATACACAATCCTTCACAATCGTACAAAGTTTCATTGTCAGAGAAATTAATGTTGGGGTCTCCATACAAAGAAACTCCTCGATGACTGGGGCTATAAAGGCTGTTTCAGCTATGGTTTTAGTCTGAAGTTCCGAGAGTGTTTGCATTTACTATTGACAGCTTCACGCGAGACTTTATGTACTTACGCCATGCAGAAAACTATAGAAACTTCTTACGAAGTTCAAACGAGACCAATAACGTGAGACTATGTCATAATTTTGACATATGTTGTGTTGGCATGTTTTGTCATTAAATATTAACAATTTGATAATCATGGAGACGAAGAAATAACAATTGAAATTCAGAATGGCTGAAATTTTAAAGGAATGGTTAACGGAAAGACTGCAGCAGCCTATCAAATGGGAGGCTCAAGAGTTTGGACAAATGATGAAAAATGGACACATAATAGCTGGCGTCCTACTAAGCTATCACGTCATAAGCGAGGAGAAGTATTTCCTGATTAGACCCAGCAATGCATCAGATGATATAAAAAGCAACTGGAAATATTTGTCAGTGTGGCTGCGGGAGTTAGGTGTTTATTTGAGCGACAGTGAGATCGTTTGTGTTCAGGAAGGCAAAGGCTCCACATTACTGCGCTTGTTTTACCAACTGTTCTTACACCTGGATAAAAGGGATCGCACTAATTTCATAAAGCGGGAGCGTCAGATGGTTTCTAACCTTGTTGAAAAATTCGAGAACAGATTTCAGGTCGATAAAGTTAATGAGTCTGAGGAGAGTTTTGTGGACGACCTTTCAAGACCGTTGCTAAATGAAAGGCATTATATTGAGTGGCAAAAAAAGAAAGCAGAACAAGTAAAAGAAACATACGACTATATAAGACACAAGTACAAAAGAATGCTCGGTAGAATTCAAGAAAGTAAAACTCCTATAGCCTACAAAGCTCCTGCACCAAAAAAGTTAACTAGCAGAGAGAAATCTGACATAGAAACATTTGCAAAGAGATATCCTTGCAAATTTGAAAATTATTCTTATGAAGAATTACTCAACTTAGATGAACAATCTACGAAAAAAGAACCTGTAGACCACGACTGGGCCAAAAATTATATTGAAAATTTAAATGCCAAGTTTAATAAAAAAAATGACTCGGAAGTTTTTCAAAAGGAACTGGCTAATCTCCTGAGTCAATCGTTATGGGATAATACAGTTGCAGAAGAGGAAAGCAAGATCGACACTGAACTTGCGAAAAAAGTCATGAAGTTATCGCAGTTTGAGAAACAAATGTGCACACAACTGATAGAAACCAAGCAGCAAGCACGAAATGTAGCTAAAAACAGAATGAATGCCGAAAGAGAGTTTACCGAACAACGGGAGCAGCAGTTTCATCAGTTCTTGGATAATGTCAAAGAACAAATTAACATGGAATTGGTTGAGATCGACTTTGAGAAGAATAGGCAAAATATACTTCACCAAAGATTGTATGCAGAGAAAATGAAAAGAAAACGACAACATTATTACGAAATATGTTATGAAACGATGCTAGCTATAGTTGACTATGCCACGAAATATGGGTATTTCAAACGATTACTTGAAGATGATATCCCAGATCATTTCATTCATGAGTGGAAAAATTTATACTTTAAACAACAGCCAATATTTGACATCCTAGAACCAATGGAAGACCTTCTCAAAGAATTTGCACTAGAAGAAGAGCCTGCTGAAGAAGAAGAAGAAATAAAAAGATTAGAATTAGACCGTCAAGAATCTTTGAATGATTCTGAATTCTATGAATATCACAATTATTTATATCCATGGTTATTAGATCTCCTCATACCCAACTTTGATCCGGAATCGGAAGAAAGAAAGTACGAATATCTTGGAAACCGCATTTTAGGTCATTTAGTTTATACTCTTTTTGAAATAAAATATCCGTACCCACCGCCTAGACTACCTGCTGCTTTGCCTGATTACAGATCTAAAGCTATTGTACGAGGGCTGCCCGATAAGGGAATCACAGTCGCTATGCAGACTTTATTAAATCTGAGAAAAGTACACATTGTGCGATTGGAAAATGCAATAAATTTTTGTCTTAGAAAATTCAAGAATGAAATGGTGGGATGTGTTGATATCGATCTTACATATGACAAATTTATTGCAGCAGTTCAAGAAGAAGAAGAAAAAGATTTCATAAGGACTTTAAAAGCTGAAGATGAAATGTTTAGTAAGAGTAGTGAAGCCTATTCAGGAGTATCTGGTCCAATACCACCGAATACTAAACAGACCCAAACTCCAAAAACTCTCCCGGAAGAAGAAATAAAACTATCCAACGCTGCGGAGCTTGGAAAGTACACATGGGAAGCACTTACAGTTGGAGATTCTCTAACTGATCATTTAATTTCGGCAATGATAGTAGAGTATCTTAATGATATTGATGATATTAATGGGTTTGTAATAATAAATTATCCGAATACATATAGAGAAGCTCAAATTTTAGAAGAAACATTCAGTGGACGTGAACCGCCTCCAGAGGAAAACTTAGTAGATAGAGATGATATTTATTTGGAGGAATGCTTTATAAAACACAGAAGAAAAGAGAAAGATCCATACAAAGATATAAGAATTTCTCGGGTAGTAAATGATCCCCATAAGAAAAGAGTTAAAAAACCATTCGAAAGTTACTTTAACACATACATTAAATTAAAAGAAAGTGAAGATATTTTACAAGAATATGTTATTTGGGATTTAAACGAAGAAAATTCTGAGCTCCTTGATAGATTTTATGCAGCCTTAGGCATTAACTACAGTATGTACTATGAAGTAATAGAAAAAGACTTACTGGCTCTGATGTGCAAATACATTATTGGAGATCTGACGATTCCGCTAAAGTCATTTTCGAAATTATTTGGTGAGGGCGTATTAAGTCTTCTTGATTTTCCCTCATCTGATGAAAGGAAAGCTAGATCAAAAGTTATTAAACCGGAGGCTTCGATAACTGGAAAATCTAAAGATAAGCTACGAAAGGCATCGAGAAGTAAAACTAATATGAGCAATACTGATCTTGAAATTGTAAAACCGCCTGACTCTAATGAAGAGGTCAAAGATGAGGCCGTTACTATTCTTGAATGTATTGATGAAGAGTTTGAACATATAAGTAAAAGTTCGATTACTACAGAGGACGTAAAGATATTAGCCGGCGAAGAAGACTGGGATTACGGAGAACTACCTATTTCTGAGCCAATAGGTATATCTTTAGCTACTTGTTGGGAACAAATCGAGAAAGCCTATATCCATGACCTTCAAGAACTATTTTTCTCAAAACGATTGCAAATGAATTGTTTGATCCCGTATACAAGATTCATAAAAGACAAAATGGAGCAAATCATAACATTACCGTCAAACAAACAAGATTTGGTATGTCAGTTCCAAAGTGAATATAATAACTTCGAAGACGATTGGCGTGATGTCAATATGACAAAAAATGAGTGGCACTGTCGCATTAAAGAATTACAAAACAAGCTGTACAACATTTGTGATGAAAGGAAGCTGTTCGCAGAGCAACAGAGAATGGCTTTGATTTGTGATAATTGGGCTATGGAAGAACTTACTACTATGGCAAACACCTACATATCATGTATGCAAGCTGAAACGAATAGGTACATAATTAGTTTTCTTTAAACATTAATTATTATAATATGATACGTGTATTCTGGAGCCGCCGCCGTGTGGTCAGATAAACCCGAAACAATCATGCGCTTGATGGGCAACTCATTGGCTATCAACTTGTGTAAAGTTGTAATTTAGGTAGTATCTGTCGGACAGTATCTATTAACAATAAATTAACTATGCACTACTTATTAAATTTAAAAGAAATTGGACACCAGTCGGCGATTATTATAATCAGCCCCCGTTCATATATGGAATAAAAATAGTATTTTCTTCTTTCAGGTCGTTTCTAACATTTCAAGCGCTTCATGATTTCTATTATTCAATGATAAAACATTTACCTCCAAATGACAGACTTTCTTCAAAAGAGTTAATGAAGATACCCAGAGAATCTGAAGATGGAAGGAAAAGCACTGAAGATAAAGTATTCAGACAGCTCAAGCATGCGTATTTGGATTTGCTGCAAAAAAACATTCAAATAGACTATAGTAACAATCCATTTAACATGGTCATAGACAATAATGTGAAGTTAGGTCAAAAGCTTATAAAGGATATAAATGATCATTACAGGTCAGTAATAAGTAGAGATTATGCAGAAATAGCTAAAATAGCACCACCTGTTAAGAAAAAGGAAGAAGTATCAACAGAGGAGATAGAGAATGCTGAGGAGATTTTTAAACAAAATGCTCTTAAATGCATTGAAGAGTGGATTATGGGTATAAACGGGGAAATGTACCGTCTCAACATGCGTATGTTGGCTTTACAGCATAAATGCTACCATGATATGAAACTTTTTAACGATCAAATTTACAAAGCTTTCATGGATATACAAAACGACATAAATGCTTATTACATGAATGAAATAAAATCTGTTGATCGTTTGTGTAAATATTTACAAATGGCAGTGGAAAATGGTAGAAAAGTACCAGAAACTCTCGTACTTATAAACGACACTTTTATTATTGATCCTAATCTATTACAATTTCCTCCTCCGGATTCCCCGCAGGATCTAGGACCCAAGGAGATTGTGAACCCAGACTTAGAATTTAAAGTAGGACAACTTGCCAGATTGCGGTCTCAGTTTAAATTAGTTGCGCCGACAGGTCTTGCCTTGCAGCAAGCGTTCATATATCTCTTACAAGACTTTATATTCTTTGGCAAAGAGTGTTGTGAAGGTCCATTGCTCCCTGAAATATGGAAACGGATTGATCCAGAACAAATAAACAAGCTAGTTTATTTACTATTTGGTGAGACTGCTTACGTCGACTGGAAAGATTTCCTAATTTATTGTTTGAATCTTCGATATCCGACTACTGATGAACTACTAGAGCAGCGACGAAGGTATCGTTGCAAGGACTTGGAGTCTACTGAGCTTATTGAAAGAAATGATTTTATGGAAACGGAAATGTGGTTCGAGTCGGACTTTGACTCGGAAAATCCACATTCTCAACTAAAACTAAATTTGATCAAAAATTTTCTTTTCGAACTTTTTGAAACTTCTGAAAATAAGACCAATTACTCAGCCTTGTTACTAGCATTTTGTAAGAATAATAATGCAATAGAAGGGTTTGCTATGGCGTTGGCAATGGCAGTAGGGAAGAAAGTGTGTTTCTCATTGGCCGAGTGTGAGGAAGTCATTTGCAATTTGATCAAGGTCAAGAAATATAGAGACGAATGCTTGGCCTGTGCACATAAATGCACTGACGAATTTTTGGATGCTCTGATAAACAATGTTATCAATCTCGCCTGTTGGACTACTATATCAGAATTACCTGCATCAGAGCAAGTCGAAGAAAAAGTCAAAGGGAAAAAGAAAGACAAAAAGGGTAGACAACCTTCAATGAAGGATATATCACAGAGCGCACGCGTGCAGTCGACGCAGAAAAAAGTTAGCGAGTCGAAGTTGGCTCAATCTGCGACCAATTTTTCAGCTCCTTCAACGAAACTTACCACCTATATCTGTCCGCCTTGTTCTGAAGACGTGAAGGAAGAAACTAAACCGGAAGAAAAAGAGGAGGTAGAGGAAGAGCACAAGAGCGAGGCACAACCCGACCCTTCACTTATATATGCTGTCAGTCAAGACGTGATTTGGAAAGTTCTCCGAATCTGTATGCCCTGGCATTTCCACTTGATTCCAGAAGAGAAGCCCACTCCTTATGTGGAAGAGATCACGCAGGTGATTAAAGAACTTGAGACTAACACCGACAGTGGCGACATCTACGTGAGCCAGTTTGTGTCACACCCAAAGGTGTGCAAAATTATCCACAAAGTGAAAAGGTTCACTGCTCTTAGTTTAGTGGAAGAACTTCAGAAGGTATGTCACCAATGAAATGGTTCGAATTTTAATGATTTAATCGTGTTTTATTTAATTATTAACAAATTTTATTTTGTGGACTAAAAAATAAATTAAATACTTATATTTTGGTTAACTTGTGTTTATTATGAATCTATGTAAGACAATATAGGCGCTTCGACTAAAATGTGTGTGAAAAGTTTCCGTTTAGTGACGCTTATTCTTCTATACTTCAGCGTGTTGAGACCTTCGTGCCTGAATCGCCTTTTTGCCAAACTTAGATAGTAATACCTGCAAAGCAAAGAGCAAAAGCGAAATTTAAAGATTTTTTTTACTACAAAAACTACTGATTATTCGGCATCATCATCAGTTACCATCAGGTGAGATTATGCCAAGGGCTTACCAATTGAGGGTAAAAAAAGTAAAAAAAAATCGACATACAATATTTTGAGTTACATTCCAAATTCATAATTACATTAAATCGTTACGGTTATAATTATTTATTTATATATAGGGTGAGTCTAAATTAGTTCTTGATACGAAAGGATATGCATATGCTCATGATAACTAACAACTTTCCCTAAGGATCCCATAGTCAAATCGCAAAAAAATTTTGAAGTCTCCATACAAATCGAGCAAATGACCAACCAAATTAGTATGAAGAGTCCAAAATACTTTTTGCTATTTGACTATGGGTTCCTTAGTTAAAGTTGTTTGTTATCATGAGCACATGCATAGCCTTTCGTATCAAGAACTAATTTAAAGTCACTGTATATATTTTTTTTATTTTTTTATTTTTTTTTATTTGTGCTTTTCGTCAAAAATTCATTTATACTATAGTAGAAACTAAATAATATACCCTTCTGTAGACGGCTTCGCTGTAAATAGTAGTCTGGTAAATAGGGCTATCACGAGTCCCTTGAGGAAAGTTGGTCGGTAATGGGTGGGTTCCTAAAGCGGACCAGACACTATCAGTAATAATTGCAGTATTTTCAAGTAATGACAATGTACTGACAGTGTAGTGGTTGGAATGACGCATACTAAACGATGGAATCAATATACTGATGTAAAAATACTGTCATTATTACTGATAGTGTCTGGTCCGCTTAAAAGAAACTAGTCGCTACCACGTGTTCCTTGGGGGGAAAGTTGATAGCTATCATGGATTTCTTGTGGAAAGTTGGTCGATATCACGGGTTCAAATTGAATCGAAGCAAGATGCAGCCCTGTTATGTTTAGAATAGTTGTTTCAATAGACTTGTCTATAATTTCGTGTTTTGATATGGTGATGTAAATAATATAAACCATTAAAACTGGCTTGATCATTATCATGGAGTTTTAATGAATACGGTTTTCTATAATGTCCATGGTAGGTACCTTTTTTCGTTCACTACACCGGGTTTGTGTGGGAGTGTCGCGTAGCGTCCGAAACTTTTATTGTACCGCAATACTGGATATCGCGACGCTTGCAACCTGAAAAATGTAATTAAACTACAATACAAACAATATACACCTGTACAATACCTATATTTTTTTAAATCTACAATTGGTAAGCTCATGGCATCATATTATTAATTTACATTTACATGACATAAATTATATAATTTATCCAATTTTATTTCAATTTTATATTATTATTATTTAATTATAATTAGGTTTACTTATTTATTTTAATGACATGTAATAATAACAATATTATGAATAAATTGAATATGAATATTACCTGGTGGTAAGTAACGATGACGCCGAAGACGGAGTCCGCAATGGGGAACTGGCTAACTTATCTCCATGCCGGAGCACATCAATGCTATTAACATTGATGCTTGGCGGCAAAACTTAGGCAAGGTGGTGGCAGGTGGACTCAGAAAATGCCCTAATACCAATAAAACTCGGGTCCTACGAAGTTGCACTTCGCCTGTAATCGAACCCGCGATCTTTTGATGTGAATCGAGCGGACTAGCCACTACACCACGGAGGCGGTTATACCTTAAAATTAGCTCAACAAAGTTTAGAGTCAGATACATAGAACTCTAAATAAATAGGTACACGTAACGTATTAACTGAATAAAATTACGCAACATTTTAATGTGTCTGAATTAGTCTACTAAAATAAAAAATAGGGGCCAAGTGCGAGTCGGACTCGCCCATGAAGGGTTCCGTAGCAGCAAGTAACATAATATAAAAGTTTTTGTAGTTCGTTGTAACTTGAATGAAAGGTAAATTGCGGTTTACGATTTATGACGTATTAAAAAAAAAACTACTTACTAGATATCGTTCAAACCAATTTTCGGTGGAAGTTTGCATGGTAATGTACATCATATATATTTTTTAGTTTTATCATTCTCTTATTTTAGAAGTTACGGGGGGGGATACACATTTTACAACTTTGGAAGTGTCTCTCGCGCAAACTATTCAGTTTAGAAGAAAATTATATTAGAAACCTCAATATCATTTTTGAAGATACCCCACACGTATGGGTTTGATGAAAAAAAATTTTTTGAGTTTCAGTTCTAAGTATGGGGAGCCCCCAAAATTTATTGTTTTTTTTATATTTTTGTGTGAAAATCTTAATGCGGTTCACAAAATACATCTACTTACCAAGTTTCAACAGTATAGTTCTTATAGTTTCGGAAAAAAAGTGGCTGTGACATACGGACAGACAGACAGACAGACAGACAGACAGACATGACGAATCCATAAGGGTTCCGTTTTTTGCCATTTGGCTACGGAACCCTAAAAATGGGTGAGATACACCGATATGGGAGAACATTTTTATAAATACGGGCCTGAATGTGGTTACTAGTTCTGTTTGTTTCTGAACTAGCGTTTTTGTCTGGCCTGAATGTGGTTACTAGTTCTGTTTGTTTCTGAACTAGCGTTTTCGTCTTGCTGGGGCTGAAGCGGGATGGAGAGGGATGCATATATTTAAACAAATATCGCCTTTGTGTGATAAACTTAAGGTTGATGTATTTAATTTTATCTACTAGCGACATCTAGCGACGAGTAGGGAGGCATGTATTATATTTAATTAATGTGACCTACTAGCGACATCTAGCGACGAGTAGCGTAGCCTCGTTATAAAATAGCCAAAAAATTATAAAATAACAAGAAAAAAGTAGGTAATAAGAAATGTTGCTGTTAGTTTTGTTCTTTATTTTTTTATTGTTTTTGTACCATTTCAATGCACAGTAAGACATATTTTCATTTAAATACGGGATGTTTACTCGTCGCTTGACAGATTGCGAATGCTGCGCGAAAGGGTGGCGCTACTCAAAATAGGCGAGCAAACCACTTATTATGCTGTGAGGCCAGATATGCGCGCGAATATTCGTGTCGCGTTATCGCGATAAAATTTCGTCTTCGCGCTACAGGTCCCGTCAATCTTTAAGATCGCTGAAGGGTACTGAGTGGGGGAAGTGTGCGTTCACTTAGAATCCTCATGCTCGAATTTCGAAGTAATTCCCTGGTTCCAGAGATGAGGTTGCCAGCGAAACATTCCGCTAGCAGCCTCATTGAAAAACTCGATTTTCTCTGAAACAACGATAGCACACTTTTTCCTTTGGGAACTATTAGACAATAAATATTGGCATAATCAGAATATCAAAATTCGAGCATGAGGATTCCAAGTGAACGCACACTTCCCCCATTCAGTACCCTTCAGCGATCTTAAAGATTGACGCGACCTGTACGACGAAGTACAATGTCCATATCATCGGGCGACAGACTGCCGTACAAATTAAGAACAATGTAAGTGACAGATTTCGCGCGAATGATTGTAAACCTTATTCGTACCATAAAAGGTTCAAAATCATTCGCGCCAAATCTGTCACTTACAGTGTTCTTAATTTGTACGGCAGAGTTGCGCGAACCCCATTCGTCTTCGCACGAATGATTCGCGGTACAACGAAGTGCGTGGCCAGACCTATCGCGATAAAGCCAATATTCGCCGAAGCGCGCAGATGCAGCCGTAGCATTAGAGACTACGCTGTCGTGAAGTATTAACCACATCTACTGTTCTCCCATATCGATGGTGAGATACCAACAGGCGAGATAATACCAAGGGTTTAACATTATTGTGGATAAAAAAGGGTCCAAAAAGTATCTGAGTACTTCTCCATCAATTGAGGGATTAATAATTAATTAATTCTTAATCATTATGAGGGCTCTGTATACAGAAATACAGGTTTTTCAAAAACCTAGTTCAGTTACAGACGACTCCGTAACTTTTTTTTGTGAAATATATTAGCCATTATAATATGTAAGCCAACCTGTAAAACACTTATCTGAGAAATAAACTTTATTATTATTATTATTATTATTATTATTATTATTATTATTATTATTATTATTATTATTATTATTATTATTATTATTATTATTATTATTATTATTAATTATTATAGAATTTTCACTTAGTGTTATCAGTATTACATGTGAACTGTCAAAAACTATATTGGTTCTGAAATTGTTTGTGTTGCACAAATATACGGGTACCTATCGTAATTTTTAACGAATTACTTACTGAACTTCTTTACTTGAGGCCGAGAGGCTTTTGGGACAGTTGGCTAAAAAAGAGGTTAAGGACCCGCTTATTTTTGAAATCGCTAAATAGATTTGGACTCCTTATTATTTTTGATGGACATTCCGATTAAAATTGGCCAAACAGCTGTTCAATTCGTATGAAGAGTGCAAATATTTTTTGTAAAAAAAATATTTTTTTTGGAAAAGTTTATTATGATGAGAAGCCTCCATCAACGGGTTCTGCAGCTATTTCGGTACAGCCTATAAATGTCTGTTTCTTGAGCAGAGTCTGTAAACAGCTTGGTGCATTTTGGAGTTTAAACTTCCTCTTAGACGGTAGTTCTTTTAAACCTACATTGCTCAGAGAATAAGCACACTGAAGTGGCAATGGGCTGAACATACCTCTATGTCGAAGAACTGACACCCGGTGGACAAAGAGAGTTCTACAAAGGAAACGTTCGGCAAACATTGCGTGGGACGCTCCCGCAGGGTTGCTGGCAACAGCTGGATGAGCGTGGCCGAAGATAGGTATAACTGGCGTGCCTTGGGAGAGGCCTATGTCCAACAGTGGACTAATACAGGCTGATGATGATGATGAAACGGTAGTTGCTTGAATATTAAACTGCCATGTGTAGGGACCATGCACAGTTGATTTACCTTACAAACATATCATCGTCCTCGGCTCCCCATCCCCAGTAGAGGTTCGAGTAGCCATTAACAGCGGAGTACTGTGCCGGCGTCATCACTGTCACCCCACCGAACAACTTGTCGTAAGGAATGCTGGACATAAAAAAATACAGTCTACATTGTCGATATCTGCAGATTTTAGTTACAGCCAGTAGGTTAGAGTTATAACTTATAACCGATAATCGATAAGGAAAATAAAAGTTCTCGAATGGCGATCATGGGCGTACGTTCGTACAGACTCGTGTAACTAAAAGTAACAACCAAATAGTGCAAGTAGTACTAGATGGCATGGCTTCTCTGTATACTTTTAAGGTGCACGGGACTGTACGTACGTAATATTAGACATCATCATCAGCCAAAATACGTTACAGCTAGACAAAGGCCTCCCCCAAGGATTTCCACACCGATCGGTCTTGCGTTGCCCGCACTAAGTGGCTTCCCGCAACATTCACCAGCTCATCGGTCCACCGAATGGGAGGCCTGCTTACGCTACGTCGTCCGGTGCGTGGTTGCCACTCGAGAACCATAATAAATTGTGGTTTAGCGGAACTTGCCCCAAGATTTATGTGGCCGAAGGATTGCGTTACGTAAAGTATAATAGGGATACCTTTGCCACTGAGAGCAAATCCTCCCACTTATCTGTTCTTTTTTTTTCTCACATGAAACCTTGGGACTCGACTGAGGGAGACATGTGTGTGGGAGCCCGCGGGCACGAGTACAGGTTGCGCGCGTGCATCGGAAGCAGGTCCAGGTCGTGGAAAACGAGGCAGCGCCAGACGCCGAACCGCTGCGATTCGAGGAACCCCACGTTGTACAGGGCACCCTTGTTGAAATTTAACGTAGCTGTGAAGGATAAAATGTTTTGTATGTATCTTATATTGGAGGTATTCTTGAGAGGAATGATTGATAACTGAGTCAATTCGTATAGCTAGAAACGGTGTAGAAAAACGAACATAGGAGCTTTTTAACGGTTTTATTTACTCGCAGCAACTTAGCTGTCTCAACTCTCTAATCATTTGAAAATTTTCGGTTATTTTCATTGGACTTCTGGATCGTGGATTTGGATAAAGATAATTCTCTGCTAATTAGATAGGATATACATATAATGAGGTGAGATAAAATTCTAAGGGGTTTATAAGATAGGTTTAGTTTAGCTCTTTAAATATGTAAATAACAAAGAAAGTACATATTACCATATTGTTCAATTACAAATATTCTGTACTCCAGTAGCTGCTTCATGAGAAAAGGATGGATATGGCGGAGGAAAATAGCCAGGTTTGTTTCACGGTTTCTGAAAAATAATGTCTATATATAAACCAATCTAAAATCTGTTATAATAATATAAGGTATAACAAAATCTGCTGAAATTACATAAACTGGGGATTTTACTCATGAAACTGTACAAATTTACCATCAATTAGTAATACATAACTTGGTCTTCCCTTACTATTTTGGCCAATTACCTCACCGGCTTCTTAGAAAAGTAAAAACATATGTCTTTTTGAGAATTGACAATGGGGTACCTTGGAGAAAGCTTTTAAGAGTTTTTAGTGTAATGAGTGAAAATAGTTTCAGCTGTTTTTGTTTTTCTTTATTTATTTAAAGAATAATAATATTTTTTTCCCTTACACATTGCTGAAGACAGAATGAAATAGCGAAAGATCATCACTGAGAAAGTGTTACCAAAGGGAGGTCACGACCCTCATCATTGAGGAATACGACGCAAGGAGGAGGACACAAAGGTAATACAGCAAGTTAATCTAGTCGTGCGTTATATTGAAATCAGTGGCTCTACTCGTGATTCTGATCAACTTTCCTAAAGGAACCCATAGTCAAAAAATTTTAGGACTCTTCATAGTAATTTGCCCGCTCGGCTGGATCAATTTGTATGAAAAGTCCACAATTTTTTTGCGATTTGAGTATGGTTTCCTTAGGGAAATTTGATCAGAATCAGAAGTAGAAGCACTTATTAAAATTTGACGCACGACTAAATTTACAGCCTGTATAAGTATATACATAAAAAATTGTGTAAAAAAGTTAAATTTTAAGGTTCCTTTATGA
Source organism: Coleophora deauratella (assembly GCA_958295455.1). Lineage (NCBI taxonomy): Eukaryota > Metazoa > Arthropoda > Insecta > Lepidoptera > Coleophoridae > Coleophora > Coleophora deauratella. Next base: position 11,750,343 of record OY282406.1, on the reverse strand, counting down.
GAGACTGGTATCTGTACTAGGTTAACCTGTTTACAGATTGCCAAAATATATGTTTTATACAACAGCTTTTTCTCAGATATGCATATTCTGTAATCGCCTCTTGGTAGACTACATAAAAACTTTGAAAATAATAACTTTACATACTCATATCCAGATCTTAAAGCTCCAGCTCTTAAATTAGAGAAGAAGAAGAAGAATTTATCTCTTAAATCGTTCATCGTTGGTTTTTTCAAAAATATTCTTTGATAATATGAATTTTCAAAATGTTTAACTGAAACGTAATCAAGATGGCGACGCGATGTCTGGACCGACAGTCATGTGGTGCGAAGAACCCCCCAGCCTTCACCTCCGGGTATAAATGTTCTACCCAAGCGAGGGGCACCTTCGTCTTGTTTACTGGAACCGGCCCTGCAATGTGAATTTAAAACCAAAGATCACAGAACTAAAAAATCATCTCATCTCACTAATATTATAAATGCGAAAGTATGGATGTTTGTTTGTTTGTCAGTTTGTTTGTTTGTTTTTTCCGCTTTCACGCCGAAACTACTGAACGGATTTGGATGAAATTTGGTAGGTAGATAGATAAAGCACTTGGCTAACACATAGGATACTTTTTATCCCGGCAAACTTAAGGATTCCTATAGTAAGTAATGCTTAAAAACTCAAAATTTCCACTTCGTCACTAGATGGTGCTATCTTAACATTTTCTTTCTTTCTGGACGCAATTCTGAAGTGCACGCGGACGAAGTCGCGGGCGGAAGCTAGTATTAAATAATACCCTAACCGGGTGACCTCCCCCCGCATACAATTATTTTTCATAAATTTTTAAGCCATACAACTTGTTGCATAAATTTCTTCTGCATAATATATCTCATGTCGTAATTTCTATGATCTTACTTATACTGCGTCATAATTATTCTGCTCGTAAAATCTCATGTCCTAATTAGTAATCGTCCTAAAGGTTTTTCAGTATACATTTTTTGTCATAATTATACAAAATCATAAAGTATTTCTTCACCGGAGAAGGTTGCGAGAAGCCGCTGGATGCGGGCGGGTAGGACAGAAATGGTCACCGTGGAAATCCTTGTGGGAAGTCTTTGTCCAGCATTGGACGTTTTTTGAATGAAGAGACCTAACAATTTCTTACCTAATGTTGATGTATTGAGTTTGCAGACCGGTGTGTTACGTTTGTACTTTGGCATTTCCGCTGCACCTGTCGCGTATATTTATATTTATATTTGTTAATTTATTTTAATTATATTAGGTGAGTGAGTGAGTGGACCGATGACCTGGTGAACGTTAAGGGAAGCCGCTGGATGCGGGCAGCGCAGGGCCGGTCGGTGTGGAAATCCTTGGGGAAGGCCTTTGCCCAGCAGTGGACATCTTTCGGCTGATGATGATGATGATATTAGGTGAGTATACTGTGAGCAAATATATAAATTTAACAGGAACGATAAGTTATTAGCTTACTCAAAGTTTGGATAGAACTTATTTTACTCTCTGTGAACTGATATGTCAATTCTCGTCTCGGCCATAGAAAAAACATCAACGAGCGACGCAACTGTGTTTTATTTTCTAAGCAAATTTATTAAAGGAAAAGAAAGAAAGAAAACAGGTTTAATTAATTATTATTCTAAAAAATGACAGTAATCAGGAATGTAGATTGAAGAGAACTGTCAATTTTAATAACATTTGGTAAAAATAATATTCAATTAGCTGGGTCTCTATAATATAGCATAACTTTTTTATGACTATTTGGCAAGCTCGCCTCCGCCTCACAGTCTCCGAACCTAAATTAACCGTGTCGGGGTGCTCCGCATTCCCGAGCTCGCTTCGCTCGCTCCAGCATTAGTTTAGGACTTCCGTGTTCCGTGTAATTAGGGCTTTTAATATTTAGGCCTAATTAAAATTATGAACTTTACAGTTATGTCAATTACTATTTAGGTCATTTATTATTTAGTCAAAAGTATATTTATGCAGTTTTCAATTAGGACAATTATTGTTTAGTCATTCCTAATTTAGGACATTATTGTTTATTACTTTCAAAGTTTAGGGGGAATAATAATTATGCAGAATTACGATTAGGCAGATTTATATTTCTGCGCAAGATTTTTATGCCTTACTTGTTATGCCATAGGCAATTATGACATAAAATTTTATGCGATACAAAGGGCACCCCAATTAGCTATAACTTCGTTATCACCATTTCACGTCACTATTTGGGTTAACTTACTGACCTAGGTTTATCTTGGAAGTGTTTTTGTTTTCCACGAACGCATCATATGAAACAATTTCTGAAAAGAAAAAGCAATCTTTTTTTCACGAGAAAATGTAATAGGTTTAATTATATTAAAAATTAGGTTCATTCGGTTGAACCATGGTTATGACTCCTTCCTCCTAACCACGATGTCTCGGAGTTGTAATCATGGGTAGACAAATAACCCTTTCGAAACTAATGTATTTTAAAGCGTAAAAGAAAACATCGCGAGGGAACCTGCTCATCTCTCTACTAGATGGTACTTAGTGCACCGTCACATCCGAAAAAAATTACAAACACCTTTTCGTGAACGCGTATGATTTTAAGTGCAGCACCAGGCAATCACCAGCCATGCCTTCATAGGCATAACACAGTTCATAAAGACTAGGATAAGAGAACAAAATAGTTTCTTATCCTGTAGTGCACTATAATAAGATGGATAAGAAATTCCTTTACGTAGGTAAAAATAATGATTCTTGAAATCACATTTTTTACCTAAAGAATTAACGTCCCGCTGTTGGTTATCTATACATTGGAATGTATTTTTTGAAGGCACTTAAAAATATGTAATGGAAACACAAAACTTACTTACAACAAAACTTTAAAAACAACTATATAAAAATGATATAGCTATAAAAATAATTTTATTAGTCAAACACATACACTTATTTACTTTCTCAAATTCAAAAATAATGTTCCTCGTAACAAAATGGTTCGTACTTACAATAAAAATAATGCTCTCCATGACAAAATTAATATTCGTAATATAATTAATAAAAAAGTGTATTACAAAGAGTATTCACTATAAAGTTAATTTCCAAAATTAATGTGTAAACTATATCTTTAATAAATAAATAATAAAGATAAACACTTAATATTTCTATTTTTACCTATTCATTTTAAAAATCACTTTAAATTCTTGATTAATGTAAATCTATCTGATGTTCTTGAAAAAATGACATTCTAATCATCAAAAGGTTCAGTTCAGATTTAATGAATTTATTTGTCGTCCTGATTTAAATTATTTGAGAAACTTACCTGAGCGATTATACAACTCCTTTGCTAACTGCGGATCGATTATTTTCACAGAATTCTTCTCAATAAATCTCTCTGTACCATACACGTTCAGGAAAAACAAAGAAAAATTATAATAAAACTGTAATAAAACTAATGTTAGAAAGACAATCCTCCACGGGTAACTGGGCGATCCATTGCAGCGTTTCATTGAGTTCTCACGATTACAATAGCACCAAAACCGGCAATGTATTTGGAACATATTCCTGTTTTTGTAGGATACTTAACACTCGTTATTGACAATATCTCAAATCGTATCGAAAAACCAATCTCTGTGCTGTGGTGAGTTTAAACCAAGTCTATACGTTTACTCTAATGAACGTTATCTTCTCTTGTGAGACTGTCTAAATTGTCTTCAAAGTATATCAGAGGATGTTTTAAAATTCATTTTAAGTATGTATAATAATATGAAGATAGGTATTTGTTTTTGTTTAATTAACAAAACAAAATGTGTGCATATACATTTTGTTTTGTTTGATTAATATGCATTAGTTGCATTGCATTCATAGTAATAAATAACTAATAATAAGATTTTTAATATAAGTACTTACAGGTTGTTAAAAAAGTGTGTTTGAAATTTTAAGGGGTTACTCAGCATCAAGTACAGAAACAGAAAATCCGATCTACATTTTTTTTTTTTTGTAAATTCGACTATTTAGAGAACAATAGTTTTTGTGAACTGGCTGTATGTTCCTTGGAGACAGATGTTCAGTTTTATTAATAGAAGCGCCAGTTTTTATTAGTATAAGGTCCAGATACAAAAGAAAATAGACATACAGAGCAAACAAATCTGCTCATCCCAGAAATATTTGCCCTGGGTGGGAATCGAACCGACGACCTTCGAATGAGTGCTCAGGAGCGCTAATTACTGAGTCACCGAGTCAGTCGGTCATATGCCCTGTATTATGCACAAATTGTTGTCATAATCAGTATGAAATTCACAGTTTAGTCTACCAACAGAAGGACGCGAACACTGGAATGCAGCTATGCGTGCATTTGGAACTGCAATAATACTTGTATCATGCATGATATAACTCTAGCTGGTTTCACCCGATTCTGCTCGGGGATGCGTGGTTGTTTAATAATAATAATATCTGGGACAAATCACACACGGTCACCTGGCCCCAAACTAGGATTCCCTGTATCTTGGGAACCAGAGACTGATATACATACACATATACTTTTAAATACATACATATATAGATATAATGCACCCAGACTCAGAGCAAACAATTTTGCTCATCACAGAAAAGTTTGCTCTGTGTGGGGATCGAACCCACGACTCTCGGATCAGAGGTCAGGATCGCTAATCACTTAGCCACCGAGTCACTGTACTAAACCGAGTCAGTTTAGTACAGTGTGTTTACGTCATAGAGACATATCGATATACTTCTCATCTAATCTCACTAATATGGGTACAAAAATATAAAAAAGTCTGACTTGCACATCGGGGGTTAAAAAATAAATAAATAATAAAAGCGAAACTTTTACAAATTTTGTTATGAAATACAGTGAGAAAAAAAATTAAACCGCTTATTAATAGTAATGCCATTCAACCCCCCGTCCTTATATGTATACGCCCATGAATGATGTTTGGATAAAGTAGGTAGGCTCAGAAAATGCACTGCCATACCTACTAACTGGAAATTGCTTATTTTAGGGAAATGTCACTGATTTTAGTTCTATAGATCTGTAAATTTGTATTCGATTATGCGAAAATCCCCAAGCATAATTTCTACATAGCCCGTAAAGTGTCTTTGAGCTTGTAGAGGGGGCCATTATTTTAGATATCCTTTGATAACATTGTCTTCCCCTAGCGTCTGAGATTTTATCTATCTGTCCTGTAAAGCTAAACAATAGTTTACAGTCGGCAGTCTCACATATTTACATCTACATCACATTCATGTTCTGACGTCAAGTTAAACCCGAAATTGAAATGTCTTGTGCTCCCGTTATAAATTGTTCCCGTGCCTAGATTCACAGAACATCCGGATTTCCGGACATAATTCACAGCTCACAGTCCTTGAATCCTTAACAATGTTCGCCATCCAACGACGCATTATTATGGAACTTATTAATTGGTCTAGTTACAAAGTAGGCAATGCACTTCGATAAAAGTTTTAGAGTAGGTGCTGCACAGGGTTGCTTCCTAGGCATTATTTGTGTTCTGCCAGATCTATTCGTAAGCAGGATTCGGAGGCTTAAGCTGGGCGTAGCTTCTCTTATATCGATGGTGTAGCTCTAACAATGCAATTAGTTCATTGCTGTTGCTGGCGTTACGGACTGTTACTGTAAGTTGCTGGCGTGTCGCGTAATTGATTTAGTTGAATAATACGAACCACTTTGTAGCTTTACAATGACGCGGTTCTGGTATTTTCAGGAAGGCTTTACACCGCGTCTTAGGAGCAGACTGGATCTTTTTATAGGTAAATAGGTTGTATTGAAGAATTTGATTTACTTTATGGAAAAGTATTCATAATTAAAATCCTACGCAACATCTTACTGTTACAGATACTTTTTCGACACAGGTCCTGAATTGTAATATATAAGTAACTATTGCACAAATAACGCATACATTTTCGTTTACGTTAGGTACAAACCTGAGTATGCCAGACGGTGAATTACTTATAAAAATAGTAAAATACGAGTTATTGATAGTGACTGCAGAATAAGGGTGTAAAAGGAATCCAAACTGGATCACCTGATGGTAAGCGATTACCGCCGCCCATAGACACCCGCACCACCAGAGGAGTTACAAGTACGTTGCCGGCCTTTGAAATGGGAGTAGGCTCTTTTCTTGAAGGCTTGAATGTCGTATCGGTCCGGAAATACCGCAGGCGACAATTCATTCTACAGTTTCGTTTCTAGTGAAACGCACGTTGTGGACTGCCAACAACTGCCAACCATCTAAGTGACGGGGATGAAAATCATGTCATGAAAGTCATGATTAGACGACCCCCTTAAAGTTTCCGGTAAGTGGTCTTTTACACACAGTATCTAAAAAATGCCCTCACACAATCACGGTGTATGTATTTTGGCAACCAACATACATTTACCTTATGTCTATATCGACTGTTGGTATTTACAACTTTTGGACGCGATTAGATCGGATGTCCACTGAATGTTTAGCAAAATTCTGTAAATCGGTAAACACTAAACAACATCACATTTTCGCGAAATAAATCAAACAGTCCGTCCGTAACTCTCAGTACAAGAATTGCGATGGTGAACGCAAGGTTTAAACTTGTTGAGTTTTAGCATGAGAAAGTGTCTGAAGAAAATTGCTAGCTTATGGCGAACACAACCCAGTAAGTGGACGGATTTTTTGTGAGTAGATTTTAAGAGCGTGCTGTACATCAAAAACTGTTTCTCAGCTCACTATGGGATCATTGTAAAATGTGTTTTTAATAGTATGCTCTAAAATCTTATTTTCAAACATCTATTAAAGAGGCATTGATATGGGATGGTTGGAAAGAATAGAAACGAAGAAACAAAGCATAAATGTCCAGGTTTCTGAAGTTCTGAGGCATAAAGAGGCATTTGGATTGGTAAAGGTTGCGGGGCTCGTGGCCAACCTTAGCTTCAAAGGTCTTTAAGCTGAACACTGCCATTTAGGGATAGCAACCGGTACAAGGCTTACTGTACCTGGCTTGAAAAGCCTATCCCGGAAACGGTAGATGCCAGTTACAGCCAGACCCGTGATCGTGTCTGTAGTCAGTTCACCTGCACGGAAATGACTACACAACTTCTCACTTTAAAAATAGAACAATAAAAATTGCTGTGTCTCTCTCTTTTGCAGGAAAGAAAGTTTCCACAGACCGCGAGCCCCTGAAACCTGTTCGTCTCCGGAAGACCTTTCGACCCTGGCTCGTGCTTCTTCTTCTGGTACCTTTGCTAGTTTTTTTCCACTCGATGGTGGTAGTGAAGGAAGCTCCCGTCACACAGCTTTATGTACTGGTTGATACTGTTGAGGATCTTAGGAGCGAAGAGACGAGTAAAGGTGATTACTGTTTTTTTTATAGTGGGAAATTAGCGAGATTAATTCGTATCTCATTTTTTTATATATTTAATAATCAAAATACAGAGGTGTTTCGAAAGTGATATGACAGACAGTGCTACAAAAACCACTTATAGGTTTATCTGACACAAATTTAAGGTTTCCCTTTACTTAAAGCTATTTTACAAAAAAAAAAAACTAACATAAGTATAAACTTAAATCTATAGCATCTATTCTGCATAGGCCTAGTGCTACCTTAACCATCGGTACCTATTGAATAAAAAATAAATTTGTTGTTGTGTGCGTGTGTAAAGAAATTATGAGGACATGAATTATATAATGTACTATTGATAATAGTTGACAAAAAGACAATATTTACAGATGCAAAGAGCTTAAATGTAAAACCTAAAATGGAGCAGATAATGATTACTTCTAATACAACAACAGAAAAAGGTGGGTACTCCTAGGTACTCTATATTTTTATTTTTTGTCCATATCTTGCGTATTCAGTACATTGTATTTTTTTTTGTTGATGTATTTTGATGTAAAGTTATTATTATTATTAATATTATTTATAGCAATAACGGCAACAACCTCTGGACCTCCATTAAAGCCACCCTGCCCCGCAAAACAGGACACTTATGGTAAGTTCCGTGTCCATAACATTATCATGTCCTTTCTAATATCAAATGTTTTTTTAAGAAGACGCCTAAAGCCTCTCCCATACGCAATATTCCCATAGTGGACGCGATGTTATCGCGCTGGTTAAACACGCGTAATAAAATCGCGTGTGTTATTTCTTTGTTCCCACTAGTTCAGTTGTACAGTTTACTTAACTCAGTGTTTTTCAACCTGTGGGTCGCGACCCCCAGGGGCCGCGAAGCCTTTCTCAGGGGGTCGCGGGTAAAAGAAAAAGGCAAGTGTCCTAAACTGCAATACAAAAATACGACTTCAGTGAGAAGGCTGGATTTGTTTATTTTTAAACAGTTTGTAAAAACGTTGTTCTATTTTGGATACCTTCAAATTAAATCATTTTCTAATTGAAGAAAATTATAAACGTAGTCTTTCAAATCACTAACATTTTGTATGTTTATGGACCTAGGAGGTCGCAAGATTTTTTTTTAATTGTAAAGGGGTCGGGTACTAATAAGGTTGAAAATCACTGAGTTAACTGAACAGGTGGGTATTTTTATCTCGTTTTTTTCTGTAATAAATGAACATTTACTTAACGGAACTAATGGGAATTTATTTCTTGATGTCCTTTGGCACTACAGGTAGCAATAAAGTCTGTGTTTTTTACCATACAGCTGCTTTCTGCGTCGCGTTACGACCCGCGAATATTGCACGAATCCGTTATCCACTGAGAATTTTATTAATTGGGTATTCTTCTTTATAGACAAAGTAAATTTAAATATTATCAACGTGACAATGGACTTCCTCTCGACGGGACTCGAACCCCTTTTCTCTCTGGTCAAAGACGGCGAGTACATACCGACGGAATGCATCGCCCGGCACAGAGCCGCCATCTTAGTGCCATACAGGTACCTTACCGTAGTAACCATCGGAATTATTCGGAATATTAATTTGCCTTATATTGTAAATATAGCCTCAGAGTACAGCGTGGTTTTTTATCATACAATACTTAATACTTATGACCATAAGTACGAAAATAATATTTAATAATTGTATAGTTATTTTAGAGGAAAATTAAAAAATATTTTTCCCAAAGATCCCATGCATTTTTAAATAAATTCCAAGATTTTTTAAATACATACATTCCATACAACGTTCCGAGCATCGGGCTATCTGAAGAAACTGCTTTCAGCGAAAATACAAGTATATTCACATTTTCAATAATTAATTTTAAATTTAATAAAGAATTCTATTCTATTCTATTCTAGCGTTTTAATCACCTAAATCAGTGTTTTTCAACCTTTTTTAATACCCGACCCCTTTACAAGTTAAAAAAATCTTGCGACCCCCCTAGGACCATAAACATAAAAAATGATAGTGATTAGAAAAACTAAGTTTATAATTTTCTTTAATTAGAAAATGATTTTCTTATTAACGTCTCCAAAATAGAATCACATTTTTACTAATTGTTTTTAAAATTAACAGGTCCAGCCTTCTCACTGAAATCGATTTTTTTCATTACAGTGTAGGACCTATAAACACTAACTTTTTCTTTACGCGCGACCCCTTGAGAAAGGCTTCACAGGTTGAAAACCACTGACCTAAATAAAAGACGAATGCTACGAATACTACACGCTACGACGTGTCGTAGCTGGAAGAGTCGTCGTAGTGTTGGGTAGTTGGCTGCTAACTAACAAATGTCAAGAACAAAATCTTATTATGTTCTTAAAATGTTTGAAATAGTCAGCTATGACGTCATAGTTTAGTATAGTCATTCCATTCTCACCAAAATAACAATAACAAACGTGTAAGTTTTCGGCGCTTTCAATTAAAATATTACTTACCATCGATATGAGAGACCATATCGATGTTACTTACTTAGTGTAGGTAAAAGGCATGATGATAATATTATTAATCGATGCGTTTTTAGTACCTTTCAATGCTGCTTGTTTTTTTTTACTATTTATTTTTTATTTCACCGATTTCAAAAGACTTGACAAGGCTAAATGTGTCTTGTCTTTTTAATATCGGTTTTTGTTCAGGTTTTCAGGATCACTTACCAGAAGGGCTAATCAATTGTTGATAAAAATAATTACATTACCAAAATAAATTAAAAACATAAGATGTTAAAGTAGTGTAGTGTAGTGTTACATAAAAAACATTTTTCATACGATCATTTTTTTTATTTATTTATATTTTTTACACACAAACACACACTCACATACATTCACACACTCACACCACTCACTCCTTTTACTGTAATACGACCTTAACACAACCTTTAATGTGGAATAATAAATGAACTGTTCTAGGATAATTAATTTTTGTGTACTTTATGGCGGAAGAGACTGATATCTACAATACACGGCATCCTAGTGTGGATATCAGGGCTCAAATTGTTTTTGTATCTAAAAAATTGTTGCAAATAAAGATATATTATATTATATTATATTTTAATAAAAATAAAAGCATGCTTTCGCTACCCGCAGCTTCCTTTGCTATTAAAGGTCTTTTTTTCTGGAAATTGAACATAAACATAATTTAAATACAAATAAACTGTAACATCATGTTTCAGGGATAGAGAAAGAAACTTGGCAACATTTTTGTACAACATACATCCGTTTTTGATCAAACAAAAAATAGAATACCGCATATTTGTATTGGAACAATATGGTAAGTCCACAAAGTAAAAGAAAAATAAAATAAAGGGTTAGTACCCACTTTACTGTTATTGCCCACTTTTTCAAATATCTTGAGTTTTACGATTTTTAGACGATTGTTTTTCGTTACCTATAAGTAATCTACATTAATGCGTGTACGACGACGAGTGACTAGTGCACGGATAAATCTGTTAAGGTTTTTGTTGTACTAGCTTAAGTAAGTATTTGTCATTAAATAAATAAAATCAAATTGAATTGAATTGAATTGAATTGAGTAAAAGATGTTATATTGGGTCATTATTTTACTGTCGTTAATGTTACTGTAAGATCGCATACTTACGAAATTAAGAAGATTGCCTATTGCCTTTCGGGGTTTGTCGACGGAGCCCTAACGGAGCTCCTCTATGGTTCTCATATCCATATACATAGTAGATACAGGTAGTAGATCTAGCCACTGCGGAAGTTGCTTCTTTATTTGGAATCTATGAAATCTTTTTATAATCAACTTGTTAATAAAATCTTTTTTGACGACATCGTCTCTTTTTTAACCAATCTTTTTCCTGGCTTCTCAAGGCAACGAACTATTCAACAAAGGCCGCCTCTACAACGCGGGCTTCAGAGAGATGCAGAAGTACGGAAAGTTCTCCTGCGTGATCCTGCACGACGTAGACCTGCTGCCCACGCACGAAAGGATCCTGTACGGCTGCCCTGTCTACCCGAGGCATATGTGCTCCACGGTTCTGGAAAAGAAGAACGAGTAAGTTTTTCAAGATTTCATCAGTTTTACCACGTGTGTTGGAGGGAGTTTCGTTTGGACCCGACATTTCTTCGCTCTTCGCAAACACTTCCAGAAACGTTGGGTATACGAGCTCCAAGTGTCAGGAACTTCTTATTAGGCAGATTAAAAATTATCTTCGAATAGTGTACAATGCTACCTGTTTCGAATAAACATATTAATTCTGATTTGACATAAATACCAGTAAGTATAAGAATGTTAAGCCGTTCTTAAGCTAGGGCAAAGGCCTTATACACGGCCTGAAGACTTTCGGATTACTAGTGTAATATTTATTATGACACACCTCAACTATACGTAGCAATGAGTAGATTAATTTGTATTTTATAAATCTACACATTTATGGAGGCGTTAAACGAGTATCGACCGAGCCTATATCGTTTGTCTCTTCGTCTCTACCGGTTCCATACTTACATGGCATGGCAACCCTGCCAGTACAGCCTTACTTGGCAGCGCTGAGCAATGTACTACACACATACTTATTACTTAGACTAGCCTCTTCAACAATCTGGCCTTATATGTGAAGTATAACCCAACTTTGATATACGAGGTGAGTTCAAAGAAATAGTCCTACTTAAAAGGCCGGCAGGGTAGTTTACAGGGCGATTGCACTAATTGTAAGTCAGTGAACGCAACCTCTTCACTACTCTTCTCAGTACGAGCTACCGCACTATCTTTGGAGGCGTGGTGGCCATGAGCTGCGACCACTTCAAGAGAGCTAACGGGTTCTCCAACATGTACTGGGGATGGGGCGGCGAGGATAACGACATGTTTTGGAGGTACGACCCTTATTATTACGACATAAGCAACATGGTACTCTTTCCATAGTAAAATGCCCGGATAGTTAAATTGATAGCAAAAGCAAAAACTCGATAATCACTGAACTGATTTTCACCAAACATAGTTAAGAATCACTGCGACTAAAACCAGCTTTCAAAAGAAAAAGAAATGTTCTTCCAGTTTTAGTACTCCTCAGACAAACTCACAGATAGACTCACATAAACACAGGTTTCATAATAACAACCACCTTTTGCGTCGGGGACTAAAAACTTATCTAAGAATATGTTATATGAAATTGTTCTTAATACAATAATAATAATATAATAATAATATCCGGGACAAATCACACACGGTCATCTGGCCCCAAACTAGGATTCCCTGTATCTTGGGAACCAGAGACTGATATACATACACATATACATTTAAATACATACATATATAGGGTGACTTTAAATTAGTTCTTGATACGAAAGTCTATGAATGTGCTCATGATAACAAACAACTTTCCCTAAGGAACCCATAGTCAAATCGCAAAAAAATTTTTGGACTCTTCATACTAATTTGGCCGGTCAGTTGATCGATTTGTATGGAGGGACCAAATTTTTTTTGCGATTTGACTATGGGTTTCTCAGGGAAAGTTGTTTGTTATCATGAGCACATTCATATAGCCTTTCGTATCAAGAACTAATTTAAAGTCACCCTATATAGATATAATACACCCAGACTTAGAGCAAACAATTCTGCTCATCACAGAAAAGTTTGCCCTGTATGGGGATCGAACCCACGACTCTCAGATCAGAGGTCAGGATCGCTAACCACTTAGCCACCGAGTCAGCCACAATACACACTCTACTCCTGACAATATAGGTAATTATGCGTCGCTTATGAAAGTTTATTTCAAACTTTCATTACAATCAGCCTATTTATAATACAAAGGGAACTATGACTGATGAGCTTCTTGAGGTCTCTTACCGGTTGAGCCTGGTTGCTCCTGATGAGCTTTTCAAGGTCTCTTACCGGCTGCGCTTGGTTTAGTTGCTCTTTTTTTAATTTATTTTTTGTATATAGGATCCGAGCCGCGCGCCTGCCGATCGTGCGATACGACAAACGTATAGCGGAGTACATCTCTCTGCCGCACCCGCCGAGACCGATCAACCCCTACAGGTAAAACACGTGGGAGTGGGAGCAATCAGGTGGAATAACTACTGAGCCTGACGCCTCATGCGCCATGCGGCACAACACAGGGTGACTAGTAAGGACACATTTAAAGAAGTCAACAAGAGGACAAAACTGAACAACTTTCCTTAAGGAACGTGTGGTCAATTCGCAAATTAGGGTTTCAAAGTCACGAAAGTCAAGTCACTTCATGTATCGTATATGTGTCCAGTTCATGAAATAACTGGCTGTATCGTCGAGGAGCCTCATGCATGACTCATGACTCCTTTATACGGTAACACAAACTACCTTACCTACAGCTTTTCGGAGCTCCTCAAAGATATGGCCTGAATGGACACAGAGATCTACTTACGAAAGACTCTTTATATGCAATTCAAACACACGAACCTTGGCTTAGCAAACAGGCATGGTAACAACTAAACCCCATCGAGGCAGACAATAATTAATTCTCTTTCTCTTATTGTGTGGCTCAATATAACCGTGCTATCCCACAAGGTATAGACGGCGGTGTTGCCTGGTGTTGCACTTGGCATCACCCGCGGTCACTTGTAGGGCATTTAGAAATAGGTACACCTAACCTACGAACGTGTTTTAATTAATCGATTCTTAATTTTAATTTAAAAAAAAATAATTTCAGATACATGTTAATAAACACGGCCTGGGAGCGTTACCAAGACGAGGGCCTGTCGACGGTGGAGTACCGACTGATATCGCAGAAAAACTACCCCCTGTATACCCACATGCTATTTGATGTCAACCCTTACAAGGAGAATGTGACGTCTCTAATGCTGTATTACGCTGAGAAACACTTCACTCACAAAGAAAGGAAAAAAAGAAAGCAAAGAAAACTAGATATACTAAAATATCTATTTTGAAGTAGAGAACTTATTTATTTTAGTATTTTTTTCAATCGAAAATATTAATATCTAACATTGCGCGCACCTCGGAGGACAATAATCGACAACGCTGAAAGCGTCAAAAAACCGACTTCAATCGCGTTACAGGTCAAACTGAGAACCTCCTTTTTTTGAAGTCGGTTAAAAAAAACGAAACCTATAAAATAATCAGGCTGTAAATCTAGCCGTGCGTCAAATTTTTATCAGTGCTTCTAATCTTGATTCTGATCAACTTTCCCCAAGCAAACCCCTTAGTATGCCCTTAGTCAAATCCTAAAAAATTGTTGAACTCTTGGAAAATTGGATGAAGCATAGAAGCATATTATATTGCTCTTCACTATTCTGCAGGAACCGGCACGTAAATGCGGATGAATGACATCCAAGATTTGGGGCTACCATTTAACAATGAAAAATAGCCAGCAACCAATAACGTTTGACGATTGCTGTTCTTATCTCCTCTTTAAAATGCGTTCAAATTAATGAAAATACAGAAAAAGTTAAAAAAATACTATTTCTGCATCTATTGACAGTTCTATTAATCATCATACATGTTACATATGAAAGTGTTGGTAGTTCTCTCTAGCAACAAATGGCCACACAGTTTTCTTCTGACAGTTTGACAGACTCCGCGAATGGTAGACAAAAATGTAAATGTCAGTGTCAGTTGAAGAAATAAGAATTGCGGTCAGGTCAGTGCAGTGATCGTGGGCTTGCGTGTTTGCAGCGGTGGTGGTGTAGTCAAAAAACGCGCTGTTGATTTCTGCGGCTATTGTCGTTGTTTTCGCACTTTCACTTGATTAATTTCCACAAAACGTTTACAAAATTACATAAATCTAAAAGTTTTGTATAGGAAAAATTGTGTGTTCGCTTGGACTTTTATTTGGACCGCAAAAATAAGTCAGTGCAGTTTTTTTCTAAGACTGAACCTGTTTTTCTAGTGATTTTATTTTTTATTTTTGGCGCAAATAGCTGAAAATTCAAATACTTATAGATGCAGTAACAGGTAAGTCGGATTTATTTATAATGTTTAATTGTTTGATAGCAGTGAGTCGGCAAACAGGGCCTGATTCGACTGGCGTCGTTCTATAATTAGAAAATTCTAAAACCTATTTTGCTAAAGGCAGAACATTATCATTAAGACCATCTCGTACAGTCTCCACACGCATTTTATGACCTATATTAAGTACAGCTATAAAAACCAAGAAAACTTGATTAAAATTTCATTTGTATACACGATAAATATGATTGTAAATATTTTATGATTACATTGCCAGTATTAGTGACCAAACGTAGCTTGCTGCTTCTATAATTTTTAAAATTATCCCTTAGGGTGGTATTGCACTGTCAATATCTTTACCCAATTTTGATGTCCAATATTTGATCAAATTGCTATGTAAAGTTCAATGTTCTTCTATGGCAAAAGATGCAAGGTGCAGAAAACATAATAACTCATCCAATTTCTTTGATAAAATTTTCATTGGACAAAGATATTCGCTGAATGGAATATCACCCTTAGAGTAACATCTGAATATGTAAACAACCAAATACATTTTCAAATTATGCTTAAACAGCTGTATTATTCATTGGAATGGAAAAAAATACAAGTTATTACCGAGTTTGACTACACTTTTATCATATTGAAGTGACCTTATGACTGCTGTATGCCTCGGTAGACGGTAGAGGTCCTCTGTAAGGAAGTATCCAATTACTAAAGGAGGTGATAGATCCTAAAAATATTCCATACGACCATTATACTTTTAAATTGAACTTCCTTTCTACTTCTATATATAACTATTTTTATCATTTGAATCCATTGTCATAAAGTTATTTAGTACGCAGGCAGGTAAAACAGACAAAGTTCTGCTTAAGCACTTCCAATCTGTATGTAGTATTATCTGTGTTAATACATTTAAGTTATATTAATATGTGTAATATTTATCTGTTATGATATTGTAAACCACGATCACATAATCAGGTGCTACCTAATCTTTTTTACAAATTAATTAGGTATATGGACATACCTTATCAAATACATTTAAATTTAATAATTCCTCACATCCTAAAATATAATACATTATATTCATTTTATAGACTATCTACTTAAAACATCCCTATATTGGAATATAAATGAAAAACTTGTAATGTGGTGGTTGTTAAAAATTATTTTAAATTTCATTTCCAAAATATTTATACTTATGAAAGTAAATATGGAGATTTATTCAGAAAGACGCATCTATATATTTTTATGGCTGAAAAACTTAAGTAAACAAGCAAAAGATTACCCGATCACTGGTTTTAAGTAATCAATCACAATGCACACTTCTTATCAGTTTTGTTTAACCGCCTACGTTGATAAGAAAAAATTATAAAACAATATGTAACTATAATGATTGGATCATACATAACATTAAGTAACTGAGGAGTGTTAGAATAAAAAAAACAGATAATTTTAATCACAAGGTTCTCATTCATTTTAAATTATCACTCCTGTCAATAAAAGTATAATGACTTGAAAACTTCAGAACACATTTTTACTAAATATATAATGGCTAAGAATGACTACTAAAAACTTGCTTTTATAGTGAAAAAACTGCATTCAAATCGGTCCACCTGTTTGGCAGCTATGATACCGTAGACAAACTTACAGATACACTTACAAACTTGCATCGGGCTTAAAATCTTTTTTATCCACTAATTGTCTTCAAGAGTTTCTGGTTAAATAGATTATATATATTTGACCAGGTTAGTGTTGGATACAAATATAAGAAACAGGTAATGTTTTAAAAGAACACACCATTGTTTACATATTTTACAGTCATGTTCTCAAATCAATCCCTGTATTATTATAGTTTAAGCAGAAGTTTATGCAGTGAACACTGGACATGTTAGTACTCATTGTTTTTTAAATGCATAACGCTGTAGTATAAGACTGTACTGTGGTATTACATTTAATGCAAAACCAACTAATAAAAAAAATATCCTTTTCCTTTTTTCCTTAAAGTCGCCATAAATCATGTTGAAATTCAGTTTTGTTTCCAGTTTGTGATCATTTTTAGATTTTTTAGTGTATGAGAGATCTGTGCTTCGGCAGTGGACTATCTATTGGGTTATTGACGTTACATATGCTTATCCTTTTTTGTGATACTATTAATATGATATTGCAAGGAAGACATACAGCTGTATAAAATTAATCTATAGCGAACCCGTAAAACCGAGTCTCTGTGGCAGTATGATTTATTTAGAAAGAGATTTAGCATTATTTGTGGCTGGCTTTTGTCCTGTTTCCTTTTGTCAACCAGTTTTATTTTTTATTTTTCCAGTTCCCGATCCTGCCTTCTCCTTTTTATCAAGAACTGAAGTTTAGCATCATCTTTAAAGACTTGAAACTTGAAACCTATTCGCTACCATACTTTTTATTTATGAAAATGATTAAAAATACATTAGTTACTTGAAGTGCAGAAAAACGAAACTGCAGTATGGCAACATACAAATCAAAAATATTATTTTTATTTATATTATTGATGGCTATAATCACAACTTATACTGTTTATCTTTATGTTTTCGAGAGTTTTAGTAACAAAAAACAAATGTTTTTGTTAGGCAGTGTTTTCAGATATTGGTGATAGTAAAAATACCAATGAATATTGTACCTTAAGTGATGACTACTACTCATAAACTTGTATTCAGGTCTATGGGACAGCAGGAGAGCAACCGAGTCCTTGTCTGTCATACATAATATATCTAAATTAACCCTCCCTTTATAAAACTTGTTTTTGTTTACTTTTTAAATGTTAGGTTTCTTTATTTGTTAGGAAATAGACGTACAAACCATAGAATCCTTACTGACAATCAAATCTTTGCTCTGTGGCCTTTAAACGTGATCTTGAACCCAATCCTAAGCATTGCTTTTGTTTGCGGAATTACTCAGGCCTGAAAAAACGAAATGAAAGCCGCATTACGATTTTATCACCGTGCATGAAAAAAGGTTTTATACCTGTAGGTATGTTTCTGCGCACAGAGGTCGGCTCCCGTCTATTTGTTTCGAGTCTAAATCTTTTTGCACCTATGTTTGTGAACATTACTAGATTTTTTTATCATATTGCTAATTTTATCATCATCCATCACCCAAAAGACGTTCACTGCTGGACAAACGTCCACGTCCACTGCTAATGAAATATATGTTAGGAAGTCTTTATGTACGACATTCTTGTAGAAAGATGTTCTTCTATTTATTGGCTCTAAACCCAACACCCTATAAAATTAAAGAGCTAGTTTGTATTAATATAAGATATTCTTAAAATGATTTGACTCTAAATGAAATAATTGTGAAACATATTTAAAATAAAGTTTATTGAATTTTCCAACGGCCTTTGTCTTAGCGTTTATATTTAAAATAAGGCGCCTCAGTGAAGAAGAAAATGAACAAGCTGAAGCCTTGTCGACAAATTGGATTCTGCACAAATAAATTAGGTCCCTTATATTTACATACAGAATCAGATGTTTGAAGTTAAACAACAGAAGAAAAGCGGTGTTTGAATCAAACAACTAATTAAGAATTGCGACGCTTTGCCGAAGTCACATCGCGCTGGAAATATAAAAGAGAACTCGAACCATTGGACTGTTGTGACTATGCTCTTTGGACTTTTTTTATTCGCTTTTCATTTGAATAACGACTCTTGCTTGCTTTTTTAATAGTCATATAGTGCTAGTCGAATTCGTGTTCTTAGGTAAATTTTAAGTATGTATATAGATATATATATATATATATATATATATATGTATATTAGCGTTCAGCATTCACATTGTGAAACAGACAAAAGAGCGGCGTTTTTTTTAGCTTTGTCATTGCATCCATAATACAGACTTCTTACATTACATCTGCAGTTGTCTCCTCTACGTTTAATTTGTTAAATGTTACGAGGCGAGAATTATCAAAACAAGAACAAATTGAAAGTACACCTTTTTGAACTTTAAAAAGCCTCTCTTAGTTTTTTCCAAATTGTTTTCTTTATTATTAAGTACATTCGGATAGTATTGTAGTATAGTATATCCGGATAGTAATACAATAGTACATAGTAGTAGCAAGTGGCCGTTCCTTAGAAGTAGACGTAAATCCCCGAAATGCACATAACTTGGTACCAATTACGGCTAACAAAATGTAGCATAGAGATGTCGTGGCCAGATCATAGAATTGATCATTTCATGATGTAGCCGACCATTTCATGAAATGGTCGTATTTCATGAAATTCGTCCAGCTAAAACGTCAACGTTTAATGATATGTCCATCCACGATTGGCCATATCATTAATGTAGGGGTTCCATTATAGATATAAAAGGTTTAATAAAAATTTAAAATACGTTGAAAAGTTACTGGCATCTTCCATGCCATGACATCTGGCAACAAATCTTGGTTAACAGAGAAATTACACATTTTTAATACTTAGCTTTTAAGATTGATATCTACTAACCTATGAAACACTTTCCGAACTTCAAGGTTTTTACGGTGCGCTCGTTTTTTGATTGACTTTCGAAAAATTATTGTAGTTTAGTATTGTAATAACATTAAACTTCTATTTTATTTTCAATTAGTGCATTATTAAATAGCCTTTTTATTATTAACTGTACTCCGCCATGATACATCACAAAAACAAAAAGATATCAGCGCCTCTAACGGTGGATACTGTAACTATTTTACGATATGATCACTAATGCTTGACCATTTCATGAAATAGCCGTGCGTTTAGCTGTATATCGTGAAACGTTGATGTATTCATTGATCTGGCCAGACCATATCATGATGTGATCAGCAGATATTTTCCATTTCAATTCTATGATCTGGCCACGACAGAGACATACCAAACGATGGCTCGTGTTTTCTGACGCTAAACTGACTCGCTCTATCTTGTTTACTACCCCACTTGACCGGTTTAAGTTTTATGTCCAATGGTCATCCATCTATCTGTACCGCTGTACGGTATTTCACGCAAGAACTGCGCCTTTCATGGTAATCTCATTGATGTTTATTGCATAACTTACCAAAACACTCCGTGGAAGATTTCAAACCCATAACCATAACCGTAACGAAACATCTTAGTTTTCATGAAAATGTATTAGTTTTGTTTTCTACAATTATTAGTTTCGCGTTCGCAACAGTTAATTAGAATAGATTATGGTTATGGTAGGTATTATGTTATGGTAGTCATCAAGGAAAGAAGAATAGTCTGCAAATAACGATAAAATATGTTTATTTCACGGCAAGTAACTGTAATTCTGATTATTATGCAGGATGACTAGTGATATAAAATCTTACTTTATCACTAATTGTTCGACTTTAACGCTAAACCTGCTGGAAGGATTAGGATGAAATTTGGTAGGCAGATAGTTTAAGCATTTTTTTTTCTAATAACAATTCTTATTCCTCTGTCAATTACGTGAGGTGATTTGGGGATTTTTCGACCACCCCTCTCCCCTTGGTGAAGAGGAATACACTTATGCATACATACATATATAATTAAATACTTAAACGCAAAAAATGGAACAGTGGTTTTCTGTATTTCCAAATTTTGAAGTAGTCTCTTAGTCTATTTTTAAATAATAATAGAGACGCTGCTGTGCGAATGGATGCAGATAGAATGTCCAATGTTCAGGGTCCGTTGCATATTACATATTTATTAAACTAATAATAAAAACAATAGTTTCATTCACGGTTTTCCTAACTAAACAACAATAGTTTGTGATTCGAACAAGTTAATGCTGTACCAAATTAGTTTAGACATGGCTCGTGTGTATCCAATTAGTATATTACACACATGCTTCAGTAAGTGGCTTGTGACGTAATTCAAACCTTGGCCAGGTCCATATATGCAAATAAGTTGGTAAAACTTGGCTTCTGTTTGATTATTTATCTCTATACTTTCTTACTAATCGACTGGTTGAGTACAGAAGATAGTTGCCTGGTAATGCAATCAACGCCAGTACACCTCGGATCGGACGCTCAAACAAACTGTCGTTTTATAATAACCTACTACTACTACACGTCATCTACCTACTACACACGTATAAAAGTATAATGATAGTAACCGATCTTTAGGATAAGGTGGCATACGATCACGGCTATCCTCTGAACATCAATATAATAATATTCTCTTGTTTCATAATTTTCAAAGAGATTTTTCGTAGTCGGGTTTTATTTTTAAACTTACTTTTATAAATTCATAAAGCAGGTCCCTAGTTCCGTGACAATGCGCAAACGCCGTGCCGCCTGCGCCGTTCGGGTCAGTCAATTGGTAATCAAGGCACTTCGCTTTAGACTCAATATCCGGCCTATAGCGACACTGTTTGACCATTGCAGGGCCGACGAAGTCGGATATCTTACGGTTCACATTCGTCTGTATTGAGTATGAATCATAATAATATGGACACCTGAATAGTAATTTAAAATTAAGACATGAATAAATACTTAATAGACAGGGTTTGGCTTATTCGATTATGGCGTGACTTTTACGATACTTGAGAAACTATAATAAATGGCTTAGCGACTGCCATCAGTGCATCATTCATTAGGTAGCGACAAGGCTTTATCTTTGAAATATGTATCTATCTATCGATATTGATTTGAGTGTAATGTACACATAAGTGGTCTTATCATCCGAGTCAATATTAACTACACGATCAGTACAAGACTCAAATACATTTATTTATTTAATCTTGCTTGAAAGCTGTCCACAAGAAATGGCGGCAAATACAAAAAATCTTCACCTGTTAAGACGCTAAGTATTGCCAAATCGCAATATTCAATTCAAATTCTTGAAATAATGGTTAAAGCTATCACCATAGAAATAATATACTAGAAACAATAAAAAACCAATTGCCTTGAACAGAATCATAAAAATCACAGAAACTTTGATGAAAAAAAATATCCTGTAAACCCTGTATTTTGCATTAATTGCAAATTCTCTGGGAAACACAATATTTGTTTATGTTGAAACCAACTCACAAAAATCGGCCATTTTAATACCTTCAATTTGCCTTGAACGAATTTTTTTTTAACTTATTTGAAAGCCAAGAAAAGTAATAAAAACATCGAAATCTCGAGAATTTTCCGTTCGGCCTTGACGTAACCGCCGCGACGGTACCCACACTGATCTGAACTTAAAATGAGCGCCGTTACGGTCGATATTATATTATCATGCATAAACCTGCTCAGATTGAGTGTACGTCGCGCCTTAACACCGCAGAATAAAGGTGGAAACATATTATTCAGACGCCACCCGACATAACGACGTGTTGCTATATTAAAGTTTCTTGAAAAATTTGTGGTCATGTATCGTTGGCCAGAGTACTTACTCATTATGAAAGTAAAATCATCTCTACTGGGGCATGGCTTCCTAAATCTCGGGAAGGTTAGACCAATCAGCACACACTGAGGAAAAGTTTAAATTCAGATGATTTGCTTAGGTACAGTCCCGTGCACCTAAAATTATACAGTGTAGCCGTGCCATCTACACTTTTAGTTGCACGAGACTGTACATTAAATGTAATCGTAAAAAAATACAGAAAACATAATTTTGATGTCTGATGTTTATGTGCGGATTTACTGATATGTTTAATTAAAATTTTATCATCACCGACCGTTGCCGATTGATTACAAACTTTTGAATGAGCTAACTGACACAAAATAGACACAGAAGGTCCACTCAATACAAACCACTAAAATCGTAAGCATATACATGCTTATAGAAATATACGGTCATTCGAGGCAAGGTCACGATCGCACAGTACGTGATCTTGCCTACAACGACCATATACGTCTATAAGCATGTATGTGCTTAAGATTTTTGTGAGCGTATTCAGCGGACCTTCTGTATCTATGTGTTTTGTGTAACTGATAAGATGCTGAGAATTTTTCATTAATGCTTTGTTAACAATAGCCCAGATACATAGTAAACGCGAAATATTACCCACCTACAGGTTTTCGTTTCAGTTGAATGAACTGATTGGTGTTGATAACAATGTCTGCTATATTTAGTTTAGGTATTTTTTAGATATTGTATCGTAGATATCACTTATCGTTCCCACACAAATATACCTAATAAGTGTAATGAATGAAACTTTTTTTTAATGAAACTTTTAGATTGACGTAATCGTAAAAAAGGTGGAGTTAAAAAAATAATAAAATGTTGTTATCGGCTCTCCATAAATTCAGATCATACAGGATGTTAAAAAAGTGCCTTTGAAATTTTAAGGAGTTTCTCAGAATCAAGTATAAAACACTGAAAAGATCCGATCTACAACTTTTTTCTTCAGTTTTCCATACAATTGCTTGAGCGGATTTTTTCAATATTGCCATTGTCACATCAAATTGCCAATAGTAAATATAGTAAGTGATGATGCCGGAAGATAAAAGCGGGCTTAACATATTACCCAACGTAACGCAACTGGCTTTCTTGTCGTCAAGATAAAAAGAAACTGTGTTTAGAAATCTAATGCTTGATGTCAAAAATGTAGATAAACGCCCTCAGACTAAAGAAACTTTTTTTTTCGCATGGTTTTCGCCCTTGTTGGGCAGGCTAAGGCTCCATGGCCATACCGCCTCGTCTTTAGTTATGTTTTTTCTTTTTAGTTTCAAAGTTTACGTCTTCAGTATTATTTTCTTCATTTTATTTTCAAATTCTTACTATTTGTTAGTCAACTACCCTATTCTTCAGCAAAATGATAGCACTTTTGATGAAGATTTCATGGACTTCTTGAGAGAGCTCGAAACTCAGTCTACACACTTTTATTTCATTATCCTACATATTAGACACTTAAATGGCACTTTATTGAACAATACACTATCAATATTATGCATTAAACACCACGATATCTACTTTTTCGGATAATAAAACAAAACTGACAAACCCTTGCTATGAGTTCCCGCCAAAAAGTCTCGAAACTTTTTTTTATGATAACACCTCTTGCTCAACCACGAACTGACAGGCGAAGATCCACTAGGCGAAGGCAATGGCAGTATTCCATTTGTAAAATATCTTTGTCCAATGTAAATTTAATCAAAGAAATTAGATGGCTTCATTAAATGTAATAATATTTTTTGCTATAGAGGAATACTTTTGCATAGAATAGCAATTTAGTTAAATGTGGACATCGAAATTGGACAAAAATATACCTTTTTCCAATTCCGTGTCTAAAAGATATTTACAGTGGATTGCCACCCTACGTATTTTACAATATTATAAAGCATTCCGGAGCGACGATATAAAACTTCTTTGAAGAATTCGTAGGGCATTAAAAAGTACTAAGGGAAAATTGCTACCTCTTTGGTTAATTCATAGACATAATCTTCTTTTACGTACTACGTAGTTCTACAAAATCTCAAAGAAGTTTCTATGTCGGTGGTCAATGGAATTTCTTTTTGAAATCTTTGATGGATTTCGTTTTTTCGTTCCAATTTCGAAATGTAAATAACGCCCATCTTTTTCATTGAAGAGTTGACAGTGTGTGATTTGTCCAGATAAATGTCCTAATTTATTATTATTCGTGGTATTTCCCATAAAAAAGACCATTTCCAAGATGTCAGAAGAAAACTGGAACGATGACTGCATAGACACAGGCATGGCCGTTATGAGTTTACCCGTAACGCATATCGCGGAGATACCGGAGATCAAACTCTTCGGCCGCTGGAGCTGTTACGACGTCCAAGTCTCCGACATGTCTTTGCAAGACTACATATCGGTCAAAGAGAAATACGCGAAGTACTTACCTCACACAGCCGGACGATACGCTCATAAGAGGTTCAGAAAGGCGCAGTGCCCGATAGTGGAACGTCTGATCAATGCACTGATGATGCACGGGCGTAACAACGGGAAGAAACTCATGGCCGTCCGCATTGTTAAACATGCTTTTGAGATAATACACTTGCTGACCGGTGAGAATCCTTTACAAGTACTGGTTACTGCTATAATCAATTCTGGTCCTCGCGAGGACTCGACGAGAATCGGTCGGGCGGGGACTGTGCGTCGGCAAGCCGTGGATGTTTCTCCCCTTCGACGGGTGAACCAGGCGATATGGTTGCTCTGCACCGGCGCTAGGGAGGCTGCCTTCAGAAACATCAAGACGGTGGCTGAATGTTTAGCTGATGAGCTGATAAATGCAGCTAAAGGATCTTCGAATTCCTACGCCATTAAGAAGAAGGATGAGCTGGAACGCGTGGCTAAATCTAACCGCTAAACAATTGATAGTTTTAAGAAAAACCTTGTCTTATAAAGTTTTTGATTTAATACATTAAAATAATTGATGATAATAGTGTGTGATTTATCCCAGATATTATTATTATTATTTGAATACTTTTTTTAGTATTTATTTTTTGCTACTGTAGAGAAAACTAGACGAGTGTCTCTAGTTTATGCAGGTATAGGAAGATGAATATTTTTAACTACATATGTAATTAGGAAAATAGGTAGCGATTTGTATCATCCTTTTCTATCCTTGACGTTCTAGTTTTAGTTAGAAAACATCACAGCACAGTGTTTTTTTAAAGAACGCCAAAATCAGTAAGGGCTGTCGACATTTTAGTTCTTCGGACTCGTTGGCTCAACTTGTTGGCTCCGGATTTCTAACCAACTCCTCTGAAAAGACGGTCGTGTCAATGAAATAGGTCGTCGCATGGGCTCTCCACTAGCGTCGGGTCACAAGCACACTCCAAACAGCTGATCCAGCGGTCTGGCTAGCAAGCCCTCGCGGTAATGGGTCGGCTAATGAAGTGTCGCTAGGGTTAGCCGCCGTGAATGAGTCACGCGATCTCGTGACTTTCAGGACAATGAGTTTGTTTTGTTCTTACAATGATGTGCTTGGAGAATTCTTAAAACAATTTTGCTTAGTATATAGTATATTAGCATCAGGCTAAGCGAAACTTGTGTAGAGTAGCAATCTTTCTACGAACTATGCGTCGTTCGAAGACTACACTTGGGCACGCTATGATGGTAGTTTTGACACATTTACAATAGTGATGTGAAATTAAAATTTATTATCGGAAAAAATATAATCAAATGCGAGTCGCATCTATAAGTTTTTGGATTTAAAACTAGTCTTGCAAGTAGTAGCTGATTAAAAAGTTTTAATAAAACGAAAATATAACTTTTTACGTAATACATTTGAATGAACTGAATATTGAAATAAAAAGGAATATACATACTTTATTTGCACCAAGAAACAAATTAATACAGAAAGATACCCTAAAAAGGAGCCACAAAAGGCCATACTTAATCAGATTCGTCCATACTGCTATTTTCACTGTTATCGCTGCTATCATCATTCATCACCTACATTGATTATAAGTTTATTTTCTAATTTTATCTATTTCTTATCTATTTTCACATCTCTTTCATAATCTAATAAATTTGTGTAATAAATTATAACCAAAATTATACATTCGATAAATTTTATGATTAACTGCACGTCACTATTGACAATAATATCCACCTTTTATCTTCCACACAGAGTACCTACTATGTAAAGTGTGTTAAGTGGGTGAAGCTAAAGATGAAAAAGATTGAACATTTCTCACTGGTTGTTTATGTATGAGTTACGTTTCTTACAGGCTTATTATAAAGAGTTCCTCAGACAGACATATGTCCATACATCCGAAAACCTTTACCATTCGGGGCAGTCGGGTAAATGTGAACCAAAATGACTAGCTGCTGTAATACAGTGATACTACATTGTCGCTCCTAACATTTTAGACCGTCAATCACAATCGAATTCAGAAATGCGGAATGGAATCACAACGGAATGGAATGGAATTCCGTTGATGACTGAGTCGGGTCAACATTCCCTTATAGGTTGGTTATAGGTAGCGGGATATTACACTTCCATTATACAGGGATGCCATGTAATAGGTGCATACTCTGTTATGGAAACGAAAGATATCAGTTTAGTGTTATTATATATATAAAACTTTTAAAAAACCGCACCGCGCATGAAGGGTTCAGTACCATCGTACAAGAAACTCCAAAAAACACGCCTCTTGTATGGGGGACCCCCTTTAATTTTTCAACTGTCTACCTATTACGGTTAATGAGATACAGCCCGCTAACAGACAGACGGACAGCGGAGGCTTAGTAATAGGGTCCCATACTATTGTAACCATAGAAAAGTGACTCGGTTAGCGGGGGGTGTTTATTAAACTACTGAACAATGACGGCAAAAATAGGGCTCCCTGGAAAAAGTCGATCACTGTTTTTATGCGATCTTCAAAGTGATATATGATGCCTACCTAATTGGTCATGGATTCTTGACAAATAATAATTTACCGCACGAGTTAAATGTTTTTACAGGAGTTTTCTTCATACGTCTTTTAAAATTGAATTTTCATCCAATCTGATCCCTTTAAGAAAATGGATGTCTGAGAGTTAATTCGAGAAAGTATTTTAATATCGGGAAATTCTCGATTCAAATTGAGTTTCCATCTGCTATCGCGGATATATTTACTTTCCGAGTTAAAAATTTCTTACTGAAATTTTTATATTGAATCATCTTTGTAACAATTATTTCTTTTTTGTAATAGTAACCTATTTCATGCCTTTGGATTTTGAAAGGATTTTACTTTTGTACTACACAATACTACGAACAAACTTGTGATTTAGCAAACTTTTGATTTATTTCGTAATGTTTTTTTCCCGTAACGTTTTATATAAAAAAGGACTTGCCTTGTCCCAGGTGACTTAAGAGAATAGACGCTAAGTAATTTAAAATTAACTGTGTTCTACGAACAGTTCTTATTTAAATTTACAAAAACAGTCTTCCTTGAATTTTCATTAAATGTATAATAATCTTAACGTATATGTAAACGACTATATTAAATGTCGACGTTTTAGTTTATACTATTTCAAACAGTTTTGGTCAAAATTAGTAGTTTTTGACACTTGAAAAAAAAATCTGATGATTAGCAGTCATGTAGGTATATTATGTACACACATATAATACATTTTATTTAGAATTATGTGTGTACACTATTTTATTCAGTACTTACACAGAACGAAAATAGTTCTTCAATCAAAGAAACTTATTTCAGTCAAGAGATTTCCAGTTTCCTATATAAGGAAAAAATAAATTACTCGGATTAAGACATAAAATGTTTCAAAGTTTATCATTTAAACGAACCAACTAAATACTCGAAACAATAGCATGTGGACTCTTTTTTTAAAAAGTATATTACTCATTCCAAGAGCGTAACGATTTTATATCACACAATTATCAATCAGGTGTAATTTGATACGTTCTTCGATTAAAATATATTATTTTTAGTTTCAACATTTGTTGGTACTTAGATGGAGAAGCAGACGTTCTTGAATCAAGAGGTTTCGATTCTAAATTTGAAAAATGATATTTGTTGAATTGAAATTTAAGGCTTTTTCTAAGATTACGATGATTTTCCGTCCAAATATTTATCTACATGACACCAATAACTTTATTTCTTGGATTTAATATGTTTCTATTTCATGGTAAGATTGACTATTACTCTCAGATAATTATCTGTTATTTAAGCTAAGATTTTTAAATCTTTTGTATTAAAGTGAAAATTACTTGATATGAAAGATTCGTATATTTCAATTAAATTTTATAATTATTTAAAGAAAATTTTATTTTATACAGGGTGTTAATTTGGTCGCAGATTTCCGATCTAGGGATTAATTTATTCAAAAACTGAAGAACTTCTCAAAAAATACTTTTAACACAAACTTTGACGGCTAGTACAACTAGTTTATGTTAAAAGTATTTGTTGCGAAGTTCTTCAGTTTTTTGAATAATTTAATCTCTAGATCGGAAGTCTGCGACCAAATTAACACCCTGTATAAAATAACATTTTCTCTAAATAACTATAAACTAGAAAATTAACACTCTGTCTTAAAATATACCATTATTTTTCACAACAATTATCGTGTTTATATGATCAGCACTTTCAACTTGGCAAATACAGAATCTTTCACTTATATTTTTTCTAGGACTCCATAATTTTATAGTTAAAAGTACTTAAAAAAGTTCCAGTTTTTTATTTATTTATCAAAAATAATAAAACTTATACCTATAAACATAACAAAGTAAGTATCTACGAAAGTATACAATTCAAAGACTACAAAATCCACAGCCAGCAGTAAGCTTAAAATTAAAAAGATAAATTGTTGTTCCGTCAACTGAGCTAAGTGACATATGTAGGCAACTGGTTACAACAATTACATAGAGATACCAACTTTACTTCATCACTAATTTCGACGTGATATGTTTTGAAATGGTTATTATAGCCACAGATTCGTTACTTGTAGCATGAAAATGATATAGACTTTAAATTTTTGGTTTTGATGAAAAAAAATATTACAAAAAACTTTTAGAAAGATGGTTTCTCTACTTATTTTTCAACCTTGTTATTGCCTTGTTCTGTTACAGTTCTCAGTAGGACATTGTAATACATAGTTATTAATTTTATGAGCTAAATCAAGATTCTAGATGTAACGCGTATTTTTAACATTTTTATTTTCTTTTGACACTCAGGACAATGCATTTCGATAGCTGCTTTGAGTTAAAGTAAATGTCCAAAACAAAATTACGATTAAGATTAAAACAAATATAAATATAATGAGGGAAGCGTGCAGACAACAGTGACTTAACAATAAAAATGACTGCCTACAGATTTAGGATTTATATAACATGAGCTGGCATATATTATAATGTCATAGCAAGTCGTAATACCGTAAATTTTTTTACGCTAAGGTACAAGTGTGACGTTGCTTTGGGTAATTTACATGAAAGACATGATTAATTTAAAAGAAGGTCGAATCCCTTTGCGGTGGTGATCTGAAGCTCATATTTGCCAGATTTCTCCTTTTGTTTTTTGATGACATTGTCGATCTCCAGCGTTCTGAAAACGATTAATTTATTAGCCATAATATGATAAATTATCTAAATTCAATCAAATCGTAAAATAGAAGAGTAGTATGTATGAATTTATAATAGATTTTTAAATATTCAGGTAAAAATTGCTTACATGTTTTTGAACAATGAGTCCTTCTATAGATTCTGAACTTGAAAATTTTATTTTTCTTGACAGTCTTCTCTGGGGCGGAACTAAGTAGTCCAGTTGTACAGGGTAATTTGAAGAGTGATTTTTATCTGAAATCAATAAAATTAAATATAATAAAAAATACCCTGAGACAAGGAGCCCTTGGCAATACCGCACTGTCAAGGGCTTCCATGCTCCCCCATCTATATAATTATCTACCAAGTAGGTAGGTAGACGATATTAAAAAATAAAAACAAAACAAAAAACGACAAAAAGAAAATCCTGGCTTCATCCAGAGGGAGTGATGCACTAACAACTAGCTACATAACGATGGAACGGTTTCTTCGAAGTCATTGGTTCAGCTCAGGATGTATGACCAGGAATTTACTTGAGTATAAAACTGTAGTCCAGACACTGCAACACGGTCCGTGCAGTATGATGCTCTTGCTCCATCTGGGTCTTATTGCGCTAATACTGTATTCGTCCTGCTCGTGGTTCTGCCTTGATAGCATGGTTCTATCTCCGTTGGAGCAAGACAAATACATCATAAGCAGGACAATTTACGCGCTAGGACGCAGGTGGAGCAGAAGCATGACTGCATAACTTCCACTGCAAGTAGATGGACAGCTGTCTCAAAGCTCAGGAGGCCACATCCCCGCAGATACGACAGCTTGGTTAGGGTGTAGAGTAAAAAAGGGGCCCAATGATGAAAATCAAAAATATTAAGCATACCAGTAACCAGCGGAGTAGGTAGCTTTTTAATCAGTAACTGGACTTACCGCGAAATCTTTCAATTACATCTTGGGCAGTATCTCACGACGCAATCAGTGTATTTAGAAGTCCATTCATCCATCCATTTTCTTCAGTGAGGGTTCTTCAATTCACAATTCACTTCAATTTATCAATTATTAAACTAATAACAAACTATTACATGACAAATCAAGTTTACCGCCTTGGACGGACGAAAAGCGTGCGATGCAGAGTAAAGGGTTGCCAGTTATTGTATCTTTATTTTACCCATTTTTTATTTTGACTTCAAAACTCTATTTTTTACCAGCATAGGGCATAGCCAAAAGGATGGGTTATTATACGTTATCTCATACCCTACGTACGTATGAATGAGGAAGAAATCGTTCATTGCCCGCGGCAGCTGAATCTACTGAACAAATTTTGGTAAATGAGATGTTGAGATCAAAAGTTCCTAGCTAGGCTTTAAACATACAGGTGTTTAAAAAGTGCATTTGAAATTTGGTAATAATAGTGACTCATGAAACTAAACAACTTTCCCCAAGGAACCTATACTCAGTTCGCAAAAAAATTTTGGACTTCTCATACAAAATTGGCGGATTGGTTGATCAATTAGTACGACGAGTCAAAAATATTTTTTGCGAATTGAATATAGGTTCCTTGAGGTAAGTTGTTCAGTTTCAAGATTCGAAGCCGTGGTCAAAATTTTTTCACGTATATCATAAGGACCCTATATATCATCACTGTGAGTGAATTTCAGAATGGTGGAAGGTAAGCGTCATAATGTAAAACCATGAACCCAAAATTTACTCAACGAAATCCTGATAAAAGCGAAGATGGCTTGATGAGTGGGACAGGTTTGACGATCAATGGAAGGAGGTGGCTCGGGATAGAGATGCGTGGTGAAATCGAGGGGATGCCTTTGCTCAGCAGTGGGATAGTGAAGGCTAGTGAAAAAAAAATAAAAAATCATATGGACAGAGCTCGGCTCATTCTTGATATTATCCGGTAGATCTATTTGCACTTTTAATATTTTGCTCTTTTAACATATTTTTGAACACTTAATCATTTTCCGCTTTAAATTACTATTTAAAAACAGGCGCAGCGATAATGTGTTTTTATATGTAGTTAAAATTTTTACCTCTGTCAATATTCAGGTATTGTTTAATAAATAAAAAAAATAACCTTTAATAATTTAGTTATTATGAGAATTAAAAGGAAAAATATATAATTAATTTACATTTGTTTAATCAAAAATCCCGAACAACGTGGAGGTAACGGGGACAGTACAGAACATCTACGGAAAACTGCTGTCATCGACACAGAACTATCCAGACTGAACATCGCCTGTTGCGCTTTTTAAGAGACCAGTCTCCTCGATGAAGGATCTTTGCGAGAGGCTTCTTACACATTTTTTTTATGTCATAGGTGGCAAACGTGCATGCGGTTCACAAGCGATTTTTCTGGAAGGGCAAAGATCCCGCTGCCGTTCGTGAGCACAGAGTTGGCTTCGCTGTCAGAAACGACTTACTGAAGTCCATCGAACACCCTCGTGGCATATCGGAACGGGTGTTGGGTGTTGGGTTTAAAACGCAGTTACAGTTTTGTCACGACAATATCCGCCTATGCTCCAACACTTACATCAACCGATAAAACTAAAAAGCAGTTCTTTGACCAACTGGCTGACGTGATACCGGGCGTGAATTCCAGTGATCACCTGTTGATTTTGGCCGATTTCAATGCCCGATAACTCAGCAAGATAACTCAGCATGGCCTGAATATATTGGTGACCACGGCGTTGGCAAACTAAACGATAACGGCCAACGCGACGTTTACTGGAATTTCGCTCTAAACATCTGCTGTGCATAACCAATACCTACTTTAAAGGCAAATTATCGCGAAAAGTTTACTGGAAGCACCCGCGTTCAGGACACTGGCATCAACTGGATCTAGCCCTTACCAGGAAAAGGGACTTCCGCGAGATTCTCCATACGCGATACTTTCACGGTGCCGATTGCGACACCGATTACTCTTTGGTGGTGACGAGCGTCAGTTTCACTCACAATAATATCCATTCGTACGAACCACCCGGCAGGAAAAAATTTACAGGTATGGCTTTCGGATACCAGGAGAACAGAAATCAGGACTGGTTTGCCGAAAACCTTGAGCATTTATGTATAACCTTTGCTCGACATAAAACGTAAAGCTGCTCTGAATCACCGCATGAACCCCGGTCTCGATACGCAGCAAAAGCTTCGAGAGGCTAAAGCAGCTCTTCAGCGAAGCATACGTTACTATGCTAACGCGTATTGGACTGGGCTTTATCGTAGGATACAATCGTGTGCAGATACCGGGAATCTAAGCATAAAGCGGGCTATAGAGCCTATTTCCAAACGAACAACCCCTCTACAGGAAGTTATCAGTGACAACCGTCGCAAAATGGAACGCTGGATAGAGCACTATACCAGTCTCTACTGTCGGAGGCTGTCGAAAGTACGCCCAAATTGGCTACCTGGATCGAGCTAGATGACTAACCTACCGTTGAGGAACTATACCAGGCTGTTGAGCAGATGAAACGCGGCAAGAGTCCTGGCAGTATCGGCACCCAAGCCGATATAGTAAATCTCAAGTGCTTATTGGCAATCCTGCACAATCTGCTGTTCAAGTGCTGGGAAACGGGGCAAGATGGAAAGGTGACCGCGGCGATTGTAACTGTCACCGTGGAATTTCTGTTCTAAGCATAGTCGGAGAGTGATTTGGACGTCCTATCTTAGTATGGCTCCAAAAGCTTGCTGGACACGTTTATCCTGAGGTTCAGTACGGTTTCCACCCCCAGCGCTCCACAGTAGACATGATTTTCACACTTCGTCAGTTCCAGGAGGAGTATGGAGAGCAGAAAACCCCGCTATTCACCTCAACAAGGCCTTCGACGCCGTGAGCAGAGAGGGCTTGTATACTGCCATTGAACGCATTGGGTGTCCACCGAAATTCTTGAGCCTTGTGAAATCGCTTCACGAGGAAATGAAAGGCATAGCAAGACAGCAGTCTTTGACGGTGAAACATCTGAGCCGTTCGACATGCGTAGAGGTGTTCGTCAAGGCTGCGTATTAGCTCCTACCCTGTTTGGTATTTAATTTTCGATGCTTAAAGATAAAGAAACATTTATTTAACAAACAACACACAAAAAAAGAGAAAAATAACTTAAGAAAAACAAGCACAGTCAAAAGAATAACACAAAAAAACAATGCTTCTGAAAACTGCTTTCGGTGAAGACCAGCAGGCTATTCACCTATATCCGACGGCCAGCGGAAAGCTTTTTAATATCTCCCTACTCAAATTTTAGAGGAACCGTGAACATCTTTTCGTTGACAGCCTTTTGTTTGCTGACGATGCAGCCTTCACTGCGAGTACGGCGAGCGATGTATCTTGGACAAATTTTCCCAAGCCGTTGCTTTGTTCTCCATGTCCATTAACGCCAAAAGACGGTAGTGCTTTTTCAAGGTTGTGAAAATCCGCAAGCTATTTTGCTGACAAGTCTTGTTACCTTGGATCAACCGTGTCAAACAATCTCTCGCTCGATGTGGAGATCGACATTCGTATTGGCAAAGCAGCGACCACGTTTGGGTAGCTGAGTGCTAGAGTATGGGACAACAAACATCTTACAGTAAGACCAAGATGGGTGTTTATCAGTCTTGCGTACTCAGCATACTCTTGTAGTTATGCAGTTGCGCACGCGCAAAGAAACGTTGGGAGACCGCTATTGCGCTTCAAAGACTGTGTGAAGCGTGACATGATAGCGTTTAATATTGATCACCAAGGCTGGGAAAATCTTGCTGGGAACAGAGATACATGGCGCAAACGCGTGGACAACTTGTGCGACGAAGCCTGTTTTGAGGTTTTGACCGACAAGAGAAATCGCAGACATCAAACCGCTGGTAATCCGTCGACTTCCACTAACTTCCCCTACCATAGCTGTGGTAGACTATGCCGATCTCATATCGGGCTGTATAGTCGCCAAAACAGTACATCTGCAACACTGAGTAATCGTCTGCCATAGACGACCAAATATTAATTTAAATATTCGGAAAATCAAAGTTTTTAAATGTATTTTTCAGAAGTAAGTCTTTTTTACAATTAAGAATAAAAAGTATTCTAAATATTTACGAAGATTTGCAACCGTATATGCTGAATTTATCAGGTACTCAGGGAGAATTTTTATAATGGCAACACTTACATACTGGCAAGAAAGATTTGAATGTAATTGTTTCGTTTAAGAGTGTCTGTTTCTTGACCGGAAAACGAATACATGATACAGTTTTAATTTAAAATCTACACATAAATGTAATATTGAGACAAGAAAGTTTAAGTTCTTGATGCAATACACATAGGTATTTTTGGATCTAGCTTC
Organism: Coleophora deauratella; assembly: GCA_958295455.1. Lineage (NCBI taxonomy): Eukaryota > Metazoa > Arthropoda > Insecta > Lepidoptera > Coleophoridae > Coleophora > Coleophora deauratella. Next base: position 11,714,871 of record OY282406.1, on the reverse strand, counting down.
AAAAATCTTGAATGAAGCCAAACTCGATGATATTATAAAAATTATGTTTTCATCTGGCAATGCCAGCATTCTCCAAGAAAGATTACTGTAGTTCTTAATTTATATAGATTGCGATAGTTTCATTCAAATTATAATTCTTGGATCAAGTGGGGATTACCAAGACTTTTCACTTTTACGCTAAAAATGAGTAACATTTTTATGTAAGCAATTCTTTTTTACTTCAATACTGTACATTTTGTAGTAACCATTTTTCAAAATCTATGAAAAAAATTAATTCTTTAAGGATGTCTTAGTATCAATTTAAGCCAAGTAAATTATTTTCGATTAAGATATTTATAATTTGATTTGAAAAACATGGTGCAAGACATATTTGCGTCTTAAAGTAAGATATCTTTTCTATCTGTGTACAAGCACTTCAGTTGCATTTATTGCAGGGATTGTCTCCCTGATAGTGGTAACGAACACCTACTTGAGATAACTAAACTATGGGATGTATTTAGATGCACTTTAAAATGAATGGAAATAACAACTACAATTTCAACCTATAAAAAAAAACTAAAAAAACATTTTACCACTTTCATAAACGTAGTTTATGTACTTTGAAAAAATAATGATCTTCATAACAAAATTAATGTGTTGCTCTGAAAATTATGTAAACTGTCACCAAACACTAACGTATCTAACAAGTTTACTATAATAATAATAGTACATTATGGTACTAGTGTGTAACATTGGTGATTACCGTCGAGGCGCCATTGAGACCCGAGCCGTAGGCGAGGGTCTTAAGAGAGCCAAGGACGGTAATCATCAATACACACGAGTATCATACGACGTTTTTTCAACACACTTGTGAATAAAATAACAATAAAAACTCATTTCAACAGTGAAAACGAGTTGTGAAAAATGTTTCGCTATGGCGGGAAAAATTGATCAGTTTTCCTATGCGCGTGCATTGCGATCGGCCACAGACTAAAGGGATGAGGTTTTTTTTTATTTTCGGCGCATAGGATTTGCGCCTATTCTGCCACGTACAAAATGGGGAATTTAAAGTTTTCTTTTATTACAGAGAAAACAGAAGTTATATTTGAGTGAAAGTTTTATTTATTAAACACGTACGCGTTAAAATTATCTATTTAAATAAGAAGTTGCATGAAATGAGCAAGCAATAGGAACATTAATTTATTTGTTCTATTGAACTCGATCTTTTTTTTTGAATAAAAACTTTTTTAAGAACAAAGCAACTCAACCAATAAAATTTAAAAAAATCTATAACTCACTAGTGAGATTATAGCAATGAAAAAGTCACAGTTTGATTATGGGTATCATTCTGTGCCTAATTGCGGTGACCATAGAGCCACTTTATGAGCAAATGTGTTGAAAAGATATTTTAATTTTAAGTGCATCATCTGCCGGACCTAGGGTTACCATATCTCAGGATTTGTCCTGAGATTTCAGGATTTTTCGAGTTTTCTCAGGATTGCAGCCGGATTTTGCAAATCTCGTGATATCTCAGGATTTTCAATAAAACACAGGTTACATTTAAAGATCTCTTTAATTAAAAGTTAAACAAACTAAAAATAATGTTCTTTTGGTAACAATTGCAGTTAAAATCTATACTTATTTATTTATCTATAATATTTGAAGAAACTTTTTTAAGTAAGTTTTTATCTTTGATTACTGATTTATGAAATGCCTTAAAAGTTAAACTCTTCAAATTATATTGCCACCCCCGCCCCGCCGCTTTGTGCGTGCGTGCGATGAGCAAATTACAACGCGTAAGCTAGATTCGCAGTGTATAAAACGATAATAATACTTTTTTGAGAGAAAATTCTCAAACTGTATAAAATCTCAGGACTTTTCCATAGAAATCAGGCCTTTTCTCCGGTCTTTTAATTTTTTCATCTGGTAACCCTAGCCGGACCGCATTCCCATACAATTTAAGTTGTATTGCTTATTTATTTATCTCTTCATTAACGTTTACGTGCGGACAGTTAAAAGTTAACTGTATTTTAATGTGTTTACTTACATGTAATTACAGGGCAATATTATATTAGTTTCACTCGTAAATTCTTACTTATTAAGAAAACCGATAGATAACGCTGTAAAATACAAGGTGAAATAAACATCAAAACTCTCCATACAAATCAAATACTTTTTCTTTTACTTAACCCGCGGTTCTCAATCATAATCAGAAACCATCGGCCGCCAATTTGAGCATTTTTGTATGGAGAGTCCAATTTTTGTTTTCTTCTCTTAACTCAGATGGAGACGCGGTCCTCAAACCGGCCCCTACTTCAGTTTATTAAAAACCAATCTCATGAGAGTATTTAAAACATGACATATATTTGAGTTCCGTTTATTTGTACTGGTCTTGGAGTAGCTTTAGATAAACTGGGGAAAGTCCCAGCACATAGACACAATCAAACAAAATACATACATTGTTTCCGTGATACCCGTATGTTCACAGTAATACAGTTTTTCCGGGTGTATGGACTTCAGTTTCAATATATTACGGCCTTAAGCAAATTTTGGAGTGCGTAGTATCTCAAATAATAATAATTGTAATATTCTCAAAGGTTTTTTACGTTCACATGAAACGTATTTAAATTAAACATACGCCATAATTGATTATGATAGTCATTAAAAGCGTTACGCAAAGATACTGCAGCTAATCTTCTGTAATAGAGACCCTTGATTGATTGATTGAAACATAATAAATGTAGTCTTGCCTTTAATTTGGATATACTTATGTCTCATACACCGTCGCCATAATAGTCAAAACAATCTTATTATTGTAATACTTGTTATAATAAATACCCCACTTTAGCAGTTCAATAAAGCATATAAAAAACCAAGACAAAACATTTCAGTCAGATGTATTGTTTTCTCAGAATGAAGCTTTATTTTCCTATATAATATAATATTCAATATACATACATATATGAACCCTTCTTTTGGCCATGACCAAGAGCTATAGCGTTTCGATCCCCATAGATAGATGCATAGATTATGGCGAGTTGGCACATGTGTTTTGCTCCAATAAGGCACAGACGAATTTATGTTTCGTTCCCCGTTGTTCTGGTAAATGTTTGCGTATTTGATCTTTTTTGGAATGCTTACTGTTAAGAGTTTGTAGCTTACTTTAATAAAAACAAATTATCAAGCCCTCTTTTATATTGCAGACAAATGTACTCGGTAATTTTCATTAAGTCCATGTAAAATTTTTAATTTATATCTTTTTTAATATTAAAGTGAAACCTACATTTACAACTTAAATAAATGAAAGTTATTGCCTTTTGAAAAAGATCTGGCTTCCAAATTGCCCTCGAATTCTTCCAAGAAACCAGTAAATTCCCTTTACAGGGTGTTAAAAAAATGCGTTTGGATTTTTTTATATTTTTATTTATTTAAGTTCACAAATTTTTGTACTTAAACTATCACCTCTTAAAAATATATTAAGGAACATTGTAGTTTAACTTAACGTTAAACAGAAAAGTAACATAGTAGTTTAACTTAACTTACACAGATCCAAGCAAGTACCTACTACAATCGACTTTGTTGGTGTCATGGTGAAACACAGTAGTGTCCCTAAAAGACCGAAACCTGTGGCAGGGTTCACTACAGAACATTTACCGGAAATCACTCAATTTGAGCTCAGTAGAACGATCGGTGCAGCAATAAGTTATGCTTATTAGTCAAATATAATAAATAAAGTATATCGAAGGAAATTCTACAGAATAGGACATGAATATGAGTATAAATTATTGATAAATTAAAAATATATATGAATATATAGATATATATTTAATACTTTGAAGCATTTTATGTAATATTATTATAAGCATTAGTGAATTCTTGATTTTCTAATTCCAAGAGATAGGTTTTAAGTTTTGAATTTAATATTTTAATACAATGAGGCTTTGTCAGTTCAGTGACGTCACGAAAACAAAAAATTAGGTTCTTTAATTCCTGAGGTAAGAGTTCAAAGTATCGAGGCGCAATCGCTGAGAAATGGTTGTAGGGGTACTCAGAATCAAGTATAAAATACAGGAAAAATATTGAAAAAATTCGATCTACATTTTTTTTGATTCACATACAAGTTCTTGATTCACTATTCAGATTTAGTATGGGAAACTGAAAAAAATTATTGAAGATTGGATTTTTTCAATATTTTTGCTGATAAAAACAGCCGACATAAGGAGATCTACGTGCTGGGTTGTCTAAATATGATAAAGACTATCCTGGGAGCAGCAATAGAACATAAGAACAATAGAACATAAGTTCTGTAGTTTAGAACGCTTGCTGTATTACTACCATGTAACATGGCCCATGTTGCCACTTTAGCGGAGAACTACTTACATGAGAATGCACTTTCTGAGCGGATTTGAGCGGAATCTCTGCATTAATGTAAAGTAGGTAATAGCACAACTAGTTGCGCCAAGCAGTTGTGAAACGGGTAATAAACGCATCGGTAGCATAGAGTACAAAAATGGACATCCCTCTTGGTTAACACAAAATGTATATCGTTTAACCGACTTCCAAAATAAAGACGTGGTTTTACATTCGAAAGACGTGGTTCTACATTACATTGTATGTTTTTGGCGATTTAATGTACCCCAGCGCGGTTCCATATACCGAAATTGTATTGAAATGGGTTCAGAACTTTTTAGCAAATTAAAAAGAACAACAACAATAAACAGCAAGAGCATAGTTGTTACATTTCAAGTCGGTTGATTTGGCGTACCTATTCGTATTCGGTTATTGTGTTTAAAGACATTTGCTAACGCAGTTCTTATTAAGAACGACACAAAGCAGTGGTTGTTTGTTTGTAAATTCTTTATTGTACTTAAACACAGTTAAAAATAAAATAAACTTAATGTATAAATGCCGACTTATCCCATAAAGGGATCTCTTCCAGCCAACCCTTGAATAAGTGTGTTTAAGCACTTACAGTTAAATTACAAAACTTAGTACCTAAATATAAAATCACGAATACCCAGATTAGGTACACTTTTATATTCTTGACCTAGACCTTTATTGCCTTATATTATTAAAAGGCATTTCTCACGAACGCGTGGGTGTATTATTTAGTGCAAAAAATCTAGGTACATATAAACTTTTATTAACTGTGGTAGTAAAATATTATATGAAAGTCATAATCGTAAACAAATGTTATAATAAGACATATACATTTTAAAATATAACAGCAATTTATTTTCTTTGTTTCATATACTTTTTGCTATTTCGTCTCTAAATCAAAGTAAAAAATGTTGGCAACGCTAGTGAGTGATCGGCGCACTTTTAAGAAAATTTTATCATTCAATGAATTGAACGGCGTCACACACTTGCGCTATACTGTGCTATAAAATTCGCCACACTCATGGACAGATATTCAGGCATGAGGCTTATAACTTCACGGTCACCCCAATCGACTCGCCATCCGTCTATGAGTGTGGCGGATTTTATAGCACAGTATAGCGCAAGTCTGTGACGCACTTTACAATTTATTCATGTTTGAAGTAAGTACCTGTAATAATTAATGCAGAATCGAGTTCTCTACGAAATATCATAAACACGTCCAAATAGGAACGTCCCGTCATAGATAGGACGGATGCATACTCAATTGGCTGATTGAATTTCTGCATAACCTCTGCATACATATAAACGAGGGATAAATTGAACGCAATATGAACAAGTTATTTTATTCTGTACGTGTTATGAATCTTCATTTTTATCCCTCGGCGCAAAAGAGCTATAAGTTTGAAGCCAATACAGGGTGCACCCACTGTGTGTGTGTGCGTGTGCGTGTGCGTGTGCGTGTGCGTGTGCGTGTGCGTGTGCGTGTGCGTGTGCGTGTGCGTGTGCGTGTGCGTGTGCGTGTGTGTGTGCGTGCGCGTGCGAGTGCGTGCGCGCGTGCGTGATGGGTGCGTGCGTGCGTGCGTGTATGTGTGTGTGTGTGTGTGTGTGTGTGTGTGTGTGTGTGTGTGTGTGTGTGTGTGTGTGTGTGTTTTACAGAGCTTCTCAACGATATGCTGCCCTGATAAGAGAGAAGGCCGCAAAGTATACGGTAAGTCCATATATGTATATCGCGGCCTTTTTTTATGAGGGCAGTATGGTCCAGTCATTTCATGATGTGGCCAATTCCTATGAACTGGCCACGACATAGGCACTTAAAGCAGCTTAAAACTATAGAGCATATCGGTGATATTACGTTGGTTGTGTAACGAATGTTTGTTATTTGTGTCTGACTTAAATAATTGCAGACCATTATATGGACTATAAAAATTTTGTCTCTTCCTTGCGAGTACATAAATCAAAATGAAATATCACCGTGAGTATTTTATAAAAATTGATGATTTCATAAAATATACTACTGGAAAGATGAAGTTGCAAAAGACCTAAAAGAGCTGGAAGTTCCCGACTGGTCATAATGAGCACAAAACAAAAAATACATAGTTGCGCACTTTGATGTCGGAGGCCAAGATCCCCTTTAGGTCGCTAAGTCAGTAAATCACAGGAAAAAGGTATCAATCTGTGAATCTTTTTTCGTCAACATAGACATATGTTAGCTACAGTTAACATAAAGATTATACAATTTGTTAATTTTAATGACGTCTTCACATATTAATAAGTGAAGGAATATGTTATAAATTACATAATTACGACATTGCCTTATTGCATGGCAAATATTTGCACTTTTTATGTGGGTTGAATAATGTATATGCTCCAAGATTTTACGAGATACCTTTGTACGAAAATGTACGAAAATTGTACGAAAATTCTTGCAAAAATTACTATTTTTAAATAATACGAGAAAACAACAGAAATCTGAATACGACGAATGGAGAAACAAATCTCACATTCAAAGCCTATTAATTGTTAAATTACCCTTCCCTTTGACTTTAAAGGTTAAACTTTTGTGGGAAGTCATCTTTACTTATTATTTTACTTATAAACTAGAAGCACGTAGGAAAAAAATACAATTTTGCGCCTCGCGGGGTCTGATACGTGACCTGAATGCTTGTTTATAACCTGCGATAGATAGGTACTGCCGCCCGGTAGTCCGCTTTTCGATGCAAATTCTCGTCGTTTTGTTTGTAGTGAGAACGAACATACGACTGTATTCGATGCACGTTTTGATCAACCGCATGCAAACACTGAATCCACCATTATAATTTGAGCTATGGTGGAAAGAAAACCTCTTTCATAATGTGATCTATAAATAAGTATTAGTGTTGTCATTGATGTGCAGTTGACTCGATGCGTTCGACGTTGCGACGATGCGATATGATGTGGTTCTATATGTATACAGAGAAATATGACTCATTTTGTTGATTTTTGTTGACATAAGTGACATCAAAAAAGCTTTTTTCGCCCATTAAATATGTACGTCCGTTCCCTTCGCCTACGCCTATGCCTACGCCTGTAGCCAAAACGACTTAAATTCTGAAATTTGAGATGTCGTTAGATTGGTCTCAATCCCGAGATTAATACAGACGGGTATATGTAATCACAATTAAAGCGGTAATTGTATTTTGTGTCGTGTTTTTGTAAATACGTATTTTTTTACTAACCAACTTTTTAATGTTTGATCAATTATATGTCTAAAAGTACTGTTTTACTGTTTATAAGTAACACCGTCTTAGCTTTTCCTTTTGTTGAAAATTGATACTGAGAATTTTTGTGATTTTGGCAACGTCATAGAACAAAAGTGGTTCAGTATGATGAGTAGTACCTCTAGTTTACGGGTTCTTCACCTATTTTCAACCGACTTCAAAAAAAAAGGAGGAGGTCCTCAATTCGTCGGAATCTTTTTTTTTATGTATGTTCACCGATTACTCGAAGACGCCTGAACCGATTTCGAAAATTCTTTTTTTGTTTAAAATATACTTCACAGGTGGTCCCATATAAATTTTATCGAAATCGATTCAGCGGTTTTTGAGAAAATCAACAAAAACATAGAAAAATTAGAGTTGTTGCGATTGAAGTCGGTTGTTTTTAACGTATTCAGCGTGGTCAATTATATTATACTCTGTCTGTATTTCTAAAGTGAGAGCATTTTCACAACTCTTAAAGCCTTAAGTAGGATTCTTTTCGTTAAGTGGTTCAGTAATTTGGGCTGCTTCACGGAACGGTCCTTGTTTGTCCATTTAAGTTTAATGTGATAATAACAAAGTTAATCTAACTTTTCTCGTTTGTTCGCCATCCGTAACTTTATGATCGCGGTGCTCGGCCTACGATGACGTTAATATAAGCTATGTTTAAAAGTTTTGTTAAGTGCTCAATTGTATTTTCTAATAAGGTTAACTTAGTTGAAAGTTAGCTGCTAAAACTAATGGCAGTCGTTAAACCATGTCGGACGCCTTATAGGCGGCTTGAAAATTGCTGACACTGGAGCGGGCCACAAGCCACAACCTCCATTAATCTTTACTTGGCCCCTGTATGAGAGTATGGCCTAACCTTCTTAAGATATGGGTTTTTAATTTAAATGTACGACATACTGACCGGCATCAGAAAAAATATGTTGGGAGGGGGGGGGGGGTTTCCTTTGGACCCGACGTTTCGTCTCTCTCCGCAAACATTTGAAAAGTGTACAATGCTACCTCGTTAATAACCACTGCAGGGGCGCGGGTCTCCTTCTCCTCCCATAACTCGGGAAGGTTTAGCCGGATTGGACAATGCCAGTTACTTCGAATAAACATAACAATATTGATTGATTGAGATCACCAAGAGTCGGCAGTGTCATAATTTTTAACAGATTTTTCTGAATGTACGTAACATACAGTAGCAAATGTAAAGCATCGAAATACTAGCTGATGTAAAGTGCCCGCCGTAAAAGTTTATTCACACTTTCATGCAACGATATTCTTAGACTGAAATGCGCCAGCCTGAGGGCATCCAAAAGATTTTTGAAAAACATTTTATAACGAAGGATTGTTGAATGTTCAGTTCTTGGTCATTTAATTTAAGAGTCAGCAAATATCCACGGGAGCGAATCCACGGAAAAACTGGTAACTAACTAATAATATTTTTGGAAGGTTATCTTACTGGCTATGCGTAGATATGTATATTACGTACACCTGTCAGTTCCGTATATTAACAAAATTTGTTAGTTAAAAACTTTGACAGAGGTAGTGTTTAGTAAATCATTCCCGTTTCCATTGCTCAGTCGCTTATTTGCAGATCCCATTTATACATAAATACTTGCAGCGCTATTTACGCCCTAATTTTGCTAGTGAGGGTGTTACGTTTTATACGTTGAACGCCATAAGTACACGGCATCGGCACGTTGGATGCTGGAAGTTTCTGTAGGATAGGAAGCTAGTCAATTGAAACGGCCTTCAAAAAAACTAAGGTGAAAAAATTTGAATATTATAAGTAACTTACGAGTGTTTATAATAGGTCATATGATAGTTTTGTGAATATAAATTTTGCATGAAATGCAACTGTAACGTGTTTGTGTCTGTATGTTACATGACATGTTTTTATAATATAAATAATAACTGCCGCTATAGAGACCAACATTTATGTTTTACCAAAATTCAGAATAGAATAGAACGATAATAAAACCCGTACTAATCTTATTGTTAGATACCTATCCCGGAGAAAAACATATTAATTTCTTAAATACCTCAATATTGAATTTATTACGAATTCATTACTGCTTTTATTGATATTTGTATTATTTATAATTGGAACGAAATTCTTATATCACGATTCAAAATCCAATCCTTTCATCCTGGAGTGTTGAAGGGTTACATTAATGAGAGAGATCCGTTACTCTGGGATGGCTTAATTTAGTTAGATGAAATTACTGTGATACTGCTTATACTTTAAATCACATTAAGACGTGATAAATACATCTCCTATCATTGGAAATAATATTCTTTGTACCGGTAAATCAATGGTCAGAAAAATTACGATTTAAAAGAGTGTGTACATTTTGACATTAATTAATTCAATTTTCTAAAGAACTTTATTGTTATCAATTTAAGTCAAACATAGCATAGTGGTGTGCGATGTTTTAAAATAATAGGAGATATTTACAAAATCTCATCATCATTCCTTAGCTGAAGTGTACATTTGCAATTTTGCAAGATTAAATTTGTAAATGTAACGTGTGTTTATCTTAGCCTTGAGTGTCGCGAGATCGCAGTGACAGTGTAAGTAAACATTTGCTCAATTTATATCCGAGTACGGCTTCCGAAGTATTTAATAATTGTACAAATATGTATAAAATTTAATTTAAAATTGATAAGAGTGACACTCGGAGGATTTAGAGGTACCTATCTCACGTTAACTTACATTTATTTTCCATCGTAAGCTGTTGGCTCCGCTAAGGAAATATACAGAGTGTAACAGAAAGGTGTAATAATACTTCAAGATTGGCTTTTACCCATCAAACTGAACAACTTTTGTTCTACAACTTTGTTCATATCGCAAATTTTTTTTTGGACTTTTCATACAAATCAATCAGCTGGCGAACCAAGTTTGTATGAAAAGTCCGAAAATTTCTTTGCGATTTCAACAAAGTTGTAGAACAAAAGTTGTTCAGTTTGATGGGTAAAAGTCAACCTTGAAGTATTATCACACCTTTCTGTTACACCCTGTATAAATCTCATACTTACACCCACACACAGCGTCTCCTTTTGCGAAGATTGATAAAAATCACAGGTGACTTTTTTGATGAAAAGCGGAAAATGCTAAAGAAAATCGATATACGAAGTTTACCATACGAAGTTTGCGAATCCATTGTTTAATTATTGGCAGTTTGTATGTAATTATTGGTTTGTTTCAAAAATATTTTCGGTGGAAAAAATGTTTATTTTTTTTCACTGAAAAGGCTTTTGAAACGAACCAATATTTTGTCGCAAATTTTTTGCCCCGCTCGTGTGTGGAGGGCAACGGAGAAAATTGCAATTACTTTTTGATTTACTTACAGGGTGCTCTTAAGGCAATACACTCAACTCTCAGTAACATAAAAAGCGACCTCCTTTCTTATTTCGAGGTCTTTATTAAAACAAGGCTCTCCGAGATTTGCATAAGAATGCTTCGTCAGAATGTGCGACCCTTACCTTTTCTGTCGCGTTAAGTTAAAATAGCATGGCTGTAATAATAGTGTTACATTTTCCGTGCATTTTTCAGAGACCTATACAGGGTGTTAAAAAAGTGCGTTTGAAATTTTATGGGGCTACTCTGAATCAAGTATAGAATACAAAACTCAATTTCAAAGTGCACTTTTTAACATCTATTTATGGTGTAAAGAACATGAAACAGAACAACTTTCCTTAAGAAACTCAGTCAGTTCGCGAATTCAGAAACGATTGAGACTGAAATTCTGCAAGGATAGTAGGATATCATGTATCAGTGGCAAATTAATTTTGGCATCAGAAAAATAAATTAGGATTCAGAAATATGTTGCACTTCAAAGCAAGAAACACAAATATAATCGCGCCGGGGCCAAACCGTTCGCTCTCGTAATGTTATGGCGTCGCCATTATATTTTTTCTTTGTTCCTCTAGTTTGCTCATCTGTAACAGCACTTGATGTATAAAGGGGCCTGTTATTTTTAAATAATAATGATTAATTATAATAAGGAGTGAAAAACGGGTGAACAGGTTTCCTACTTGTGATACTGAACAACTGGTAATATGAAACAAAAAAGGTTCCCATCCTCCTTCTTGCGTCGTATTCCTCAGTGATGAGGGTCGAGACCTCCCTTTGGCAACACTTTCTCGGTTATGATCTATCGCCATTTCGATCTATCTTCGGCAATGTGCAGAGCACCGTGGAAGTTGGTAACGAAAGTGGCACGTATTTGATCTGTCCAACGTATCGCGGTCTCTGTCCTTAAATTTTGCCAGTAACCATAAGTTTCTCGAGGTTATCTCCGCTCTTTCTAGCAATATGTCCGAAGTACTCATGTATTCTCTGAAGGCAGATGGATGGTTCCCAATTTCCCATAAAGAATAGGAAATCCTGGAAAATAGAGGTGGGTCGGTACGCGATTTTCCAATACCGAAACGCAACTAGTTATCAGTACCCAATAACGGGTTTTGAAACTATTTATTTTAATAACTATGTATCGGCGACCGAGAAAACAATACTGGTATTGTAGGGTGTTGGTATTTCTACGTTACCAGTTATCTGTGGTTATTAGGGTTATCGCCTTATGGTGGTAAACATGGTATTGTGTGTATATTGGTGTCCCTTTCACACTTGCGAGATTTGCTATAGTCCGTCCTGTTGTCAGACAGAACCGTTACTGTCAGAACGTAGACTTTGAACGTACTCCTGTGTTTTTTCGTTGCTCGTGCGTGTTCTGAAACACTTCCGCACGAGAAATTATTCCTTGATAGCAAGACGGTCTTTTGCAAACCTCGTAAGTGAGAAAGGGACACTCTTGCCAAATAATGCACGACTTGCAATAACTTGAGATTTGAAACATGCTTCTCAGTTGTTCCCAATAAATAGTTTCGGAAATACATAGTTTTCGTAATACCGAATACCGTATTTCGGTTATTGCACCAATACATAGTTACAGAAACTATTTACGTTTTAAAACGCCCATCGCTACTGGAAAATCTGTTGATCGTTTTCTTATATACATACAAGAAATCATGTTTTTCACAAGAAACAAAGCTACAGCGATATTATATTTCAACTGTGTTGATAAATGTCGTAGGTAAATTAACAATCACCGTCCCGTAAAATGAGCTTTTTAAGGCTTCCCAATTAATATCTAATGTCTCGTTAATGAAGCAAAAAGTCTCGGATGGCCTATTATGTATCTCATTACTGATGTACCTACTAACTTGTAATTTGTTTTATACCAAAATATACATTACGCCTTAAAAAGAGTATACCTTTTAAGATCGGGGAAAAATCGATGTTTCCCAAAGTATCATGATCCCGTTCGTATGTACGTATAAGTGTCATACGAGTGTCCTACCTAATGAACTAAGTACCTCGTGGATACGTATACATGGTATTAAAAAATTGCGTTTGAAATTTTAAGGGGTTACTCAGAATCAAGTATAGAATATAGGAAAAAAAAAATTTTCAGGTTCCAATACAAAATCTGAATACATACAAATTCTTGATTCACTAAGAATCAAGAATTTGTATGGAAAACTGAAAAAAAAATTTTTGATCGGTTTTTCAATATTTTTCCTGTATTCTATACTTGATTCTTAGTAACGCCTTAAAATCTCAAATGAACCAAATTGGTGTAGGACCCGTTAACTGGAGATTCTAATCATATAAAAATGCCCAAATTGGTGAATAATTTATATGGAAAGTCAACAATTTTTATTAATTTTTACCTAAACCAATTTTGTTACACCTGTGTATGTACTAAAGTTACTTGCATATTAATATAAAAAATAAAAAATATATTGCTCAAAAGAAAATAAGGGCCAGCAGGTTTTTTGTATAATTGAATTCAATTTTGTTTAAAACTATGGCCAGTATTTTGGTCTTATACAGAACAGCAAAAAGTTTAAATATCAAAAAGTTCGTAACATTAATATGTTGTTATTACGTAATTAACTATCCCAATGTTAAATAAATTAAACGAAACTTAAAGAAACTAATTGGCCCTTATTTTATTTTGAGCAGTATATATTAAATCATAGTAAAAAAACAGATTATAGTATTCGCTATGTGCGGAGTAGGTGGTGAAAGATAAAACGATCGAAGCACGGGAGGCGGCAAAAAAGGCACTTATGGCGGATTTTTCATGGCAGATGAAACTGTCACTGTATGTAAGGATATTGAAAACTGTGTGTATTTGCATTGAATTTATCGGCGAAAATAAGCATGGGCCACGATGCCTGTTGCATTGTAAATTGTAAAAGAATGGTAATAGCAGTAACTGCATTTATTTAAAAAAAAAAAAAAACAAAAAACAAAAGCGACTTGGCAACAAGAATTACGGATAAAATAGATTTCTTCTTCTTCTACTTATTACGATTTTGAAAAGCCCGTAACTGAACACTTTTTGGAAATATTAAATGAGACACGATATGAGCAACAGCACGTATAATTGCAGACAGAGCTACCCACACAACATATATCAAAGTACCTCCATAATACCTATATATTTGCATACGTTACACCTCCTAATTAATTCTTAAGAAACTTAAATAACGCACTTATACTTAATGCAACTTAACAACTCACAAAAATAAACTAAATTTCAACACAACATAGCCAAATGTTTATGTGTATAATAAAAAAACTTACAAACTAAAATTAATATTAATTTCAAACTATTTTAAACCTTTCTACGGGCTTACGTAAACTTTTGGGGCGGCTTAATGGAAGGCGCTCTGGCTCCGGTTCTGGTGTGGATGGATGTGGCGAATCCTGTTTAGAAGTGTCTTTAGTTTTATCATCATAAGTTGCTACCTCCTCTGTAATACAAGATGATTCGCCTTCATCCTTTACGGTACTTATAATTTTAAATTGGGCTAAACTTATGTTTCATATCAGTTCATTCATTCATTTTTTGTGCATCACATGTTTCTAAATTGTCCATTTTTGCATGCTGTCATGAAATTAATACAATCAGTTATGGCATTTATCTGTTACTGGTTACGAGTATAATTTTGTGTTATCAAACCGTTTCTGTCGAGTTTCGGATTACAGATCGCATGTTTATTGAACAATTAAATAGTTGGCTTTACGCCCTAACATCAATTTGCATCTGGTTAGATATGATTGAGTTTAACCCTGATGGATTTACAATAAAAGTAGTTTTTGTAAAGGCTGCATCTTCGGTATCTTTTTACTATAATACATAGAGTATCACAATAGATGTAATAACAAAATACGAGTAGATGTAAGACCATATACTGGGATTTATACTCATCTTGCTGAACAATTTTCTTCTGAAAAGTTAGCAAATCACCTGACCGAGTTTTATAAGTATTTTTTTTATCATTTATGCGAAGTTGTAGCACAATAGTTCTTCATTATGATGAGTAGAAGCGAGAGCTAACTGACCCTACACCAATAATTGCTACTTTAAAGTAAAATAGTAAATAGCCCCTAGGCGAATAACAAAATATTAAGCCTTTGCATAGGACGCTAAAGACACGAAATATAGTTGTTTTCTAAATCAAAACAGCTTGAAGGTTCCTTTTTAAGTGTGCATAATATTTTAAGGATGACAAAAATAGATCTTTTTAGACGTTTCTCACGACAACAGGTCTTTTGACGTATTTTACTACAGACATGGTCCCAGATTCAAGGTTAGTTAGAAGAACAGGAAAATGCGGAACGGTTCCGTACGTAACTAAAGTAAATTATGCAAAAAATGCGAAGAATGGCGCTTCAAAAATGTTTTCCATTACATTCGTCGAGGACTCTGCGCCTGTTAGTCACAGTGTAAATTGGTCCAAAATACGTTTTTTTAATGACAGATGTAAACATATCCAGGCTATTAATTGAGACAAGGGGGTTGGTTGCCGGGACTTGTACCGAGCACACGTCTGTTGAGTAAATTTTTTAATTATTACCGTTTTAGAGTAGTCTCAACGTTATTTTTGTGATGGGAAAATAGCTGTGATTCCGATTCAGTGATAAGCGGTCATAAGAAGAGGATTTACTCGGGAGACAGCTCCGTTTTCTGAGTTCCAGCAGCAAACCACCAAAGTGCCCATCACCCTTAGAGCCGCGTCTTCCACTTGACATTGGCGTTTCGCACTTTTTTTTATTGAAAATTCTCCTATTTTTCACTTGACATTGACAAAATCACTTTTTAAATGAGATGTGGAATGCCAAATAGAAAAATAGAATAGAATAGAATTGAGACAAATGCGTCAACTTTCGTTCTACAAAATTTTAGACTCTGCATACTAAAATTGTTAAACTGACGGTGGATTTGTATGTACAACTTCGTTGTCCAGTTTAGGCGACTACGTTAAAATGGATTCTTATCTTTTTTCATTAATTTATTTCATTAAAGCTAAGCATTGTAACATATTGCAATGAACTTTATTAAATGAATATTAGGAAACATGTACTAGCTTCCGCCCGTGACTTCGCCTGGGTAAACTTCAAAATACGGTCTAGAGAGAAAAAATTATATGGCAACGTAATCTAGTGGCGATGTTAAAATTTCAGTTTTACGCCATCCCTCCGGGAACCTTCGAGTTTTTTGGAATAAAAAGTATCCTATTTGTTAGCCGAGTGCTTCATCTATCTACCTACAAATTTCATCCAAATCCGTTTAGTAGCTTCAGCGTGAAAGTGGAACAAATAAACAAACTAATAAACAAATAAACATCCATACTTTCGCATTTATAATCTTAGTGGGATGAGATGAGATTGCTTTATCACGCCATCAGTTTTTTTTACCCCCTCCATAGTCTAGTAGCTAATCCGCTCGCTTCACATCAGGGGGTCACGGATCAAACTTTGTAGGATTCAATTTGGTTGGTGGTAGATAATGATAATGCTCTGAGTCCGTTCCCCATTGCGTTCGGAAAACTAGGTAAGTATAATAAAACCACTTCCATTATACAGTATGGACACTCCTTGCCGCTCTCTGATGGCTACCTCACCCACCCCCCCTGTGTAACTTCTAAGTGACCAGTACTCAAGAGATTGTCAAAACAAAGACAAGGCTTCTAAGGCTATACAGCCTTGTCTCGTATATACAGTATTCACTTCATTTAAAATGTCTGTTGTAAGCAGGGTGACCATCTGAAAACTGGAGAATCTGCTGGACACTGGCAAAAAATCTGCCAAACTCGACTCCAGATACTGCCAAAAATATGCCATCATATTTTTTGCCTCCATGCTGATGGGAATGAATAAATAAAATACGTATATGCATCTTAAAGTAAAAAGAAAACATAAAAAACATTACTGATGTTCAAACATTAATTATGTTCAACAGAAAAATTCTTATATTTTGTTCGAACTCACTTACTGCGAATAGGCCAATCATCTGGCTTCGCAGTCTTTAGTCTTCTTTTGTTGTGATTAATGCGCATACATGTTTTTATTCCTTATTTTTGTTTTATTCAAGTTTACTTGGGAGAATATTCTCTCAGTGAGTCCACCAAATTAGTCATAAAAAAATAAAGTAAATAATAAGCCAGAAAATTATAAGTTTTCTATTTGTATTTCAAAAATAATAAGGATTTCCTTGAAATCTGCCAAATTCTGCCACTTTTTTTAATCGTCAGCTTATTCTGCCAGAGCTAAAAAATAGTAGCCAAATCGGCCCAAATGGCAGAAATCTGCCACAAATGGTCACACTGGTTGTAAGAGGCTGTCGTTTATGTTTATATCTGTCATTAAAAGTTCTACTCTTTTCAGAAATATCAATTACTTTAAACATCAACATAACAAAAAGAAGTGTAACCTACGACAAGGCGGTATGACCAAGAAGCCTTAGCCTAAGCAGCCTTACATACACATTAACGTATACAGAAATGAAGAAGTATCAAATTTCTATGTAGTAAACAATAACGCGATATTTGTATGAAGTGTCCGCGGTGTGGTTAAGAGATTACCAATTGTGGATAAAAAACCCTTGACCAAACGACATAAACTTGTGACCAAATGACACTATAGTCAAAGAACACAACAAGCGGCAACACGAGGCGCTGAAAACGAATGAGGGTAGATCTTGTGTGTGGCGTAGGGAATGGGCGATATAATTTTCAGAATGGGATGAGATATTGCGAAAATTGTTCCCTGAGAATGGAAATCAAGTCCTGATATGGCGACATTCTGTATGTATTGCTCAAAGTTTTAGAGTGGCATTGCGCATATGTTGGTTGGTGTGTGCGGAAAATACTTTTTTATTTAGCATAACTGTAGTAAAATTATAAGTCTAAAATAAAAATATACAAAATATAAATTTGATATTTTTCTATTTTTTTGATTATTAAATAAAATAAAATAAATAAATGTTGTTGCTCACGTTTATTACATATTGTTCCCACTACGAGTACTTTTCTGGCATACTTGAAAATTCCCGCGATATTGTCTACGAGAAATAGAGTATATAAGGTGCTACTTTATTAGTGCCCGATATTTTAGTCAGTGCTTCTACTCCTGATTCTGATCAACTTTCCCCAAGGAACCCATAGTCAAATCGCAAAAAAATTTTTGGTCTCTTCATACTAATTTGGCCGCTCGGCTGATCAATGTCCTCCTGACTCCTGATTCTGATCAACTTTCCCCAAGAAACCTATAGTCAAATCGCAAAAAAAAATTTGGACTCTTCATACAAATCGATCAGCCGAGCGGCCAAATTAGTATGAAGAGTCCAAATTTGTTTTTGCGATTTGACTATAGGTTTCTTGGGGAAAGTTGATCAGAATCAGGAGTAGAAGCACTGACTAAAATATCGGGCACTAATAAAGTAGCACCTTATATAGCCTTTAAAACTGTAATAGAGAAATCATAAATTATTTAACAAATGAGGATAATTTACTATAGCACTGCACATTCTACATAAAACACGGTGGTAGAAATTTGTGAAATGTTGTCAGTTGTATTTCTATTAAATTGGAAATGTTTTTTACTATATTGTTCAAACGCTCGAAGTTTCAATGCACAATAATTGTTTGTTTGCATTCTCAATGTCATGCTAATTAGCATCTCCTTGTTAGCATCAATCAGCTTTGCTATTGACATGATTTACAATAGTAATAATATTAAAATGTATGTATTTTCCGTGTCCCAGACAATGAGTTCTTTGGGAGGTCGCCAAGTTCGTGAAAACCTAGTCTTTGAATTTCTAAGAAACTAACCAGGTCATCTCATAGTATTTTTTTACCTGTAATAATAGGATTAGGTATATCTATGTGAGGAGAATGTAGTGAACGAATTTTGCCGTACGCTAAAACGATTCAAGTTCATCGAGGTCGTTCCATAAGTTAGAATAAATCTTGCTTATTAAAAAAATTCTAGCGCTACAGACCAACATCGTTTATACAGTTATTTTCAATAAAATGAATAAACAAAATAAATCAATTAATGAAATTGTTTGTATATTTTAAAAATACATGCCGCCAGACTAAGTTTTTGATGTTGATCATTAAGAGCGAGACATATTGATATATTGTATTAATAATTTATTTTTTTTCTTTTCAGGTAATTTCCACTATTTCCAAGATTATCAAGGTTTTTTCCAAGATTATCAAGGTAAATCATCGAAAAATTAAAAAACACACTTTCTTCACATTTTGAAAACACATTTGTAAATTTGTAAAGATATCCCTTTATATGATCTCTTTTTTGTAATGTTTATTTACACCTCACTAGCTCAAAAGCTCGCTTACAACTCACTTTACACCTTAAAACCAGAGCCAAGGCACCTAACTCTTGTTCATTGCTCACTCAGTGAAAGTATTTTAAATTAAGAATATTGCGATTAACAAAAAAAAACTATTTTGAAAGGAACATTTGATATTACCTGTTTTAAGTATTTTTTAAATTTTGTTTTATATAAATGTATTCTTATAAAGTTTTTTTCTTTTGCCTCTTTATCCATATTAATTACACTAACTTGTAACCCAAAGTGTCCTTCGCTTGCTGTGATTTCAAACTCGGCAATTGTAAAAGAACTTACTTTGCTTTCTTGAATGAATATATAATATTTGTTCAACTAGTGAGCAAAGTTTTTTTTTGCTACGAGTGCTGACTTTAAATCACGAACTAGCGAAGTAGTCTAGAATTGAATCACGAGCGTAGTGAGTGATTTAAAGGCACGAGATATAAAAATAACTTGCTCTCGTGTTAAACATACAACTTTTCACCTCGACCAGCGAGAAAATTAAAATGTAGTTGATTAAATTCTCTTTGGAGACAATATAGTTTTTTATTATAATGTTTTTAATTTAGAGGTTGCGTTCGGAAACTGCGCTGCTTGTCATTTTTATGAAAACCTAAGATGAAAACCCAACATGATATTTTTAAGTAAGCGATATTCATGTTTACTAGTACATATTTATGTTAAATATTACGTCTTTAAATAGGCAATAGCAAAATTTATGAACTTAAATTTTATTAAATAACAGACAACATTTTGAATTAAATCGCTGGGCCAAAATGAGTTTCTGAAGGAACTATTGCCCATATTTTTGGTTGAAGATGGTTTTCGAAATTCGAATCACTTTTTCTCAAGCTCGCAGTAAACACCGTTTTTGATTTAAGTTTTTAGGGACCAAAAGCACCCTTTTCGTGCTGTAGAGGTGAAATAATATTTTTTTTGCTTAACATGAAACAGAATAAAGCAATATAGACATATATTTATATTTGACACAAAGAAAACCAAAATACAAATAGATATAATTAATAAAATAGTAGAATATTCAAAGACAAAACTAGCAATACTAGACTGCTGTCACTAAATAGTTACACTTCATGAAACTACTATGCTAAGAAAGAAATGACAATGGGGAAGAAAACTGACAAAGCTCGCCGATAGAGGCGCTGATATCGCTTGACTCATACTAACTGTCAAAACGTATAGACATTTTTTTTACGTGAACTTAAGGCGGGAAGTACACTCAATCTGAGCAGGTTGATGCATGATAATTTAATATCGACCGTAACGCTAATCATTTCAAGTTCAGATCAGTGTGGGTACCGTCGCGGCGGTTACGTCAAGGCCGAACGCAAAATTCTCGAGATTTCGATGTTTTTATTACTTTTCTTGGCTTTCAAATAAGTTAAAAAAAATCCGAAAATTAATTTCAAGAATTTGAATTGAATATTGCGATTTGGCTATACTTAGCGCCTTAACATAAGATTATTAAAAGAATGCCCCGTTGAGTGGCGATTAGTTGCAATAATAATGGAAATCATTAATTTCCTAAACATTCTCAGATGAAGAAGACGTGGAAAAAGTTACGTTTTCAATTATGTACTTTTCAACTTCGCCTTTAATTGAATAACATTCCAAGTCGCATACATTTTTCATTTAACAATTTTACAGAATAAAAACTAAAAGAATAAAAAAATTATAATACCTTGATAATAAAAAACGCGGAACTAATTGAAAGTTATGAGTCAAGCGTCCGTAGCGCCATCTGCAAATAGCTTTACGTTTTCTTCCCCATTGAAAAAAATGTGTAAATCCTGTCCTTAATATTAAAAAAAACCTCTTATCGCTAAAAAGCGATCTCTTCCTTTGGGTGAAAAAAAAAACTAAAAAAATATTTACATTCAAGGGTAAGTGCACAATAAATTAAACTAATGTAAATACAAATTTCTTGTTGCAAAAATAACTATTACGGGTACTTTATGTAATCTTTTCGATAGTTAATGCACGTTTATTCAGGCGATAAAACGAACTGGCATCCGTTCCGTTCTGTAATAGAAAACTATTTTTCTTCAGTCGTACGAACTATCGTATTTTGTATGGGGCGTCCTTGGAACAGAAACTTTAGTTTTGTTTATAGAGAAATTCTCGTAATGTACAAAACTAGGTATTGCATATAAAATTGATAAGACTTTTGTAAGAAATTCAGTATTTTTTAAAAATGTTACATTATTCTGTAACTATAGTAATCTGTTTACTGTTACAAAATATATAAAAATCTGGAGCGAGGCTCAGTTGTTTAACTTCGTTGGCGAATAATATTGTTGAACTGCAAATCTTAAAATTCCATCACTTTTCTCCGAGTATTACAAACTTTTGTATAACTTTTTTTTATGAGTGTTCCTCAGAATATGTTGTCCGCTAATAAGAAAAATAAATACAGCAAAACATTATACGTATTTTAATTGTAATTAAATTAAATAAATTAGATATTTTTAATAAAATATAACTCATAAAAATATTTTAACACCCTGTTTAGCCTAACTTATGTACTACGTACCATAGCAAGAGCACCCGAAAATTCTAAAAATTCTCTCTCCTCTCTTCTTCATCTTGTAATTCTATCTATATTCTATCTTGAAATTAACTTTATGTAGGAGATGAAATAAATAAATCTATTTTCTAATTTAAGGGTATATATTGTATTAACCACCGAACCAAATACAATATAAACAGTTTAATTATAAACACATAAACATTTAAGGTTGTGTAATTCGCTGGAGTGAAAACTCAAAAAGCCTGCAAGACTTAAAAAAGCTCAACCGAAATACCTTCCGCAAAAACGCGCCTTTATTTACGCCACAATATTTTTTATACAAAACGGCGAATCTAGCAATAGTTCAGCGTTTCATACGTCAGTGCCTGTTCCTTTTCCCGAGGCGAATGCAAACTGCAGTGATGAAGGTACGTTCGTGCATTGTGCTGCAGTATATTGCTTCTTTGAGACTGGTCGTTTGTTTGGTCCTTCAGCGTACCGTTTTGTCAGCGATTAGATAGTCAGATTATAACAAAGAAAAAATACAAAAAAAGTTAAAACATATTAGTCTTAAAAGCTCAAAGTACGGGTAAAAAAGTTACAAATAGAACAGTGTGTAAGCATTTTATTAAGAAGGCTCTGTACATTTTACAGGACGCCACCGTTTATCATCCCTCCATTTTTCTCTTTATGCCAAAAGAAAATCTTATCAATGTCTAATATTAGAAGCTGTTATTCTGGCTCAGGACAGCATCTTGCAAGGCAGGTTGATGAATAAAAATCTCATGACTCATATCCTTTCAGCCGGCTGAGTCCGTATTCATACCAGCATCTAGCCGGGCATAGACAACAAAGTAGTGCTTGCTGCTCGCCATAGAGCATAGAACGTAGTCCCGACAAACAATAGATAAATGGGAATGAACATAGTATAGTGACTAGCAGTAGTCATAGTACGATTTTTTAGCAGGTGGTGGAAAGCCGGAACTAACGCCGCCATTGAAACATGACACTATTTGTATAAATTAAATGTCAGATTTGCGACAAAAGCGCCCTCCTGTCAATGTCATCCACCTGCCAAAAGATCGTAGTTGGACTGTACGTTGTATGCTAAATAAAATTACACAAATCTTAGTGTTATCCTAGACACACCACTTTACAAAGCGTACTGTGTTGCATTGTGGATGTTGTTCAGGAGCGTCGTCAAAAAGTAGTTTTACAGTTATCTGTACCATATATTCTAAGATTTTATTATCTTAAATATCGCATTATTTATCTAAAATATAGTAAGTATTTTCACCCATTTTATTTTTTATACTATACTTGAATCTAATCCTTATACAGAGAATAACAAAACAGGTGTAGAACTCGTCAAATAGAGCTTATACTAATCATACGTTTACGAACAATTTGGCTGAAATTGGTATATTGCAGCTGCTAGGTAAAGTAAGGAGTCCAATTTTATTGCGATCTCAGAAAAGCCGTTGAACAAAAGTTGTCCAATGTGCAGTACTTAAAAATTACTGAAAGACTTTTGTAAACGATTGTCCGCTCAGTGGTCAAAGTAGCGTGAAATTGATCGATTTTAGTTATCATCTCTTTGCGGAATGTGTTGTAGAACCTCTGGTATAGTTTTACACTGTGGTACGGGGAGCTTTAGGGCTATTCGCCGTGGTTCTCACTTCCCCCTACCTCCCCCGCCCAACTTGAGCCGAGCATTTTATGCTACTTTTTAAGACGGTCACAAACATACAAAATCTTAAAGTCTAAATAACATACTGCTTTAAAAGAAATTAGTAACGTAAATATTGTTGTTTTAATTATCATCCATTTGATTGTGTTTTCACAAACTAGTTTTCATATAAATTCCAATATGTTCAATATTCCGATAATGAAATCGCAAATGAATTTGTGGCCAGCCTACCAGAGTAAAAACACTGGGCAGAGCGTTGATTAAAAGTGAGTTTTAGGAAATGCTTTTAGCCGCCTCGTCGTTTTAATTAAATCGCGACGAAGTTAACTAACTTATCTTGTCTACGTTTGTACGTAACTAATTGATTTTTTTATTAAATACAAATGCTGTAAATTAAAAAGAAACTACTGTTTTCAATCCAACAGTAAGTTTATTTTCGAATTAAATTCATACCTATATGAATGAAACGATTTTTTAGGGGCCCACGCAAATCAAATCAAGCCGATTGGAATTAAATGTTTGGGAATGTTTGAGTACGTACATCGTGAGGAAACCTGCACATCTTCTTACTAGATGACTGTGTATGATGGTCGCGTTGCACGTCCGTAGGTGTAAATCTATAAATGCCCTACACGTGACCGCGGGTGATGCTAAGTGCAAAAAGAGGCAACTGGCGTCTATACCTTGTGCCACACAATAAAAATAAGAGAGTAAGTACGTGGAAGGCGGAAGGACGTCCAACAATTAAAGATAAGAATTTTGCTTTACGTAATTTGTGGACATTCCTTAAGAAAAAACCGGTACTGTAATGAGATAGTGTAATACATATGTATAGTTTATTTTAAGAGATACGACAGAAACATGTATAAAGGCAAGGAGACAAGGTAGTCAAACAAGGTTAAAGTTAAACAAACATTTTTGGTAAAACAAGTGTTTATACAGTAGTTACGTAATTTGTGTGCAGTCACCACCGCGATCGCAGTTGTAAATGCTATTAATAAAATAAGATACGCAAAGATAAGATGTACGACTTATGAAACTTCGTTTAATTGTATGTTAAATAACTGTTTTCTTAATTATTATGTTTAGTTAAATTTACATTTATTTAACACATTTGCTTAAAAAAAATCAGTGCAGTGTCGTCATTACTCAGGATGTGGGTTTTACCCTTAGACAGATTACTGCAAATTAACTCACACATTTAGGTAGTACTCTCTATTAGTAATTGGCGAAATTATGTAAACCACCACTCTTTTTAGAGTCGGTTTCGAAGACGTATCTTTTTCTTTGCAATTTTGATATCTATACGTGGGCTGAATTTGTTGATACTTTGCACTTGGCATCGTCTTATTTGACGTTAAGTCATGACTACCATAGTGTACGCAATCGCGAACTTTTGCTAATATATCGAGGGTTCACGGGCGACTTGTATTAAGCGACATTTTTAGAATGTTCAGGAGACTGATTTAAAAAAATATTTCTTAGAAAAATAATAATTAAAACTTAACTTCTCTCGTATTATATAGATTCTCGATATTCTTAGTATTTTAAATATTATTCAGAAGTTATTTTTTGTGAGGTATTTTGTAAGAAATAAATTTTTAAAGTAGAGGTTACCTGTGTTTCCAAAAATGTCGCTTAATACAAGTCGCCCGTGAACCCTCGATATGTAGCCACTGTATAAAGTGGGCCGTCAGCTGATTACTATCATAGACAATAAAAAAGAAACCCTATGTTGCAGATCCTCAATCTACGAAGTTGTATTGCCCTATCAACATCCAGGCCCTTGAGGTTGACCCGATTTTTCCTCCTCGAAACGTCCATAGATTATCATAATTAATGGGGTAGCCCGAGTTGATTTACAATAACAAATTAACCCCTGTGGGTCGAAAAGTTGACACTCGTATTGATCAGGTTTGTGATTTGTGGCGTTAAATAGGGGTTTAATGTGTGTTCAGAGAAAAATGTTTCAATATACCTGACTAAAATGAGATTTATGATGGTACGAAACGGTTATTGGAAGGTTCTTGTAGTTTTATGTAGGGCGGTGGAGATATCAATTTTCCGCAAAAAACGAATGCCTACAGAAAAATTAAACTGATATCTCATAGGCAATTGTTAAATCAGCTGCGCCTCAAATATAATGAGTTTATATTGAGCTGTAAACAAATTAAAATATACAAAAAAGTTCAAGTCTTTTTTTGGCGAATTCACCAAAATCATTGAACAAAAGTCACGTCACGGTCACTTTTGCACGATGACTTTATCGAATTAACAAAAAAAAATGCAGTGAATATTGAACGAACTCTGTGAACATGATTCGTTTTAGCGCAAAATACTGAAAATTCATTTCAACTTCCTATAAATCGATTTCAGTTAAGTTTTTGAAAAAAGTAACACGGAAGCACGATACCGACATAATACAATAAAATATATAAACGTTATCCGATTATAGGTGTAAAAAAAAATTATTTTAAATTAATATTATTGTAAATACGTACTAAACCTTAAGTTAAAAGAAGTTAATGTCAAATTGTTTGACCAAAACCCTCAATCTTCGATCTTTCGAATTGCCCCCAACTCTGGGTAACTCTTTGTATGATGAAGATTAATTGCGGGGGTGCTCAACCTTCGCTAATGGCAGGGTTCTCAGGACTTCTACCCATTAAAGTGGAGGATTTTATTGGTGTTGGCAGCCTGCAAGAATGAAAGTAATATTAAAGGAGTCTGTTTTGTAAGTAAATATTCTTTTTTTTTAAAGAAAAGTATTTTTTTTGCTTATTTCTGAAATTAAAAAAAAATGAACAAGTTCTAGTTGCCTTAGCTGCCCTAAACCCTGTCCCAAAATAAATAACACAAAACATTTTAGTTTTTTTCGAAAGCAATTTGACCCTCTAGAAAGAAATGTTCTCATTAAAAATTCTTGGGAGAAAAAACGGGTGTTCCCTTATTAAATTGTCGCGAAAGAGGATCCGAATTTTTAGAGGAGTCCTTTTTTAAAACCCCTTTTATTTCAGGATTAGCAAAGTAGATAAAAGTGAAATATCTGTTCCCTTTATTAGACCTAAACCGACGTAAATCGCGAAAAAATGCTAAGATTATATCCTCGAGGTTGAAAAAGGGATTCATTTTTGATTAAAAATTTAGGATAACGTAGTTGTGGTAAAATATGACTTAATTAGAATTTTTATTTGAATTATAATCATAAAATAAATAAGGCTACTTAGGTAGCTAGTAAATTTGTAACTGAAATAAAGATTTTATGTGAGGCGCTCTGGCAGCTTTGCTCAAACTAGGATTTTTCCATCAAACTAAACTCAAACTCAAACTCAAAATGTTTTTTATTTAAGTAGATGCTTTAGACATGCTTTTAAATCGTCAATATTTTTTTCTGCCTAGTACAAAGTCACTACCACGCGGGACTTGTACACTCAACGTTTCGGGAAGTGTTTGCGAAGCGAGAAGAAACGTCGAGCCCAAAAGAAACTCGCTTCAACACATTTTATAAATAAAATCTTAAATTCTATTACAATTCATGTCAACAATAAAATTGTGCTGGAGGATCTAAACATGTCCATATATCATTGTCATTTACATAATCTAGTATTTTGTAATACCCTTTAGAGCATAAACAATTTTTCACATGCAATTTAAATTTCTTTTCTGGCAAACTAGTTACATTTTCGGGATTTTGTTATAGAATCTTACACACTGCCCCATAAATGACTTCTTAACTTTACTCAGTCTCGAATAGGCAACATCAATGTTATTAATATTTCTTAGATTAAAATTGTGTCTGTTTTTACGAAACAAGTGCAAATTTTTACGTACATACATGATATTTTCGTATATGAATTGACTAGCAACAGTAAGAATATTAATTTCTTTAAACTTATTCCTCAACGACTCGCGGGATCGCATCTGGTATATGGCGCGAATTGCCCTTTTTTGCAAAATGAAAATCGTTTCAATATCAGCCGCATGTCCCCAGAGTAAGATTCCATAAGACATTATACTGTGAAAATAACTAAAATAAACTAGTCTCGCAGTACCTACATCTGTCAACTGTCTTATTTTCTTAACAGCATATGCAGCTGAACTAAGCCGTCCCGCTAAGGTTTCTATGTGTGGGCCCCATTGCAGTGTAGCATCTAAAGTTATACCTAAAAAAACGGTCTTATTTACAAAGTCCAATACATTATTATCTACAATTACACTGTTTACAATTTTTTTTACATTTGGTAATGAGAATTTTATGCATTTTGTTTTTTTGCATTTAAAAGTAGATTGTTTACAGTGAACCACTTTAGAATCTCTGCAAGAGTGTTGTTTACTTCGTCAGTTTTGCGTTCTTTCCTGTCAACCTTAAAAATAAGGGAAGTATCACAACACAATGTTTGACAAATTTTGCACCATAAATGGCAAGTCATTTATATATGTAAGAAAAAGAAAAGGGCCTAATAAAGAACCCTGGGGCACGCCCATTTTAACCATAGAGCCGGATGAATTTGTGCCATTTACTTGGACTTTTTGCGTTCTGTTGCTTAAGTACGAATTTACAAGACTGAAGGCCCCGTTATCGACACCGTAATGCTTTAACTTTATAAGTAATGTATGATGTTCAACGCAATCAAATGCTTTAGATAAATCACAAAACACTCCTATTGCATTTTGTGACTCTTCAAAAGCATCATAGATGTTACGAATAAGAGATACTCCTGCATCGGTTGTAGATCGACCTTTTGTGAAACCCAACTGTTGTTTATGCAGAAGATTATTTTCTTTTGAACTTTTCATACAAATCGATCATCTGATCGGCCAAATTTCTATGAAGAGTCCAAAATTCTTTTATGCGAATAGACTCCGTGTTCGATGGGAAAGTTGTTCAGATTTATCTGTAAAAATATCACTTTGTCCCATATCGATGCTTTGAGCCTTGGCAGATATTTTAATGGCGCTTTATATTTTAAGCAATGCACATATACAAATGATTTTGTTGTTATATAAATAAAAAAAATAAGAACAAATCACACATGGTTATCTGGTTCCACACTAGGATTCCTCGTATCATGGGAAACAGAGATACTTATATGTTTGTGCAGAATAAAAATAAACGAGCACGCATTAAAATTATATTATTTACTGAGCAATGCGGAATAGTAATATTCCATACATGCGGAAGAGTCCATACAAATCGAGCAACTGACCGGCCATATTAGTATGAAGAGTCCAAAAATTTTTTTGCGATTTGACTATGGGTTTCTTAGGGAAAGTTGTTTGTTATCATGAGCACATGCATTCCCTTTCGTATCAAGAACTAATTTAAAGTCACCCTATATATCTAATAAAAACAGAAATTCCTAGGTTTTTTGTATAATTACTTTTTCTTTCCGCAGAACTAAGCTATTTTGTACATTTTGTTATGTTATTTACTATATTTGATAAACTTGAATTGTTTGCATATAAATTATTGTTTTGAGATGACTAATGTAATGACCTTACTTATCTAAGGTTCATTGGTATGCTACTTTGTACCACGTTGGTACATGTTATTACCGCATACTTAACAACAATCGTGCCGTTCTAGAACTTGCAAAATAGCTTGAAAAGTTAAGTTCTTAAACAAGAGTAGCACTACATATGCCAAGATAAATATGTAGAACAAAAAATACAATAATATGACATTAGATGTAAAAAAACTTCAGAACACACAATACATTAATTTTTCTATTTTATTCTAAAGTTCCGAAAGTTTCTAAATGCTGTTAAAGCTGAAAATTGTTTTTTTTATATTTTCATAATACTTCTAATATACATTAATTCAAAAAGTTTGCAATTGCACCTCGAGCTTCATTTTGAGTTACATTTGACGAAGAAAAAAAAATTGGTAGTGAGTGACGCCTTTTCGGGTTGTACTCCGCGAAATAATACTTTCAAACTGCAATAATTTATAGTGATAATAAAAAACTACTTTCACATAAGTTTTTCATTTTGTTTAAATAAAATATATTTTTTTACAAGAAAAAGACGACCTACGACTGCTGAAATCTCATTAAAAGTTGTGAACTCTTCATAAAAATTGATCAGCTTTTTGGTCAATTTTGTTTCGATAAATTAAAAATTCAAGCAGATGACGTCGCGGTCCGGTGGTTGTTTACGATAAAAGGCGAGGTTAAAAGGGGGCGTATTCAGTTAACTATTGTATTTAGTTTAACCATGTTTAGCTGCATATTGATTACAACGGATAATGAACCCTTATCGCGTTGTTTACAACTGCAGTCCGTGTCGAGAATTTAAAGTGACATGTCATTGTAATAAAAACAGTTTATAGTTGACATCCGATATTATATGAGCTGTAAAACTCGAGTATGTATGCATTGTTAAGTAATTAATATGTTCTGTGTTTAACTTTCAACTTGTTTATTACATGTGACTTTATTTCGCTGTCAAAAATGTGGTAGTAATTTTTGCATATACTCCAAAAAAATAAACAAGAAGGGTGGTGACGTTTTCCGGTGGTCGTATTATTTGTGATACTTCAAGAGATTTGAAGAGAGTGACGAAACTGTGATGGCTACAAAGCGATAGCCCTAAAACTAAAACTGATTTTCGGCAGTGGCATTGCAACCGACAAAATATGTTTTCCACATCCCTAAGGAAATACTAATTCTCAGGCAAAAAGAGTAAGTAGCCCACTCTATTCTCAGCCCTTTAATTTACTCTTATTCGATATTCAGCGAATGCAATAGTTTAAGCAGAGAAGAATGATTACTGTTTGAACTTTAAAATTTAAGAAACAGGTATACAAATAGTACAAATTTAGTACACTGGTGGTCTAAAAAATCGACTCAAAATCTGTTGCCCGCCTTTTGAAAAAATAACTCAGTCTACAAAACTACTAAATACAAAAAACAAAAAACTAGAAAACCACCAAACTAAAATCATAAAGAGTAAACACGCAGTTTTTGAACTTTTGGTTTAGTGTTTCTTTGCTAGATTGAGTTATTTTTTTAAAGGTCATGCTTGTTGCACCTTGAGTCTATTTTTTTGTCCATGAGTATACATTGAATTTGTAATGTAATTTTTTGTCACAGTCATCACTCATAACAATCAGATTATGCTTACATAATATCAAGAGATAGAAAAACAAGTTTACTACGAACAGGTAACGATGGAACCTTCAAATGACTTTGACTGACTCGGTGGCTAAGTGGTTAGCGATCCTGACCTCTGATCCGAGAGTCGTGGGTTCGATCCCCACACAGGGCAAACTTTTCTGTGATGAGCAGAATTGTTTGCTCTGAGTCTGGGTGTATAATATCTATATATGTATGTATTTAAATGTATTTGTGTAAGTATATCAGTCTCTGGTTCCCAAGATACAGGGAATCCTAGTTTGGGGCCAGATGACCGTGTGTGATTTGTCCCGGATATAAAAAAAAAAAAAAAAAAAAAAAAAAAAAATGTTCCGTACCGACTTAAATGGTATTATAAACAGAATCTATTTTTCCTCACAAAATAAATAAATTAAGATAAATTCAACATGAAGCCCGAGACGAATAATCTGTTTATTTGTTTATTTTATAAACAAGCTCAGGCGGCTCCCTCTGATCCTCTGTAAGCTTCTAATCTGGAGCTTTACTTTGTTTAGGCCGCATCATTTTCCATCCGCCAAGTAAAATAACCTAGATCAGTCGTTTGTTTTCAAATTTTTCAAGCACTCGCTCTGGTACATACCTGCGTGCTTACTCGTATATAAACTTATGTGTATGTGTCACGATTTGACCGAGCTATCGGTTTCTCCAGAATACGAGTTATGCGTAATTTAATTAAAAAAAACTAATAGATCGCGTAATCGATGCTTTATTACGCGACTGGCTTTTGATATCGTTTTTATGACTGATTATTAAATCGCGGGAGTTGACTGTATAAAAAATAATTTTGAAATATTTTACACTTCATAGCTGTTTTCCTGAAACAGCAGGAAAACTTACTCGCTTGGGGTTTAAACATGTGTAATTTTTAATTGAATAAAATGACATCATAGTTTACGAGCATACTTCCTCTCTCTTATCGTGTGGTACATTTTACCGTCCCTTCCACAAGGTACAGACGGCGGTTGCCTAGTGTGGCACTTCAAACTAAGGTTTTAAAAGGAAACTCGCAACGTTCTGTCTAGAAGAGCAGAAAGAAGATCGAACTGCTCATTTATCTGTAATCTGCGTACTTTAAACTACCCGCTATATCAAGCCGCTGTTACATTGCATATTATAAATCTCTACCTTACATTGGTTTGTATAATTTGGTGCTTGAATAATATTAATTTTAAGGTTTAAGCTCATTATTTGTAAGAATATGTATAACTTCATATTGTTTCGTCCGTGGGTCAATCCAATCCTTCCAGCACTGGCTGAAAATCAGCGCTTTGGTTTTTTTATTTATATAAAACCAGAGCATTTGCTGAGCTGGTGCCTTTTTGACAGAACCATTGTTAAATTTCATATTTGTATATTTATTTATGTATTTTTTCTGTCAAATAAATGTATTTTCTTTCTTTCACTTATCACTCGCGGTCATACGTGTAGGGCATTTACATTATACACCTAAGGAGCATCCTTAAAACAATTTTTTTTAAAGTAACTCAGCACTGTATAAAAGTCTAAAGCAAGCTCCAAATATCTACAAAAATATTTCGTGATTTTTATTGTCTATAGTACGTTCTTTTCTGACGAATTAACTTTCTAGTTGTATTTATTAAACATGACTGATCAACATGTGTAGGCATGCAAAAAACGTTTAAGATTCGGTGTGGATTTTATCAGTCTCCTGAAGTTAAATTTATGTATGCATGTGTAACACTTAACATACTAAGTATGGAATATGGCCTAACCATCCCGAGGTGTGGGAAGACACCCGTGCCCCTTCAGTGGGGACGAAATTGGTTGTTAACAGGTGTAATATGTTATTTTATTAAACTTATAACACCGACTGACTCGGTGGCTCAGTGGTTAGCGATCCTGACTACTGATCCGAGAGTCGTGGGTTCGATACCCACCAAGGGTAAACCTTCTGTGATGAGCAGATTTGTTTGCTCTGAGTCTGGGTGTATTATATCTATATGTGTATGTATTCAAATGTTTATGTGTATGTAATATCAGTCTCTGGTTCCCATAGTACAGGGAATCCTAGTTTGGGGCCAGATGACCGTGTGTGATTTGTCCCGGATATTATTATTATTATTATACATTATAAAAACACATTTTTTGCAGCAACAAGACGATATCTTTGTTATTTTCCTTATACAATCAAACCGCAGACATTTGTAACATTACCGTTTTAATTATGTAGTTATAATTTTTTAAACCAGGACGCATATACATATTATAATAGTGAGTGACAATCCACTAAATATGTACTTATTGTTTTTTTTTTACCTTTAAGCGGTAAAACAGGAATATTTAGAATCCCCTTCATACATGCAGTAACAAAATATGCGTAAGACCCGTTAGCTGGGATTCTAGTCATATTACTAAACAACGAATGTAATATGATTTTACCCAATTAGCAAAAATTTTCCGCAATGAACGTTTACAAGCAAAAAATTTGATAGAAAAGTGTTTTCATTCATTCATAATAAACTCGTAGATATACCTACTGTTTAATGGTTATTGTTATTACCGACAAAGGTTTTGAATATTTAATGAAAGATCACAAGAACTCATATTTTATGTAGAAGACAATAAAAAATTAATAAGTTTTTTTTTTTTTTTTTTTTATGGCAGAGGTGGCAAACGAGCAGACGGATCACCTGATGGTAAGCGATTACCGCCGCCCATAGACACCCGCAACACCAGAGGAGTCACAAGTGCGTTGCCGGCCTTTTGATTTGGGAGTACGCTCTTTTCTTGAAGGTTTGAATGTCGTATCGGTCCGGAAATACCGCAGGCGACAATTCATTCCACAGTTTGGTTGTGCGAGGCAGAAAGTTTCTAGTGAAACGCACAGTTGTGGACTGCCAACCATCTATGTGATGGGGATGAATATGTTGTCGCGTAGAACGATGGCGGAAAGAGGCGGCAGGGATCAATCCGAACAATTCCTCGGAGCACTCCCCATTGTACATGCGATAGAGAATGCAGAGCGAGGCTACATCTCTACGCAGCGCCAGGGAGTCAAGCCGATCTGAAATATCCTGGCAGTCGACGATTCGAGTTGCCCTTCGTTGAATGCGGTCCAGAGGGAGAAGCTGGTACTGGGGTGCCCCTGCCCAGAGATGAGAACAGTATTCCATATGAGGCCGAACCTGCGCCTTATAAAGTTGCAGGCGATGCGCCGCAGTGAAATACTGTCTCGATCTATTGAGCACACCAAGCTTCTTCGAGGCTAATTTAGCCTTACCCTCTAGATGGCCACGGAACTGGACTTCACTCGATATGTCGACACCAAGAATTCCGATACTAGCTGAGGCATTTAGGGGAGTGTCCTCAAAACGAGGTGATACGACAAATGGCATTTTCTTGGCAGTGAACGCGCAAACTTGTGTCTTAGTGGGGTTAAATTGGACCAAATTAAGTCGACCCCATTCTGAGACTTTCTTTAAAGAGGCCTCAATTTCCGACACAAGTTTGTTTCGGCTCTCGATGACGCTTTCCCGAGAAATATTGGCACGGCCGGTATAGAAGGCATCACCTGTGCTGTCATCCGCATAACAATGAGTGCTGCTGATTTGCAGCATATCATTGATATGCAGAAGGAACAGTGTAGGCGAAAGCACACAGCCTTGAGGGACACCAGCATTCACAGACATAGAATCTGAGCATGCACCGTCGACTTAATAAGTACGGAAACTACAAAATTTGGTGGTATAAATTATATGATGTCAGGTGCTAGTAGCATTTGTACCTTATGTATGACCATTAGCAGCTTTTGGCGAACGAAGTTACAGACAGTCTTCATCTTTGGCAGCGCAATGAATACTGATATTGGAAACGTTTTGTTTTTTAATTTTAAATCCCGCTTGTAAGCAATATAAAATTTGTAGACTAGAATAAGAATATCATAACTTCAAGGCCTTTCTGCTACCTGAAAATGAAAGAAAAAAATAGCTGCCCTATATAGCCGCATTTTATTGCCGGTTCATGAAGAGAGTATTTATATCTGTATTGCCGCGGCATGTTCAATAGGTTTAAAAATAGTGTAAGCGTCGATAGTTCACTATATAGGGTGCTTCTAAAATATATGCCACGGCTGAAATGGGAGAAAGTATCATGTATAGTGATCACGAAAATGAGACATTCATGTCCGGAAACTATTCTTTTTTTTTCCATACAAAAAAATAACAATCATAAAAATAAATTGCTTTACTTTATTAAGCCATCCCGTATTGTGTTGAATGAAACCAGGCGCGCGAAAACATGCTTAAACGCACCGACGTTGCGACTCGACATCAAACAAATTCGGCACTTGTGTCGTGCTGCAAAAGGCTTTGATCTGTCCGCACCCTTTCGCATACTCACTCGGGAGCGGGGCGCGACCCGGCGGGCGGGGGCGGTTGGCGCCCGCGCGCCCTTGTACAGGTCAGAGGTCAGTTCAGTTCGCTATGCGCAGCGGTGACGCGCAGGCGTGACGCGAACGTTCTGCACCGCCTGCGCCCCCGTCCGCGAGTGAGATAACCATGTCACCCAGACGTACATACGAATCAAGAGTATCTTGAAATGATACTCTGCTACCGCGATACCCTCTGATCGCGAGTGCAATAACATCCCTGCGCATGCTGTAAACCTGTATGAGCAAAGTTTTGGTGTAAGAGTCAGCCACCAGTGTTGTGTTGTGTCATCATCATCAACCGAAAAACGTCCATTGCTGGACTAAGGCCTCCCCCAAGGATTTCCACATCACCGACCGGTTCTGTGCGGCTCGCATCCAGCGGCTTCCCGCAACCTTCACCAGGTCTTCGTCGGTCCACCGAGTCGAAGGCCTGCCCACACTGCGTATTCCAGTGCGCGGTCACCACTCGAGAATTTTACTGTGTTGTAAAACTGATATAAAACTTTGTTATGTTGTGAAATAGCTTGTAAATAAGGTGATTGACACTCTACCACCGCGAGTGCAAATAACATCCCTGCGTTTGCCGTAAACCCGTATGAACAGAGGTTTGGTGTGAGTCAGCCAGCCACCAGTGTTGTGTTGTGCAAATCCTTGTAAATAAGGTGATGAACTTAGAAACACGCCAAGTTACTTACTGTAATACACGTTCTTTTTAATTTTACGCATCTACTCTTTGAGTAGATGCTTTACCTACCTAAACTTTTTATTAACAGATACTTTTCAGTACGTAATTTAACAGTCCAAAGCCTGTCAAAGTGCGATGGTAAGTTTATCACCTTGTTACGTGAATAAGCCGTTTTAATAACTGGTAAGTTTGTTTATTCTGCTCTACATTTAATTTAAAGACAATCAGCTGTTCACTAAATTAACCTGTAAAAAGAGATACGAGCGTGCGTTGCTTTCATTCAGTGAAATGACATCGAGTTCATTCATGACTTCATGACGGAGCGTATACGTACTTGACGGACCGTGTTGTGCGAAAGTGAATCAAAGTAAAAAAAAATTGTTTAGTCTCCCAAATCAATTTAACGACTCCGGGGCACGAATTTTTTTTACTATTGTAATCTATATGCATGACTCTTACTCCCATTGCAGCGGTGGCATATATTTTGGAAGCACCTTATATTTTTTATGTGTAATATGTAATTTAAATCGTTTGCGCCACCTAGTGACTCTTTTAAAAACTACTACGAAAACGCTAGAGGCACTCTGAGAATTATGAGGACTCTACACCTCGCATTTTAAATAAATTCGGCGAAGGCGTTTTCGACAAAACTTATCTTCTTATCTTCGTCTGGCCCCAAAAATCTATGTGAACAGCACTAAAGTTTTCCTCCAAGAAGATAGCCAGTTCCCCATTGCGTTGGGGAATCTCAGTAAGCCCGCTTCCATGTTCAGCATCATCATTTAAAATTAGGCGAGATGATGCCAAGGGCTCACAAATTGTGAATTTTAGGAAAAATAATTTATTTTTACTGCTCTATACCTCGTCTTTAATAGACGCAGATGCCATTGACTTTTGTTATTAGATTGGATAAGCAGCAATATAGATATAGTTTGACAATACGCCACCAAGCAATCGCCCGCGCCGCCGTGTACCCTTAATTGTAGATATTAAATTATGCAATTCAATAAAATAAATAAACAAAAATAAAAATCATTTATTTCAGGCACTAATAGTCCCATATTGGTATCAATAAGAAGATAAAATTGTGAATAAAAAAAAATAAAAAAAACATTTTATATTTTATTTATTCGGAAAACAGTATTTATTGTCACAGAACCTACTGTAACAGTGTAGCAGTATTCCTTTAGCGTAAAGTATCGTACGACTCTTATCAGCTCTTACGGACGAAGATTTATCTTTAAGACTCTAGATTTCCCTCAGGAAGGTAGCCTTTTCCAGCGAAAAGGATTTCTTTTCTTTGTGTCTTTGAGCTTCGTGGCCAGGGAATCAGTGTCTGGTCCTATTGTAGGGAATATTTTGTGTGCCTCCATAGGTACCGTGATTGCTATTATTAAAATACAGGGTGTTAAAAAAGTGCGTGGATTCTATACTTGATTCTGAGTAACCCCTTAAAATTTCAAATGCACTTTTTAACACCCTGTATGCGTGGGATTAACGCTACTTTGTAAAATTTATATGGAACACATACAAGTATGATTCAATTGCGATTTTTTTTGGGTTGTTAGATAAGATAGTCTCAGGTTTTCAATCAACAAAACGTAAAGGCAAAATTGGGTTATGTAGATTTTTGCGCTTGTAAAAGACTGTTTTTTTTATCTCGCTGAAAGAGCATTTAAACTCTTGCTCTTATTTACTTGGCATCATCGCACCTGATGGTAAGTGACGGCGATGTCGAAAGATGGAAGTGGTCTTACCTACAGGAATTGAGCGTAAGTCAAAAATTAAAGTCATAAAATTAATAAATTAGCACAGATAATTATCAAAGAAAACAATTATCTTGATAATTACAAACCCTGTTTTTTTTTACCGAGATTGTGTGGCTTGCTCTTTTAGGTCGGTTTTTTTATCAAACTCATTTTGACAAAATTTTGATTTCGGTCGTTGTTTTATTAAGTTTGCTATATACCAAATCAGTTCGTCAAAGCCTGATTGTCGCATGGCACCAACACGCTCACAAAATGTAGTTTTTGACTGTTAATAAAATGTATCGCAAATAACTAGTAGTCAAATACCGGATTTCAGACAAAATATTAAGTTAGGTAAGTAAATCTTTTTTTTTTGTGAATTTCTGAAACTGAATCTCAGTGTTTTATCTCCATCATGGTTTCAGACAGGTTACAGAAACAGGTGCAGGTTAAACCCGGAAACCCGGAATCCCAGGATTCCCAGGTAATCCTACCGAATCCCGGGGTCATTTGTAACCGCTGCTGATTGGGGATTTCAGATCGTTTACGGAAGCTGTCAGATGCGGTGCGTGATTATTATCTGTGTAACGTATCATGTAAGTTTTATTGTAATGGATGATATCTAAAAAAATAGAAAAGCTCTTGGTATGAACTAATTTTGTCTGAAAAATCTTTGCGTAACCAGGAAGTGCGACTTGAACTCACTTACTAAGAGATCTGTCGCACCACGTAGCCTCAATACAAATCGTCCGAGTTATTTAGTCTTTCTAACGTGTAGGAGGGAGAGAGATTACTGAGTGATGATCACAGAAATCTAAACAAGTAGCGACTGTATGGACTTTCTTCAGAGTGGCAAAAAATAATATAATATTTGGGGACACATACACCGTCACCTCGCTCTAATTATAGAGTGTAAATACCCAAATAGGGGGGAAAATATCATAAGTATCTATATTTTGTCCATTTATTTTTCATAAAATTCATGGAAGTAATACCTTGCAGAACTAACGAAGAGTTTCTTACTTTTAAAGTATTTTGAATCTTACAGTAAAAAAACTTACTTTTGCTAGGACAGTCAAGTTAAAACAAGCCATCTCGCTTCGACTTTGCTTTTCTTTGAAACGGCAATTTCTATGCAAACTAGATAGGCAGTTCCAAAATCTTATCAAATTATTTGCTCAAACACCTACGAATTCTCCCTTAAATCTGCATTGCTTTGAATTTAAATCATACAAACTAATCTTCGCTAAGCCATGTCGGAGGCTTCAATACTTCTGACACTATGGTTGGCCACTAGCCTTACAACCTCCACCAATCCGAACTTGACCGCTGTGTCGAGTATGGCCTAACCTTCCCAAGTTATGGGAATAGACCTGTGCCCCTGCAGTGGCGACGATAGGGGTTGTTTACGTAAACTAATCTTGACAAGACCAACCTATCCGAATTAGGCCTCCTTGTGTGGAGTATGGCCTAGCCTTCCCAAGTTATGGGAAGAGTGCTCAAGCAGTGGGGACAGTATGGACTGTTAACCTAAGCTAGTCTTGAAACGACTCACTTACCCATCTCAACTCCTACAGATTTCATGTTTGGAGCGACGTCGTCGGCGCGCTGTTGACAATAGACTTAAATCCGGTCGTAGATCTGTCCATAGATAGATAGATAGATAGATAATACATTTATTCCATTTCACGACACATACAATAACAAGAAACAAAATAGTTACATTATAATTACACAAACAAATAAAAAGAAAAGAAACATAATTTTGAACAAAAAAATAACGGATAAAAAACACAACATACACAAAATAGTAAAAACAAACAATTCATCATTTTTAAGTTTTATATAATAAAACAAAGAAGTGCCGTGATCGGAAACGGCTCCGATCTCAGCATGAGCTGCAGTTTCCTGCAGCGCTGATTTCAGCCGGCGGATTTTCCATAAGCACTAACTACGCTCGAGTTTAGTTAACTGGCTAGGCTGTCTGGATAATAGATCTCGTTAGGGGTCGATTTGCCTTGACTAACTGACTAAGATTGCAGAATTTACTCAAAAATATTAGACATGGCATTTGCTATTATGATAGTCCGAACTTAATAGATTAACTTAATTAAGTTAATAGATGTTTGGTGGCTAAACTTAAATAAGACTTTTTTTTCGGGTTTTACATAAAATCTTATTTATGTGAAAAGACAACACAAGAAGGCGAAGACACACGGGGGCGAATTTTTATTTATCATTCCTGATAAAAGGGGTACGCGAGTTTAGCTCTATCTGGAAGAGGTACGCAGGCAATAATTGAGAACCACTGCTCTAGCGGAAGAAAATGACAATAAAATTCGTATTTTTTAACAAACAACAAAATAGGTTTCTTTTCCTCTCTCCCTCTTTCTTTTGAATTTAAATTTGACCAAAAGGTTTTTCGTCTTAAGTCTGTACCTGTGGGTGAGGTACACGCTGTTCCTACTACCCTTTGTCCCGTGAGAAGCCAATTTGGGAGACGGTCCTATTTCCTCGGATTACAGATAATAATACATTATTCTGAGACGTCGCGTCGATCCATCCGATACGCAGGTGGACAAAGGGGTGGATTAATGGAATGGAACGTTTGAAATACTCGGAATGGCTTCTTTTTGTAGTTTCTCGTTAATTATGAATTTTCTTCCTCATGGAATATTTATTTACTTAGATGTATTTTTGACCTTTAAAAAAGGGAGTTATGTAGACTATTTGTTTTTTGTTTATATCATCGTTGATTGTGTACCGATTTTAATGTTTTTTTGGATGGATAATGAATTTGAGATGATCCAATATGAATTTTATTAGTTTTGGTTCAGTTCTTTTTTAACAAATTAAGAAAAACATAAAACATTGTAAAATTGTAATTGATGTCGTTTGTTTTTGATGTGTTCAGCGTCACATTTTGCGAATCGGGACTTCTGCGACTGGAGAACGAACTAAAGAACAACTTTTGTTCCTTGAAATTGAACATTCTGCGACTTAAAGAGAGTAATAATTTTTTTTTTAAATTCTCTCGACGAGTATGTCAGTCAACCGAGCTAAAAAAGTGTAGTGTACTACGCCGTAGTACTTGAGTGCTACGTGCTACGCTTCTCTGGTAATACAACTATGACATAGAAGTTCTATCATAGAGAGATAAATCTGTTCCTCGTATTGATCATAGGGAAAAGGATTCCTAGGGATCCGCAGGGAGTCCATAAAGCCTTCATTACATGGATTGCCGGCAATAAAGATCTAAAGTTTCCAAGGAGAGACATTTGGTTTAGTCAAAAAGTTTTCCTCTAATACTAGGTTTAAATAATTACATTATATTTTGATGCAGGAGACTGTTAAAATAAAAGTATGCGTCATATTTATGTTTTGTTTATCTCATTAATTTATAATATAAATGCGAAAGTATGGATGTTTGTTTATTTGTTTTTTTGTTCCACTTTCACGCTTACACTATTGAACGGATTTGGATGAAATTTAGTAGGTAGATAGATAAAGCACTCGACTAACACATAGCCTACTAGATAAAGTACTTTTTATCCCGGAAAACTCGAGGGTTCCCGGAGGAAGAGCTAAAAACTGAAATTTAACTTTGTCACTAGATGACGCTGCTTTAACATTTT
Organism: Coleophora deauratella; assembly: GCA_958295455.1. Lineage (NCBI taxonomy): Eukaryota > Metazoa > Arthropoda > Insecta > Lepidoptera > Coleophoridae > Coleophora > Coleophora deauratella. The sequence goes on along the minus strand of OY282406.1, from coordinate 11,673,736 downwards.
ATTTCTCTCGACCCAATTCTGTAGTCTAGGCAGACGAAGCCGCGGACGGAAGCTAGTTCTCAATTATTGTGAGGTATTAAAACTACTATGATTTTGTGTCCTAAGTCCCCTTGGTGGGGCAGAGGGCGTCCACAGTGCTTCGCCATTGCGTTCTATCTTGGGCTACGCGCTTCACTTCGGGCCATGATAACCCGATCTTCTTTATATCAGCTGCCACTGAGCGCCGCCAGGATTGTTTGGGACGGCCACGTTTTCTCTTCCCTTGTGGGGTCCACTCTAGCGCCTGTCTAGGTACTATATGGGTGGGGTCCCTTCTGAGAGTGTGGTCAATCCAGGTCCTCTTGCGCCGAGCGGTCTGCTGACCAATCGGTGTTTCACGACATATTTCCCAGAGTTGCTCGTTAAAAAATTACTATCCTATATTAATATGTATTTATTTTCTAAATTTTATGGTACATCACTATATGCAAACACGGATGGAGGCATAAAACGATCTTTTAATGTTTTCTCATGCGGACCCCTTTAAAACTGTGTTTGTCTCAGTGTAAATAACATTATTTATATTTTAATCAATATTTTTAATTCTTTATTTTTTTCTCTTATTATTAATTTTACTTTAGGTTTCTAATTGATTACCTCTTTGATGATTAAATATCTCGTTTGCGAGTTTGAATCTTGATTATATCCGCTCGGGAAGGAATGAAAGCCTTTTGATTACGCTTTGAATTAGTTTAAAAACTCTTTTCTGCGAAGTCCGCGATGTTACCGTTTCTGGGAAGAAAATATGTCTTAGTTATTTTTTCGTTAGTGAAAGTAGAGGTATAAAACTCGTTAGTGGATATTAATTTTAACTGACAAATTTTTAAATAGAATTGTTTTGATCACGGCATAAGTTTTGAAATTTTGATTTTCGTCATAATATCTTAAATTGTTAAGTTATATTTGATGAATTATAAGCTGATGAATAAATGAATTATTATTATTTTATTATTATTATTAACTTTATAAGCTGTACCTTTTGTATGTTCTTTTCTTATTAATGTCTGTCTCTTTTCTGTGTGCAATAAAGTGTAAATAAATAAATGAATTATGTGAGAAATCATCATTGGCCTGTGTCGTTTATAGCAGATGATTTAATCAGTGTTGCGGATGCACTATTTTTAATCGACTTCAAAAAAAGGAGGAGGTTCCCAATTCGTCGGAATCTCTTTTTTTATGTATGTTCACCGATTACTCGAAGACGCCTGAACCGATTTGGAAAATATTTTTTTGTTTAAAAGGGTATACTTCACAGGTGGTCCCATATAATTTTTATCGAAATCGATTCAGCGATTTTTGAGAAAATCAACAAAAACAGCAAAATTGGAGTTGTTGCGATTGAAGTCGATTGTTTTTAACGTATTCAGCGTGGTCAATTATTGTGACTATACAGCCCGATACGAGACCTGCATAGTCTACCACAGCTATGGCTATGTGTACGAAATAGGTTTATAAAAATAAGGTCATATTTTCGTAAGATAGTACGAAAGCAATTATAAATGTCATATGGAGCCGTAAAGCATTAGAAACCTCGAAAAATAAACACAAAAAAAAACAAAACCGAGATATATTATCTTAAAATAATATTAAATAGAAACTGTAAGTACCTATAATATTTTACATTTCTATCTAAAATCATCATCATTATCAGCCAAAAGTCGTTCACTGCCGGACAAAGACCTCTCCTGAGGATTTCCACGGCGATCGGGTGTAACAAAATTGGTATAGAACCCGTTAACTGGGGATCTACTCATCGCACTGAACAACTTTTGTTCTACGACTTTGCTCAAATCGCAAAAAAATTTTTGGATACAAATTGATCATATGTATTGCCAGTTTTTGCCACTTTTGTATGAAGAGTCCACATATTTTTTGGCGATTTGAGCAAAGTTATAGAACAAAAGTTGTTCAGTTGTATGAGTAGAATCCCCAGTTAAGGGGTCCTACCTCAATTTTGTTACACCTTGTATAAAAATATATCAAATTTAGAAAAAACTGCGACGCAAAGTAACTGCATTTGTTTCAGATCCAGCTGCGCTTGATGCCGTTATTAATCCACGTCATATTTAAACCGGGTAATATGCGAGATGAATGCAGGCTAGAGACGTCGCGGATATCCGGGCGGTATCCGGTACAAGAATCTGGTATATCCGGTATATTTACCGGATTTACGTCTTTTAGCGGGATTTAAAGAAAAGAGACGAGACTGAAAATACAAATAAATACACAAAATTGGGGTGTAAGGAGGTTCAAAATGGACAAATTAGCTCTCTACAAAAAAGTTTACTCGCTGAATAGGGGAAAATGCTATGTAGATTGTAGATGCAAGCCGTAAAAGTGAAATTGAGATTTGTATGGACAGTAAAATTCTCATTTTTCTGATAGGTAAGTATAGGTTTCTTGGAGGAAGTTTTTCAGTGTCATTTCAATTTCAATAATTAAATTATCAATTTTCATATGTAACATTATCATTTTCCGCTTCAAAGTAATTAAAAGCCAACTTCCGCTTCCGCGAATCAAAAGTCAACTAAAGTCTTTTTCAATATACAAATTCGTGATTACATAATAGAAGTTCCCACCACTTGAAACTTGTGCACCCAACTTAGGTTTTCTTCTATTTTATTTTCTTCTTTTTTCAACTGCCATTCTCTTAAAATCCTCGCTAGCTTCTTGATATTCTGTTACGACACGACGTTGACTTTCACCTTAACTTGATCGAAGTAACTGACTCTCGGCATCCCTCTACCTTGTTTAACTAAGGTTAATCTCATCTTTTAACTTAACTTAGTTATATCTTTGTCAAAAACATTAAAATTAATTCCATGACGTCACGACTGTCACACAAAAAAGTTAATACACCCAGCAGTGGAACGTTAAATCCGGCTTTAGAATCAATTGAGCGGCTTATTCCATGGAGTTGCGTCCACAGTGGACTAGAGTACTGCCGTCGTAAGAGAGAAGGCCGCAAAGTATATTATCGGTTTTAATCGAATTCATTTCGGATAGTGTGCTCAAGAACTCCATGACCTCATTCCTCAGCTCCATTCCACCTTCGGTCAACTAGGCGCAGGGAGGCGTTTCATTCATACGTAGTATTTACCACCTATTCGCACGAAGCGATATGCTTCTTCATTTATTATGCGAACTGTGAGGGAGTGGAACTCCTTACCTACGTCTGTATTTCCCGAATCCTACAATCTGGGAGTCTTCAAGGCGAGAGTGAATATACATTATTTTGAGCTTGCGTGTACCATCCTCGGCTACATCGTCACTTTCCATCAGTCGAGATGTACCTAGTCAAACGCACTCAAATTTTAAATAAAAACAAATACGTAAATTCCATATACTTTGCGGTCTTTTTCTTATGATGGCAGAGCAAGTAAGTCCAGAGTACGCACTCCGGCTAGAGAGCCTTTCAGAGAGAGTGTTAATTGTACACCAAGTGGAATGCGAAGTTTCATTTACTTTTTATTTACATAGGAGTAATTAATTTGGCTTAAAGTGTAGCACTGAAGTGCAATAGAAAATAATAGAAGATTTAGAAGATTGTGGTGTAGTCCTATTGACCTATTGACTTTTTGTAATTTTCTAATTTTATATCTTTTTATTTGGGACTTTGTACCTGAAAATAAATTATTATTATTATCTAGGGCAAGTATTTGTGTAATAAGTAGATTTGTTTTCTCTGCGTTTGGTTGTTTATTGTCTACTGTTTAAGTATGTATTTAAACGTTAATATGTGTGTATATCAGTTTCTGATTTACGTAGTAGTATTCTAGTTTTTGATTAGGTGATCGTATATTTTAAAAACCAATATTAAAAAAAAAACAACGGCTAACACGCTCGATACAATTATTGATTTACTCATGTTATGTTTCTAAGAAAATCGTCATTATAATTCGTTCTTGACATATAAAATATTTAAGAGTGCAGCACTCTTCAGTTGCCCCAACTTTATGCGTTCGGTCGGAAACCGATCGATGCTCGGAACTTGCATCGTTGAAAAAATGCCCAGTTTATGGTGTAATTACCGCCATAAATATTACAGTAAGTTGGGTGAAGAGTAGTGAAGCACGTTGCGAAAGACTCACAATTAAAAGTTGGTGAATCTTTCTATGTGTTCACCATCAAATTGAAGGATAAAGATATAATGCATTTTCTATTACAATATATTAATAATTATATACATAAAATTGGTTATTTTTTTAAAAGACAAATACCCGGAACCGACCAGCATGCAGAATAGTAAAGAACCAAGGGGCGATTCGTGGTTTTTGCCTACCCCAGTGGCATTAGGGCTAGTATATGTATGTATATATAAATAAAATACATACAGGCATCGTTGCGTAGTCCTTAGATATATTGTTTCTTTGGTTTTTAACCTATTCGACTTTTTCGGTCGAGGACTTCTTTTTTTGTTTGGTTAATTTCGTAATAACCTCTACAATAGCCAACATATTAATCGAGGTTAAGGTATAACCAATAGTTGAAATCAATAAAATACTCGTTAACCATCTTCAATGCGTCTATAATCAAACCTTTTTACTCACGCCTCACTATGTTCTGTTCAGGAGGCATTAGAGGCACAGGTCGTTCTCAGAGTTACGTAATGCCTCCCTCTCAAGATGCAGCCGTGTGTTATACGACTCTCTCGGCGGCTGGAGGGTCCTTACGACTGATTCAGTGACTGGGCCTATGATGTTCTGGAATCTGGAGGTCCGAATTGCTGATGGTTTATTTTTGATACCGTCTCGATCTCTCAGACTATAAGTGTACGGTTTAACCTAATTTTCATAATGATCTCATTTTTATAATGATTTCAAATGTATTTTTTTAAATTTCGATAATGTTATCAATTTTTGAATACAAATCTCGTATTATGCAAAGCACTAAAAGTTAAATGTTTCGATAATATTATATGTATCATTAATTTTACTAGTTGTTTACTGCTCTATAATGTAATTTGCAAATAAATGTTTCAGTTTACTGGATCAGTTATTCGTCCGCCACGCCAAGTTTTGAAAGCCAATGACTAAAATGTGATCCCAGTTTCTTGTGGGCCTTATCAGAGAAGTATCCTTAGAGCCTACACTGAGATCCTTACGGCTCGAAGACTGGAGTACTTCTGGAGAACAGTGCGAGAATCTTATTAAATTACCAACGAACCGAGTCCATCTTTTAGTTGAGTTCGTTTGTTGAGTGTAATTAACTCTGACGGTATTGTATTCTGTCTTGTCCTGGAAGGGTATTACCTACTCGTACCTACCAGGGTTGTCACGTCTTGTGAATTAATTTTGGCGGTATTCTTCTTTAAAGTTAAATGAACGATCATTAAATTACACTGCGTGTCTTGATGGTTCGCCCATGGAATTAAGTTCTTTGTTTCCCAGTAACAAAAAAAATTAAAGAAAAAAATTTAAATTAAGAAAAAACTTTTTCTAACAATGCATTGTTTAAAAAAAAGCATCCTAAACTTAGTCCAAATCAAAAACGAGACCAATTTTTGTTGTCTTCTTTCTTCCTAATAAACACAGAACTATACACCAATAACCATGTTCGAATTCACCCTCTATAAAGAGTTCATTGACTGGCCCAGCAATAATTAAGACCATATTAGGGACGGTCAGTCGTAAAATAAACATCACCCTCATGGACTTTTATGGTCATGAAGGGAGTTGGCTAAGAAACGGTTATTAGTGGGGTATAGGGCATATGATAACAACGACGTGAAAGCCGTCGTCTTAATGGGACGCGATCACGCGACCATTGCGACAAGTTAGCGCGAATCCCGATTCGGGAATGTCAAAGAATCCAAGAGTAGAATTCGTCAAAAATAAATTAGACAATATTGTTAAGTTAATAGCTCTTTTACTGAAATAGAAAAACTTTCTCTCTCCCGTACTCTGCACTTGCATTTCGATAACATGATCGGTTTTAAAATTTCACTGGATGTTATATTTGTTAGACGCTTACTGATTGGTCCTTTTTCAGTGCTAATGGCGGATGACAAAGAATCAACCAATCAAAACGCACGAGGACTTCTGCCCAAAATTCTACTCATAATGTACCTAGGTTTATTGTAATATCACTATAGCCGTCCTATAACACTGAAAAGAATTCGTGTAATCGTAAGAGCTGGTCGCGATTGACAAAAACCCGTGTAATTATATATCACTGCAATGACTTCATAGAAAGTTACTCAGTTTTATGGAGGTTATTTTTCAGGTATTTCAGAAGGACTCTATACAAATACCAGTTTCTTCTGCAGTATTCATAAAGTATAACGCAATCAAAGTAATGGCAAAATCGAGAACTTTCGTTTCAGAGTTTCCTGTCATCGTAACAACTTGTTCCGACGAGGATTGTTCTGAGTTCTCCAAACGCTTAAGTGAATGAAACCGGTAAACTCATTATTAAGTTTTAACATGTACTTACTCGAGAGGAAATAGCGATGAAATGAGTTATTCGTATATGGCTCATGTTCTTTGTTCTCCTGTATATTTTTTGTGTGTGTATTTACAACGGGTCTAAAATTCAAAATTCAAAGTTCAAAATCATCAAATCTCTTCCGATACATCGGGAAGGTTAGGCAAACTAATGATTCTATAATAAAAACAATAAGTTGTCTTCGACAAGTCGTATTAGTATGGAAACCAGATACTAATATACATTCACAATTACACATGTACGTCTTTAAACACATACATAGATATTTAAGACACCAGACACAGACCAAACAAACCTATTCATCACAGAAATGATTGCCATGTGTGGGAATCGACCTCAAAACCCTTGGATCACTAGTCAGGAGCGCTAACCACTTAGCATTGAGTCAAAATGGTTTGGTTATTTTAGTACGAGCTCAAATTTTGCAGTGCAAAATTTCTTATTCCGTTATCGTAGTACCTAGGTACCGGCTGCACCACAGGCTGCTACCCCGCCGCCTATCGATTCGGCCCCAGCGCCAGCTCTTGGCACCAGGGTTGCCACTCCATGCCAAATTGACGCATAATATTGCTTTGAGATGTCATATTTACAATAACATTTTGAAAGCTATCGACGTAGGCTTCTTTGTACAAACTTCTTCCAAGTCGTAACCCCAGAATTTTGGACATAGGCTGCGTTGCATAAACTTCTTCCTAGTCGTTACCCGAGGGGTTGGGGATCGTAACCATCATAAAGTCAGTCATTGAGTAGTGTAAATTAGGGCTGAGATAGGTACTTTCATATTCCCTGTTCGTAGCGGTGTGAATAGCTTCATGCAGGTGGAGTTGCAACTGTTCAATTTGCTCATTTTATCTAGCTGGCTGGTGCTCGGCCTCTTTTGTCTTCCCCTCCATTTAACATGTTTCTCAAAGGACTTTGATTATCTCCGCCCAATGTGACCGAGGAATTTGATGATGAATCCGCATCTTATTCGAAACGCTGACATTCTGTTAAAGATCCCATTGCTAGCCCTTGGATGATGTTAGTTATCAAACATCTTTAAATTTATCTGTGCATTTGAAACTTCAATAATACGTCTTTATTTCCTAGCTGGTCTACTTTGTTAAATAAGTGCGTAACTTCAGTTGAACCCCGCATCACGTGAAAACAAATTATCAACAAACGAACCTCGATTCATAAATTTACAATCGCATCAGATTTATTTTACAAAGTAACAAATTATTGAACTATATTTTTACGTGGGACTCAGTCAATAAACATTATATCCTAAACGTCCCGGTTGCTCAATTGTATCACATACATAACCTCTTCTTTTGGTTTTACCAGTCGAGCGACATGTTGACCCACTTGCCTAAATATAGTTATGGGTAAACTGCAGATTTTGCCGCAGTGACCTGGCAACCCTGACCGTGGATGCGCATCGGTTTGTTGGAAACGCGCCAACGCCAAATAACAGTAGAATGGTAACACTGGTTGGAAAAACTGCCCTTTGATATCATAAATATAAACTACTTCACCTTTTATAATGCAAAAATACCCATAGCTTGGTTTATAGCATTTTAATTTTATTTCAAGGCCTAACCTAGCCTAACCGCAGGCGGCCGTTTGATATGAAGTATAATAATAGCATTAGCCAATGAAACGCGGTCTGTTAAAGTTTGTCATATGTGTACATACTATAACATGTAGAGAGACTCAGAATACCATAGGCATTAATAAATAATCAAATACATATTTACCAATGTAAAACAAAATAGATACACCAGCATAATTTGACGTGGAGCGTCATTCTCTTTGCCTTTTCTTAACGAGAAATAATCTCGCCCAAACTGGTTTTCCGGTTTTAAGGGTGTCGAAAATAGCTACACCGTTCGTAAATTATAGAGACTAAATAATGAAATCTCTTCTCGTTCTAAAGATAAAAGACGATACTTTGTTATTATGTGTAAAATAGTTGAAGATGTCCACAACCGCAGCTCTTGTCAACACGAACTGTTATTAGATTTCATCGTAGGTAAGTGGCGCAGGTATAGCTAGTTTATATTGTTATACTAAGTTGTATACAAAAATAATCTTTGAAATGAAATTTGGCCCAAAAAATATTAAAATAATGATAAAAATGCGAAAAACATTTTGCTTTTAAATAACAACGCGGGTTGTGTCAGAATACGAAATGATTTCATCAAGGAACCCACGCAGAATTCTAAAAAAAGAGAAACAGTTCTAGCCATATAAAGTAGGCCAATTCTCTGAGCGATTTAAAAAAAAACGTACATTATATTAAGATAAAAGTACATTAATAAAAGTCGTCTGTTCATCGAAAAAGACTCTTCACGGCAATATGCGGTAGTACATGGTAGTACTTCGTCACTGCCTCTCAAGTACTCTCAACATACTTTTGACCAAGTTCTATCAACATCATAAAGCTTTTACAAAAATAAATGCATTAGAATTTATTCCCACTTGCCAATAAAAACTTATAATACCTACGAGTAAAACTGCCTTGCTCTTAATTCACAAGTTCAGAAGTTTGAAGTAATTTCCCGACTGTCTCGATCGGTTTTTGTGCGGTTGCGTTCACCGTAAAACTTTTGTGCCAAATAGGAAACGACGCAGCTGTTACCGAAATATCCTTAATAAGTTCTGTTCAGTCGTATGTTATGTTATATTTTTGTAGGTATTTGTTGGATAGTAAGTGACTGTTTCCTCATTTTTCCAAAGTAGAGCAAGCCTAAAAATCGATGGCCTGAAAGAAAGGCAAAAGTAAGAATTTGGTAAGAAAACGGCATATAATTTGGTATATTAGTATATGTATACTTAGAATTTTACAATATTACAATAAACAGAAATACATAACGGGTAGTCTCAAGCTAGTTTAAGTGCTAAACATCCTACTTGATATCACAAAAAATGTCTTATCTTCGTTGATGGGGGCTGCCTTCTCATTGACGTTTCGACCCGAAAGAAATCTTTTGTGTCAACCCCTGAAACCAAAATTAACATACAAACCTTTGCACTGATCTCTACTCGAAAATATGCTGCATCAGTGCATTCGATTTGCTATGTGGTCATAAAAATTATACATGTCATCTGTTATGTAAAAAAATGTGCGCGGGCTATCGTTCCCTTTAGTCTCTCTCACTCTTCGTTCATGCTTCCCTTCTTTCCATTTTGTCCTTTTTTCCTATATTTTACGCTGTATTTACACCCAGCATTTACCAAAAGTTTCAGTTAATTTTAGTGTCTTTATTAATCAAATACCTGCTTAACGTTATTAGATATGTGTTAAAGAGATTCTATAATATATGTATTATAATAGTTTATCCAAACACATGTCACAGATCGACATCTGAGACATAGCTGCCTTCAGAGCATGTTGACGTGGCGAGTGCAAACATAAAATGCTCTCTAATTTAGCACGTCTATTCCCAGTTGTTAATACTGGCATGACTGACAATGTTGAAAGATAGGATAATAATAATATCATTAAGCAACGCTGATACTCTAAGGGAAATTGAGGTTGGTTGCCGGGACTCTGTACCGAGCACACGTCTGCTGAGTAATTTTTTTTATTATTTCTGTTTAAGAGTAGTCTCAACGTTATTTTTGTGATGGGAAAATAGCTGTGATTCCGATTCAGTGATAAGCGGTCATAAGAAGAGGATTAACTCGGAAGACAGCTCCGTTTTCTAAGTTCCAGCAACAAACCACCACGTGGAGCGTCTTTAAGTTCCCATCACCCTTAGAGCCGTGTCTTTCACATGACATTGGCGTTTCGCAAATATTTTTTTATTAAAGATTCTCCCATTTTTCACTTGACATTGGCAAAATCACTCCTTCAATGAGATGTGGAATGTCAAATAGAAAAATAGAATAGAAGGGAAATTGAGTTTCAGTGTATGCTTTGAATCTGATGTTTCTTCTAGTATTAGTAAAACTCGATGAAACTAAATATGTCTTTGTTTCACTAAGAATCTTATTACTAATTAATTGTCTCGTATTCGGTACCATCATCTACGTCGTTACTGCAAGCGAGAAAACTTTGTTATAGGGAGGTAACTGGTATTGAAAACTGTATTTATTACAACTCTGTAAACGTAGCTAATTTAACGTAATCATCAAAAATGTTATGAAACAATCTATTTTTTTTCCCACATAACAAAGTTTTAAATCTGGTGGTTGAATTAACATTTAGACTTTGTATTTCAATCTAATTTTTCCCACGTGACAACCAACGTTTTAACTTTGACTGACTCGGTGGCTAACCAGCGCTCCTCACCACTGATCCGAGAGTCGTGGGTTCGACCCCACACACAGGGCAAACTTTTCTGTGATGAGCAGAATTGTTTGCTCTGAGTCTGGGTGTATTATATCTATGTATGTATGTATTTAAATGTATATGTGTACGTATATTAGTCTCTGGTTCCCATAATACAGGGAATCCTAATTTGGGGCCAGATGACCGTGTGTGATTTGTCCCGGTTATTATTATTATTATTATAAACCTATCGGTGTAATGAACAGTATAAGCGGGAATATACTATCCTATTCACCGAGTGCTCTTTGACCTGGTCAGTGTTCTTGATTCCTCAAAAGGACAGACTGGACTATGGTTATGATATGATATGAAACTAAACAATTATTCAGACATTGTGGTCACACCGTAATGTAGTTAACCAACTCAATCGACATTCTGTATCTGTCCTACGGATATTGGAAATCTACGGGTTCTTTGTTTGATGGGCGAGGATGGTAACAATATTATCTCTATCGGAGTTACTCTGAGGTACAAGGCAAGTCTATTTCGATCCATCGACCCATCTCGCCGTCTTTGTTGTTGGATTTTGAGATCGGATTAATGAGTATTGTCTCTTTCGGTTTGATTTATGTCATATTCAGGAATAGTAAATATTCAGGGAGAAACAAAAGGCCATCCGGCCGCTAATTAGGATTCTCTACCTATATTGTGATATCAGAGACTGAATTACATTATTATTATCTTGTTGGTGGGGGCTGTCTAACCAGCGACACTTCGATTCAAAGGGATCTTACTCGATTCAAAGAGATCTTTTTTGTTGTTACCACCTATAACCTACGTAAGCTTGATGAGTCGTTAGGTTCGCCTTAACCCCCTTACTGTCGTAGGATATTTTTAAGCGTCGGGATTTTTAAGTGGTTTGGTCACCTTAAAATCTTAAGCGTCAGTTTTAACGATAGATATAAAAAATGGAATTGTTTTTAGGGTTCCGTAGCCAAATGGCAAAAAACGGAACCCTTATAGATTCGTCATGTCTGTCTGTCTGTCCGTATGTCACAGCCACTTTTCTCCGAAACTATAAAAACTTTACTGTTGAAACTTGGTAAGAAGACGTATTCTGTGAACCGCATTAAGATTTTCACACAAAAATAGAAAAAAAAAACAATAAATTTTGGGGGTTTCCCATACTTAGAACTGAAAAAAAATGATTTTTTCATTAAACCCATACGTGTGGGCTATGGATAGGTCTTCAAAAATGATATTGAGGTATCTAATTTTTTTTTTTCTAAACTGAATAGTTTGCGCGAGAGACACTTCCAAAGTGGTAAAATGTGTGTCCCCCTCCCCTGTAACTTCTAAAATAAGAGAATGATAAAACTAAAAAATATATATGATGTACATTACCATGCAAACTTCTACCGAAAATTGGTTTGAACGAGATCTAGTAAGTAGTTTTTAATACGTTTTTAATACGTCATAAATCGTAAACCGCAATTTACCTACAACAAACTACAAGAACTTTTATGTTATGTTACTTGCTGCTACGGAACCCTTCGTGGGCGAGCCCGACTCGCACTTGGCCGGTTTTTTGTTAACCAACTACGTAAATATAAAGGTGTTCTAATTTTGAAGATACATTTTTATGATGTTTACCATGGAATTATTTGTAAAACGCACTGTAATTTTGCGCAGTTCTGCTAACTTTGCTTTTACGTCATTTCTCTCCACTTCTTACATTGAAAATTTTGTTTCTTAGATTTTGTTCGACAAAGCTTTGATATGGATTTTCGGATAAAGTCAACAATACGTCATAGACAAACGATCACCTGTTTTTTTTTTAAATATTCTCAGAATACATACTGTTATTTTAAAACAGCATATTTTCGTCAAAATTCAGGTCGTTCGGGGTTATCACGGACATTAGTATCTTATGTTTTCATTATTATCAGAAGCGGTCGTAGCTCAATGTGGTTTGCATGTTCGCGCTTATCGCGCAGTTTAACTCACTAAATACATGGTCATGACCTGGATGGGTGTGATTGTTAGTGGCATTTTCTCGACCGTTTTCGTTGCTTCGCACATCAAGCCGTGGCTTTCGGTTGCTGTTACCAGAACACAGGTTGTTAAGCCGTGTCAGAGGCCTTAAAGGCGGTTTGAAAACATCTGACACTGCCACTGCTACTAGCCCCACAACCTCTACCAATCCTGACTTAGCCACCGTGTGTGGTGTGGCTTAACCTTCCCGATTTATGAGAAACCCGTAGCCCTGCAGTAGGGACGATGTGGGTTATGATGAAACGACCATTAGTAATAGATCGTTAAAAAAAAAACTTTTAGAATTCAGTTTAATTAAGTCGAATGAGTAATTAATTTGTGAACCTTGTTTCAGGTACGTACTGATTTATCTGGTGGCGGCTGAACCGTGTCCCGAGGTAAGGGGATGCTATACATGGTGTAGCGCTATATTAAGAGCCCTTATATGAAGAAAAAACCTACAGGTATAAAGAAATTGTTAAAAGTTGATAAAGATGATTAAAATAATAGTTTTTTTTATTTAACTTGTATATTACAAGTTTAAAAAAATATCCGATACAACACACACACACAAACACACAAACTAGGACTCCTAGTTGTATCAAGTGTGTAATATCATAATACAGGTAATTAAAAAAACTAATCAAAATTTGTTTTACGTCTTTGTTGTGTTTGATCGATTTATATGAAAAGTCTTAAATTTTAACAAAAAAATATAATAGACTTCACCTACTTACCTCCTATTTTACTACAGCGAGTTTATAGAACATACTGTATAGTCGCGCTGACGCAGTAAAATGGTTTGAATGTAATTACGCGACCTGCGGGCGATCAATTATAAACAACCCTGCAAACGCATACTGTAGGCTGGCTGTAGCCACGTTAGCGAAGCAGGGAACCCTAAAGGTGTACTTATCAATACATAAACGCGGGCTACTCATAAATCTAAAGAAGTTTAGTTTCTGATAAGATAAGATTCCCCATTGCGTTGGGGCAGCTTGGTACAGTACAAAAATAACTGTTTTATGTGAAGTGATTTCTACAATATTTTTGTAACGAGTGGTTCAGATAGAAAATCCACTTTCCTACTTACCTAACTTCCATTTTATTTAATATGAAAACGTAACAAGAAACATTTTATTCCGACGCAAAGGAACATCCCTACCTCAGAAGACCATTTATTTCAATTCTCCCTTGAATCTGTGTGAAAACCCTTGCGTTTCCCAAAACGATCCGTTGGGATAAGTCGTATTCCCGTCATTGTCACTCTTACGAATGTAGAGCTCCTTCTCACTCCGTCTAGATATTATCGAAAATAAATTTGAAATTACGAGTACTTTCTATAATGCTTATTCGGCTCATGGAAAAATGGGATCTTTTACTCTTGTCTTTTTAGTGATGTCGTGATTTTAAGTTTAAAACCTTCTCATTTAAAGATCTAAAATTCTTTCTTGAAAATGAACTAGCCAGTTCAAATGAAACTATACATGTGAATAAGAAGCTATTTATAAATTACGATATATTAAGTGGATGATTTTTTATTTTCGTTAAAATAATATCGTTATTCTTAGATCCGTTCTTAGAGCCGTTATTACGGCCATTTGAAATTTATAATATTACTTTATGTTCTAAATTTTATAATCAGACGACAGGGTCCAGTGGTGTTAGTAAAAATTCTTAAATACTGGTAGTAACAGACTTCACATAAAATAGAAATACATAATAGTCTAAAGTTTTCACCTTCCATGCGTGTACTAGTTGCAGGATCCATAAGGCCCTGTCTGACCAGTACACACATGAAATGACAAAACAGTGGAGAGTCATATCTCTCCGCTGTTACCCTCAGGATGCTGTTGTGGCTAGCCCGCAGTCTGTTCAGCAGTGAGGCTGCCCGCTTCCGCAGTATGGCATGGAAGCCATCGACACTTGCTTGCGCAAACATGCCTCAGAAGTAGCGGGGCAGCCCCAGCAGCATTCTGAAACCATTGTTATACTGGACTCGTACTGGGTTTCGAGTTTCACTTATGTTATAATTGAGTTTCATTAGAATCGGCTTAATCATTTCCAGGGAATTAGATTTTAAGGCTTGTATGCGTGGAAGACGCCTTCTAATAGGAACTCTTTATAAGATATTGTCTACTAGCCAAATACCATTTTTAAAGAACGTAATTGAATCTTATGTACATACATAAGTACCTAACACAGGCCGTAACTGCGCTACCTCATTGTTAAAGTACGTTAATTCGCACCCCTATTCGGTGCTGTTAAGGATTTTGTGAGCCAAGCCGCTGTTTCAGGCTATATAAGTTAATCGATCCTCTTACAATTTTTTTATTTAAAATGCTTCCGAGCCGTTCTTTTGAAGTTGCCAAAAAGGACGTATATAATATTTGAATGGCACAGAACTACAATAAAGGAAAAAATTGAAAGGAAAATATACCATCAGAACTTAAATAAAGCTTGTAGTAAGAGTACTTCAAAGAAAATAGCGGCCCTATTGTTTTGATGGCTTGGACATGCTTTGAGGTCGCGTTTCTATTTTTATGTTACGTCATAGAATAAAGAATAATACTATGTTACATTTACAATCCGCAGCGTTCCCAGCGATAGTTACCTTACCTAGTAGCGGTTTTGTGGGGCTTATGTCAGAAGTTTTTAAGCTGCCTTTGAAGGCCTCCGCCTAAAACTATACGTGGAAATGTTTACCACATTTAGCCCCGGCCTTTTCGTGCGATACGCAAGTTGTGGCGTATTTGCGATAGTTGTCATAGTTTTTATACGATAAAAAATCGTTTGGAAAAATTGTGAAGAACCAATTGCATCGGAGCAAATTTTTTTTTGACATTCCATAGAAAGTTGGCTATCAAGGTCAAGATTTGAATGTAGAGTCCAAATTTTATTGCTCCGATTGAATTGGTTTCTTAAAGAAAGTTGTTCAGTTCCATGAGTAGAAACCACAGTGAAAATTTGTTCCACGATTTCAATTTCACCCTGTATACATATGTATTCATGAAGGAGCTGTGGACTCGGGCATAAAACGTAGTCAAATTTTAGTTTACTATGACTTAAGCAACTTATTATAATACTAGCTTCCGCCCGCGACTTCGTCTGCGTGGACTTCAGAATTTGGTCCAGAGAGAAAGAAAATGTTAAAGTGGAGCAATCTAGCGACGAAGTGCAAATTTTGAGTTTTAAGCATTTCTCCGGGAACCCTTAAGTTTTCCAGGATAATAAAGTAGCCAAGTGCTTTATACCTACTTACCTTTCATCCGAATCCGTTCAATTATTTCGGCGTGAAGGTGGAAGGAACAAACAAACAAACAAACTCCATACTTTCACATTTATTATATTAGTGAGATTATTAAAGGCATAATCCAAACTTTGCTAAAAGCATACGTGATGCGTGGCTTATGGAACGGTTTTGCCAGTCTCTGTCATTATCGGACTAAATAGTTTGCAGGTAGTTATGTTTCGCTTTAGAACACTGATAAAGCAGGCATAACCCAAGTGAAACTTTCCATTTTGCGGCTTGAAATTGAAACATTAGTTATTTATTTACTCAGTAACCAAGACCTAAATAATGCTCAGTAAGGACACGCCCGCCTGCTTTGTAAAAGGGGCCATATTCGTGGAGTTGAAAAACTTTAACTTAGCAGCACTTATGGTCGTTACAAGAAACAATTTATTTCAGTCGACATGTATACGTAATTTTCAAGTTTGAATTATAGATAAGTTTGTATTGGAGACGGATTCTTGACCAAATTTACTGAT
This sequence comes from Coleophora deauratella, assembly GCA_958295455.1. NCBI lineage: Eukaryota > Metazoa > Arthropoda > Insecta > Lepidoptera > Coleophoridae > Coleophora > Coleophora deauratella. The sequence goes on along the minus strand of OY282406.1, from coordinate 11,657,187 downwards.
CTATTACTAACAGTTTTAGCCCATTCCAAAGGACCGGTTGAGAAGTAGATATCTGTCCTTACTGCAACTCCATGTATGTTAATGTCAATAGGTGATATGTAATTTGAAACTACAGTTCAAATAATATTACCACACAAACAGTGTTTACTTGTATGACTTGGAAACCTGTTCAAGGTTCATCATGTCAGTCGAATGATACCGAACATGGTAGCGGGCTAACCAATATTCCCCACTCCCCAGTGCAATGTGGAAGTTTTCCATCCAACAGTGACAGGAATATTCACAGTTAAATTTTGCCACACGATAACAGACAGAGAAACAGAGAGAGAGAGAGAGAGACAACGAATTGATTACAATGTTTCCACACTAAGCTAGACCTACCTCTTGGTGATCAATAAATAATTCGGTTAACAGTCCGACACTAGGCTAGGGCTGTGTCATGGAGATTATTCGGTTAACTGATCACAAAAGTAATATATGATTGTTAACTTATTGTTGTTGTTGTTGTTAACAACCCATATCGTCCCCACTCATTAAGGAAACAAAAATATTTCCTAGGGTTTCACATTCTTTGAACATCCCTATTCATGTATTTCAAAATACTTTGCTAAGGTTTTAACACGCATGATCGATGCGACTACGTAAGCTGTGCCTTCATGACTGTAAGTCTTTTCGCTTCTATTTTAATACATATTAAGTTTATGAAATGCCTATTGAATAATGCGAATTTCAAAATAGAGGTTCACTTTAACCTCTACAACATAGTATATCTTCTGTTACTGGATTATCTGGCGCTGTAGTCAGCACTGTACTGTTCAAATACGGGTCTAAGCCCCATCGTGAAAGAGGCTTGCGCCTGCGTGGCATTCGGTACCCAGACGCATTTCGTCATTTCGTCCCGTTATGAAGTTATCCCATCTGCGAGTACAGAGGACCTCTTCCGACTTTGGCTTTCCACTTTTTGCGTTATGCTTGTTTCTAAAAATTGGTTTAAAGACCTCTATTGATTTACCTACCTCCACCAATTCGGACTGGGCTCCCATGTGTAGAGTACGGCCGTCTCGAGCTATGGGTTGTTAACGTAATTATATTTATTTATATGTAGAATATTTTATCTTGTTGTTTTGGCCGCTAGTAAAACTCATTTTTATGTACTTCAAAGTGGACTGTATTAATTTAAATAAAGAGCTTTACATTTTCGGTTCTGAGAGCGATGGACGCCATCTTAACTCTAACAGACAATGCTGCCACAATTACACAAAAATAAAAATCTTATGTACGTATTGTACATAGTCCCAAACCACAAAATAAAAAAGAAATCCTCTTCTAAAGTAAAACTCATACTTAATATTGTAAAAAGTAACTTATACATATAACAGTTCAGTTAAACTAAATTGAAATCTTCAATTTAAAAATGTAACACAAAACAAACTTGTGTTAAGAAACTTGTGGTAGGTAAGAAACATTTTAACATTAATGTTAAGTTATATTTAGTATTTTTTTTGCAAAATACTTTAAATTGTTACATGAAGACATTATACATAAAACAAACAATGATAACAATATTAATCAATGGGAAGAACACACACTTTGTGAATACTAGTTCTTACAATAGAGCCTTTGCTCGTACATATGGAAAGTGCTCTCACTTTGCCATCAGCCCCGGGAAACAATTCAACAACTCTGGCCATGGGCCATTGCATTGGGCTTACATTGTCTTCCTTTAGTAACACTAAAGTTCCTACTTTTACATTTTGAATATCAGTGTACCATTTAGGTCGGTTTTGTAATTGAACAAGGTACTGTTTGTGCCATTGTTTCCAGAAGTTTTGAACCATCTGGGTACACTGTTGCCAGAACTTTAAACGATTTACAGGTAATAAAGTATAATCACCCTCAGGATAACAAGTCAATGGGGCACCAGTCAAGAAGTGACCTGGTGTCAAATATGGCATTTCATGCGAGTCAGTTGCTGGCAAGGCTGTTATGGGGCGAGAGTTTAATATGCCCTCTATTTGAATGACAACCGTATTTAACTGTTCAAAAGTCAGTACAGTATTGCCGACAACCCTCTTCAAATGGTGTTTACAGCTTTTAATCCCCGCCTCCCAAAGACCACCGAATACTGGAGAGTAGGTGGGTATAAATTTAAATGTTATGCCCAAATCGGCAGCGAAGCTTTCAACTGCATTTCTGTGGTCTGTGGCAGACTGCAGATCATACAATGACCTTAACTTATTATCGGCACCTTTAAATGTGCTTGCATTATCACAATAAATTATCAATGGTTTATTTCTACGAGAAATAAATCTTTTAAGAGCATTTAGAAACGCATCTGTCGTAAGGTCTGATACTAACTCGATATGTATCGCCTTTGTTATAAAACACACAAACAATGCAATATATGCCTTATAAATAATGGGCTTCCTTACTCTAAGCATTTTTACATTAAATGGCCCGCCATAATCAATTCCAACTTTTTCAAAAACTCTGGACGGATTTACCCTGTCAGACGGTAGCGAACCCATTAATTGTTCTGCATTTTTAGCTTTCAATTTAAAACAAATTATACATTTGTGCAATACATGCTTAACTTCTCTGATACCACTAACAATATGATACATTTGACAAAGATTAGTCAGTACTAATTTGGGTCCAGCATGCAAAAGTTTTCTATGCTCCTTTTCAATGAGATAGTGCACAATTTTAGAGCCTTTAGGCAAAATTATAGGATGTTTTATAGAATAAGAAACATTTGCATGTTGCAGCCGGCCTCCTACTCGGAGAATATTCATACCATCTAGGAATGGACTTAACGCCTTGAGATTGGATTTTATAGGACTATTACACTGTAATGCCTGAATGTCTTCACTGAAGAATTTATTTTGTTCACATCTTAATATGATTTTTAAAGAATGATCCAGTTCTTGAGGCGTCAAGTTCCCTGATTGCCTATCTTTTTTACATTTAATTTTACAATTGTTTACAAATCTATACATGTAGGCTATTATTCTTTTCATTTTATCAATGTCTGAAATGTCATTAAAAATTGACAATTGCTCATTTACTGTTGTAACATGTGATAATTTTAACTCAGGGATATCTCCTGGCATTTCAAAATCTTTATCTTTAGGTTGATAGTCTACCTGCTGTAAAAAGGTTGGCCCATGCCACCACAGCTTGTGCTCCTGCAATAGGTGCGGCTCTACTCCACGGGAGAGGCAGTCGGCAGGGTTCTCAGATGTATTAACATAATGCCAAGAAAAATCCTTGGTCAGCTCATTTATACATTTTACTCTATTTGCTACATACACAGTGAGCTTCATAGGATTAGTTTTTAGCCAAGCAAGTACGACTTGAGAGTCAACATACAGATGTACATTTGTGTCAAAACACGTTTTCATAGTGTCATAGACTTTGTTGACTAACTTAGCCAATAGCAAGGCGCTATTTAATTCTAAACGAGGCGTAGACAATTTTTTTACAGGATTGACACGCGATTTAGAGCACAGCAGATTTACTGAAACTTCATCATTGGAATTAACAATTCTTAAGTACAAGCAACATCCATACGCCTTATTCGAAGCGTCAGCAAATCCTACAATAGTCAAAGACTTTGCCTGATGTGTATCTATACATCGGTTTACAATAATTTCAGACATTTTACACAGACTGTTTAAATATTTCTGGAATTCTTTATTAATTTGAATTGGCAAAATAGTATCCCAATTTACATCAGCTAACCATGTTTGCTGCATTATGAGTTTTGCAATGACCACTAAGGGACCTACAAGACCCAGAGGGTCAAATATCCTGCTTATAAAAGCCAATACACTACGTTTTGTATATGAATCTTTAATTTCTTGTGGAGGAGCACTTATTACAAGAGTGTCCCTATCCAAATTACATTTTATACCTAATGTTCTTACATAAGAATCTTCATTATCAGATAAGTGAACATCACTACCTTTTTGTTGACAATCGGTGGGTATATTTTTTAACAAACTTTTATCATTAGCACACCATTTATGCAATTCAAACCCCCCTAGATTTAGCAATTCAATCAACTGGTCACGAGCTTTTATTAATTGACACATGTCATTATTTAAAATATTAGCATCATCGATGTAGGTATTATCACGCAGGACCTCAGCAGCTAATGGGAAACGTTCCCTATACCTTCTCACTAATTCCTCTAAACAGCGAGTTGCGAGAAAAGACGAGCTCTTTAGACCATACGTCACAGTTTGAAGTTGAAGACACTGAATGTCAGCATCTGGAGATGGTCTCCATAAAATGTTTTGTAATGGACAGTGTGATGGCGCCACCTTAACTTGACGGTACATCTTTTTTATATCACAATTAATTACATATCTGTATAACCTATACAGCAACAGAATATTAAACAGATCATTTTGCACAACAGGCCCATTTAATAAGACATCATTCAACGATATTTTTGCCAAAGATTGCATTGAGCCGTCAAAGACTACTCTTAATTTTGTGGTCACACTATTTTCATTGAAAACAGGGTGATGAGCTAAAAAGAACAGAGCTTGTTTATCCAAATCATATTCAGAAATATCAATATATGTAGCGTGGCCTAACTCTATATACTCTTTTATGAAGGCATTATATTTTTGATACAGAGAGTCATCTTTAGTGAATCTGATTTCCAAGTTTCGGAATCGTTTTAATGCACATGACAGGGAATCTCCTAAATGCAAGCTATCAATATCTTGTTTGAGAGGAAGTTGAACTTCAAACCTACCATCTTTTAAAATGACTGACTCTTGAAATATTTTTTCAGCTAATTCCTGTTCAGAGTTGGCCTCAGTATAAATTTCAGGAACTTTTTCAGTCTCCCAGAACTGTGACAAAGTGTTTTCTAATTTACTTTCAAAATCAAGGTCATTTACCTGAGAATTCAGTTTTAAGTTTTCCTTACTAGTACACAGGTTAGCCGCAGCTAGGTATGAAGCAGGGGTGGAGATGCCCGAAGACACTTTCCCCGCTGCAACATAGCCAAAGCTGGTGTTTTGTAGGTATAGCTCCCCAGGTATTACAGGTAGCTGTTCACGTTGGAGGATCTGGAAGAAGATGTCACAGCCTAGGAGAATACTAATTTTGTCACAGACATAAAAGTCTTCATCTGCCAACTTGACATACGAAGGTAAGTTTAGTTTTTTATTTTGCACTACAAATTGAGGCATATTACACGTTATGTTTTTTATAGAATGACATGTCACAGACATGTTAAAATCATTTACAGTTGAATAGATGTCCAATGTGGTCTGTTGTGTTGTTTTACTGGAGCCATCACATATACCTGTCACAATAGTGTTAGTGGGTTGTAACTTACACCCTAGCTTTTCTGTTAAATCAGCGCAAATAAATGAAACCTGGCTGCCAGAGTCAAGCAAAGCCCGAACAAACATAGGCTGCCCATTTTTATCAAACAGCTTTAATTTAATTGTTGGCAATAACACATTGTCACTGACACTAGCCAATAAGCTTATCTGCCCATGCCCTGATTTTTGAGGAACATCCTCGTGCAATAAATTATTATGATCGCCCTTACACACCGTGCACTTAAACTTAAAAAGGCATTTTTTATCACCGTGGCTGTTTAAACATATGTAGCATAATTTATTAACATCCACAAACTGTTTACGCTTTGAAATATCAGCAAGTTTAAACTTTGGACACAGATGTAGCTTGTGTGAATGAGAACTGCAGTACTTACAATCAGCTGCTGACTTAGACGCTGTTACTAGACTGGTGCGACGCTTACTAAACACCTGCGGCCCATCTCCCAGAGTCTCGAGTGCAGCGGCACGATATTCTAGGAATTTTAAAAATGTGTCAAGCATAGGCAAGTCTGTGGTGCTTTGATGCTCAAGATGAAAGGCACGCAACGTGTACTGATCAACTTTCTTTTGCAGTATTGCTATAATTATTGAATCCCATGATTCAACTGGAATATCCATATTTTTAAGAGCCCCCAAGTTTTGTCTTGTTAATGAAATTATATTCCTAAGCTCAGAAGCATTAGTTTTTTGCATGGGTGGCATATCCAAAATAGAAACAATATGATGATTTACCACTTGTTTTTTATTATCATACCTATCGGCCAATAACTGCAAAGCAGTGTCATAATTTTCCCCAATTAGAGGCAGATGATTGATTAAGCTTAAAGCTTCATCTTCAAGGAAAGATTTTAAATAATATAACTTATCGCACTGCGACAACATAGACTCTTTGCCTATAACACTCTTAAAAAGAGATATAAAATTATAGTAGGCACCTACCTCGCCTTTAAACTTCCCGACCTCGATTCGAGGAAGACGCGCGAAAGACGGCATCTGTGCAGGCGGCGGAGGAGGTGTAGGACTCACACCGTGATCCTTATCATCCAAGGCGTGAGACGGCGGCGGCGAAGGGGTCTCAAGCAGCGCATTCAGTTGCGCTAGCAGCACGAAGTACTTGTTTTCAAATTCCTCCTCATCTTCCTGTTCTTTCTCGTCTAACAATGAAATTTGCAAATTGTAACTCATGTATTCAGAGTAATACGAACGCAAACTTTCTCGTTTTTCCTTTAAAATCCCTATATCAAACTTACCTTCCGCTCTTTCCAGACCAACCAAATATTTGTCTAGTCTGGTAACAAAACCTTTACATTGGCCCCTTGCCGCTCGTAACCTACGAATTTCGTCGTCTTCCGCCATGACTTTTACAAGTTTTATACAATATTAAGTATAGAATAAACCCACAATTATTCCGCCAACAAGAAGTTTTTGTTTACAACAGTGAAACAATGGATGGCGTCAATATGGCGTCAACTTTTTACATTAAAAACTCTGAAATTAACTTAATTTTCTTAAAAATTATGAATAAAAGGATAGAGCGATATAAAGTCTATTGGAGCGAGTGAGATGACACGACATCAAAAACACCGTGATTGATACGACTCTGCCACAGGCGTAGTACCACAACACGAAGATGAAGCGCGCGAAGATTTGAATACCGGATCCGTATTGGCCCGTTCGCTGGAAGCTCGTCACGTCGTTGGGTTGTCACTCTGCGGCTACGTTCCTTTTCTCACACCAAAACTCTGCAGTCACTGAGTATGTCAGCAAATTGATGTTGCAAACTTGCAATGAGTGAAAAGTGGAAACGGAAGTTGGAATATTTGTTTTGGCGTATTTATCGCGAGAAAAAATGTTCTAAAGATGGCGGATTGGTAGCACAGCTTACCAATGAAATGAAAACATGTTTATTTTTTATCAAAGAAATATTGTCCACAAAATGTTTTATTTAGCACTGCTATTTTCTTGAAAAAATATTTGTTGGGAACACGGTTCACCAGGTCTTTGCACGGCAAAGGTTACAAAAATATATTTGCGGGAGCACGGCTCGTCATGAAATTACATAAATGTTCACTTCACTGAAGCAAAATCCATAGCACTGCTAGGTATTTGTTTAAAAATATTTGGGAACACTGTTCACCAGGTCCTTGCACGGCAAAGGTTAGAAAAATTTATTCGCGGGAGCACGGCTCGCCACGTTCACTTCACTGAAGCAAAATCCATAGCACTGCTATTTCTTGAAATGTTTGGGAACACTGTTCACCAGTTCCTTGCACGGCAAAGGATATAAAAACTGATCGCGGGAGCACGGCTCGCCAACGACATTATAAAACGCGTTCACTGAACGAATTTTTTCACATTTTTACAGACACTGTCTGCCTCCTCGGGAGCACCGCTCACCGATATACACTCCGATCGTTAAGGACCATGTTTTGGCCGCTAGTAAAACTCATTTTTATGTACTTCAAAGTGGACTGTATTAATTTAAATAAAGAGCTTTACATTTTCGGTTCTGAGAGCGATGGACGCCATCTTAACTCTAACAGACAATGCTGCCACAATTACACAAAAATAAAAATCTTATGTACGTATTGTACACTTGTATGTACCTAATACATTGAAGTCTTCACGAATAGCAAATCCATTACGTGACGTATTGCCACTTGTACCATTGGCCACTTATCCAACTGGAATAACCAGTATTTCTCACCACTGTTCTCGCAGACACTTCTGGAAACTGGTTTCTAGTTTCCAGACTTCGATTGAGTTTTATCTCGATAGATAGTTACGAGGCTTTATCGTTTTAGTAGCACAGATCTTTTTAAGCACAAATTACTTAAATTAGGTTGGTTAAAGAGGGTTTTAAGTTTATAAATGGAGAGTATGGAGTTTTATAACCCTACTGTTTCTATTTTGTTATTAAGATTTCAGAAAAAAAAACAGAATGTGAGCGAAGTTTGTATGAAAACTAACATTTTTTTTGCGATTTCTGCAGAACAATACGTGTCCAGTTTCATGAAAATACTCAAGTTTAAGAGGCTATCATATTGTACCAGTCACCTTGTATAATGCAAAAATAGACGGCACTACATATTTGGGTCATTTTGTTCCAACCTGTATGTACATCTAAGATGGACACAGTATTCTTACTCTTAGAATATAACAGATTACAGATTTGTCGTATTGTCGAGTCTGTTCGGAATATACTACAGAAATAAAACAAAGATAGAATAGTGTGTATTGTTCCAGCGTATTTCTCCAGTAGTGACTTGTAGGTGTACTGGCCATATCCTGTGATTTATGTGTCTGACTGAACATTCGCAGAAACTCTTTGCAATATTACTGTACTCGTGACCAAAGAGTATACCCACAACAACTATTTCACTTCGCCGCTCCACCCATCTTGATGTATGTCCGTGGAATGCACTTACAGCCGCCATCCTGTTACATAAATATTGAATGGCCCGGTTATTTATCGGTGTCCGGATACGGAGGTTACGTGTCGGGGTTCGGAACCGTCCAGACATAAACACGTTGTGACGTTTTTGCACACCGGAAAGAATCCGAAAATTTACGTCGTGTTCGTAACAAAAAAAACTCTGTTTTCTTCTTATTAGTTACCTATTTGATAATGCTTTACGTTTTTCAAGTTGCATGGAAACGATGTTTAGTACATTATAAGGATATTATACAGTATGGACAGTCCCTGCCGCTCTCTGAAGGCTAGTGAAAAGCCCCGTAATACCCGTAATGAAATTATATTTTCTAAACAAACTTTTACGCCCAATATATCTCACTTAAATATAAAAGCCTTTTGTAATGCTCCTCTATTCTGTCTAAGGAACGTATTTCCCAATTTTCTAGTTTCTAATTTAGTAAATAGCTATTTTGTTGGAATAGCAGAAGAACTCGCTCCCTTGGATTGTCATTACAAGTCCAATTTTAATTCATGAAAATTTCGTAATGAGTATGCAAATGACTATATTGAATTATGACGTCATAGCTGCCTATTTCAAACAAATTATAAAACAAAATGTTGTTTTTGAGATTTGACAAAAACTCAGATACTAGTAGTTATGTAGTTTATTTATTTAATACATTCAAATACTTCAAAAGTTTACATAACCAGACAGTGCGAGAAAAGCCAGATACATAATTAATCATCTGTTCACTGTGGACTCATATTCTTGTGAATTCTAAAACACTTCGGAACAAATGAGATTCCACTTTATTCCACAGATAATTAGGTTCTCCATTTAAATTTTCTACGGCAACAGCTGAAAACAGACAAACGGAACTAATTGCTTTGAACGTCGTCGCTCGTTAGAACGGCTTTCAGATTACATAGTTTCATTTCCTCTTGGTATCTTTGAAATTGATCGGTTTGCAAACTGAAGTAAATTGCTTCCATTTGAAAACTTTAGATGGAACTTCTGATGAAATTTGACTCCGGCAGTATATAGTACTAGCTTCCGCCCGCGATTTCGTTTCCGTGGACTTCAGAGTTGGGTCCAGAGAGAAATAAAACGTTAATACAGCGCCATCTGACACAACGTAAAATTTCAGTTTTTAGCCTCTCCTCCAGGAACCCTTAAGAATTCCGGGACAAAAGTATCCTATATGTTAGCCGAGTGTTTTATCAATCTACCTACACATTCCATCCAAATCAGTTCAGTAGTTTCGACGTGAAAGTGGAACAAACAACAAAACATCCATACTTTCGCATTTATAACATTAAGTGAAATGAGATGAATGAGATGAGATATTGTTTTTACCCGATGCTCCCAGATGAAGGTAATGTTGTTTGAGTGTTTGTATGTAAGTTCGTTTCATTTTCGTTATCGTGTCAATCCTCACATGCATTGGCATAGGATACATTCAGGGTTTTTAGGGTTCCGTAGTCAACAAGAAACCCTTTAGTTTCGCCATGTCCGTCTGTCTGTCTTTCTGTCCGCGGCTTAGCTCAGAGACTATTAGTACTAGAGAGCTGTTACTTGACACGGATACAGGTACAATTTATCCACGCCGACAAAGTGGTAAAATAAAATCTTGAAAAAAATTAATTTTTCTTGGGGCTTTGCGAAAACCATTATTCGATTTAGGGATCCGTTTTTAATATGCAAATAAGCCCCTTAATAATCCCCAGTCCCCTGCCAGCTAAACGGCCGGCAACGCACTTGTGACTCCTCTGGTGTTGCGGGTGTCTATGGGCGGCGGTAATCGCTTACCATCAGGTGATCCGTCTGCTCGTTTGCCACCTCTGCCATAAAAATAAAATAAACATAACAAAGTTAAAAGGAAAACTATCACTGCTAAGTGGGCATTACAAGTTAACGAGTAGTAGTCGATCGATCAACTTATCAAAGGAAAATTCTGTACCTACTTCATACTTCATGCACAGTAAAGCAGTGTCTGTCGAAGTACTACGGAATCCAACACTGCGCGTGGCCCTACACGCACTTGACCGCGTTTTTTTCAAAGGCAATACTTGTGATAGTTCAATTTACATATTTTGTATCATTACATTAATACCAGGCCGAACTATACAGTTTATTAGGGATTCCGTTGGCGATGCTACCTAATAGGGCGAGAAGTTATCTCCGTCCTCAGGGCAAGGCGCGTGTATCGACTGCCGTATACTCTTATCCTTGGGTTAAGGCGGAAACATACTAACGAAACACCATCCGACGTGATGACATCCGATACGACGACACGCATATCAAATCCATACAAATTCTATACTTACTTAGAAACATACCACGAACGCCCGACGTCACGTTTTGTCGGGTGTTCGTAGTATGTTTCTGCGTATGGAATTTACGTGTCGTCTGGTGTTCGTAGTATGCTTCTACAACTCTACGTATACAATTTGCGTTTCGTCAGGTGTTCGTAGTATCTTTCTACGTATAGAATTTGTGTGGATTTGATATGCGTGTTGTCGGGTCGTGTGTCGTCACATCGGATGGTGTTTCCATAGTATGTTTCTGCCCTAAACGTTGGGTCGCACATTTTAGTGCGATCAGGCGGAAAAGGGACGATCCTGTAAGTTAACCCGTTATACAGAAAACTTGTCCTGGTGAGATTCTTGTCACATTAATCATTTTAAGATAATCAACTCGCCAGTACCTTCTTAGGATAATTCACAGGTTGGTTTCCAAACTAAACGCAAATTGAAAGCGCAAATGTCTATAGATTCATTCAAAGGTAAGGAGGTTTCGTAACCATAATATGTATCTACAAATGTGCTTGCCTGAAAAGTCCGTGCTTTCTGTAAAGTAAAAATTATGGCGTGTTTAAGAATACGATTAGGCAAGGGACCCGATTTTCACCAAATTTTTTGTCAAAAAAGACAAAAAAGACTAAAAATTTTAAATAACACGTGAGGTCATCGTTTTTCAGTGTCATTTATAGAAAATTTTGTAATGATAATTGAATAAAAATTGCAGATATAATCGAAATTTGTTTTTTTTTCAATAGGTACTGGTTTGATACATTCACATTTAGCCTATTACATATTATTATAATTCAATTTCTGTGTGATTGATTGATTGATATACTCTTTATTGTACACACAAAAACAAATACGTATAACAACAAAAAACACAATATTAAAATAACAGTGAATATTAAAATAACAGTGGTACAATGTGGGCGGTCTTATCGCTAAAAGCGATTTCTTCCAGACGACTCTGTATGATGACTAGAAGCTTTACTTTACGGTTCCTATACCCAATTGGTTAGACCCTCCTCTCTCTTCACCTTATAGAAGGAAAAGGACATTCTTCCAATAAATTATTTCCAATCAGGGAACTAGAATTAAGAATATTTTCTGTTGCGAAAGTATTTTCGCTGTCGGAGCAAAATTAGAACTTTTCCTTGCGAAAAGTCCCAAGTTTCTTCGTAAATATCGTTCGAGATTTTTCATGATCAGAATCACAATGTGTACAAGGCATCAAACGTAAAGGCATCAAACCCTTTTACTTAACGACCCAGTTTTGGGACACAAAGTCCCTTCCCTAGGGAGACATTTTGGCACGATTTTCGGGGAGGTTACGCACCCCAAACTCTCGATGGAAATATCGGGAAACAGCAGTCGTAGCTCGTCGTAATCCGTTTAATTTACTTACTTTTTACTTAATACAAGGTTTCTTTAAGAAGTTTCGAAATAAATTAATCGATTTTTATCTCGAAGCGTCTCGGATTACTTGAAATACTGCTAGACCTATTTTAATCAGCCTATTTTAATTTGCTTTACTTAATACATGTTTTTATATTATAATCATGCGACTGTGTCACAATTTACAGTTAAAATTTACTTAATTCTGAAAAATAAGGTCCTTTTAGGCTTCCGTACCTCAAAAGGAAAATTGGAACCCTTTTAGGATCTTCGTTGTCCGTCCATCTGTCTGTCTGTCTGTCTGTCAAGACCCTTTTTCTCAGGAACGCGTAGACGTATCAAGTTGAAATTTATGTCAAATACTCAGGCCTGCAATCCCTTGAAGCTGTGAAAAAATAAAACTTCTATGCCAACGCAATCAAGAGATACGGCCGTTTATGCCGCATATTTGGACACTCGCATGGGAATCAAAACTACATTCCCTGTCAGAACAGGGAGGTCTCGACTGCATGGCTTAAATACTATGACGAAAATACCCGCTGACGGCTAACTAAAAATACAATAAAATGGAGTAAAAAGCTGGGAGACTGATGACAGTACAGTTATACTAATAAGACTAGTTGGTAAAGAGCTATTCCGAGCCATATAATTTTTATTGGTTCTGTCAAGAAGTCCCTCTATTATTTTACATGAAAATTTTAATTTTAAACCTACAGCAATTTGTTCTAAACCGTTAGGGTAGAAAATCATAAATTCAACACATGGCAACCCCGGCGCAGAATGAGCGTTTATTTTTCAATAAAGCGCTGCTTGCGAGTATTGCCAGCGAGGATTTATCTCGCCACAAGCCATGTGTAGCGAAATTCAACACAATTTTGTATTGTATTTACTCAGCCGAAAGTCAAACATGTTGCGTGGAAGAATCTTTACATTCACGATTTGATTTGTCTGGTTGGTGTATGGTGTGTGAGTGAAAAATGTGCTCGGAGTTTTTGTAGCGACAAACCTATTTTGTCAGGATTTTTAAAGTTTTTTTTTGCTTTGCAAACGACAATTAAGTAGTAGTAGTAAAAAAGTAAGAGGGTTCTGATGAGTCACCCACATCGATATGAGAGACATTAGATGAGGTTAATACTGCCCGACTGCGTAGTCGCTGATAGTGGTTTGCTCCCCTATGTTGAGTAGCGCCGCCTTTTCGCGCACCATTCGCAATCTGACAAGCGACGAGTAAACATCCCGTATTTAAATGAAAATATGTCTTACAGTGCAGTGAAATGTGCTAAAATAATAAAAAAAATAAAGAACAAAACTAACAGCAACATTTCTTATCACTTTTTTCTTGTTATTTTATGAATATTTTGTCATTTTATAGTGATGCTACGCTACTCGTCGCTAGATGTCGCTAGTAGATAACATTAATTAAATACATGCCTCCCTACTCGTCGCTAGATGTCGCTAGTAGATAACATTAAATACATAAACCTTATGCTTATCACACAACGGCGATATTTGTTTAAATACATGGCTCCCTCTTCACCCCACTTCAGCCCCCGCAAGACGAATACGCTGGTTCAGAAACAAACAGAGCGAGTAACCTTATCTATTGTTTCCCATATCGATGGTCACCCATGATTGTTTTTTATTATTAATCGGGTACTTTTTTGAGTCTGCAGAACAAATAATAATAATAATAATAATAATAATAATAATAATAATAATAATAATGTGGGACAAATCACACACGGTCATCTGGCCCCAAACTAGGATTCCCTGTATCTTGGGAACCAGAGACTGATATACATACACATATACTTTTAAATACATACATATATAGATATAATACACCCAGACTCAGAGCAAACAAATCTGCTCATCACAGAAAAGTTTGCCCTGTGTGGGGATCGAACCCACAACTCTCGGATAAGAGGTCAGGATCGCTAACCACTTAGCCACCGAGTCAGTCAAATGAAATAGGTACTTCCCCTGAGTATAAATATATTACGTGTATTACGTAAGTACCCTGATAGTACAGCTACACAACATAGCGTTACATGCGGACCGCTCATTTATAAGGTACCGAACGCTCAAAACTTAATTTTCCAAAATTAAGGCATTTAAAAAAATACACGAGAATAGTCTTAGGTATATGTCACATAATTTGTACAAAGATTGATTCATTACCTGCCACCAGTTATAAATGTTCAAATATTAACTAAAGAGTCACGTACACTATAGGATAATCAAAAAATATAAAAGAAAACTCTAAAATGCGCAAAGTTCTATTGCTACTTATTTTAGTTACACAATAAATAGTGTCTCGTAGACATGATCAAAAATATTTCAAAAATAGAACTTTGCGCATATTGAAAAATATTAACAAATAAAAAACTCGTTTAAAAAAATACATAGCCATATATTATTAAAGCTAATCAACTTGCATTTGTATTTAATGCGTAATTAGAAGCTACATACCTTGGTTTATCGCTGACATAATGCACTTACATTGAATATAAACCGAAATCAAAGGAATAAATGTTCAAATATTAACTAAAGACGTACACTATAGGATAATCAATAATTTACGTAAATAGCAAACTATGAGCTGATGTTTTCAATAACTGGTGGCAGTTAATGACTCAACCTTTGTACAAATGATGTGACATAATATATCCAAGACTGCCGTCTTTTTTTTTTGTAAAATCCTTCATTTTGGAAATTGAGTTTTGCGCGTTACCTTATATTAGCGGGCCCCAGTGTGCGTCACGCACCTTGCGATCATGCTGACATCAAACAATGCACGAAATCGCGAGATTCACACACAAAGCCAGTTGAAAGAAAAAAATGCATTTTTTCCGTGATTTCCACAGCGATTAGCTCCAAGCGTTATGATGAAGGGCCCTCGTTAACGCACAAAGCCTTAAATTTGAAGACAAGGAGCGAGCCGAAATGGTCCGCACGTGCCGTGGTCGCGAGCATTACACCCGTATCTTTATCTATATAGGGTGACCACCAAAAAAACATCAATAACCACCAATAAAAAGACAACCCGCAGAAACCTAAACAGTGGGTTTCCATAGACAAGATGGTTTCATTCATGAAACACATTAGTCTCTCTATAAAAAAACTGATGATTGACCGATCAATATGATTAAAGTGTCGTACACAATTTTTTTACACCCTTTGTACTGGTGCACTGGAATATTTTTTGGTATATTTTTGTTGTGCAATTACGTAGTCGGTCCCATAATGAATTGGCCTAACTATGAAATAAAAAAGAAAATTAAATGCAATCATTTTTATTTTTCAATATAGTCTCCATCAATACTGACACACTTCTAACATCGGTGAAATAACATTTCTAATCCTTTATAAAAATAATCGCAATCTTTGTCTTCAAAATGACAGACGACGGCCGCCTGCAACTCTTCATCGCTTGAAAATTTTCTTCCCCTTAAGTCCCGCTTTAAATTTGGGAATAAGTAATAGTCGGACGGAGCCATGTCTGGACTATTAGGTGGATGGTCCAGCTCCGTGAACCCGCATTGACGCACTGCATCCTTCGAAACACCGGCGGTGTGCACGGGGGCGTTGTCGTGAAGCAACAGGACGCCTTTACTCAGTTTGCCTCTGCGCTTCTCCTTTATAATATCTCGCAGTTTATATATTAATGAAGCATAATATTCGCCGTTTACGACTGTATTGCGCTCTTTAAAATCAACCATCAAAATACCTTGAAAATCCCAAAAGATTGTGCACATGATTTTTTTGGTAGATTGTTGCACCTTTGCCTTTCTAGGCGGCTTTTCACCCTTATAACGCCATTCCATTGACTCGCGCTTGCTATAACACCATAGTTTCATCACCAGTCACTAGTCTCTCGATCACGTACTTTGGGTTTTCTCCACAAAGATCTAAAAACTCGGCAGCACAGCGAACTCGCTCCCGTCTCTGCACAGCTGACAGAAGTTTCGGGACCCATCTTGCACTGACTTTTTTCATATGAAGATGTTCATCGATTGCACGATGGACGGTACTTTTAGAGAGCCCAAGTCTAGCTGCAATTTCTCTAATCTTCAAACGGCGGTCACTCAAAACCTCTTCTTCGATTTGAGCAAAGTATCGGGAGTGAGCACTTCTACCGGTCGACCGTCATGGCCGATATCTTCGACGGTTTCTCGCCCGAGGCGAAACTCTTTCACCCAATTTTTTACTGTGCTATAAGAGGGAGAACACTCCTTATACACACCATCTAATCGTTCTTTAATTTGGGCGGGGGATAAGCCTTCTTTAAACAGAAACTTTATGACGCTTCGATACTCGGTTTTCGACATTTTGAAAAAATACGCGACACTTGTTGTTCAAACAAACTGCTAAACTGAACTACGCTCGTCAAGTCCATGCGTGTTCGTTTATAAAGTGTCTGAGAACCGTACTATTCAATGCAACATAACATGTATCGACATGTCGCGTAGAACTATATCAGGCCAATTCATTATGGGACCGACTACGTACAAGAGCGATTATTATATAAATATGAAGAGGAAGGAATAAATCAACTGGCCGAGTCTCGACAGAGACCACAGGATTCCGTATTTATTTAATCTGTGTAAGTAACAGTAAAAAAATAATCTAGTAAATTACGTGGTACGTTGAAACACGTTGACACTTTTTTCCAAATAGAACCTTTTTTCAATATTCGTACATGTTTCGCTGTGAATTCGGTCGCAGTTAATTAAATACGATAGTCGTGCGAGCACGTCCTTAATTTTCAAATCACCGTAGGAAACACAAACCTTACGAAAACTTCGAAGGCTTTTTTCAGCAAATTTTGAGCAATATCTCTGGAATGTTTCACTGCGTGTCATTGACCTCCTTGGCAGGGCGGGCAGGCGAGTCTGGCAATATGAGGAGTGCCGCTTTTCTTGAGTTATGGTAGCAATAACCGCCCAGGACGGTGCTTAGATACATTTACAACTACTACAGACTATGCTCGTGACCAGTTTCTGAACAATATTCTAGTGATAGGATTTTATATGTAAGCTTCGAGACGGTAACACTGCTTACTCTTCACCAGCGTGGTGAATTTCCGCCGGCGGTTAGGGCGAGATAGCCAGCGTAATTACCGGCATAAGAGGGATTCCACCTTAACCCTCTTGAATCGGTAAGACACTTATACCCTTCTGGGTACACAAATATCCATAGGCGGCGGTAGCCATTTTCCATAAGAGCATATGCCTCTTGCCTCTTACATAGTAAATAAATAATACACCCTACTAAAAAAAGGTTTGAACTGCTGGCTTATTGGTAGTACAGGCAACGATAAAATTTATCGAAAATTTAACTTCTAAAACGTTTCAATTTTTTCGTAAGCTACAAAATTTCAGAGATTGACCTGTAACATACCTTACAGGTATTTCTATATTTTACGTCTACGTTTTCCTGTAGTAAGTTAATAGTTCATACAATAAAATTGTTATGTACTTAACACTATTTGGTTTTCGTGTTCAAATTTCGATACAAGTAAAATTAAGGTTGAATGTTATGTACATTTTAGATAATGGCAAACATGAAACAGTTATATCTTCAGGCTCCTTTTCTATTATAACCTCGCAACCAAGACAGACCTCCAACTATATAATACCTTCTATTCTACATGCGTACACGCGCATTCGAGCATTACTTCAAAATTGTCATAACACAAGGTTGTTGGATCCCGACAAACTAATTATTAAGTCTATAATAGAATAATTAGCCCGTTTAGAAGCCGCGCAGTGAGCCAGTTTCAACGGCTTGGGCGCAAAATGCCTTATTGGTGGTACCTATTCTCAAAACGTCCATTAAGCAAATTGTCTAAATCGTTGCTGGAAACATTGACCGTTCATGTTTCGCTTAGTAGGTAGAAAACAAATGACGATTTCAAATAATGTGTTAAAGCATATATTTCAATATAATACTTTGTATTACAAAAACTACGACTTTCAAATGTTACGTTAACCTAACCTGCACACAAAAGCAAGAATAATGGCCTATTTTGATATTTTGAATTTTCTCAAAGAACACAATATCTGAATCTTAAAAACTGTTTTATTAATGGAAATATTTTTTTAAACTTATCGTTTTAGCTATGAACTAGATTTTGACATAGAATTAATTCGCGATAAAATCAGCGATGATTAGTTATATTTTCGCATTAGCGTGACATTATGCGAACCGGTCAAATCACTAAGCATCCGAATAAAGGAATCGACCGGTCCCGAACTCCTGATTATAGTTACATTGCGTTAATTTTGAATGTGTTTTCAGCCAAGAGCGCAAGGCGGAGCCAATTTCAGTAAAGAATTCATAACAAATCGTTTTTTGATGACATTGCGAGTAGGGTGCTGAAGATTATACACATTTTTATAGCCTTATACCAAGCCTATACTTGTATAATTATATATAATTCTATTGATAGCCCGCTTTTGACTCAATATCCGCGACTTAGCCGGATCTTTCACATATTTCTTAGGGAGATCTTGTTATTAACAACCAATTACGTCGCCAGTGCAGGGGCACGGGTCTCTTCCCCTACATCGGGAAGGTAAGGCCATACTCCACACACAGGGGCCAAGTCTAAGTAGTCTAGTGATATCTAAGTACGAGTAATGAGGAAAGTAATAGTATAGCTCCACCACTCTATCTGCTTTCATAAAATTAAAATCATCTTCTGTTTTTAGGTTATAACAACAAGTTTAAAACAAAAGATCAAACTTTGACGTTTTTCGAATTTTTATTATGTTTTTATTACTTGATCGACGAAGAAGGGTAAAAAAGTTTTTGTGGTGATGTGTAATGTGTATCTGTTTAGTTAATCCTGTAGCCAATACATTGAAATTATATACTTTACACATTCTTTTACAATACATTTTTTTTTCTATATAGTACAAAATTCCTACCACGCCTTTCATTGTTTCCGGGTTATTAAATTATCATAAATTCATAATCTAATCTGAATTGATAAAGCAATATTTTACTTGTCAATTTCATTTCGCGGTACCATGCAATTTCGAACACAAATAGAACATATAATGTGTTTGTCTTTTGACTTAAGATTTGAAGTCGATAATCCAACACTCCCTTTCCCCACCCTTCCCACGAAGTGCGTCAGATTAAATTGTGAAAGTAAACGTCTGCGAGCGTCAACTCATCTCATCTATATTGGTATACCTACCATCTGTAAACAACTTAATCCTCTTTTATGGGAGACTTAAGGTGGCAACATGTTTGTCGCTCACGTCACTCGCCGGGGGTGGCGGAGAACTTACCCGACTTCGTGGGAAACTAACAATAGGGTACTTGAAAATTGAAATTATTAATCAAATTGTTGTTAGCTTAACAGTAAACATTTTTTAAACCAATTTAGCCAACATATTATTTTAAAATACTAAGATTTTTATAAAAAATCATTAATAAAATAATGTAATTTTCATGTTTGAACACGTTATTGAAAACACCCGGGAGTGGCTGAATCTGAAGTGACGTCACCTGCTTGTAAACAAGTAAATGTCAGTCGAAGTTTTACGTATTCCGATTTGACAGCTAAAAGTTTGTTTACAAACAGGTGACGTCGTGACATAAGTACGTGACCTGCATGTATGGCATCTTCAGCGCTTTGGCAGATTTTTTATTCGTATAAACTTTAATGGCGATTTTCATAGGAAATAGATAAATTCACAAAGAATTTATCAAATTGCAAATGTTTTATGCTATAATGAACAATTTGAGATATTTTCCTAAAACCGGTCAAATACCCTATCGTTTAAATATTTACTTACTTACTTACTTCGCTGGCTCCGCGACCTAAAAAAGAGGATCTTGGCCTCCGACACCAAATTTCGCCACTCTTTCCTGTCCTGTACCGCATCACGCCAATCGGCTCACGCCTATCGCCTATCGCCCCCGGTACCGCCGGAGTGACGAAGTCTAAAAAAGACCTTGTATCTTATTATTTTTTGTCCAAGTCAAGACTCGTTCGTTTGTGAGCCATATTCTTCTGTGCCTTTCCATCCGCTTTCATTTTCGCTTCGCTCTTCTCCTTTTGTTCCCAACCCAAAACTTGATTCTTTGTTATATTCTTCTGAACCTTTCCATTCGCTGTTGGGTGCTTCGATTTACATTTGGTATTTTTCTTTTGCAGAAATGTCATAAGGATATTCATAGATTTAATTCGTTAACAACCCATATCGCCCAACTGCAGAGGCACGGGTCTTTTCCCATACAACGGGAAGGTTAGGCCATACTCCACACACGGCGGCCAAGTCCGGATTGGTGGAGGTTGTGGGGCTAGTGGCGAACCCCAGTGTCAGAAGTTTTCAAGCGCCTGCAATGCCTTCGACATGGCTTAACAACTACCATCTAGCGATAGCAGCCGGTACCAACGGCTTAACGTGCCTTGCGAAGCACGGAGACGGTCGACGTAAATGCCACTACCCATCCCATCCAGGTTATGACCGTGTCTGTTATCAGTTAACCTGCGTGATCGACGCGACCACGCAAGTCGCACTGAGCTACAACCGCTTCAATTAAACCGATTTAATTAATCTGTGTCAATTCAAAACTAAAAATAATGCCCATGAAAGGCAGTTACCTCCTGATGGGATTAGAATCCGCGGCTTTGTAAGCACCGAGCCAGTCAGTCCGAGCTTGAGTTTATACATTTACTTGTGTCACGTACACGTAACGTCAACTGTGGAACTTTTTGTCCATTTAACGTGGGGACAGGAACATTTGGCCCTTCTGAATAATTAGAGCGACCGCTTTGCTTGTAACTTTTTATTATGCAGGCCTTATGACGTTTGTTGATTGCGGTCCGTTTATTACGCTGGCTACTAAGACCACTTCCACTTTGACATCATTTATAAAATTATCTTCGTCCATAAATTTTCATGCGCCATCTAAGCCACGTGCTTTTTCAGATCGGATATCCAGCAGGCGGTGGCCACACAAGACCTTAACTTCCTCTGCGCTTCCTACCTATTATCACTTCATCCTGATCATTCTGTAGTATGAGCTATGTCGTCTTCATTATAGCTAGTACCGTCAGGTAAAGTGAGATACTGCCACACAGCCGTGCCATTGAAGGCATCTAGGTGAAATCAAAATTATGTCAAATTGATTGTGAGTTTAATAGATGACGTGACGGTCGCAAAGACACAACTGAGTTTCATAATTTACTTTCTTAAAACTATAAAAAGATTATAAGTAATTTTTTCTTTCCTTTGTTTGTCTTATTCGTATTTTTTTTTGAAGATCTTATTTTTCTCTTTAAGTCACTTTAGGGTCGCCACTACTCTAAAACTTGATTGCGTGTTTCGAATTATAGAAAAATCAAGTACTATGACCCAGAAGAAAATTGCAGGTAATATTAAAATTTATGAGTACATCAGAAAATGGCCGCAGAATTAATTAAAAATGACCGGAAAGCAATTTCGCATCACTGAAATTTCGAGTTATTAACAATTAGCAATTCATTATACCGCAGTATTTCGTAATCATGTTATACTTCATTAATTTAACTACCGATAGGTATAGGTTATAAATTTTATTTAAAAGCACAAACGTTTACTGTCAGTTTTATTAAAACGCCGAAACCAGTAAGTTTCGTCGACCCTACAAAGTATACGTAAGTCTACAAAATACAGGATGTCCAAAAAGTGAAGGATAATCCTTCACCTGCGGATTGGTCGAATCATTTCCTACTACATATCAAAAATTTTTTCTAGTAAAAGTCCCACCATTTTTGTGATATCGGTATTTTTAGTTTTTTTTCAAAAAAATTGACCTTCAGTTTAATGCATGCCATTCCTACAAATTATGGCATTTTTAAGTCCTGTTTTTTTTAAATATTCGTGAATACATAATTCATCAAACACAATGGTAAATTATTTCTTAAAGTGCTGGCAAATCCTGTAAAAAAATAAGTTTTGCAAATTTTTTACAAAAACTTTTTTGAATAGTTAACTTCGATAGCCTGTGGTGTAAAAAAAAAATTACTAAGCTGATCGTGCCAACAACTTTAAAAAAATGCTTAGTTATTGACAATTCTAAAATGGTATAATTGTTTGACATTACATTAAAAACAATTTTTTAAATGATAATTCTAATGCACCAAGGTCGAATTTTTGGAGTTTTGCTATACTACAATTCTATCGACATAAAGTAACTAAGCAAGACTTTGGTTGGTTTGTTCATTTGAATAACGAACTGCCACGCTACGCCAGGATACATGGATAAAAAATATCTTTTTTTTTATAATAAATGTTCAAAATTCCCGCCATTAGCATGCTCTACATCTTTTTACAAACGACCTATTTAGGCGGCGAGCGTATCCTTCTCTTGAAATTTGTTCTGTAGTTCTGTCTATTTCTTCTCGCAGCTGCGTGATTTTGAAGTCTCCGTTGCATAGACTAAATCGTATAAGCAGCCCCAATAAAAGAAATCCAGGGGATTAAGGTCTGGCGACCTTGCTGGCCATTTCAAGTGCAGCGCGTTCAAACCTTGGAACCTAACGACTACCCATCGTTCAAGATCGACAAGATCAGAGTTCTGCAGAATAAATGAACGAAGATAATGAGATTTTTCATAAAATTCTATGACGCGACGAGTCTTCGGGCTGCTTAAAACATTTAGTCTATGCAACGGAGACTTCAAAATCACGCAGCTGCGAGAAGAAATAGACAGAGCTGCAGAACAAATTTCAAGAGAAGGATACGTCTGCCGTAAAAAAGTCTTTTCTAAAAAGATGTAGAGCATGCATAAGGGCTAATGGCGGGAATTTTGAACATTTATTATAAAAAAAAAGATATTTTTTATCCATACTGTCTTTTGTTTTTATCCATTGTATCCTGGCGTAGCGTGGCAGTTCGTTATTCAAATGACCACACCAACCAAAGTCTTGCTTAGTTACTTTATGTCGATAGAATTTTTGTATAGCAAAACTCCAAAAATTCGACCTTGGTGCATTAGAATTATCATTAAAAAAATTGATTTTAATGTAATGTCAAACAATTATACCATTTTAGAATTGTCAATAACTAAACAATTTTTTAAAGTTGTTGGCACGATCAGCTTAGTATTTTTTTTTACACCACAGGCTATCGAAGTTAACTATTCGAAAAAGTTTTTGTAAAAAATTTGCAAAACTTATTTTTTTACAGGATTTGCCAGCACTTTAAGAAATAATTTACCATTGTGTTTGATGAATTATGTATTCACGAATATTTAAAAAAAACAGGACTTAAAAATGTCATAATTTATAGGAACAGCATGGATTAAACTGAAGAAGGTCAATTTTTTTGAAAAAAAAAAAACTAAAATTACCGATATCACAAAATGGTGGGACTTTTACTAGAAATTTTTTTTGATATGTAGTAGGAAATGATTCGACCAATCCGCAGGTGAAGGATTATCCTTCACTTTTTGGACAACCTGTATATTCAAAGCATAGAATAAAAATATGCTGTGTCAAATACAACGTTGAATTTTGATGAAACGAAATTTATTTTTGCGGCCAGTCTTATTTAAATTGCTAAACCTGAAACGTTATGAACAAAGAGCTTATTTAAATACCCGCCACAGAAGCTAAGCCAACACACACTACGTTGACTTTGGTTTCACGGCGTAGAAAAGAGTTTATAATACAAAATAGTTTGGATATGATAAGTCATTGTGATCGTATCAGTAGCTCATGGTGGTCATTTACAAGAGTGACACTGAACAAATTCGTATTTAGGTCAATTTAGGTCCACGTAGGTGCTGCCTAGCGGTGTGGAACTCAGACTACAGTTTTGCAAATTTCACGTTCTCCCAGGACATGTCTGCTTGTGCCCTTATTTTTATAATACGCATTTTTGTCGCTATAAACCCAGTTGACAAATACATGTTATCCTTCATGCGGCCACGAAAAAAACCATAAAGGAATAAAGACTTTTTAGTATATGATTACACCCTCCTTGGTATATAGATTTCTTAAATATTTTTTATATGATACGATTAATCGGATTACGGAAATACCAATACCAAAATATGCCCCTTACAAACTCCAACAGCCCTGCATTTATGGATGGCGAGCGAATGATTATTTATTCGGGATGAATAACGTGACGAGGAACCGTAGATCCTGTCGTTTTGACTTGCTAATGAATCCATACCTTACCTTGTGCTATCAATCGAGTTTTTGTTAAAAGTATACTTTCAGTATACCTCGGTATATACCTCAGACCCAGACGCTTATATGTAAGTTGGTGAGCAAATAGGTATTTTGAACCCAACCAAAACCTTTATGATTTTGGTTGTAGGAGGGATTCTTACTGAACTGAATCCTATTGGGGATTGGATTTCCGAAATATGGCTCTCTTTTTAGTGTGGTTTTAATCGCAGAAGTATCTACTTTCCATAATTATATTAAAATTGATCAGCGTTATAACCTATTTTATATCGGATTTTGTACATTTTAGGGATGTTAACAATTTTAAACTGTGTGTGTCTGTATTTTTATCCCTTTAAGTAATTACAAGCTCACGAAAGGTATGCCTTCATGTACGCAATTTAAAAAATCTTTAAAAAAATAATCCACGAAACGGGTTGGTCCCAACTCAAACTGGAATATTGAACACGAAAACAGCCTTCCGTCGAGCCTCAAATCCCCTTAATAAACCCTTTGATGTTTCAGGAACAAATATATGAAGATGAATTGTTTTCATTCAATTTATTTTGCTGATACACATACGAGTTAGGGTTGGCGCTTTCATCTACAGAAGCTAATACAAGCTTTGTTTGTTTTGAGAATCTATAACAATTCATTCGTCTAAATATTATAAAAAGTTAGTCTCTATTCAATTGTAACACTTCTAACAACAAAAAGTGCTAAAAACGAGATTCATATGCATATTACTGTAAGACCACGAAATCAATTAATTGTGTAATGAACACAAAATTACAGTTTACGCCATCTTGACATACACTAATCAAAAATGTTATTTCAAACGATTAGTCTGTCAGCGATATAATAGCCTTCACAAGTTTTAGTATCGTTTGCAGTGGAATACTGGCCTTACTAAGGACCAAATATCGTACTATAGATCAAACACAAAGTCACGACTTTCTTGATAGAGTTACTAAGGATTGCTTATTTATATGATTGTTCAATTTCGTAAGAATGAATATACCCTTATTTTCACAAAAACCGGAAGATGTTTAATAAGCGATATTCGTATACAAACCGTATTTTCAGGAAGAAAACCTGTTTCAATCCATAAGATCCGTTAATCCATGAAATCTATAAAAAATATTTTGAGTACCCTGTGATAAACAGTTTTCGAGTTATGGGAAATAAAATATAAAAAAATCATAATTTAAAGAAAGCAATCTCTTACATTAATTTTACCTCCCATTAATGACACTATTATTTGAGGTATAATAATAAAAAAAAATTGAAGTACTAGTCCCACAATCACAATGTTTTTAACCTGCGTGTATTTAAAATCTTAATGCTACCTATGAAAGATCAGCCTGTTACCTTAATGATTCTATAAAAATGTTAAATTACTACATAATATATCATTCGAGTTTTAAGGTATATAGGTGATAGAAATGAATGGTGTAGCGCCGCCCGCGATATCACGATATCTTTCTTATTCCAAATTCTAATTACAAAGTTACGAGACAAGGAAGAAACGATTTACTTACTTACCAAACTTCCATTATATAAGGTGCTACTTTATTAGTGCCCGATATTTTACTCAGTGCTTCTACTCCTGATTCTGATCAACTTTCCCCAAGGAACCCATAGTCAAATTGCAAAAAAAATTTTGGACTCTTCATACTAATTTGGCCGCTCGGCTGATCGATTTGTATGAAGAGCCCAAAAAAAATTTTGCGATTTAACTATGGGTTCCTTGGAGAAAGTTGAACAGAATCAGGAGTAGAAGCACTGACTAAAATATCGGGCACTAATAAAGTAGCACCTTATATTTTACGTGGTAAGGAATATTTTTTGGATTACAAATTCACAATCCCGAATAAAATATTTTTAAAAGTAACTCTTCATTTCTGAATGCTGAAGTGATCCTTTCGCTATCCTTCGTCCCCGCCTCGCTTTGAACATCTGACAGCTGTCAAACCTGTCAGTCTGACAAAACTGGGCTAAACGAGTTATTGAGTTATGATGTTTGGCTGCAAAATTAAGGGTGACTCGGTGTAAAGGGATTTCGCCAAATTTTATGCAGAACCTTTGAAGTATTTGGTTACATTGACTAATATTGGGTCAGACCTTTCGTTTACAAATTTAGCACTTTAAATTTGAATAAGGAATTGAAAAGATTTGTGTGCTGTTTCGAAATTCATCGTATTGTTAGGTTTCACAGCAAAATTAGAAAATTAAATTGAAATGAAATTGAAAGATACATCCATTCAAATATTTTTATTAGAGAGGAATTATGATTTCTTAGAAATCCGTTGAGGTTATTTGAACACAAAAAGGTATTTTTAGCAGAACTAATAGCACTCAGAGAATTAAAACGTATAACGATAGGTCACTCGTTACTCCTTTAGGCAACATACTAAGCTAAAGAAACATACCGATGCCTAAATATTATACAAAAACTCGGAGAAAGTGACCTTCTTTTAAGGCAGTCAGGTTAAAACGCGCCTATCACAACTCTACTAGGTCACTAGTATAGTAAGGTAGTTAATGCTGCTATTTTCTTACCTACTGTACTCTTCTAACCTTTGCGTGTTCACCCCTTAACGGCGCGGAAGCCCGACACAGACTTACCAACAGACAGGCCAATTGGCCTACATACATTATTTATGAGACAGCAAAATCTAGACCAGGCCGAATTCCTGAGCGAGCAAATTACGTCATTATGTCTAGGAAATATTAAACATCATAATACTAGATTTAATCTTGTGAATAATAGAGCTCACTTGTCCTCATACTTTGAGACACCATAAAAATGTTTTCTCAGTTACGTACTAATTAAGTTTAATGTCATTTTGTGGTACACATATATAATTTTTATTTATTTATTTCAACTTTACATTGTTTTCACAGGATAAACCCAATACAATAATGTAGTTGTATATTTATAAAGAGTGTTACAAATACCAGTAACTGGGGTTTTTACTCTTCATAATGAACAACTTATGTTCTACGATGTTAATCGCATTTTTTTTGAGTTTTTCAATACAAGGTTGACTTCAAAAATAAAATTGAGAGTTTAACAAAGTCGTTCAGTAAAGCCCCAGTTACCGAGTCCTACACCTATTTTGTAACACCCTGTATATCGACACATTACGTAATATAAGGTGGCAAGACAAACTCGGTGGCAAAAGCCGAGACGGCTGTAGAGATTGCATTTTGTATTTTATAATATGCAGAAATAACGCCGGTATTGCCAGATTGTAAGATTTTCCCTTTTTTGTGCTGTACAGTTCGCAACAATTTATTTCTTCGAACTGTACGCCTCTTTGTCCACATGATTGATGGGGCTTATTACTCTTGCTCCAACTTTTGCTACGCTACTAGCAAAAATATTGGGAGAACCTATATTTTGTTGCATCATCTAATAACATCCGACATGATACGACTTAGTTAATAATCGAAAACGGTGAATCAAGATATTTGGTCATCTACATGAATAGGTATATTGTTAATTTCATTTGATGATATTATTTTTTCTAAAAAAACGGGAAAAGCTTTTATTTAGCTGCTTGCAAAATATGTATGTTTTCAGTTTTTAAAAATTGAGCTAAAACCAATACAATTTCTCTTCCCAAAGCACAAAATTTACATACTTTCTACTCGAAATTCCAAAAGGCTGTACGCTCGGACCATTCGGTCAACTCGCAAAAAAAATCTATCAGCTAGTTGACCAACAATACAAGTTCATGTAGACAGATGCTCTGTATAATATATCGAGTACTTAGAAAAAGGCTACGTCTAGAAAAAAAAAGCGGCCAAGTGCGAGTCGGATTCGCCCATGAAGGGTTCCGTAGCAGCAAGTAACATAATATAAAAGTTTTTGTAGTTCGTTGTAACTTGAATGAAAGGTAAATTGCGTTTTACGATTTATGACGTATTAAAAAAAACTACTTACTAGATATCGTTCAAACCAATTTTCGGTGGAAGTTTGCATGGTAATGTACATCATATATTTTTTTTAGTTTTATCATTCTCTTATTTTAGAAGTTACGGGGGGGGGACACACATTTTACAACTTTGGAAGTGTCTCTCGCGCAAACTATTCAGTTTAGAAGAAAATGATATTAGAAACCTCAATATCATTTTTGAAGACCTATCCATAAATACCCCACACGTATGGGTTTGATGAAAAAATTTTTTTTGAGTTTCAGTTCTAAGTATGGGGAGCCCCCAAAATTTATTGTTTTTTTTCTATTTTTGTGTGAAAATCTTAATGCGGTTCACAAAATACATCTACTTACCAAGTTTCAACAGTATAGTTCTTATAGTTTCGGAAAAAAAGTGGCTGTGACATACGGACAGACAGACAGACAGACAGACAGACATGACGAATCCATAAGGGTTCCGTTTTTTGCCATTTGGCTACGGAACCCTAAAAACAAAATGCCAAGAGAAAATGTACTTAAATTTTTGTTTTGGTTTTTTCAGGTACGAAAGCGGCATTCCCCCCGAGCGGTTGTGAAGTGTTCTCGAGTGTGAGAGAAAATCATTGACGGTGTGAGACAGAATTATTATTTACGATCTATTGTTATGAAAAAGTCTGCGTGACAAAATAATAAAAGGTGAGATAGGTTTACATAGCGCTATCTACTATATCTATGCTACTATATGAAATGACTTTAACCTAATGTATATTGCTTCTTCTATGCTACATACTATACACATATTTTTTTCTTTGCTGCTTACTAGTATTAATAAGCTGACACTCTTTACGTACTTCTGCTTATCAAGCGGTACAATTTGTCCGTACTGTCACAAGGAACAGACAGCGAAATTTTTCAGTGTCTTCTTGTATTATTGTCTGTTTATAACATTCTTTTGGACTGTTTGTTTCATCGCTACTGTAGTGGTAAGATCGTATTATGCAAGTTCTGGCTAGATAGGTACCACAAGGCACCATTGCTCCCTATCTATAGTCTACATCAAGCAGTGGTTGTGTTCCGGCGGGTGGGCCGAGATAGCTAGCATAATTACCGGCGTTGATGCACGAAACATTATTGTCTTAACATTAATGATTGGTAAAGAAATTATCATCCTTCTAATGTAACAGGTACTCATAGGCAGGGGTAGGCATTTTCTACCAAGTGAGCTGTAGACTTATAGAGGTACATTGTTCTGAGCAAATGTTTTGTCGGTGGAGCAATCTTCAAATTCTCCTGTCTTCTTTATCTATTCCATGTAATTTAGTCTTGGTCTTCCTCTTCTTCCCTCTATCTGTTCTTCTATTATGGTTTTTAGGAAGCTGTCGTGTCATATCGTGTCCTATCATATTTCCTCGTCTGTTATCTATGATTGGTGGAAGGCTTCCCTTTTGTTCAATCATAACACCTTATAAATGGGCGCAGTCGTCACCTGGTTGTAGAAACCAGCACGTTCTTACTACCACCTTAACAACAAATTACGTCCAAACGACCAGCATACGATGGAATTTTGTTGGCAACCCTTTTCTTCCACGTTTTACTGATATTTGCGTACATAACCCATTAATTCTGAACTTGACGGTGAAATTCATTAATATTAATAAGTCGAGTTCCCGCTGTTACATGCGTCGTTAGTATGAACATTAAGCAACTAAGTCAGTGACGAAATGTTACCAAAACTTACGTTGGCAATTAACCTCCTCGGTCCTCAGGTCCCCCCCCCCCCCTATAGGGGACCTTTTTTGTGTGGCTTTCACTGGCGATTATTTAAATAAAAATTATTGCAATGCATTGGAACTAGGTATTTTTTTTTTTACATAAAGGACAACAAATATATTTATTTTTACTTACATAAAATACTTCGATAAATACTTCCTTAATACTTCGAAGAATTTTTTCAAAGTTACAAATGCAATCAGTGTTCAGGACTGAGGAGGTTAAAGGGTGTGACGATCGGTATGGCACCCAAGAAAACTCTTATTCAGCTCAGTGAAAAAAAAAACGAATTCCTTAATATGACTGTGACACTTCTGAGCCTAAGGGAAAAAGGCACATTCATAAATCATAACTTCTGGGAAAAAAATTGCTCTTCGGTTCTTGCACTTGCAGTTAATTATAGCACACAAACATCAAAACTTAGGCCGACCTCTCCGCCTTCCAGCAGTTATGTTGAGGGTCCCATTTACGATGTAAGTAGTTAGCATTGCTCCTACTTAATACTTTCGGAAGGAGATTTTTAATTCTAGTGAACTGGTGTTCACGATCGGCGAAGACCTCGATTAAAGGACAAACCATAGTCATATATGGAATCATAAATGAGTAAGATAAAAAATAAAAAAGACTAAGATAAGAAGGAAAAATAATAGAAATTGTTTTTGTTTTATTTAAGTTTTATTATGTCAACCAATTTAAATAAATTATCTATGGAGAAAGAGCAGAGTCTAAATGTTTATAATATTTAAAAGGAGGCTCTAGCCCAACTCACTGTGTATGCCTTGGTTGATGAATAAACATATATTTATTATTTATTTATTCGCTTTCGTTCGATTCGTTTATTGTAGTTGTTACGATTGAAGTCTTTTGCTTTTAAACATGAAAATACATAAACATTATTTTCGTTGGATTTTATTTTAAACTTTCTTCCGCCCGCGACTTCCTCTGCGTGGACTTCAGAAATGGGTCCAGAGAGAAATAAAATGTTAAGGCAGCGCCATCTAGTGCCAAAGTAAAAATTTTAGTTTTTAGTCATTCCTCCGGGAACCTTCGAGTTTTTAGGGATAAAAAGTATCCTATGTGTTAGCCCAGTGCTTTATCTATCTACCTACCAAATTTCATCTAAATCCATTCAGTAGTTTCAGCGTGAAAGCGGAACAAACAAACAAATAAACAAACATTCATACTTTCGCATTTGTAATATTAGTGAGATAGTGAGATGAGATGAGATAAAGCGTCATCTTTTGGCTGCTGTACCTACAAATACATCAAAGTCATAACACCACGTTCGTATACAAAAGAGCTTCCGGAGCTTGCATCCAAAATCCAAGGTAATTAATCCAGGTAAAGTTTTACTCGGTCGTAGCCAAGTTTTGTTTGTTCAAGTAAAGCGAGCGTGGACAGAATGCGAAAATAAAATTAAGTAGAATGGTAAAAAGGTGGCCCGGTCCGGAAAGTTTTTTCCTTTTTTATTTCTTTCGCGAAACAAGCAGGGTGCAAATTTGCTAAAATTTATACTTAAAGTTACAAGGGTATGCTTTAATTTATACTGAGAATGGACTATTTAGTAGCGGTAAAAATCCATGACTGGTTCGCCGTTTTCGTTTTCGAACTTGGCTGACACACTGCTGTGTGACCAGGTTTGATCCGCCTTTACCAATTACACATGGGTGGGTGACATATCATCATCAGCCGAAAAACGACGAAATATAATTTGGAAATATTCATAAAGTCGTTTTAAAAAACTTTCTTAAAAAAATACTCATAGAATTAACTTCAATTAATAGAATACTAAGAAGTTTATTTTCAGTTATGACGATCTCGTGAACATTTCCAAAAATATCGCTTTATACAATTTGCCTTTCACCCATCGATATGTTGAGTTACTGAAAACTGCTTTCTTTAGAACCATTTCTCATCTCATATCTATCAAAAGAGATCTTTAAAAATAGATAAAATAGATAATGAATTTTGAAACAGCTTGTTTTCATTACAGTAGTCATATATGTATGTTTTGTTATCCAAAGTAATATAACAAACTAAAGAGATTATTATGTAGCTGTAACCACAAACCGTCAGTTAAGAGCCCTACTTTAAACTCTAATTCCGCTAAACAAAGTCCTCCAACTTGTCATCTCTAAGGGCACGTCCATGGACTTATTATTGAATCTGTAAAGATGGAACAAACAAAGTGTTATAAAATTAAATTGTTATAAATAAATTTTCAGTCACAAAGAAAACACTTTTTCACGTCACTGCTTCAGAGATTCACACGTATCTTAAATCTATCGAATAAAACTTTTTTTTTTCAAATGATCGTACACAATTTAGTCCCTAGTCCAGTCAATCTACGAATTTTTGTATGGAGTAGGTTACATTTAATGCACTTTGGGTGAAAATTTAGAATATGTTACTTAAATAATTGCAAAATGAAAATTCATGAAAATCTCTTATGAGTATTTGATAATTTTTCGATAATTAGCCCCTAAAGAAACAAAATTAAATTTAAATGTGAACAAAAAATAGAAAACTGGTGATTTTTTACATGAGGGCTTCTTATAAGACGTTTTATTTATATTTATAATCGTCCCCGATCGAGATCAAAACATTGAGTAGATATTGAATATAATATATTTAAAAAATTATAACTTGAAAAGAAATACTGCAAGGTGAGTGATATTTTGTCTTAGGGGGTACATAACCACTGTCAATAACCATGAGAATTATCTCCAAGGTGACTTCGTTATTTATTTTTTTATTAAGTTTTATTCGATTTTAACCCTTGCACATTAAAGACACTACGAATATTTTCATGAAATCTAATAGTAATATTTTTTTTAAACTATGACTAAGAAAAATCCCCGGTCAATCTGTTGCACAGTTTCTGTAATAATCTAATAACAATTATAATTCGCGAGCGGGCTGAGCGGGGGGGGCGGGGAATGCGGCATGCGCGGCGCCCGCGCTACCCCGCGAGTTCTTTGTTCAGCTAAGCTATAGCTGGGGATTTCATGCAACATCTTGTATGAGAACTGTTTTTAATTTTGGATCAATATTTCTCTCTCTCTTTCTTTTCTTTTCGTGTGGCACGTTTTTTTACTATTCACAAGATATAGATGGCAGTTGCCTGATGTTCCACTTAGCATCATCCGTGATCACGTGTCTACCTATTGGGTTTTGTGTGTTATCAAGGATTTAAACTTGGTATATAGTTGTTCTTTAGGTGGTCTTGAGTATTAGCCCAGGAGGCATCGGGAGGCATCACAAAGGTGGCGAGGGAAAACGGGGAAAGTTTGATTCGGCCGCGCTCTTCTTTCGAGCTTATATCTCCATAACTATATGTACTGGGGCAAGTGTGATAATTATCGGTCAATTAAAGGAATACCAATTCATTTGGAACAAATAATTGCTTCCATCGCTAGAAAAAAATTGGCTATGGAGGGTACATGTAAGGAGATCTGTCTCTGTGTACAAAAGTGTCCGTCAAAACGCGTTAAGTAAGGGTGGTGTTATTGTATAAAAAGCGGTCAAGTGTGTGTCGGACCACGCGCAGTGTAGGGTTTCTTAGTACTTCGACAAACACTGCTTCAAGGGGAAAACCTCCCGTCTTACAAAACTGATTACTACTCGTTAACTTGTAAAGCCTACTTAGCTGTGATAGTTTTCCTTTTAACTTCGTTAAATATACTACTGCCGTGAATTTTTTCACATTTCTATAAATCATTATTTAGCTGTTTGGCACATGACTTTAACAAAAAATTGCACTTTAAAGCTTAATATTTCGAAAACGAATCCATGACTCGAAAAATTCGCAAACCCACAATATTTTTGAAAGACCTATTCAACGATACCCCACACCCTGGGATAGTCGAGAGAAAAAAAATTCAAAAAGAGCTAGTAACTTTAGTTCTCCTACGTATCTCCTCATATCTGATTCAATCACGTAGGGAAACACCAAGCGTAGCACGTTCCATCGCCCTTTGAGTGACTTTAAGTCTTCTTATAAGGTCCATAGTAAGCGACCATGTCTCGGATCCATATGTCATCACTGGCAACACACACTGGTCATGGACTTTAGTCTTGAGACACTGCAGTATTTTGGACGTGAAGATATTGCGAAGTTTCCCGAACGCTGCCCAGCCAAGTTGGATTCGACGGCTGATCTCTTTCTCAAAGCTGGACCTACCTAACTGGACTGTTTGTCCCAGGTATATACAGGGTGTAACAGAAGTGTGTGACAATACTTCAAGGTTGGCTTTTACCCATCAAACTGAACAACTTTTGTTCTACAACTTTGTTGAAATCGCAAAATTTTTTTGGACTTTTCATACAAATCGATCAGCTGGCGAACCAAGTTTGTATGAAAAGTGCAAAAATTTTTTTGCGATTTCAACAAAGTTGTAGAACAAAAGTTGTTCAGTTTGATGGGTAAAAGTCAACCTTAAAGTATTGTCACATACTCCTGTTACACCCTGTATATTCGTCAACAACTTCGAGCGTAGAGTCTCCAACCTTCAGAGGAGTGGGTGTAACACGGATGTTTGACATGATTTTCGTCTTATCTATGTATCATTTTAAGACCCACTTGTTGGGAGACTCTACTTAGTCCTTTGAGCATTGCGCCTAGATCCTCCAAGGTCTCAGCCATGATCACGATATCGTCAGCAAATCGAAGGTGAGTGATGTACTCGCCATTGATGTTAATGCCGAGTCCTTTCCAGTCCAGAAGCTTGAAAACATCTTCCAGTGCAGCGGTGAACAGTTTCGGTGATATAACGTCTCCCTGTCTCACCCCACGCTGCAGCCGGATAGGTTTTGAATTCTGATCCTGGAGGTGGACCAACATGCTGGCATTTTCATACAAACACTTCAAAACTTCGATGTATCGATAATCGATCTGGCACCGTTAAGAGAGATTGCAATACAGCCCAGGTCTCGATCGAATCAAAGGCTTTCTCATAGTCCACAAACGCCAAGCTTAGTGGTCGATTATACTCTTCGGTCTTCTGTATAATCTGCCGAAGCGTATGTATGTGGTCTATGGTACTGAAGCCTTTTCGGAAACCGGCTTGTTCGGGAGGCTGGAAGTATATAAGGATTAATATGCATATCCGTACCAAATTACAGCTCTGGAGTACTAATAGTCTCTGAGCTAAGCCGCGGACAGACAGATGGACATGGCGAAACTATAAGGGTTCCTCGTTGACTACGGAACCCTAAAAAGGGTAAATTTTAAAGAAAGCGAGAAAAGTTATAAGAAACAGAGAAGAAAACAAGGAAAGAATCCGCTTTGTTATAACGCACTTTAAAACAAAAAAACATAAAATAAGTTTTTTTTTTTCATATATTATTTTCATAATCCTTGTCTACATTAGCGCCACTCCGATGGATTCTTGAACTATTATTTACTGCTTACAGTTGGACACTTTTTTAACTAATCCCCACATATGAAACAGTCTTCCTTATACTATTGGCATCGAGAGGCATCACAAAAGTGGCGAGGAGAGGCAAGGAAAGTTTGATTCGGTCGCGCTCCTCTTTCGAGCTAATACGTCCATAACTTTATGTACTAGGTCAAGTGTGATAATATCATTTTCGGATAATTCAAGGAAGACTAATTCATTTCTGATTAAATAAAGGCTTCTTTCAAGTTCTTTCACTAAAACAAATATAACAAATTCATAAAATCCGAATAACGTGGACAACATATTTAAAAAAAATGGTTATTTATCTAGTACAAAATAGTTTTTCTATCTAGCACAAAGTCCTTACCACGCGGAATTTGTACACTCAACGTTTCAGGAAATGTTTGCGAAGCGAGAAGAAACGTTGAGTCCAGAAGAAACTCACTTCAGCACATATTTTTTTAACACTTAATTTCTATTAAAAATCATGTGAACAATAAAATTAAGAGCTGTAAGATCCATACACGGTTTGAGATATTTATTTCTCAAAAAGAATTACAAATTCACTTAACTTAAGAAATGCAATATAAGTGCTTAAATTATTTATAATCGTGAAGGAAAATATTATTTACATCGAAAACAAATAATCCGTCGGTACTTTAGAATACAAATCTGATCCATAAATGACTTGTTTAATAAAAGCAATGGATAGGATCTACTAAATTGCCATGATTCGGTATGACCAAAAGCTATGTTCAATAATATATTTAAGCAAATTTATGTTAATTTTAGTAAATATACTTTATATGAGAAGCGGTCGTGGCTCAGCTCAGTGCGGCTTGCGTAGTCGCGTCGATCACGAAGGTTAACTGACTACAGACATGGTCATAACCTGGATGGGTATGACTGTTAGTGGCATTTATCTCGACCGTTTCCATGCTTCGCAAGGCACGTTAAGCCGTTAGTGCCGGCTGCTATCGCTAGATGGCAGTCGTTAAGCCACGTTGGAGTCCTTATAGGCGGCTTGAAATTTTCTGACACTGGGGTTGGCCACTAGCCCCACAACCTCCACCAATCCGGACTTGGCCCCCGTGTGTGGAGTATGGCGTAACCTTCCCGAGTTATGGGAAGAGATCCGTGCCTCTGCAGTGGGGACGTAATGGGTTGTTAACATACTTTATGAGCCACACACATAACATCCCAAAAGGCATCTTTATACACTTCCGTAGTCCGTACTAACAACTGACGGTAAATTTTTCAACCTAGACCGAATGAAGGCACGTAACAAAGTCTTATGCCATATAGTTACAGCAATAAGGTACGTGGACGACTTATGTTTTACAGCGGAATCCCCTAATATCTCTGCAAAAACTGATGACCAGTTTTGACGAGTCATTAAAAAAAATTTGTACTGACAGTGTAAGTAAGATCGATGTTATGTATGTTGGGAGACAACTGAACAATCACTCCAAATGTATCTCGGTTAGAATGTCATGAATCATGTGGAGAAGTTTAAGTATTTGGGAAGTGCAATAACATTCAAATGTGACCTCGACCCTGAGATCATTGGGATTGGTTCAGCTTTAGCAGTTTTTGGCAAACGTAGACCTACATTCTTCCGGTCGCATGATATTAGCTACTAAGATCTTGGTGTATATGTCCAAAGTAATTCCAAACCTCCTCAATTCGTGAGAGACATAGTGTTTATATAGAGCTATGACAGGTATAGATCGATGGATTCATTTTGGTACAGATATTATGAAATAGCTTGTCGTAAGGTCGTTTGTTTCGTCATAGCTATATCGGCCCCCCTCCCCTTTTCTTATGACTGGCTATTTGATGATCTACGAATCAAGACGAAAATATTGATAATTGTTGTAGCTATATAGGAGCCAGAGAAACAAACTCGGTAAATAGAGCACTTTTATTATTTTCGCCACCAGTCTAATAGGAAAGAAATATGCTGCCTCGATAGATTTCACATGCAGTGCCTCCGTGATATCATGAACATCGACTGGTCCAACCATATAAGATATACAAAGGTTCTACACCGTGCAAACGTATACGGAATTGAGGCGTACCTTAAGCGAAGAAAATTACGTTGGTGTGGTCTTGTGACTCGTATGCTGGGTTACGAAACGTGTCAGTTACTGAGAGCTTCAAGAGGGCAAGCGAAAGCAAAGTGGACAGCTATTGCGGTATAATAACGCCGCCACCGTGATGCCTCCCGATGCCTCCCGGGCTTATTCCACTTAAGACCACCTAAGGAACAACTATGCCAAGTTTGAGGTCTTGATTCTTGATCCAAAATTACGGTAAATCGCAACGACGATATGTCGCATCTAGTTCGTGAAATTTAGCGTAAATACCTACCTACTTTTACTTCATAAGAACAGGCCCACTGGCATTGGAAGTGGGGTTGCTTTGGCAGGCTCATGGAAAGTCATGGAAAAATGGCGATGACACTCATGTCATGACAATATAATAATTATGTATAATTTTTGGAGTTAAATGTTCGGCGAATCAATAGGACAAAGTTTCTTCTTTTGAATTGAATTTGCAGTAGATATATCTATGTGGTATATCAGTAAAACGGTAGTACTATGATCACGTTTGGATGCCCACAATCCAATGAGTATGACACAATTATTATTAAATAACTACTACCTACCTATCATATTGTGCATTTTATCACATTTGCGTTTCGCACTTTCCATCTAGCTATCCGCGCACTTGTCTTTTTCGCACCCAATAGCTCCGTCTCTGTTGCACACTGGCTATGCGTACGTGGCAGCTGACGCACCTTCTCGGCGTTTGAAATATAATTATAATGTCTAATACATTTTAGTTAAAATGCGTTTCAAGAAGAAACTTCTTTGTTTGTACAAGGGACGATGATGATTTCCAATAGATAATATTAGTGTTACGGCACAGCCAAGAAAATATTTGTAGTGTCTTTAATGTGTACTACAGAAATCTTTAAAAAATCGTTTTTAACTGGGTTCTGAAATAGTCACCTAGGTGAAAACTTAACACATGTTCAAGCCTTACAATTAGACTTAAAAAACATAAAAATCTCCGAAGGCTCCATTTTGTAAGTATTATTTTTCACGCAATAATATAAAAAATGTCGTAATATTAAGAATTTATTGCTTTAAACTAGAGACAACTTAAGTACCATATTTATAAGGTAACTATAGTTATAAATCTCAGTTTTCCCCAAAAGTGCATTTATTGTTTGGCGTATACAAGTTAAAAGGCGTCTTTAGGTATTTCTAAGGGTTGAACGCCCTTACAATCACAAAATTACCACGAATGCTTAGTAAAATACCAATTCTTTTATTTCCAAACCATTTTAGTCAGGTGTCTTTAATGCGACCTCAAATCTTTTATTTACTGGACTAAAAGCAATTTTCAGTCGCAAAGCAAACGCTTTTTCACGCCATTGCTTCAGAGATTCACACGTATGATGATAGATTAAAACTTTTTTTTTTTTCAATTATCGTACACAATTTAGTCCCCGACAAGCTCTTAACCAACACAAAAGCAACACATGTTACTGTTTTTTTTTTAGTTTCCAGTTACTTAAAAGAACTATTAAGCCAATGGCGCATCATTTCTTTACAATTTCACATCAATGCCCCCAACACAAAGGGACAAAGTGGGACAATACAAACAAAACGCCTGTTCTCTTGATTGCAATTTTCACAGACGCCAAAAGTGTCTAGCGCGGCCCTAAAACCTCGTTTGTAGGGGCTGGTGTTATATTAAACGAGCAGGATGGCGCCTCACTCTGAGAGAAAACTTATGAAAAACGCATCAAATGGAGCTTTTTACGTTTTATTCGTGGACGTAGAAACTTAGGGGGATTAATGGTTAATCCAGGTTTTAAGTGTGGTAAGATATAGTATAGTTTAATGGAGAACGTTAATACCTGTGAAAATGCGAGAGATGAAAATATTTACTCGAAGAAGGCAGCAGTGTACACTTTTCGGTGCTACGAGGTTACTACCACTTGTAACTCAAATACCCGCCGTTTCGAGAAGTGTTTGCTGAGTGAAAAATGTTGGGCCCAAAAAATAAACTATGTAAGGAAAATATTGCATTTATTCGTAACAGTTATCGTGTGAGAATAAATAATGTTTGTCCGTAACTGATCAAGAAGCTCCCGTTACGTAGACGGCTGCAACGTTAATAAAGGTAATTTATATTTGTTTTGTTTCCAAAATTGAATTTTTATTTATGTTATGATTATGAATTTTTATTTTATTTATTTTATTTTCTCTAAAGTCCAATGTTAATTTAATAGTAAATATAGCACCTCGATTCTGTCAATTTTCCTTTTCTCAATTAAACTAAGCGAAGGAAATAATCTGAAATGCTATAATTTGGCGCAGCCTCAAATGACAGAACCCAAAATTGCAGCAATCTGGTACCCACACACCTACGTGTTGTTGATTTTTTAAATGTGCATTTTCTATGTGAAAAGATTATTTATTCGTAATTATTAAAGTCCCTAATGCATATGCGCGTGACTGAGACGGATTAATGGCTTAGAAACATGGTATAAACTAAATAATAAAATCTAAGCAAGGTAGCAACAAAAATATTAACTATTCATAGAAGGTAAAATGGAGTATGAAATTGCGATTCCGTGCCGCCAGATATGATTCAGCCCTTTGAACTCTGCGCGAATCGCTACAACCTGTATAAAGTTTAGTTTAAGGTTTTCGTTTAAAGAAAACTGGCACAGGTGCGCGTTGGTATCGATTTTTACTTTAATTACATTGCCAGTCGGCTCGCTTTGCAGATAATATCACCACAATTTCACCTACTTCAGTGTACCAGAAAACTTAAAAATATGAGACGTTACGAGCTATAACTATGAAATTATTAATAGCTATCAAAAATAACTCTAACTACAGATAGACTTATTGTCACGAACCATTTTTTGTACGAATTTTCAAAGTTAAGCTCAAAGAAGCCATTATGACAATGAAAAAAAGTGCGACTTTAGGGCTCCCACACAAAACTGCGATGCGACGTCGCATCGCGAACTTGCCCATACTAATAACATCGGCTTTGTATGGGCAAGTTCGCAGATTTCTGCGATGCGATGCGAATTCGCAGTTATGTGTTAGTTTTCATCATCCTTAGTTACATCATCCTATTCATAGTCTTTCCTAAGAACACAGACTGTTCATTTTCCAAAGCCCACCTTAAA
Organism: Coleophora deauratella; assembly: GCA_958295455.1. Taxonomy (NCBI): domain Eukaryota; kingdom Metazoa; phylum Arthropoda; class Insecta; order Lepidoptera; family Coleophoridae; genus Coleophora; species Coleophora deauratella. The sequence goes on along the minus strand of OY282406.1, from coordinate 11,616,198 downwards.
ATATTAACCACGTTACCACGTTCCGTCAGGTGGGCCGTTAGCCTTTTTGTTTCCTTTTACAATAAAAAAAAACAGAAACAAAAGCTGTCTCCACATTACAATGCTTTAATATTTCCATATCTATGTAGATTAGTTAAAAAAGAAAGATTAGACTTTCTCTTTTATACCGAGTTTTTATCAAATAGCTTTTGGGCGTATTCTTTTTATAAATTCAACACATATTCATGAGATAGGTACAAATTCTAAGAGCTACTTAGTGGGTATAAGCTAATAATGCTAGAGCCTTCTTCTACAGAAAAAAACATATTATTCGTATATTATCATCTTATACTTACATGGTTTCTTTGGAACTCAGATAAATAGGTTTTTCAGATTCTGTTTTTTGTGTTTCAGAGTGCTATTTTCACATCGAATTTAGCATTCAAAGCCTTAAAGGATAAATCCCATTTTGCGTTATAGGAGCACTCTGTTTTATTAACATATTTATTCACTATCTGTGTGTTGGATATATTATGCATACTTACGGGAGTTATTCTACTAAACTGCGTTTCTTTTTCACAAAGCAACCAGTGAATCGATTTCGCAGAAATTTTGCGTAGAACCACGATTGCATACTTTAAAATTTATTCCCGAAAAACGTACAATTTCCTGTGGTACCTGGAAATGCCTTAATTGCTCGCAACAAGTCATAAAAGCATATAATTCAAGGAGACAAAACCGCTGGACAAAGTTTTTTACACTCACCAACTCCTGTGCTTTTGTCCAATAAAGCTTCGTCAATCATCCCTTTATCAGTGGATCAATACGTTTTTCCCAGAGTCGCAGGCGCGGATACAGGGGGGGGGGCGGCAATGGGTGCAATTGCCCCCCCCCCCCTGAAGACTGACCGAAGTACTAAAACTTTTATAAAATGCAAATAAATAGAGGCATTTCTTAACTATTCAAAAAATTTCGCGCTCGCTACGCTCGCTATTTTTATATTCACGGTCTAATACCATTGACCGCTTCATAAATAAAAGTAAACTGAAAATTTCCCCCTCCCTGAACGAAATCCTAGATCCGCGCCTGCAGAGTCGATTAGCATGACAGTGAACTACATTTCTCGAGGTACTTTTTTCCACGATTGGGAAATAATTTTTTTTGTATGGGATCCTTGGGGAAAGGGACACTAAGGGGTCTAGTATGAGTTGGTAGGATTCAAATTTTTAATAACATTTTTGTCAAGTTAACGGATGAAACTGGAGTCAAACGAAATATTGTGTATAACGACTAGAGATGGGTTTTTGCCCGGGCAGTTTTGAGTAAATGCCCAATAAATGGACATTCCATTTATGCCCAATAAATGCCCAATTTGTATGGCGTAAATGGACGTTTATTGGGCATTTATTCAAAATGCCCAAAAATGCCCGGGCAAAAACCCATCTCTAATAACGACCCATGCTTTCTTAACGTACGTCGCCTTATCATCGTAAGAGTACTTACAAGTCTCAATTGCTACAAAAAGTCACGTACATTTTTATTCAAATCAAATAATAATTCTTAACATAAAAAATAATATAAGATCTAACAAAATCTTCAAAAACTATGTAAACAGGAGCTTCTTCCCATGAATCTGAACAAACCCCATGGAACCAATAGTAAATTCTCAACAAAAAAAAATGGACTTCCCATACTAATCGTAAGTTGAGCGATCAGCTAACCGACTGTAGGTAGGGTTGCCCGGCCCAAAAATATAAAAGCTGGACACAGATCCATATGTAGCCGGACATTTTGCCCTAAAAGCCTGACACACTAGTTTTTAAAAGAAAAAAAATGATACTTTTATTTGTGTATTACTGTTATTCATTCATGCTTATTTATATGAAATGGCCAATTATTTTTAAAAGTTTGAAGAGAAAATTGAAAAAAAAAAATTATCCTCAATCCTATTCTTATTCACTGGACAAATAAATAGAAATAGTGGAAATTCAATAATGCTTTCTAAATGCCTGTTGTCTGAATATTTTGAGAACTCCGCCGTGCAGAAGCCATGAGAGCGGTAATTTCATAGCATCTGTGTTCCTGTAAATCACATTTTGTTCTTACTAATTTGTAACTTCTTTACATTGAAAGTAACTAAAACAATCAATAATCAGCCTTATCATTTGTAAATAAATTTATAGGCACTCGTAGGTGCTACTCCTTCGATAATTCGCGAGTCGTGCGTGTCCGCGTGAGTCACTCGCGCTTTCGTTGGACATATTTTTGCGGGGCGGGGTCGATGAAAAGCCTAACAAAAGCCGGACAGGCCGGACTTGCTAATATTTGGCCGGACACGACTGTAAAAAGCCGGACATGTCCGGCTAAAGCCGGACACCTGGCAACCCTAACTGTAGGAAAGACAAAAACTTTATTCGCGCATTGTCTATGGGTTCCCTGAGGAAAGTTGTTCAGTTTCATGAGTAGAAGCCCCCGGTTTAAATAGTGTCAGCTTAATTTTTTTTGTTGTATTGTAACTTTGGAAATTCTGTACAGTAGGTCTTGCCATTTCAGACCTATTGGCATTTCAAGGCGCTGCCATACTTCTGCGCACGCTATGCACGCACACGTTACGCACGTCTAACTTAGCTTCGTTTTGTGATGTAGCATTCGTGCGTGTTCGTAAACTCCAGAGAACGGACGTTGTCAGTGTCACGTAATGAACCTTTTCAGGAAGAACATTGTAAGCGCCAAAAATCACAAAATGTACGTTTAAGTAACGATCCAGATCAGGTAATTTAAGATTTATTGCAGTGACTCCCAATTTAACATAAAAAAAATTGTAGCCGTATTTTTAATTGTGATTACTATGATTTGATATGATTGTAGTCACAATACAAGGTGAGTCCACCTTCCTGAGGAATGGGACCCGTGCCCCTGCAGTGGGGACGGTATAAGTTGTTAACAGACATGTGAATATATTGTGAATATTTTGTACTGCAAATATTAGAAAAATTATCAAAAACAAAAAAGCTTAGGTACATTTCGTAAAACAGCGCCAGCGCAGCGTGCGCAGAAGTTATAGGTATGTATAGTTCCTCTGATCCTCTGATTCCTCTGATCTAAGTACCTATGTTTTAAAGCATGTAGCATTCGTAGCTGTCCAACAAAGATACACATTATATCATTACTGATGTTTCTTTTAGTTTCTCATTCGATGGGAGAAAACGAGAACGCTGTAAGTGCAAAGGTGGAATATTGTTATTTACAGCGTTTTCGTTTTCTCCCATCGAATATGTTTATCAGTCGCTGGTTCGCCCTCTTGAGTCTGAAAATGTTACGTAATTCAAAAGATGTAATATGTATCTTTTTACTTTTTTCTCTCTCTTTTTCTTCTCCGATGCTTGTGGCGACGTTTATATAATAATATGATAATACATAGGCTTGTATCACCACATAATCACAATCTATAAGTTGGAAGGCTATTCTAAATATAAGTATGTATGATTTTCATGTATAGGTAATAAATAGGCTACTCTTAGTTTGGCTACGAGATGTAATGATAACGTTATGAGCTAGAATCAGATACACTAAACGCGAACCGCTATAGGTACCTCAAATACCTATAATATTGTTCTGAGAGACCATCTTCGGCTGATGGACGGTAGAAGACCGCATTACTCTCTGCACGGTGCCGGGCCTCGTACCCGATTGGACTCACCATCTACCAGCACTGACCAGAGGCCGCGCCGGCGAGGCTTGCGACATGAGTCCCCAACCGTTAGGTAGTGTCTGAGCACAACATATTGGGGGCTGGGCCCCCCACGGGTCTCCTCAAGCACCCCTACAACCCGCCTCTATGCCTCCACATTAAATCTCTCACCACAACACACATTTCTGCGGACACCGTCTCGCCAGAACAACAACAATGAGGGGAACGTACTGCCAATATGCACCGTACATGATGTTCCCCTCCACAAGAACTGGGTGGCCACCCCTGAACTCAAGTTAGGCTGGCAGAACGTCGCAAATTCATACCACCTATGGGGAGGTGCGTCCACACTCCCCCCTGGTGCTTTTCCCAGAGCACCAACAACAACAACACGGGTGAGAGAACCAACATGCTCAGCACTACTGTGACAACTTAAATTTCATGACATGACCTTATGTGTCCTTGACACGTGTAAAACCATAATCATAACATCTCATGAACCTCGCTGAGCATCGCTTAACTAGTCCATCAGGGACTTACCGACTTTCCACATCTTACGTGCTGAGAGACCACCACCAGGTCTCTCTCCAGGAGAAAAGTCTCCGAACCACATTATTGAGCTGTTTTTTTTCCCCGCGCGCCAAACTCGATCCCGCGTGACAGCTCCTAAAAAAGTAAGAACCACAGACAATCATTTCTTATACTTTATAGTTCAGTGTTGTCACAATCAAATTACAAATCGTACATAATTAAGCCACTCACCCGACAGTGGAATCGTGGAACTCCACGACACTCCCGACGACGAAAGGTGACTTATAGGAGAATCAGAAGCTGTTGAGTCCATTCCGCGATCTTTTCCCGTGCACGGATGGCAGCTTCCCTTCTGACTCTATTGCTCGCTCCAATGGCAATCTCATTTGCCTCAGGAACAGGTACTTCTTCAGTCACCTCTTCTGCAGTCATATCCACATCATCTAATGTGGGAATGTTGCAAAGGTCATTTACTTCGTTTTCAATGACCACACTTGAATCAGGAGTGATGGCACTATCTTCTGGGATTCCAGGGCTTTCAACTTCCACTGTGGTGTCTTGAACAGCTGGAGGACTTCTATTTTCCCACGTGGTATCTTGTTCCATCTCAGTCTCTTGATCTAAAGTTTCTACAGGCGGTACTCTTTGTAAATTTTCCATCTCTGCCTCTAGCGGATACAAATGTGCAATCGAACGTGTGAACGTTTGATTGCCAACCTGTACCTTTGCCACGCGACATTTCCCGTCTTGACCTTCTACTAGAGCAGATATTTTCCCGACTCGCCAGTTTAACCTATTTCTAGAATCATCTTTGATTTGAACAAGATCACCCACACGTGGAGATTTATCTGATGTCACTCTAGGCTGTTTAGGTCTCTGAAAGTATCGCTCCCTTAGACTAGGTAGGTAGCGATCCCGAAACATCATTTTGAACTCTTGTATGATCTTTTGGCCCCTTTTCCAGCTTTTCACTAAATCAATTTTGGTCGACGTTCCTTTCGTCGACTCGTCAGGAGGAATCAACTCTAGGCAACTCCCTAGGGTTAAAAAGTCAGCTGGTCTGAGAATATGTTCTTCCTCAGGGGTCACTGGTGTCAGCGGTCGACTGTTCACAACAGTTTCCACTTCCTTTATGACAGTCATCAACTGTCCGTCTTTGAGCAGATGCTTGTCAAGCGTTCGCTTCAGACAATTTTTTACCACCGCAATCAGTCGCTCGTAAACACCACCGTGCCACGGCGCCAATTGAGGAATAAATTTCCATTTTATCCTGTTCTTCTCGCAGTGCGAGTCCATAAAGATTTCACTTGTCAGTTTGAATTGTGTAGCATTATCAGAGACTATTAAAGCTGGCTTGCCACGACATGCAACAAAACGTCTCACACCTAATAAGCATTCCTCAGCGGTTAGGTCATTTACGACTTCTAGGTGGATTGCTCTTACAGCGAGGCAGGTGAAAAGACAAACCCATCTTTTTCCTCTTGTGCCGGAAGTCTCAACAAAAATAGGGCCAAAGTAATCCATTCCCGTAAACGTGAATAGAACACTGAAGTTAACCCTCTCGCTGGGTAGAGCAGGAGCGGCAGGTAGTTTATATGGGCCACTGCCATGCCTAACGCACTGCGGGCATGTCTTTAATACTCGCTTGACTTGAGCTCTTCCTTGTGGTATCCAATACCCTTTTACGGATTAAACTTAGTGTGTGTGACACTCCAACATGGTAGTTTTCTTCGTGGATGCTCTGAATGACACGATTGGTGAAGTCACACAGTTTAGGTATCAAAATGGGATGCTTAGATTCATATGAGCAATCAGCATTTTTCATGCGCCCTCCACATCTAAGAATACCATCCACATCCAAGAACAGATCAAGGTTGCGTGAGAGATTAGTTTGTTTTCCTGCTACTTCATCAGGGTAGTACTTAACTTGTAAATCTTTAATTTCTCTCACTGTATCCCAATTGTTAGAATCCTGTTCCGATAGTTGAATTTCCTCTATTTCTCCGACTTCTTCATATCCTTTTCCTGCCATCTCAGGATCTTCTGATATCATCAGAGTCTCCTCGGCCGACAAAAATGTATTTTCTGCACGACTTCCTACATTCGGCCAATCTTTTTCATCTTTCTTCAAAAAATCTGGACCAAACAACCACAACTCCTTCTTCAACTTAATGCTATTAGGACGTGTGGCGATGTCTGCAGGATTCATTTCTGTTGGTACATACCGCAGGTCAAAATCTTTATGTTGTTTTATTTCATTCACACGCCTTGATACGAATGGAGGTAATAATCTGGAGGTTCTCATCCAAGAGAGAACTATCATACTGTCGGTCCACAGATATTTTTGGTCTATTTTCAGCTCCAAGTTATCGGCGACATACCTGAGAAGTCTACTTCCGATTAAGTATCCAAGAAGTTCCAATCGTGGCATCTTTAGGTCTTCTTTGTCCTCCGTCGGTGTTATCCGTGACTTTGACATAACGAAGGAAGCGGAAATATGGTTTGTACCTTTTAAAACTAGGTAGACCACAGCTGCGTAAGCGTTCTTAGAGGCGTCTGTGAAACAGTGAAGTTGACGCGTCGTAACTTCATGTTCCGGTAAACTGTACCCGACATATCGCGGTATCTTGACATTGGTGGCTTCTTCAATATTTTCTAATACATCTGGCCAAGACTGTTGCAAATTCAGCGGTAATGGTGAATCCCACTTCAACTGCATTACACATGTTTGCTGGAACATTATTTTGGCAGGGAGAATATATGGAGAAGCAAACCCGCATGGATCGTACAATCGGGCCAGAGTTCTTAATACCTCTTTCTTCGTAACTGAAGTCTTCTTTTCATATTTTGGTAGTTTCAGTTGTAGGGTATCATCTTCTAGGTTCCAACTGAGTCCAAGAATCTTAACAGCTTCTGTTTCTTTCGCTCTGTACTGTATAGGGATTCTCTTTATAAACTCTTTGTTATTAGATATCTAATCTCTTATGTTCATGGATAATTCTTCAAATGTTTTCTTTGTTTCTCTGTACAGTTGGTATGCTTCAATTGGCGATTCGGCTCCTGTGACCAAATTGTCTACGTAAGTTCTGTCAGCAACCTTCTTAAGCAGAGTCTGGTTAGTGTTAGACAAGTGGTGTCGAATAGTCGCTGTCAGAAGAAATGGACTAGCTATGATGCCAAACGGAACCCTACAAAACCTGTAGTGCACCAGATTATCATCCGTGAGGTCTTTCTTAGCATCTTTCACCCATAGGAATCTCGTGACGTCTCTGTCTTCCTCTTGAAGACCTACTTGGAGGAAAGCCTTCTCAACATCTGCAGAGATTCCTACTCGACCAGTCCTAAATTTGAGTAAAAGAGCTGTGAGATCTTCTAGCATGGATGGGCCTCTATACATGCACTCATTGAGACTCTTTTGGTCCTTAATTTTAGCAGAAGCGTCGTATACAATCCTTCCTCTCTTACCATCTTGCTTGACCATGTGATGAGGAAGATAATGGACAGGATGGCTTAATTTGTAGATCGGTATGGTCTCTGGACCCACCTCCTCTATTATGCCTGTCTTCAATTGCTCATCAATTATCTCATTATAATCCTTAAGGGTAGCTTCGTCGGCTCTTTTAAGTAAACTCTTCAGTCGACCATGGCTGAGTCCGAAGTTGGTTGGGAGTTCTGGTGGATACTCAATCCAAGGCCACTTTACTTCGTATCTTCCATTACTGTATTTTATACTGCTGTTGAAGTGTGTGATAGCTTCGTCTTCTCGGGTTGCCTTTGGAGAATCCTTTATGCCGATACTTTCTAGAGTCCATAGAAATTTGAGATCAATATTCCTCAGAGGAGGATCAGGCTCTGTAAAATATGGGCAACCAGTCCCATGACACTGGCAGTAAGTAATAACGGACAAGTCATCATGTCGTTGTTCCATTGGGCTGCCTGAAATGGTCCATCCAAAATCGGTATCTATTAAATATAGTCCACTGTCCAATTTCATATAGTTATCTCTTAAAAAGGAGAAGTAGTAGTCATTGCCTATAAGCAAATCTACATTGTCACCCCTTACATCGTCATCAGCTGGAATATCGACGTTTTCGTTGATCGGAAGCTGCGTCAGCTGGATCCTGTCTGTTATGTGTGGGACTATATTTACCCTCAATGTTCTTTCTGTGCCTCTTTTGGTGACTATAGTTATTTCTGTAGAAGGACTGATGATCTCTGATGGCACATCAGATCCAAAGGTATAAATAATTAGTTTGTCTTCAGCATCGATAGGGAGATGAAGATAATTTGCTAGTTTTGATGTTATATAACTTCTCTGGCTCCCACAATCCAGAAGAAGTCTAGCTGGTGTACAAACATCTTCAATTTTTATTTTTGTTGTAGCCGTCTGCAAAAATGTATTTCCATTTATATACATACAGTCTGATTCAGTTTTATCAGATATTGAATTTGGAAAATATTTACCCTGGCTTTGGTCTGATGTATCCTTCCTTTCACTCAGTGTTTTCTTTGGAGCTTCATTACTTTTCAACTGTTGCAGGCACAAGGCTCTGTTATGCTTACCCTGACAATAGTGACATGGTCTTCTCTGTACATGTCCTGAATGAATGGCCAGGTTTAAAGCACCTGAAGCATTTGTTCCTAAGTGCCCTTTTTCTCTCTTCATAAGTTTTGTGTAGCTTACATCTGTCACTAAAATGAGGCTTACTACAGAAGGCACATTCTAGCTTTGGCTTCTTAACGTGTGAGTTAAACATAGGCTTCAGAGCCTTTCGCTTCAGCACTCGTTTCTCCTTCACATGAAAGGCTTCCGTAGAATGCTTGGCCTCTATTGGGTGGTCAGTTCCTTCACAGTCTTGTATGATAGGCTTCGATCTCTCCTTGGCATTAATAATTTTCTCCAGGCCCTCTAGAGTAACCTCCAGGTCCCTGTCCCTTGGTGTCAACAGATTCAACTCATAGATTATACCATCTGGAAACTTAGAGCCAACCAAGCTTCTCAGAAAGTTTCCCTTGGTGTCCTCTCCAAGAGATTTTAGGATACGAATATGTTTTATGATCGTGTCCAATGTGGAGCGCAAGGAGTGGTTAGATGCCTGTGGTAATTTTGTTAAGGCTTCATAATGGGCATCAACTACGAGACTTCGGTCGCCAAATCTGTTCTTAAGAGTCTCTAGTGCTATATCATAGTTGTTATTTGTGACGTCAATTCCTCTAAGAGCATCTAAAGCCTTTCCCTCCATAGAGGAAAACAGGTACGACAGCTTATCCACATTTTTCATCTGTCGGCTGTGAATATTAGAGTCAAATCTATCCCAAAATTCTGGCCATTTTAGCATGTTGCCGTCGAATTTAGGAATTTCCAGCTTGGGCAGTTTTGTTGAAACTGCGGTTTCCGTAGTCAAACTCTTGTCAATAAATAGGCGCTCAATCATCTCTAAGTCTGCAATGAGTTCTTCGGATTTCATCTGGACCTTCATTAATGCACACTGGTCTTCTTCCTCACTAACTTCTGCTAGTTTCAGACTCTCCTTTTCGAACATGGCAGCACTATTTTTCAACTTCAATCTTGTTTCAGTCAGCTCTTTCAAACTAATTCCCTCTCCTTTACTTTTATTCTTCAACTGCTCGGCTCTTTCTATCAGCTCCAACACTGAAGCGTGTCGTAGTTTGAATCTATTCCTAAGAACATGTTCCATGATGTCGGCGAACTCCAGTTGACGTTGACTGTAAAAACAAAACCAAAATATCCTAACTAAATACATGTACCAAATACGTATTGCATGTGTGATTTATGTTTTACAGACAAAAACAACCAATTTTACCTTGAAATTTTCAACGATAGTCGAGGAGTTTCAAAAAGACACCCGCTTTGCCAAGAAAATATGCAAGTGTGTCTATAAGAAAATAGTCTCGTTACGCACGTCTCCAGTAGGTTGGGCCTGTGCCAGAAGGCTTTCTTCAACTTGACGTCGGCTGTAATTGAGGCAATGAGGCAAAATAAACCTTTAATCTTGTTTGAAAAATAAAAAAATCTAGCTTGTATCTTGTAAGACTCTTACCAACGTGTTTCCGACGATACACTTTGAATAAAGACCTTCCGTTACAACAACAACCGAAAACAAACACAACATAGATCGTAGGAGTAGCTGGCCAACTGTCAGAGTGGCATCAACTGAAATGAACAGAAAATAAAAAGGATAAGACTGACGACCACATATCTAGTCATATATACCTAGTCTAAATTATACAAAGTTAATTACCTTTTGGTTTTTGACAACTTGTATCGACAAGACCAGCTCCAAGTCATTAAAGTAAGTACACCTTCAAATCCACTTCGAAATTGCCCAGCGACGGGCGCGTGTCCCTTTTTGGGAAAGTTTCCCACATATGACGTCGTCTGCAAGAGCAGTAAAAACAAATAATTGTAACAAATCGTTTTCTAAGAACGAAATAAAACAATGAGACCTGAACGACATATTACCACTTGTTATACGACGATCTGCTCCGGTAACACTTTCCCAAACTGAGTAATACAACCACAAACACTTTACAACGAGGTTTCACTAGCTATACAACAAAAGTTTATCGAACTGAACAACTTTTGCAGAAGAAAATTGCACAGCAGAAAACAAGAATTTTGACAACCAAAACGGCGGGCGAAAATGCTTCACTAGAGAGGTTCGCTCGCGTTCATTCGTATAGTTTCTTTTTTTTTTAAATCGATTAAACACTTCAATAATAATTCCGATTAAATCACTTTCAGTTTTAAATAAAACACTTTAAAAAGTTCACTTTAAGTAAAATGAGTACGCAAAATAAAAAACCGTAAATATATTTGAAAAGGAAGCAAATATATTCAAATTCCGTCTTCGATTAAAACGTAATCGATTTCAAGCGAAATCGAGTGCCGTAAAGAACATTGCCGTTCAACCCCTATCGTTGTCTATGGCGCCATAGAACGTAAACGCAGAAAATACGCTCAAACAAAACCGATAGGCCGTAAAAAACCGATAAACAGTAAAAAACCGTAAATAACAAAAAGCAAGGTACACTTGTAAATAAAAGTCAACACAATGTAAAACATTTATTTTAGAGGGTAGGTTAATAATACAAGGAAAACTGCTTCGCAAATTATTTATTGACAGTACATTTCACAAAGAAATAGTAATAGCCTTCCTATTGAGTCCTTATACGACCGGAAACTCATCATCATAACGTGGACATAGGATCATCATCCTCACCTCAAGGTTTAGGTATAAATTCCAATCGTATATCCCAGCTCCTCCACCAAATTATGTGGCGACGTTTATATAATAATATGATAATACATAGGCTTGTATCACCACATAATCACAATCAATAAGTTGGAAGGCTATTCTAAATATAAGTATGTATGATTTTCATGTATAGGTAATAAATAGGCTACTCTTAGTTTGGCTACGAGATGTAATGATAACGTTATGAGCTAGAATCAGATACACTAAACGCGAACCGCTATAGGTACCTCAAATACCTATAATATTGTTCTGAGAGACCATCTTCGGCTGATGGACGGTAGAAGACCGCATTACTCTCTGCACGGTGCCGGGCCTCGTACCCGATTGGACTCACCATCTACCAGCACTGACCAGAGGCCGCGCCGGCGAGGCTTGCGACATGAGTCCCCAACCGTTAGGTAGTGTCTGAGCACAACATATTGGGGGCTGGGCCCCCCACGGGTCTCCTCAAGCACCCCTACAACCCGCCTCTATGCCTCCACATTAAATCTCTCACCACAACACACATTTCTGCGGACACCGTCTCGCCAGAACAACAACAATGAGGGGAACGTACTGCCAATATGCACCGTACATGATGTTCCCCTCCACAAGAACTGGGTGGCCACCCCTGAACTCAAGTTAGGCTGGCAGAACGTCGCAAATTCATACCACCTATGGGGAGGTGCGTCCACACTCCCCCCTGGTGCTTTTCCCAGAGCACCAACAACAACAACACGGGTGAGAGAACCAACATGCTCAGCACTACTGTGACAACTTAAATTTCATGACATGACCTTATGTGTCCTTGACACGTGTAAAACCATAATCATAACATCTCATGAACCTCGCTGAGCATCGCTTAACTAGTCCATCAGGGACTTACCGACTTTCCACATCTTACGTGCTGAGAGACCACCACCAGGTCTCTCTCCAGGAGAAAAGTCTCCGAACCACATTATTGAGCTGTTTTTTTTCCCCGCGCGCCAAACTCGATCCCGCGTGACAGCTCCTAAAAAAGTAAGAACCACAGACAATCATTTCTTATACTTTATAGTTCAGTGTTGTCACAATCAAATTACAAATCGTACATAATTAAGCCACTCACCCGACAGTGGAATCGTGGAACTCCACGACAATGCTCTTATAGCCTTAAAGTTGGACGAATTTGGAATAAAATTACGAGTTACGTATTTTTCATATCTACAGCATGTTTTTTTATTATTAATTTTTTTTACATCTTGTCTGGGATTACGCTTTATTAAAATACAATATTTTGTGGAGTTACACAACTGTCATTGGTCATGACCTTCCTCGCAAATATAGCAAACACCTCATCACTGCCTCCACGTTTCTTTATTATCTTTTAAAAGATATGCTTTATATTCCCTATCATTTAAACTGCCGTCAATAGTGCTCGGTCCGACCGTAACAGTCGATAATTATGCAAGTTGCGCTGGCTTGCTGCCAGGTTCTCGAGCACTAGAGGGGTGCTGACTGCAACTCGCTGATACTGACTCAACTTTGAATGTAGCTCGAGCTCGAACTTTGAAAGGCGACAGGTAAATCCTGCAAACTTTACTGCGGAAACGGGAGACATCCACAAACTTTCTCCCACTAGCTCGGAAATTGATTCATTATCAAATAAAAAGTACGTCAATCGTCTCTTTTCAGTCCGCAACAGTACACCAATTTCGAATATGTCAATAACAGACATTTCGCTTTATTTTTATTATTCACAGTAGCATAAATTCCGTACTTTTGGTATAAGACATACAGGATGACACATCAAAAAATGTCAGTATGAGAATCTCCGAAACAAAGAGATAAAAGTATGTTCTAACTCAGTATAATCATTTTCGATTTTAGCGATAAGCAAACTGAATTCATAGATTTCAAAAAACATTAGGTTTATGCTACTCGAGAAACGAACCCGGTTATTTTGGGAAAAAACAAATAGATAGATATTTTATTAATATGAAACATTGGGTCTAAAATACGATTAAAAGAATGTGATACGACAATCAATGGACTATCACCGGAAAGTAACGCTCTGAAAGCTAAATTATATTTTGAAGATATTGCTTCCCTTATCACCCCGGTTGTTTCTCTGAACTTAAACTAGAATTCTAAAGATATCTCCTTCATCACTCCAACTGATGGTATTTGCCTATATTTCTCAGTGATTTACCCCTAAAACTACATTTATATTTACACGTTCAGGTAAAAATGATAAGCGGAGACGTTTATAGATCCCACAATTATACAAACAATACCACAAATGGATTAGTTTGAAAATAGGCACAGCGGGCACGCGTGATCTATAGAAAGTACATTCGATACCGACTTAATGTGAATTATTTGCTACATTTGTTTCTCATAACCTTTACTCGATAAGCTCACTTCCATTTTATGTATCATCACCATTTACAATCAATAGCATACTAACGCCGAGTTTGCTAAAGGAATTTGAAAAAGTCAAATATTGTATTTAAAAGGAAGGGAAGGAAAAAAGCTTAGGCTAAAGTACAAACTTGCGAAAGAATAGGGTCGATGTCGCGATGTAATAAAGGGTTACAACGCTGTCACGAGAAACGAAGCTTCGTTCATTTCAAAATTGACGAGCTTTGACAAAAAGAGTTTCTTTTTCATCCTACAACTGACGCTTCTGAGTAAGGGTTCTACCATAAAGCATATTATAGAAGAAAATGAGGGGAAATATTGAAGTATGATGGCTATCTAAACTAGAAATGTACGAACTAGCAAGTCCTGTTTTTTTTGTACCGGCAATATCAGACTAAAAGAGGAGATAATTATAAAAACTTATGGAAAAAAAGTTTCTTTTCATCTGACAAGTAAGACTTGTATGTAAGGAGTGGTCTACTCTAGGGCATAATGAATAGAGAATATTATAGAGGGTAAAATAGAATTTGTTTATATATGAATGGAACAATATAAACACATGAAAGCTCTCTAAACTATATAGGAATAATATTATATGTAATTCCTCGGATTTGGTAGAATAGCTATTTTCACTATCTTCTATTTTGATCTATTCATATTGGAATTAGTTCTAAAATCAAATAACAAATCACCAAAAGGTTTGTTGTGTACGTATTTCACAAAGATAAGGGAACAGATTGGTTCAGCCAGGGATCGTTATTGTTTCAGTAATCCCAACCGGTGGCAACCCTAATCCGCGCAGATAAAGCAACCGCGATTACGTAATTGTAAAATTAATTACAGCAGCCCAAGCATTCCGGCTTTCTTAAGACATCGCTTTATCATGCCGCTATTCGAGAAATGTATTCCGTTTTGTTTGTAAGTTTCTACAGATATCGTAATTGGATAAGAATGTTTATACTTAATTTTATTTGTGCTATTTTTCCGTAGACATCTATATTTTTTGTCATTGAGGGCGTATCTTTTAGCCATATATGTAGGTGAGGCTTATGACGTTAGCTTTGCCAATTAGCTGCAGTCTCCACCGGTCCGGCCTTGGCGCCCGTGTGTACTCCACACACGGATTTCTAAATAAATACAGAGCATCAAATTCCCGCGATATTGGACAGGGTTGTAAACAGGTGCAATGCGCAAGCCCAAAGCGGGTATCATGGAAATGAAGTTCCCAGATTTTTTGAGTTCTATGTTTTGTGCTGGATTTAAATATTAAGAATCCTATGTTGTGGTCTAGATCTATAGCTCTTTGCCTTCCCTTCATTATTTTCAGTTTAAAGGCATCGCGTACAGCAAAGACACTTTCACAGGGTTTTTCATTTGCTGATTATTGTAGACGGTTTCACATATATACTTATTTTCATTTTTTTATCTTCCATGCTTTAAAAGGAAGGTGTCAGCAAAAAGCCCTGTTTGTTTGCTCAATTTAACAAAAACGTTTTCTCTTTTCATTTTATTATTTACTTGTATTTTGGAATAAACAAAATTTATGATTTGAACAATTAAGGTCATACATTGTCACAGTCATGATAATGTTAAACATAAACATGATAAAATTCTATTTACCCCTGCTAAAATGATGTACATTTGTAGGGCCAAAACTGAACTAAAGTCACACCAAAGGAGCTATATTATAAACCTAAGTTTGGTACTTTAATATCCTATCCAATATTTCATATCACTGAAAATTTATGCCTATCGACTCGGCTGTTCTCTTCAAAGCCAGTTTAATATCAGCTTTATTTTGAAGGTATTAGGTTGGAAATAGGATTGGTATTCGTTGTGCTGAAATTTCAGAATGGCACGACCTAGTGTAAGCCGCTTTAGGTCAAGAGTTCGGAATGCATCCATCATCAGGATTAAGTTTTCAGCTGCCTTTTCAGGATAACTATTTGTTCGTGTCAAATTATTTAGAATTTGTGGTTATTTAGACGACTTGTAGTTTTAGGTGAATAGGAGTTTAGTCTTGTTCATCGAAGTGTTGAAAGAACCTTTAGATCTTCGATCTGTTCCAACTTTGTGACGAATCTTGGTATGCCAGTTTTGATCTTTCGGAAATCTACCATCATCATTTGAGATGTTTATCAAATGTTATTTAAAAAATGCTCTATAAGAAACAGAAACTGCTTAAATGGACTAAACACCTTTCCAAAAGAAACCTTCCAATTTAAGATTGGCTGTTTTTTTTTTATAAAGGCGAAGCGTAACTTACTTTCGTTTGAACCCGAGACTTATGGTTAGGAAGCCCGTCTCGCAATCGTGGAGTAACCGACACTTCTGAAACATCGTTTTTTATATTTTAAATCCAAAATTAGTAAGCAATATAATTATAAATCATTTATTTCAGATAAAACTATATCCATACTTAACATTATAAACTAAAATACAAGGAAATAATAAAAAATAGAAATACGTAGTTAAGTTACGTTCTACCAGCAACCGTTTAGCCTAGTCTCTTGAAACTTTGTAAAATGAAGCCGTCAATAAGCTTACCATTTCGAACCAGTGAAACTAAACTTATGAACCGTAAAATAAGCATTTTAACAAAATTTCGATGTCGCACGAAACTAAACAATCCGGTCTCCGAACACGTCTAAGCGACAACCATTATTTATGGCCAGGTTATGCCCACCGCGGCAACCCGGCTGAATTCGGTTGATTATGTTTTATCTGTAGCTCCAGCGGTCCTACCCAGCGATTATTCACGTTTGTCATCTATTATCGGTTCGGGTTCCAAACGAAACTTACTTTGCCCCGAGAACCGGGACTGCGCGTGGTTCCATTTACTGCGTTTATTTCTATAGTTTTATAAAAATTGTCAATCGTAGCAAATACAGTTGGGCAACTTTTAAAATTTTTCTTAATGGACTTTAAAAAAGACTAAACCGATTTTTAACCGACTTCAAAAAAGGAGGAGGTTCTCAATTCGACAGTTTTTTTGGTACCTATGAATCGATTTTGATTATTCTTTTTTTGTTTGGTAGGTAATATTTCAGAGGTGGTCCAATATAAATTTCATCTAAATTGATTCAACGCTTTTTGAAAAAATCAATAAAAACAAAAACATAGCAAAATTTTTGTTGCTACGATTGAAGTCGGTTGTTTTTAACGTGTTCAGCGTTGTCGATTATAATAAATCATTTTATGGGACGATGTAAAAGTAATTGAACCGATTTTAATGCAATTTATAAAGGACCACCTTAGAGTAATTATCCATTGAATCAATAAATAATCATTAAAATCGGTTCACAACTGGCAAAGATATCGCGTAAGGTACAAATACATAAATCATACATTGGAATTAAGGACTTCTTCCCTTTTTGGATGTCAGTTAAAAAAGCAGGAACATGTAACTCTGAGAGAAAAAATAGCATGCGTAAAGCATCTACTCAAATAAAAAACATTTTGAGTTTGAGTTTGAATGAAGGCTGTTTTCTACATATGAATGTAATCTTTGGTTTCGTTTCCATGTAGATAATTTACTGCACTATGTGCTTCCTTTGATTCATCAGACTTTGAATAATTTCATCGTAGTCCTCATTGTATCCATAAGGATAAAAAACAGGCTGGAGTAAAAAAAAAATGTCATCACATAATCTCTGTGCAACCGTTAGAGAACGCTTATGTTATGGCCATCTTGTCTTTAAGATGAAAAGATCTTTTTTAACCTTAGCCTTGTGATTTTGGAGCTTTTATTACTACGGATTCACTCAACGGAATCCGACGCGAATTTCAGACTACGGAATTTCTAAATTAAATTTTCGAATAACGACAAAGTTCAAATCTTTTATACGAATAGCAGACAGCTAGAATCAATAATCTGTCTCGTATTCGTTTCCTTCTTCTCATCGTGTAGTACAATGAACTGTCTTTTCCCAAGTTCAAGACGGCTGATATATTCTTATTTTCATTACATTTCTGGTGATAAAATGTCTAAACTACTATAAGTTTGTCATTGTTCTTCTTCAACTTTTCGTGTCGATGGATTTAAATTACTTTGGCCCCATGTGTTGCTTGCTACCTCAACGCCTCTTTGGTCAGGCTCAATGAGATCCAGGAACGTGCAAGAGACTGGGTTGGTGGTTGTGCCATGGTCTGTATGGCGCCGCAAACATATTCCTCGGTGTTTAAAAAACCCATCTTTTCGTGTTCAAACCACATCTGCCTACGCCGGCTCTATGTCTGTTAAAAGTTGTCGTTGAATATTTCTTTGATAAAGTATTGTACTTAGTCACTTTACGCACACTTTACGACATTAAGGTATTATAAATTAGTCATCTCGTTAATAAACTTTCACGAGTCTGAATTCCTTGAAATCCACATTTACTATTCAAATGATACCTTAACCTTGTGTTAACAACCCATTACGTCCCCACTGCAGGGGCACAGGTCTCTTCCCATAACTCGGGAAGGCTTAGGCCATACTCCACACACGGGGGCCAAGTCCGGATTGGTGGAGGTTGTGCGGCTAGTGGCCAACCCCAGTGTCAGAAGTTTTCAAGCCGCCTATAAGGCCTCTGACCTTAACCTTAAGGTACACGAATGTAACAGGTTTCCTTGGAAATTATTCTAAGTTACTATTTGCAAAGATTAAGAGCTTTAAAGAAGGTAATATTTTTTTAAATAATTGTATAAATAGTGTATAGTCAGTCTGACTTGCAAACGTCATAACCGGTGATTCTACTAACGAAATTGAACAACGTTTGTTCTACAACTTTTATTTGCTGAAATCACTATAAAGCTTTTAGACTTTTCATACAATCTTGGCTCGAAATCTGATCGATGTATGAAAAGTTTAAAAAAGTAATTTCAACAAAATCACAGAACAAAAATTCTGAGGCAGAACAAAACTACAAAGGCTCACCAGCTATCAAAATTTAAATGTTTTTGTTTCTATTTAATATAACGTTTTAGAATTAATTAACACTTTGTATACTCTAATTATTTCGACCAATATGTTTGTGCCTTTTTAGTGTATTAGTGTAGTAGTAGTGTATTAGTGTAGTGTATTAGTGTATCATTTTCTTAAGAACTACGTTGAAAGATGTGATTTAACTGACAATACCAATGGGGTAAAGTAGATAAAAAGATCAAGGAAAGAAGACCCTGACTGGAAAAATAACAAGAGCTAATAGTGATATTTATTAAATGACAAGGGTCTAAAGAAGCTTAAGAGTCCCTGAATTTCGTGAAAATCTAGTCTTAGTAATTTTATACTTGTAATCAGACTCGCTATATCTATGTTGGTACTGCGTTTTTTTTACTCTTTTGCCGATATCATTTCAGTTTAGCTATTTAGCTAGAATAAAGGATTTTTTTTAGTAACTTAACTTAAACGAGTTGAGTTCATTGAATTTGATCAATATGATAAATGTTGCTTCTAAAACACCTTAAAACAAAATGCTTATACAGGGTGTAACAGAAAGGTGTGATAATACTTCAAGGTGGACTCATCGAACTGAACTTTTGTTCTACAACTTTGATCAAATTGCAAAATTTTTTTTGGACTTTTCATACAAAGCTGGCGAACCAAGTTTGTATGAAAAGTCCGAAAATTTCTTTGCGCTTTCAACAAAGTTATTCAGTTTGATGGGTAAAAGCCCACCTTGAAGTATTATCACACCTTTCTGTTACATCCTGTATATTTAAAAAAATATCGCTAGACACGAATCACTTTTTGATGGTCAGCGCACCCATAAGAATTAAATATTTGTATCCGTAATTAAAATAAAATTCTGTTTTTACAAATTAAAATAACTTAATTTATTTGCTAGAAAACAGTAAAAATACAGATCTTAGCGTAACACAGTATTTTCAATTAAAATATAAGCATGTCAAAATAATAGTAATAATGTCAAAGCTAATGTCAAATATATGTCAAAAATAAAATTGAAATAAAATAGTAATAACTGCGACTTAATCAGTTATTACAATTCATTTTTATATTCAATAAGTAATGCTGTTGCAGCCAATTGTCAAATTGCATTTAAGAGCGGCTTTATTCATTGTCCTGAAATTGTCAAGTTTATTGAAAATTAAGTTACACATATTGAATATGTTCTTCCTATTAAATATATTTATATTTACTTAGAACAAATTCAGCAGTCTGTGGGCGAAGCTTACTGAAGCTCACTTTATGTGACTGTTCTGTTTATACGAGCGCCATTTTATGGCCACATTGCATAGTAACGCCCACGGATTTTAATTTGGAAAACCTTTACGTATTACGTATTTTGGGAGTCTGCGTTACGGTCTTATTTTCCTTGCGACAGAATCTCATCTCGCCCGCCTCATCTATGATGTTTAAAGCGTTACAAAAATACAGTTTGTTTCTTTCATTGCGTTATTTTAAAGCCACTAATTTTGAATTTTATTATATTATAGTTAAAAAGTTTACCCTAGACGATAATCGAAATTTTAGATTGTTTCTTCTATAGAGTGAATATCCTATTGTAGACAGTTTGTACCACTTGAAAGTTTGCTTTTCAAGATGTGTTTGCGCAGTGAGAAGAAAGATAACATTACCGAACGCAATCATCTGTCTTAAAGGGTTTACCGGGCGTATTCAATAGCTCTTAAGTGGTGTCTTCGCGCCTTAAGTGTACATAGGATCGCAAAAATATTTGCGCCAAGGCTGTTTTGAAACGAGGTGGAAAATCAATTAGAATGTTTGGTGGCGTGGCATTGAATTCTGTGATAATGATACTCTTCGTCTGCGAAAAATATTCCCCGTTAACAAATATTTACGAAGGTACATTTGAAGTAGCACAATTTATCATTTGTTTCCATTTCATAGAATTTGAAAGTGGCACTATGTAGTGACAGAAATATGAAAGGAAATTAAAATGAAAAAATTCGTCTTCTCGGAACGACTATGCCATGTTTTTCCTGATGTTCTTTCTCTTTTCGATACTTCCTTTTTAACCGACTTCAAAAAAAAGGATGTTCTCAGTTTGACCTGTATGTATGTATGTTTGTCCGTGATTATCTCGCGTTTGGCTGAACCGATTTTAATGCAGTTTTCAGAAATAATAGTATTTGTTACATTTAGGAGAAGTTATTAGTATTTTAACTGACTTGAAAAAAAGGAGGTTCTCAGTTTGACCCGTATGATACGCGATTGAAGTCGGGTTTTGACGCTTTCAGCGTTATCGATTATTAAGTATAATATTCATATGATGTTACTAAAGTTAAATTATTGTATTATTGTTAATATTATAATGCTAGTGTTAAAATCAGTTATGATCATACAGTTGTGATTTAAATATTTTGCAGCTCGCAAAAAATACAAATAAGCTATTGTAGAACATCGTTTTCTTTTTGTAAGCCCGCAGCATGTTGGCGGCACAGAATACAGTGCAGTGTCTCTCTAAAAAATATAAATAATTGCACATTCTGTCAGTTTTTACTATTATATGTAGAGTCCACTGGAGAACCCGAATATCATCGAACGCCTCGAGTGACAACTTTAAATTTTTTTACTCCCAGTTTTTAAGAGTGTTTTATGAAATTGTAAAAATAAATATTTTAGATATTCAGTCATAGTTAGATACTTTTTTCCTTGTTGGTTGTAAAGGGTATGAAGACTTTTGTCAGATCGATTTCATAACTTTTTTTAAATATAATAAGTTGCCACCCAGTTAACATAGACATCTTACATACACATACAGCCTATAAAATCCTAACGGTGAAAAAAACTTTTTTTCTCGATAAATTATACGTAATTGTTTAAAAAAGGATTAATATGGGTGTTTATTATTGCATTGCTTTCATAAAATACCTCACCATATAAAAATGGTAGGTCGAATATTTGAAATGTTGTGAATTATTTTGTAGGGACATTTTATTTTATTTTAGTTAAAAAGTGTTTTCAAACCTGGCGCATTTACGGTTTAGTACCGTTTTTCGTCTAAAAATGGACCGAGCGATCGTTTAATCGCTCGCTGTCCCCGCTATTAAACTTCCCAGCGTTCGAAATTCAATTTATCTTCAGAACACTCCAGTTTGCCAGCAAGGAGATTAGATAAACTTGGATAGATTCTTCTTCGTTGCTCGTTAGGCGAATGAGAAACTAAGTGTTTGGATATTGGCAGAAAATAGATATTATACATATATGACACCACAAACTAAGAGAGACAGAGAACTATGAAGATAAAAAACGAAGTGTATTTTACTTTAACCAATATTTATTTACCACCTCGACATGAAAAGCAGAATAACTTGAAAACCACTTAACAAATTACCTTCAAACGTAACTAAGAACTGTCTCAATAGAACTTCTTTTAAATGAATTAAAAAAAAGAGTTGTCAAACAATACTTTTAGTTTAACTTTGATTATTACAATCATCTGTAGTCTGAGATTACAATGCATATTTCTATGACGTCCGTGACTTGCACACTAACGAAATTTTTTAATTTGTTTACAGGTATTAAATTTATCAAAGATCATTCTGCCTATCCTGCCCATCTTTCTACATCCTACATAAATCTTCGTCGAGGTTGGTAAGTGCCTAATCGCTATCGCTAGATGGCAGTCGTTAAGCCATGTCAGAGGCATTATAGGCGGTTTGAAAACTTCTGACACTGGGGTTGGCCACTAGGCTGACAACCTCCACCAATCCGCACTTGGCCCCCGTGTTTCGAGTATCGCTTAACCTTCCCTAGGTATGGGAAGGGACGTGCCCCAGCAGTGGAGACGAAATGGGTTGTTAACAAAAAGGACCTAATAGAAAGTTTCGATATCGCTTAAGATGCATAGCAATTCTAAACGTTTGCATAAAAAACCTTAATACCAGTTTATATAAAAAAAAATCAACGCAGAAAAGAATTTCCCGTTTTTTCTTGTCGTGTCAATGACAAGTCAAATAAAGGAAGACCACTCCCGAAAACTTCACAGGGTGTTTACTCGTGAAACTGAGCAACTTTTTCTATTGAACCTGTTGAAACTTGGAACTGTATTCGTAAACTCAATACATTGTAGCTTGTTTTACAAACGTAAATCTATCTGTCAGACTCATGTGTCATTCAATTAATGTGTGAGGGGACTTTTTGGCGGGAACTCGCGGCAAGAGTTTGTCATTTTTGTTTTATTATCCGAAAAAATAGATATCGTGGTTTTTAATGCATAATATTGATAGTGTATTGTTCAATAAAGTGCCATTTAAGTGTCTAATATGTAGGATAATGAAATAAAAGTGTGTAGACTGTGTTTCGAGTGCTCTCAAGAAGTCCATGAAATCTTTATCAAAAGTGCTATCATTTTGTTGAAGAATAGAGAAAAAGTTAAAGACGACAGAAATTGATAAATGAGAACTCAAATGGAATACAGTAATACCCCGCTTTACGCGAGGGATACGTTCCGCAAAAATTCGCGTTAAGTGAAATTCGCGTATAAGGGGGTCACGTTTAATCATAACCAAAAGTCATAACAAAATGCAAATCAATACTTTAATTCTAAAACCACATTGTGTAGCGTTACATTATACATTTTTTTTACGGAAAAATGTATCTATTGTCTTCTGGGTTGCGTTTCGTTTACGATCTTGTAAAATATTTTCATAACACGCGACACTGCTTTTTACTGATTGACACACTGTTAAAACACGGTCATCATCACTGTCTATGCTCTGCAATATGTCCAAACCTGAATAAATCTTTGAAAGAGCATTTTGTATTGCACTTGAAGATAAAACTCTCTCTTCTACTTGTTCCTCCTCACTATTGAAAGGATTATTCTGTAACTCGATTAAATCTTCGTTGCTGAGAGGTTCGTCATCCATCGCTATAAGATTTTCGAGATCTTCTACTGTGACACCTTCCAGTTCAGAGCCTTCAATCATTGTAGCAATGTCTTCAAGCACTTGTCTCTGCATCTGAACACTTCTCCTAGGTGCTTCCACTACATCAGGCCAAAGATTACGCCACACACCATTCATGCAACTTTTTTTAACTTCATTCCAGGCCTGGTCTATGTTGTGTATTGCCTTCATGATGTTGTATGATTTCCACCACTCTCGCATAGACTGTCTTCCTTCGCCGTCAGTTTCATGAATCAGCTGGCTAAATGTGCGGCGATGGTAATAAGCTTTGAAGTTTGCTATTGCTCCCTGGTCCATAGGTTGTAATATTGACGTAGTGTTTGGTGGAAGGAACTTTACGTACACTTTTAAGTCTCTGGGCGTATCTAAAACGGTTGGATGTCCTGGGGCATTGTCTAAGAGTAGTATAACTCTACGTTCAAGTCCGTTTCTGTCACAGTAGGATTTGACTGAGGGGCAAAAACTGTTAGAATACCAATCTTGAAAAACTTCTCGTGTAACCCACGCCTTTCGGTTGGATCGCCACACAACTGGTAGGCTTGCTTTATTAGTACCTCGCATTGCTCGGGGTGTTTCTGATTGATACACCAGTAAAGGTTTAAGCTTAAAATCACCAGTGGCATTACCACCCAGCAGTAAAGTCAATCTATCTTTCGCGACTTTGAAACCGCTAGCTTGACGTTCTTCTTTAGATATGAAAGTTTTAGAAGGCATTTTTTTCCAGTAAAGCCCGGTCTCATCAACGTTGAAAATGACACAGGCAGGAATTTTTTTTCGTGCTACAAACTCTTGAAACTCGTCTGGAAACTCTGTTGCAGCTTGAGTGTCTGCGCTGGCGGCTTCACCCGTTATGCGGATATTGTGAAGATTTGAACGCCGTTTAAACCGGTGAAACCAGCCCTTACTGGCATTAAAAGTCGGGGTGGAACTCCCTTCACCTTCTTGTGACTTTAGCATCTCAAACAAAGAGTTTGCTTTTGTATTGAGAGCTTGACTCAGCGGCGTGTTCTTTTTATTTAAATCGTCGATCCAGACTGCTAGCAACTTTTCCATTTTTTCTAGGATAGCGGGCCTCGAACGAGTCAATATTGTTGCACTTATAGGTGTCGAACTTTCACTGGAAAGTTTAATTTCTTCCCGATTTTTAAAAATCGATCGTACAGTCGATTCTGAGAGTCCAAAATCTCTGCCAACTATTGTTGCTTTGCCTCCATTTTCCATTCTTCTTAAGACTTTTAATTTCAATTCCAAAGTTAAGCTTTTGCGCTCCTTTTTCTTCGGCGGCATTTTTAACGTAGCTTTGAATTATCCAAAGGTTAGAACACGACTGCCAGCTGAGATTAAAATATGTAATGTACTTACGTAAGACGAACGAAACAAAAAAGGGAATCCCAAAAAGTCCTACTCTGAAGGGATTCCCCATTCTTTTATTTACGAGAATGGTCAGAGAAAGTGGGAATTCCCGCGACCAAAGACAAGTTAGGCAATTACTTACATTACTAAATATGTAGGTATATGTAACCAATCCGCGTAAAGAGAGGCATTATAGCGCGAAATTTGAAATTCGCGTAAAATCGAAACCGCGCATAACGAGGTCGCGTAAAGCGGGGTATTACTGTAGAAAAATATTTAGAGAAGAGCAAACTACGTAAGAATAGGCTGTATGGCCAGAGAAGCCTTTGCCTTTTCCTTGCAAAAGCAGGAAAGAACCAAACAAAAAAAAAATTATGTGTGAGGTTCATAGAAATAAAAGTAAATCTCTGTTTGTGCTTAAATCGTTTATTATATTATTTTACTCATAATCCTTCAGGTTATGGGTCTAGGGCAGTATCCCTGCTCGAATACGTTTTCATTTCTGCCGAGGATTTTTTTTTAATAAATTACGAACAAAAATAAGGTTCCACTGGTATGGCGTGGCGATTAAATTTAAATTGTGTCTGCTCAAAATGAACGCGAAATTACGTAAGTTTGTTGGCGACATCTAGATACTCGTACATACACGTGGCCGGAGGTAGGTAGGTATGCCTATGTCCACCAGTGGACTAACACTGACGATTATGGTGATGGGCAGCAAACCATGTCAATATTTATTGTAGCTGTCTGTATATTTACTCAAATGAGTCAGTCATATTTCTCCAAGTAGTTGGCGCGTGTGGTTGTTTATAAACAAGTGAAACAACAACGTTTGTACCGTCGAAAGGAACGTAAATAACCTTTGTTGCTCAAGATCATATGTCAAGGCCATTCTTCATATGTAAGTGTCAACTGTCATCGAAACACTGAACACGGTGCGTGTAACATGGTGTCATTTATATTCTTAGTGTCAATTTGAAGTGAATAAATTAATTTTGCTGTATTTCATATTGTTCACGCGTTCATATGACTCAGGAGTATTTAAAAATTTGAGAAAAAATAAAGATAAGTATGTTTATTGTTTTTATAGGCTATTTTTTATAAATGAGAAGTTCACAGTAGTTTCTTAACTATGATAATTAATTATGGAACTGAATGGAATTGTAGCGCAAACTCGCTATATTCGCTTGGGCCCATTACATATCGTATAAGATGTAAGCTTCAAAAAATTATAGATCTCTCTCGCAAATATGAAATAAATGTTTTTTTTTTGTTTTTCATATAAATAAGTTTGCGTGGAGAGTCTTTGTTCCTTGTAAAGGGTTAGAATGAAAGCTCCGGTTTAAATAGTTTCAGCTAGTTTTGTTGTTCCTAATATTTTTTTGTTCGTTTTGTTCATATGTTTAGAGCATTTAATACTTGCGTACTAATAAAAACTGTAGTTAGTCGGTCGCGATCACGAATGTTTTAAAACAAAACTTATTTGGGGCTTCAGTGACCCATTGTCGGGAATCCTGAACTTTGACGTTTACTCCACACAACGTTCCGTATCACCCAAAGGCACCTGCATACCCGGTACGAAGAAACTATGCAAAATTATCAGCCGTAAGCCGTTAAGCCGCAGCTTCAATTTAAGCTGATCGCTGCCGGCCGGCACTGCACGGCTGGGCAGTAATTAAACCATTGTTCACACAACACTACCCTCTGCGGGTATCCTGTCGTTGGTTAGTGATGCCACCAATCTTGGGAACACTTTCGTATTTATTGAATCTCAGACTCATAATATTTTTCTGTAGATGTTTTACGTATTATTTAACATCTTTACACGGAACCTGTTCAATTGACTTGAGCCAACTGAGGAGAAATGTCGAGCCGAAAGAAATACAATTTTAATTTAGAATTATCGAGCTAGATTTTTGAATAGCAGCCTTTAGTTGGCAGCATGAAAATTACAAACAATAGCGACTTTCTTTTTAGTTTTATAACCCAGCATGAAATGTGGAACATTTCGTTCTTTAAAGTCTTTAGCATTAAAAAGCATGTCAGCTTTTGTAGTGTGTTAGCATTAATGAGGTATTTTTTTTTTAATAAAACCCAAGAGGGATTATTAATATCAACGTTTGTATAGAAAATCTTATCCCTATTCAGTAACGGAAATTAACAAACGAATAGCTTGATAGTTGTTAATAAACATCATTGTATCTAAAGAGAGGAACACGGCGATTTAGATATTTACAATTAATATATACAATCGACCAACTCGAAGTCATCTCACTAGAATTGGAATATTTCGATAGAACACCTTTACTTTATTAGTTGGTTACTTTAAAACTGTTAGTTTTACTGTTAGTTCATGATAGGAGTACAGATAGCCGCGCTATAAAAGGCTAGGCTATTTCCGCTAGGTGGCGCGCTGACGTAAACATTGGCTCTGCATACATTTAATTTTAAAAATCGAAAAAATGTACATATTGAAAAACAAACATTATAAAAGTGTGAACTATGTTGTGATACACCACTAAAAATGTTTTTACGAAACATCATACATAATAACTGATACAAATATGCAGTGAAAACTTTGTGCTCGATTTAACTAGAAAACATAAACATTTCAAAAATATTTTTAGTGTTGAACAGTGCTCATAACGACAAAAACAAAACAGAATAAAAATGGCATGTGAATTAAAAGTGATTAAGTGTTTAATTTTAAAATTATTTCAAATCTAAACCGTTACCGTGCACTAACGCTATGTTATCAAATTGACCTTTGGACTATCGTAAACTCTAACTACTCTGTCACCAGAGTTACTTGTTTGCATGAACTCACAGACCGCGGAACTAGTATTGCTATTTCACCTCCAGCACCTATCGCCGCGTAGCTCTGTTGGCTGACGCCCTGAGATCGAATCACAGTGTAACTGGTTCAAATCTCCGAAGTGGAATAAAGATAAATATTTATACATAATAAATACGTAATATTTTTGTGAGATATTGCTTTGGTGAGAAAATGGATATACCTATGCACTGTGACACATGTAATGGACCAATAAAGAACAACCAATTTTTGGCATGCACAATGTGTAAAAAACATTTTCACCCAATATGTACTGATAATGGTTCATCAAAAAGATACCATCTCATGTCGGAAGGACAAAAGAGTGCATGGAAATGCCGTTTCTGCTGGGAATTAATATATAAGCAACGCCAAAATATACTAAATGAATCGGAGTATAAAGAAAGTCCTAGAGATTATGTTACAAGACGAAAAAAAATCATAGTTAATGTCGCCACTGAGAATTCTTTTGACTCCTTGAACAGTGACGAAGAAATAGATGAATATTCTCTATTAAACAGAAGTTGCCCAGAGCTAAATGCTTGCACTAGGAGCTACATAGATGAACTAAAAGGGAAAATTGCGGAACTGAAAGAAAAGTTAATGGCTGCGGATAACGAAATTGAAAACATATTATCAGAAAATTGCAAATTAAAAAAGGATATATGTCAATACGAAGGGAAAGTAAACCACCTGACGCAAATATGTAGCTCACCAACAACAAAAACTGAGTTTCGAGTACCAATGACTCAAAAAAAAAGTACAACAAAAAAAAGAATGTACAGGCAACTTTATTCATCTGCTATGAAAGACAAAGAAATCGACCCCAACTGTAGTTATGCCGCCTTAGAGATTAATCAACTTTCCAACGAGGAGGTATCCAACAAAACAACGAACTCCAATGAATCAAAAGATTATGTCGATAAAAACAAAGAAAGTTTAGACGAGGAAGAAAAAGAGGAAGTAAGCATGAACGTGGAAAAAGACAAAATAAAAGATGACATCGAACAAAGCATTGACGGTACAGGCAATAAAACGGAGCCTGCAATTTGGATATACGGAGGTCAAAATTGTGTAAATTTGGCATCAAAACTTATCCATTCCAGAGAGAATACTTGCTACGAAAAATACCAAGTGCAATCATTCACCAAACCATATGCAAAGAGTAGTGACATTATCAAAAATGTGAGAGTGAACAACTTAAGTAAATGCGATAAGATAATATTAGGAATAGGAGAAAATGACAGCAACCCAATAGAAGTAACATCAGAATTATATAGCCTATTAAAAACAGTAGATGATAAAAATGTTTATGTATTAAGTGTTGTAAAAAATATATCTCTGAATGAACACATGCTTAACAAACAAATTCAACTGATCTGCCAAAATTTCTCTAATTGTACATTCATTAACTGTGATAATATGTTATATAGAAATAAGCAGAATATGAGTCATGATGAGCTTTGCAGACGTCTGAATTTCCTAATAGATTCTAAAGACTATGCAAGAAAATATCTGGATGCTAGATCTTTAAGGAAATTAATGAACAATAGAACAAAAGCTAAAGTAAATTGTTTAGATGACTCTACAAAAACAACGCAGTCCCCCCAAAAAAAGCCTAAATTGAAGCAACGCACACTGCTAGAGTATTACACAAACATAAGCAAAGTAGCAGTCTCTCTTAATTCTAAACAGAATTCACCCTCCCAGTCACCTAAGTATAAAACACAGTTTTTTCGTACCCAGTCACAATAGTAACTATTTTGCTTTAATGCACCAAAATATTGCAAACTTGCTTACTAAAAGGGAACTATTGGAAGTTACATTGCTAGAATTACGGGAAGAGGGAGTAACTCCAGATATTCTATGTTTTACAGAGACTCATATACAGAAAGGAGATGAAAAAAACATTAGAGTACATGGATATAACTACGCTACAAGCTTTTCTAGGAAAAAAGGTAGAGGAGGATGTTGTATTCTGCTAAAAAGAGGATTAACTTGCAAGGAAATAACTATTTTTAATAAATACTTGATAGAAAAATACTTTGAGTGTTGTGGGATAGAGCTAGCCTCGCACAATCTAATCATCCTATGTTTGTACAGAATTCCAGTACCTAAGTTCGCAATATCTTTTTTAGACAGACTAGACGCTGCGCTAGGTGACATTTGTAAGAAATTTAACAAAAGAAAGATCATCATTGCAGGCGATTTTAACATCAATACATTAAAACCTGATAAAACTACTAAATATTTTTCAGACATTTGTAAAAACTATAACTTAACAATACACATTAATGAACCTACCAGAAAACTTTCTTGCATAGATCATATACTAAGTAACATTAAACAAGCTACTGCAACTGTTATTCCATTGCAACTTTCAGACCATGACACTGCACAGTTGATCCAATATCCAACCAAGATCAAAACCGTTAAACCTGTTAAATGGTATACGGATAATAGAGATTTAAGTGATGAAAATATTAGTAAGTTTAGACAATGTATGGCTGAACTATCGTTTAGTGATATTTACAATGAAGTGAACCCAGAAAAAGCTTTCACAGCATTTTATGACCTAATTGTGTTATTTTATAAATTATGCTTTCCTATCGTAAGGATAACCAGAAGTGATAAAATTACTGCGCCTAAATGGATATCAAAAGGTTTGAAAGTAGCATGCAAAACCAAAAGAAGTTTGAGATTTCGATATTATAAAAAGAAATCTAATGATGCTAAACAAAGATATACCGATTATTCCAAGCTTCTAAGGAAATGCATAGTCAGTGCTCAAAATATAACCTATAGTAAATATATATCCAATAATAAAAATGTAAGTAAAGCATGCTGGAATATTATTAAAGATGACATCAGCAATAGCACATTAACTCCGATTTCAGAAATAAAAATTAAAGACACTATTATTAATGATCCACTTGACATTGTAAAATCATTTAATGACTATTATATTGACATGACAAATCAAAATGTTCCTTCTTACCAGTTACAAAAAAACTGCATGACTACTTTTAATGAGAGTATACAAAGTTCCATTTTTCTTAGACCAGTATCAGAGGACGAGTTAGTAAAAGTTATAACGTCGTTGAATAATTCAAGAGCATGTGGATATGACGAGATATCTACAGCAGTTATAAAAGCATGTAAAAAGGAACTTGCACCCGTGTTGACTTACTTAATAAACTTATCGTTTGAAAAAGGAATATTCCCAAAGCAGTTAAAGATATCGATTGTAAAACCTATATTTAAAAAGGACGATCCTTTGGACTTGTGTAATTACAGGCCGGTAGCACTCATACCAATTATCGCCAAAATTTATGAGAAGTGCATGCACTGTAGGCTGTCTGAATTTTGTAGTAAATATAACATTATAAAAAACGAACAATATGGGTTTCAGAAGAGCAAGTCCACACTGCTAGCGACTTTTGATTTAGTAAATGACATAATACACAATATTGACACTAAAAATTTTGTAATGACGTTGTTTTTGGATATGTCGAAAGCTTTCGACTTCGTAATGCATGGCTTGCTTTTAAATAAACTGTTTAGATATGGAATTAGGGGCTCAGCATTGGATTGGTTAAAATCATACCTAACTGACAGACAACAATGTGTTGAAGCAGTTATAATGAACGAAAAGAACTGTGCATTACGATACAGATCTGATTTTAGATATAACAATTTTGGGGTTCCACAGGGAAGTATCCTGGGACCACTACTGTTCCTACTTTATATCAACGACCTTCCAAATGTGACTGAGCATAAATGTATACTATTTGCTGATGATGTTTCTGTCATAATAAGAAGTAATGGTAATGATCTACATAAATATGAAGCGGACATCAATGAAACAGTTAATAATATTGTAAAATGGCTTAATTTAAATAATCTACAAGTAAATTTAACTAAAACGAACTTTATGCAATTTTATTCAAGGCAACGTAAACAAATCAATCTAGACATAAAATATTTAGATCAACCAATAAAAGATGTAGAAAAGGTGTCATTCTTGGGGGTAGTTTTTGATAAATATATAAGTTGGGAGGCGCATATTGAAAAGGTTTGTAACAAAATAAATAGATTTGTTTACGTGTTGGGCAGACTACGAAAACTATCAAGCCGCAAAACAGCCATATTAGCGTATCATGGCTATATAGTGTCCACGCTAAGATACGGACTGGTTGTGTGGGGTAATTCCTCGATGATAAATAGGGTTTTCGTTGCACAGAAAAAGTGTGTGCGTGCTATTTGTGGAGCACATCCTATGGACTCCTGTAAGCCACTTTTTAGACAACTTCGGTTGCTCACCTTGCCGAGTCTGTACATATTTGAGATATGTATGTTTGTGAAAAGGCATATGTACCTATTTAAAACGGCAAAGGATGTTTACCCAAGGTGCACCAGGAACGAGCATAAATTAGCGCTTGATCATTGTCCAAGAACTACACTCTATCAAAAAAATTGCTATTATATGTGTATAAAAATTTTTAATTTGATCCCAAATGCAATAAAAGATCTTCACCCGTCGTTGTTTAAAAAAAGATTGTTTGACTGGTTAATCGATCAAAATTTTTATGATGTGAATGACTTAATTATTAAAAGATGTTAATATGATGGTGATAAATAATAAGATAATGTAGTGTATTAATGTGTGTAATAATAATAATAAAATATATTATATCATAGCAATAATGTATCGAAAATTAAAATGACATTTTACATTCTTTTAAATTTTAATTATAATATTTGTAAAATTTGCATGCTAAAGTAAGTGTTAGCTAAACAGATGAGACTTTACTTGTTTATGTTATCTTAAATGTACCTGTTTTTATGCAAATAAAGAATCTTGAATCTTGAATCTTTAACTATTGTATGTTTTTCTACTATACGAATGGATGATGTACCTTAGTATCATCGATGTATATTTTTTACAGACATTACTTGTCATAATTAACTTTGATCTTTCTCGTATTATAAAACAAACTTTGCTATTCAAACCTTCTCTAGAATGAATATAAAGTCAATTAAAAAATGAAAATACCGTTATTGTCAAATGTCGTAAGCTACCTACGTAGGTACATCACTAGTTCTTAACGCCCGCACATTGTTTCAATGTGTTCAAAACGCCAACCGCTACACTTCAGGCATACTTAACTGAAAATTCAAAGCTGTTAGGTAGCATATTACAAAATTAACTAAATAAAAAATTATCACCCCCAACAGTAAAAATCATATAACTCGAAAACCACGTAAACAATTTTCACCTAACATAACTAAGAATGACCGCGATGAAAGCTTCTTTTCTTTCGTGTGCAAAACGTCATTTAAATTAGTTCAGCTGTTTCAGAGCTACGACGCCACAAACAAACACACAGTCCCACACAGGCTTTAAATTTATAACACCCCACTTTTATGTTGCGGGTTAAAAACTGGCAACCGTATAGACAGAAACTGAATACGTTAAAAACAACCGACTTCAATCGCAACAACTCCAATTTTGATATGTTTTTGTTGATTTTCTCAAAAACCGCTGAATCGATTACGATAAAATTTATATGGAACCACCTGTGAAGTAAACCCTTTTAAACAAAAAAAGAATTTTCCAAATCGGTTCAGGCGCCTTCGAGTAATCGGTGAACATACATAAAAAAAAAAAAAGATTATCTCACTCGCTTAGAAAAAAAGTGTCCTATAATTTTTTACCTGCTTTAATATTATTTCCTATATCAAATAACAGCAATTAATTCTACTTTAAGCTAATAAGTACATAATATTAACTACATCTTCAGTCTGCTCCTGTCATGCCGGATGGGTTAGCACGCTTTAATTTTCAACCTCAACATATCAATCCTATTGTTATACGTAGCTAGTTAACCCTTTGTTGACGCCAACCCCATTTGAAGCCTCGCCATCCGTAACCCTTTCTGTACCTACTTTACAGGATGTAACAAAATTTCTACCCGAAGATTGTAGTGTCTATTCATGGCACTTAAATATCGTAACTCTTCCTTAGAAACCCACAGATTAAATGCTTATTTTGTTTTCGTATAGAATTTAATAAACTTATACATTTTTAAGTGGTCGTGGCTCAGCGGATGCTTGTGTGGTCGCGTCGATCACGCAAGTTAACTGATTACAGACACGGTCATAACCTGGATGGGTTTGACTATTACTGGCATTTATCTCGACTGTTTCTGTGCTTCGCAAGGCACGTTAAGCCGTTGGTGCCGGCTGCTATCACTTGATGGCCATGTCGAAGGCCTTATAGGCGGCTTGAAAACTTCTAACATTGGGGTTGGCCACTGGCCCCACATCCTCCACTAATCGGGACTTGGCCGTGTGTGGAGTATGGCCTAACCTTCCCGAGGTATGGGAAGAGACCCGTGCCCCTGCAGTGGGGTCGATATGGGCTGTTAACTACATTATTAACCTCTGAAGTAAGAGAGGAAATTTGAAGCTTATGTGTGTGTCTGAATATGGCTTCGTATAGCTTTTATAAAGGTGAACAGATTTGAATGCATTTATTACCATTGAAAGTAGGCTTAACACGGTGGTTCTTACCTACTTTTGGTGAAAATAGGTTCAGCAGTTTTCGAGTTATTCGACTGTCGGGATAGTAAAATTTTAAATTTTGGTGTTTATTATGGAAATCCCTCGTAGTTTATCAACTGTCACAGTATTCAAGAAAACCTATCGCCTTTTAAATTAATTCATAGATTTTGTGGTGAATCAAAGCTTTATAATTGCCTACTATTTTGTTCATGGAAATCTATTCATTTTAGTTTAGACTTCACTAAATAAACACGCTGTGTAACAATGAAGATGAATGAAATTTGGGAACCGAACCACTCTATGTTGTCTAATATTGTGCCCGCTTGTAGTATATTATATTACCATTGCTCGGGGTAGTAGAAGCTTTCCTATTAAAATGGAATCGATAAATTCTGTTGTTAAATTCAGTATAGAAATTAGAAATGGGTTGGGTTAATATGGAAATGTTGGATATATGTATGTAGTTGTTTCAGATAATTCTTGCTGGTGTAGTTATAGAAAATTCTTTTTAGTAACGTGAATACTTAGGTTTCGTATTTTTCATAATTTTAACTAAATGTATGTGCCATCGCGTTTTATGAAAAGTGGTGTAATTTTAAAAAATCTGAAAAAGAGTGCAATCGATGCACTCTTTTTCGGATTTATTATAGGTGTTGCGAAATTAAAACCGTAATTCAATTGTAGTACTTATTTCCGAGTGCCCGAGATTCACACACAAATTAGAAGTGTTTTTCTTAAAATAACGATCTGCGTTTGCTTAGATCGCGTAATAAACCTCCTTTTATGCTATTTTCTGGTTTTTCATGAAATTACGCGTGTATTCTCAAAATTACACATACACTATGAAAACATTTGATTCGATAATTGAATTGAAAACTATTTAAACTTTCTAATGTATTACGTCCAAAATAAACCATTAGATAAATGCCCAACCAAGGATCAAACATATAAATGCTGTGCGCGAAAACCATTGATCTGAAAACAGTAAAACTTTTCCTTTACACTTTACAATTATGTAATAAGGTTTATAACAAGACAGCAGTACACTTACTGTCACTAACCGGGTATAATAAAACTTTATGACCCGCCATATGAGTTATGGTGCCTATTTATTGCATGGAAGTAGTAATCGCATACGCAAGTATTTCGCACCAAGGCAACAAAAATATTTATATAGGTTTCAATTACTTTATTTTCATATATTGTCATAATATATCTGTCGCGATAAAGTATTACTTAAAACTGCTGAGCTGAAACTTCTAGGTTGTGGATTCAATTAATGTAGCCCTGTACTTTCTTTCGATGATTTAATGATTTTGTTTTCGAGCAGCTTCCAAATCATCCATAGTGGTATTGTGACGTAATTATAGTACTTCTTATGACCATTGTGTCTGTTATGGTCAAATATGGAGTATTTATACAGAGTGCGAGAAAGGCTAGTCTCGAAAACCTTACCTTACTTACCGTTTTGAGTTTTTCCACTCATGGAACTAGACAACTTTACTTTTCCTAAGAAGCTGATACTGTTTTGGAAAAAAAATTGAGTCTACATAAAGAAATAGCTTTTTGTATGAAAACTTTTTTTGCGATCCAGTTTAGGCTCCTTAGGTAAAGTTGTTCAGATTCATGAGCGGAACACAATGTTTCAGATTACGGAAGAATTGTTGTATTTATTACACCCTACAATATTAGACTGTTTATCAACTGAGGTTCACCATTTACGTTAGTTCTGCGTTGTAAGTAAACCTCATGCCACCTACTCGAACCCCCCTTCCCCCAGAACAAATATCCGTGTGACGAACAGGTTAATTTTCTCTGTCGGTGTCTTGTTGATAAAGTTGAATATATCCAGGATTATACAGGATGTAAGGGACAGGTTTCCGAAAACTTTAAGGGCTTGCTCAGTAGACGAAACTGGAACACCTTTCCACATGAATTTTTTTAGGAAACGAAAAAAAATCGGCTCCTCCATACAAAATTATAAACTGGATTGGACAGTTTGTGACAACAAATTTCTTGTGAAAAGTTGTTCAGATTCGTCTACTGAGCAAGCCCTTAAAGTTTTTGGGAACCTGTCCCTTACACCCTGTATAAGGTGCTACTTTATTAGTTCCCGATATTTTAGTCAGTGCTTCTACTTCTGATTCTGATCAACTTTCCCCAAGGATCCCATAGTCAAATCGTAAAAAATACATACAAATCGATCAGCCGAGCGGCCAAATTAGTATGAAGAGTCCAAAATTTTTTTTGAGATTTAACTATGGGTTCCTTAGGAAAAGATGATCAGAATCAGGAGTAGAAGCTCTGACTAAAATATCGGACACTAATTAAGTAGCACCTTATACAATCTGGTCAAACGTGATTTTCTATTCTATCATCTTTAAATTGTCAAGCCCATTGATCGATTTATAAGGAGAGTCAAGTATTTTTTTATTATCAAGTACCTATCTAATTAATGGGTACTTAGCGCAAAAGTTGTCACATATGTCCAGATTTATAACGTGGATTTGTCCATAAACGGTATTAAAAAATCATCTCGTGTCACCGCATAGGGAATCCGAGTTTAGGGCCGTGCGTTATTTTTAAAGTGGCGAGCATATTTTTTTCAAAAGGCTGACAACCCTCTTTGAAGGCTAAGATGGAATACCTCATTATGCCACACGCCACGTACAACCCGTAAGAAAGCCTAACCACTTCTCATATAAAAAAAAATATCACAAAAAATTGCTCTCATTTTTATTCGCGAAATTCGTAGTTCACATAAGTAACTAAAATTAATAGAAATAGAAAACAGTAAGACATTCATTCTTAAGCTAAAAATAAATGTAGGTGCTGCATAGTGATACTAAAAAGGTCCCCACTCAGCATTAGTCGTAACAGGCAGGTGCTGCTACAACGCTGGTTTTCAGTGGGGCCTTGTTTTTTTTTTTTTTTTTTTTTATGGCAGAGGTGGCAAACGAGCAGACGGATCACCTGATGGTAAGCGATCACCGCCGCCCATAGACACCCGCAACACCAGAGGAGTCACAAGTGCGTTGCCGGCCTTTGATTTGGGAGTACGCTCTTTTCTTGAAGGTTTGAATGTCGTATCGGTCCGGAAATACCGCAGGCGACAATTCATTCCACAGTTGTGTATTCCACAATGTGTGTAAGACAGCAAAACTACCACCCCGACAGTAAATTAATCGAAATCCAATGAAGCTGTTTTCATTAAATAAGGTTAAAAGCCATCGCCATGAAACCTGCTTTCAAAAATAAAATATAACATTTATGTATTCTATTTAAAAGTGTTACAAAAATTGGGAGTAAAAGATAAAAATAAATGCTAAAAATATAAGTAACGTTATTGAATTTTTGCTCTTATTACTTTCTCCTTTACTGGTGAAAACGTAAAAATATTGGGTCAAAGAAATAACTCATTCGTTAACGCTAAATGAGGCATTATACTTCGAGTTTCCTCAGACAGCAAAAAATAAAAATAATTTATAACATCCTCGGCCTTCATTTGTTTACAGATAACACATCATATTTATTTAAAAAAACGAGAAACAGTAGATGTAGAAGGATCAGCATTTCGGAGAAACTATTTAGAAAAATCCTTTCGTATGATTTGACTTTTAGTGAACGAACGTGGGGGGAAATGGACCTCTCGAACCGACTAGACATTCGGGTGTTAG
Source organism: Coleophora deauratella (assembly GCA_958295455.1). Classification (NCBI taxonomy): domain Eukaryota; kingdom Metazoa; phylum Arthropoda; class Insecta; order Lepidoptera; family Coleophoridae; genus Coleophora; species Coleophora deauratella. Next base: position 11,578,032 of record OY282406.1, on the reverse strand, counting down.
GTGTCACACCGAATTGACAGCGAAAGTGTCAAACACACCGCCCAACCGCATACATGTGTCAAAGTTTCAGTACTAAAATATAACGGCACAAAAACTTTCGCTGCGTTTCACCGTAGCTCAATTTGAACAAAGTTGTAGAACAAAAGTTGTTCAGTTTGATGGGTAAAAGCCAACCTTGAAGTATTATCACACCTTTCTGTTACATCCTGTAAATTTGATGATTTTTTGTAAATTTTTCTCGCCCTACACCGCAGTACCCTACTTGGTGACTTGTATCCATTCGGACCTTACATATTAAGATCTTACCTTTTTGTGCGATTTGTATGCAATTTGTACTACTTAATTCATGTAACGGAAATTCATTTCATATCATGTTTAAACTCGTATATTTACAAATTACAGCACAGTTTGTATTTCAACATGAAATATACATTTCGAAGGCATCAACAAAGTATCTAATTTATGAAGCATTTGTTGCGAAGAGAATTTACAAAGCTATTCAAGTTAATTATTTATGAAAACATTATAGCCTTTACTCTTTTGAAATATTCACAAGAGGTGTACTTTGTTTTTAAGATAATTTTATAAGAATTTGTTATGTTCAACAAAATAGCTATAATCTGGTGCGGCTTTTAAGAATTTATGGTCATAAAAAACAATAAAAACATTTTGTTTAAGATAATATGTTGATATCTTGATTTTTGAGAAATAAAGGGTTGTTTTCAGAATGTTTACATTATTAAAGCGCTATATTAAAGAGTTGTACATCATGGCAATGTGTGTGTTACGTCGCTTGCGCTTAGCAGTCCGATAGTTGACCACTAGTTACTTGTGTTACATTTTTGTAATAATCGACAACCCAGAAAGCGTTAAAAACCGACTTCAGTCGCGTACATACGGCTTAAACTGAGAACCTCCTTTTTTTGAAGTCGGTTAAAATACTAAAACCTTCTCCTAAATGTAACAAATTTATATGGAGTAAAAAATCAATTTATTTAGTAATTAACTTAATAAACTAAAATACAACATAAAAAAATAAAAATCCACCAAGAGGCTTCGTTAGTTAAAGAGTCCACCCTTAGACCTTCCAGGCGCAAAGGTGCCCATCACGCTTGCAGCGTTTCCACGCTGAATCGCGACGGATAACCTTTGCATCAGGAAGGTCCCAGAGCGGAGGTCACCCCCTCTTTGCCTAATTCGACACCCTATCTCTCGGACAAAATCTCTTGCCTCCGATCCCCAGCAACCCGTGGTCTCCACAGCGAACGGAACAAAGAAATAAGCCTCCTTCAAAGGGGCATAGCATCTGTGCTTGCGTTTCGCAGCGAGCTCCGCAACAGAGCCAGGGGTCCTGATAGTCAGGTTTAGGTGGCTTGGGGCGAAAGTACTGACACAGGTAGCATCCCATAGGAGGCACCTACCTCTCTGCCAGGGGACCAAAGTCAAACCATCGGGTCTCTTCCCATCAGTACGGCTCAGGCCCGAAGGTTCACTCCGACAAGGAATATTGGCGGAAACCAGAGCTCGACGAATAATGTCGTTTAGAGCGTGGTGTCGCGGGAACCTTCCTGCACATTTGACACAACTCAAGGCGTGATGACCATTGGCTTCCACACTGGTGCCGCAAATGCATATATGAGGTTCGCACACATCGCAGCCCAGGCGGAGAGCCACAGCCATCCGCATTGAGTCATTATCAAGAAGGGTGCCTAAATTAGGCGACGGTAATGCATGTAACCACGCTCCGGATTCTGCCCGAGATACAGCCTTCAGTCTGGCCAAGTCTGCACCAGACGCCATTTCCAAAAGATGGTTTAGCACTTTCATTGACCCCACCTCGTCCCATGACCGTTGACTTTGAGGGTATTCCGGTGTCTCAGCATCAGTATTGCCGATCAACCAGGTAGCCCTTGCGTCGGTCGAGTAAGGGATACTTAAACAGTCGTCGTTTAGAATTTTAGCAACGAGTTCGATTACCCCGTTGATGGATGCCAAGAATGCAGGCACACTGACGTCACGGGCTCGCCGTACTCCCAAACCACCGTGGCGGATTGGTAAAGATGCCTGACTCCACCGTACTCATAAACGTGGAGTCAAAATCGGAAATAGCCTCAGGATAAAGCCAGGTGGGGGCAGTCCTTAACAGATATGTGATCTTCGGCATGGCAAAACACATTCTAAGTAACAGCAGAGCGACCTGGGACGAAAGCTGTTGCAACCGTACTCGAGCTGCATTGAAAAGATGCTTCCTGTTTTTTAAAGCCTCGGTAACAGCGCAAGGAAAAATTGGTGAACCCAGAAGATGGAAAGAGTTCTTATCAAGCTCCTGTAAACCGGGCACGGCGACTTCAAGGCTGGCAAAACCTGAGCGAGAACTGGCACTGCAGGAGAAAAACTCACACTTATCGGTGTTTATCTCCAGGCCAAGATCTTTGAATCTTGAAAATAAAATTTGAAGATCCTTTTCCACTACTTCAGGCCTGCCTCCTATAGTGCCATCGTCGAGGTACCAAATATTGAAGGGGGATTTAAGCTCAGTAATGTCATTCTGAATGGCAAGACTGAAAATGAGTGGCCCTAATGGGTCCCCCTGCTGTGCACTAACCTGCGATAAAATGAGGTTTTGCTCATAATATAGGTTACTTGGGGATCGGTAAACTTGATGTAAGAAGGAATATAGAGATGGGACTTTATCCTGAACTTCACTTAGAAGTAAGTCCCTCTCTAGACTATTAAATGCGTTTCTTACATTAAGTTTCATCACAACACATTCAGCATTCGATGGATCAAAAACAAAAGTGCGAGTGGCGTGGATTGCGGCCTCACATCCCGATCATGTCCCGAAACCCAGTTGGTGTGGCTGTAAGTACTCAGCCATTGCATCTCTCACCGCAGAACAACCCAGTTTTGCCGTCAATCGACGAAATGTGCTTCCCACCGCAATCGGGGGGATGCCGCCATCCTTCTTTTTTAAAGCACAGAGAGAGGCTCCGTAAATAAAAAGGCACACTTCGGGGTTAAGCTGCCCGCTAAGCAGAAAATTACACAAGCGGGTCAAAGATTCTAACAGCCGTAGGCCACTATCGCCAGCTGATCCAGACGTGAGTTCCTTAAGATGCTCTGGGCGGATGCCGTCCAAGCCCGACGACGTGCCGTTGTAAAAGGAGTTTAAAGCTGATACAACATCTTCGACTTTAACAGACAGTGGGATGTATGAGCGGTCTGGAGCCGGTGGAAAATGCAATTGCAGTAACAAATACTTTTCTGAAAACCGCATTAAAATCGGTTCAGCCAAACGCGAGATAATCGCGGACAAACATGCATACATACATACAGGTCAAACTGAGAACCTACTTTTTTTTGAAGTCGGTTAAAAATGTCAATAACGGCATTTTGTTCTAAAAATATTTGAAATTTTGTACGATGACGTCATTGTTCAAAATAGTAGTTTGCATACTAATTAGGATTTTTTTATAAATTTAAAATGTAAAGAAAATTAAAGTGACGCATGCAACGCACTTGTGACTCCTCCGGTGTTGCGGGTGTCCATGGGCGGCGGTAATCGCTTACCTTCAGGTGATCCGTCTGCTCGTTTGCCACCTATCACATAAAAAAAAAGATTAAGTTTTTCATCAATTTCAATTAAAGAGTTACTCAATATTAAGTATTTCGTAATTTATTTTTCATGCAGTCAACTCCCGGATTGTCACCGGATCTTACCCACAGGGGGAAGATAGATAGATAGATAAATAATCCATTTATTTGTTACTACAAACACACATTATTCAAAACCTATGTATTTCTTTACTGATGTAATTCAGTATTACATCAGTAAATAAATACACACAATTTTGCTAATAAATATAAAATAAAACAATACTTAAGAATATGTGTGTGTTGCAGTAGTACAAAAGGGCCGTGACTCAGTGTGTGATTTGCTCTTTAGAGCAATACACTGGTAAACAACCCATTACGTCCCCACTGCAGGGGCACGGGTCTCTTCCCATTACTCGGGAAGGTTAGGCCATACTCCACACACGGGGGCCAAGTCCGGATTGGTGGAGGTTGTGGGGCTAGTGGCCAACCCCTGTATCAGAAGTTTTCAAGCCGCCTATAAAGCCTCCGACATGGCTTAACGACTGTCATCTAGCGATTGCAGCCGGCACCAACGGCTTAACGTGCCTTGCGAAGCACGGAAACGCTGAAATAAATGCCACTAACAGCCAAACCCATCCAGGTAATGACCGTGTCTGTAGTCAGTTGACCTGCGTGATCGATGAGACCATGCAAGCAGCACTGAGCCACGACCGCAATACACTGGTATTTTGCCACAACCCGAGGATTGCGACATAAAAATATTAAAAACGAGAACTAACATTAATAACAATAATTTAAAAAGAAAGAAAGAAAGTGTGCAACTAGAATAGTATGTACATGATTATCAGTGAGTTAATGTAAAAGTGTGTGTGACAGGATGAAACGAGGCATAAGTGTGTAGTAAGTGTTAAACAAGAGGGAAGGGAAGGGAAGAGGGAGGGGAAGAGGGGTGAGGCCGGTCAGGTTTTTTAAATGTGATTCAGATTGACTCTCTAAGATAGTTTATCTATTATCGTATGAAGAAAAATTTCAAATTTACTTTATCTAAGCCCTAGTTTTAACCTCGTAGTCCCTTATAAACTATCGTTATTATTATAACAAATGCGTTTATCCCTGATCCCGCCTCGCACGGGAGCGGATTTACATAATGCATGTAACTTTATCCGGTTCGCGTTAACCGTATGCGGTGTTGCCAGAATGGAAATGCTTGCGCTAAATGCTTGTTGCAATCTCCTTGAATTGCATATCAGTGATCCTTCTTCTTTAAATTGGTTAGTTAAAAATATTGCTCGGTTTGCTTCGATTTTCTTAACATGTGCAATTTCTAATTATTAAATTATGACGTCATAGCTCAGTATTTCAAAGATTTTATCACGAAACATAGGTTTTGAAATTTTGTAATAAAATAATTTAAAAAATACCACCTCCGGCGTTAATAGTCGAATATCTTAAAAACCAGTTAACTTATTTTGACCGAATTTAGCTAAGAACCATCCATGGATGGTGATGAAACCTGCTTTCAGGTGGAAAAACTGCATTCAAAATTATCCGTTTGGGCCATAGACAAACACAATAAGGTTCAAAATTAGAACAAAATTAGATAGGTATGTTTCTTAGTAGATTTTCACTTGTAAAATTCATAAATATTGATTACGTCACACTTACGACTTTCTTCATCTCGGGGTGCCATATCCTAGCGGATGTCGGTGATCAGCATGCGGAATTCCACTCTCTCTCTTAAGCCATCCTGTAAAGAGTGGCTGCGTCCTTAATTCCAGTCCATTCTTTTATGTTGTCATACCAGGTGGTACGTGGTCGTCCTCTTCTGCCTTCAGTTTTGCCTTCTATAAATTTCTACTTTAAATATAATATATTTATTGATCGATCAGTAAGTCCTACGTCACCTACAGCACACACACATCGGAAAAGTAAAGGAAATACCAGCAATATTAATCCCTTTCCTATCACACTCCTTAATGAAGCACGTCTTCTGTGTCGCTTCCATTGTTTCGCAGTTATGAACGCAACTATACACAGCTCGAGCTCGTGTCTATTGATGGACAAAAAATGGTCTAAATCTAAAAAATTGAAATAATTTATATTTTACTTCGTCAGACAGACAGACCTATTAGCGTTGAATATGGGATAACTTTATGTACTAGGAGGAAGGTGGCTAAAATGGTCTATCTAATAAAGAATTATTATTATTATTATTTTACTTCGTAAAGACAGACCCATCGGCATTGATTATGGGATCACTTTGTTTACTAGTTTCGTTAAAAAATATGGGCACCAACATGATCTCTCCTAAGGCCTATTACTTCGTATAGACAGACCCATGAGCTTTTAATATTAAAACACTTTGGTGGAGCCCAAGCGAAACCCACAGTTGTAACATGTTGTAAGTAAGCAGCAACCTCAGACTAAAAGTCTTTATTTCGCAGTAACAGTATGTAACAGTATATACAGACTGCCACAAAGATATCTGGACCTCTCCGTAATAACCCATGTATCACGAATAGCTTTAGTAGGGGTTCAGATATCTCTGTGGGTCAGTGTACTTACGGTTAATTTTGCCACATTTTAATAGAAACAGAGAAATAAAAGAACACCAAGGAGTCATGTGACTTTTTGCTTAGCAGTTTTTTTTATAGATTGTGAAAATTCTTGAAGTGAAATTTTCTTAAGGGTAACCTAGTCTATGTATCGTACAAAAGTGAGCGGAAATTTTATTTCCGATCCGTTAACACAGAGGAAATTAAAGAAAACATGTGTCGTCTTCGACGGTGAAGGATGTAGTGCAAAGAAATTGATACTTATTTTGCCAATAACTTGTCATTTCTTATTGATACATATACCATATTGTCACAGTATACGTATATTAAATATACTCCCTGCCGCTCTCTGAAGGCTACATCACACCTCACTCCTCTCCCCCTGTAGTTACGAAATATCGACAGTTTTCTCACACGTTCTTACGTGTTATGAGGTCGTAGATGCTTCCCAAAACGTAAAATACACGTATTCGTGGTAGGAATTTTAGATTGGGAAGCAACAAAAACGAATTTTAAAAATGTTAAAACTTTTTTACTTTTATATATTATTTTTTTTTATAATGAACTCTTCTAACTTTTAGTTTAGAAGGGGTTTTGAAACAAAATTCAGCTTCGTAACACTAGCTACCTGTATTGTTAGATTCAGTTTTGCCAATGTGTTTTATATTGTATATGGTAAATGGCATTGCTCTGCCCGGCATCCTGAGTAATATTAAACAAACATTCCGGTACCAAGCGTTTACAATTTGAATTATTTACAGCCGCTTCCATTTCCGGGCGGAGTTTAAGAGGAGTGCCATTAAAAGTTTGCACATTTATATTTTTTCAACTGTCCCTTCCGTCCTTACCTAAAACCATACTAAAACCCCATAATCTCGTTTGCCGCCCCACCAATTAAACTTTCTTGACAATAACTTCTTTGTAATAAGATTATAGTCTCTGTAAGTCGTGGATTAGATCTCTTAAGCACCTAAAGTTTCTATGTCCTTGTCCAGGGTATTAGTAGGTTTCCCGAAGGAGTATTAGTAGTTCTAAGAATACAATGGTGTCGATTCGGTGTTTACGATTAAACTTATTTGACAGGACTAAACTTAATTTAAGCATCCTATCCTTGTCTTTTCGATACAGAGAGAAAAAGACAAAACACTTAAATTAAGTTTAGTTCTGTCAAATAAGTTTAATTGTGAAAACCGAATCGACACCATTGTCAATTTTTTACGTACCTATGCATAAATTTGCTCTTTATCAACTTATTAAGTAAATGAGTAATGACAAATATTATGCTGTATTAAGGCTCTTTTACAACCCACACTTTACTCACTGTTGGGCATGGGTCCTCTGGGTCCTCTTCCAAATAGGTCCATACCTCAGGAGAGTAGGCCATACTCCACACGAGGGCCAAGTCCGGATTGATGGAGGTTGTGAATTAGTGGCCAGCCCCAGTGTTAGAAGTTTTCAGACCGCTTCCAAGGCCTATAAGAACTGAAATATTTTGGCTAATGAAATAGTAAAGTAAATTTTAGTACTTAAACCGCATGTCTCGTAATTGTGCGCTCCATATAAATATTCATAGCAGTTGTAAATATATTTTTATTTATTATGACCCAGTTACGAATACTAATGTGTAGACGCAAAAATTATCTTTTTTTATTTGCATAACGGGGAATCTTTGCACGCTGGAAAAATATAGAATCTTATGTTTCTCCTAATACAATATACATATAAAATTTTCGTCTTGTGTTTTTTATCAAAATCAAAAGCCTTCTTATAAACTTCACAACATTTTGCTGGAGAAATTTTTCATATGTGCCTATCTTCAATTTGTATTAACTTATATAAAACGCTTGACTGTAATAATTTAATATAATTTTATGACATAATCTGTTGCTTAGTAGATGTTTTTCTCGAAACATGTAATTCCCAACATATTTGCGCCAAAATCATCCGTTTCACTCCTTTTCAGTCACCATACGTATATGATTAACTGGTAACGTATTCAGTTTACTTATTGATGTGCAAATATCCAAAGCGGCGGGAGGGATAGTGAATTTATGATGTGGTAACGTTCCTAAAGGTGTAACGCGCTACACTTAGGCCCGACTAAGCTCGCTTTGTCTTCGTTGATTTATTTTTAAATGTGAGTTTCAGTACTTAGTCGATTATCATAATCATAACGTAAGATATAGAATTTGGGCTTCGTCAAACAACAGCATCAATTTTCTATTAGTGCAACTATCAGCTGTACTGGTGAAAATATTTAGGGATAGCTCCAAAGCAGACTCAGTCTGATCTTAACACCGCACTGAAACATACAGTGAGACCGAACAGATGACATAATATTTTTTTTATATATCGCGCCCAACGTGGTACTTAAATTATTTTGCTCTTTATTTGTAAACGTTTTCACGGTTTACATAGATGTTTCTTATCATATCTTAGTCAGGTCAAAATTGGCGCCTAAAAAGGGACTAGTATAATGCCTTTCGAATAACATAAAATGCGATAGAAATTTCCTTTTCTCTTGACAAAAGCAAAATCGTAGCACAAAAGTTATTCGGTATGGCGAGAAAAACCGCAGCAATCGGCTCCTACACTTTTTATTTTATGTCACATTCTGTATAACCTTTTCCATATTTCAAAGGGTCAGATTTTGTGCACGAGCTATTGTCAAGGGAAATTATTTAGCTACCCCCGTCAGTCACGTGTCGTGGGCCTTTGGAACTGTTCGTGAGGTTGTAAAAGTAGACAAAAGTGCATTACTTGTTTACCTACTTACTTAGCTGGCTCAGCGACAGGAAGTAGATCTTGTCGTCTGACATATAAAGACACCTGTTCTTTTGGTTCTAAAAGTGTATAAGATCTGTTTATTTGCAAGCGCTTTCTTGTTTTAAAATGAGCATAGTCTTATGTTAGACTTCATAAGTCTAACATAGTCTTATGTTAGACTTCATAAGTCTAACATAAGACTATGCGCCATGAAATGTTTGAAAAATCGCGAGTAAAAAGTTACTTTTAATTTTTTTTAATACTTAAACACAACAAAATTTACCTGATGCTACTGGTTGGGTCCGAAGTCGCGAAAGCCAAGTCTTTTATGGCGGTTACTTTATGAGAAGCAAAACTGCCGAATGTCAGGACTGAACTGCCATTGTTGTTTAGATTACCATATGGCACACGACCCAAAGTATGAGTAAAAAGTGCTTTTTATTTTAATTCACAAAGTTTGACTAGCAGTAAAAGATAAAAAGAATAGATAGGCGACGTTAATAGGTATGTGGGTTTTGACTCTATTGATTCCCGTAGACGAGTTTCTTGGTCACTAATATTTACTTCACGAGGAAATCTTGATTAATATTGTCACAGTCAAAGACCTAGTATGTATGTGTAATTCGTAAAGATAAGTCTATCGCCATTGAACACATGACAACTTTAGTAGAGAGTAAGACTATGTGCATACTACGATAAAAATCGACAACCTGTAACAGAAAAGTTTATATTTATCGTAATAGATGCGCATATGTGTAAATAAAATCTCAGTAGATTAAAATCGTAACACAAAGATTGCATCGCACAACGTATACCTAGTTTTAGTTTAGCCTCTTAGTTTCTTTACCGTTGTATTATTCCTTCTTCTGTGGTTTCACAATGTAGTGTCATGAGTGTAACCATAACCCATCAGTAGATGGGGGCGAGGGCTCTACAACAGTCAAATCTGTTCCTAATCGTATTTCAGTTAAGAAGGACTAATTATCGTTGTATATGGATACGTCTATGGATACTTTGTTATAAATAGCTACAAGATTGCTTGAAATCGGGCTAACTAACCCGTCCTGAAAGGTTTCTTCATAGGTAAAAACTCTTTGAAGCTAAATGTTCGGTAGGCCACGTCTTGAGGTTGATGTCTGTGGCCTCAACCCTTTATTATCAGTGGTATGTTATTGTTCAGTAAACAGAAACATTATTAGATGCGTGACTGATTTGTGTTTACAACCAATGTAGAGTTAGTATTGGCGGCTTTAAACGTATTTATCGTGTCAATAGAAGTCATTTGGTTAATCTGTAATTTTTACAATGGTATAATTTGGTTGTTGCATGACTTTTGACCTCTTTTACATACCTTTACATACTCCTTCACCCTTTTTATGGGTATTACAGTATTGATAAGGTTACCTCAGCTGTAATGGAGATTTTAAGCAAAAACTGTTCGCGTGATTGCTCGCGGGAGCCAAAACGATTGAGATTCATTCAAATCTTTTTTTTTTTTACTCAAAGACATTAAAGCATCCTACTGAGGTGATATCATGTCTTTGGTTCATTTATTTCAATTTATTTGTAGAAATTGATAGAAAAAATGTTTCTTCTATAATAACTATAGGCTTGAGGTGATAAACTAATACTTATATTATCCTGTATTCGTCGTTCGAGATTTAAATAAAACACGAGTTTAAAATCACTTGGGAAATAAAATCTATAGTAGTTTATTGTACACTTTTTATTCAATAAATATTATTATTATAATATTTTACGCTATGATCTGCTAAAGAATTTTGAAATACGCATCATAAAACAAACCCCAAATTAGAAGCACAATTTTATTATCAAACAAATGAGCGAGAATATGTTGTTTCCAAAGGTGTCCTTTTCGAATTACGGCTTAAGACTAATCAGAGATGTATAACACCTGTTTACAAAATACGTGACAGATACTCCCACAAACTTATTCATGCTAGTAAAATTCGAAACGAATACTCCCACTTAATCATGTCTTTAAACGAATTAATCGTTTATTGCACACAAAAAACCTTACAGATCATTTTATCATTAATATATATTCTCAATTCTTTGTGTTCTCTTATCCATTTTGCTCTATTAGCCCCGTCGGCAGCGACAACATTGCAAGAATGCATTTTTTTTCCTTTTATTTTTACCCTCAATTGGTAAAAAAATCCACCTACTTTTCTGTGTTCCTCTTCTTATAGACCCCTGGATGCTCAGAATGGTTATTGAAAAACACAGGCCATTTCTACATGTTTAGTTTACATATCAAACTTTTTGTTTACTAGTTCAGTACGTTTTATATTTTTACTATTACTTTCGCAAGATAAATTATATTTGTAGAGGACGCATATAAAATGGGTTTCGTGGAAGTTCTGTCATGTGGAAGGGTCAGAAAGACTCTGTGACATGATCTCGAAGGGTTTCTGTTTTATTACAAACAAAGTGAAAATAACTCTCATGCGTGAGAGTATAATTATAATATGACCAGCAAAAACATATATTTTAAGGGTAGCCTCCCTTTATCTGTGTTTTTATGTGTAATCAATAAATAGGGTGCTCTTAAAATATTCACGTGAATCTGAACAATTTTCCAAAAGGAACAAATATCTAACGGATCGAATTGTGCGTACTCAATTTTTTTTTTTTTTTTTTTTTTATGTGATAGGTGGCAAACGAGCAAACGGATCACCTGATGGTAAGCGATTACCGCCGCCCATGGACACCCGCAACACCGGAGGAGTCACAAGTGCGTTGCCGACCTTTGAAATGGGATGGGGGATGGGGGAATGGGGAGGGGAAGGTGGGGTTGGGCCTCCGGTACCCTCACTCACTCGGCGAAACACAACAAACGTTGCTTCACGCCGGTTTTCTGTGAGGCTGTGGTATCACTCCGGTCGAGCCGGCCCATTCGTGCCGAAGCATGGCTCTCCCACGTCTTAAAAATCTTAATGTTTAGTTGTTTATAGAGAATATTTAAAAAAAGTGCGTTTGAAATTTGAAGGGGTTACTCAGAATCAAGTACAGAATACAGGAAAAATATTTAAAAAAATTCGCTGTTCAAATTTTTGACAGTTTTCCATACAAATTCTTGATTCAATATTCAGGTTTAGAATGGGAATCTGAAAAATATATATTTTAAGAGCGGATTTTTTCAATATTTTCTTGTATTCTATACTTGATTCTAAGTAACCCTTTAAAATTTCAAACGCACTTTTTAAGACCTCTGTATATGTTGGGATAAGCTTATTCGTCTTAAGACCCCTTTCCAATTTTTAATACACATTTCGGATATAATTTATCAACCAACATTAGCTGGTTAGAGTTGGTTATTTATTCACAAAAATATACTGAAGTTAGTCTTGACAAATTTTTTGTCGGCAGTTAATTTTGAGTCACGCGAATATTATTCGATTTTTCATAATAATTATAATAAACAAACTGTCACCAATTTTCTTTGTGCTTCTTCCTTTTCAACAGTTCTTACGAGTATTTCAATACACTTTTGTCTTAATCGAATTTCGCCTTTCATTTTGACCATCTACCCTCAACTAACTCGGCACTCTTCAAAAACAGAACTTCACCTTTACCCTGTTCACTTTCATTTCCATTAAAGATGGATGCAAGGTGTTACAATGTAACTCAATTTACACCTCTCCCCATAAATCAGAAGCCGTATCGATGGGATCGGGGGCCTGCATGCTAACAAGAAACCCAGATTGGATTTAAGAGCTCCGTAATGTTATATTAGCAGAACATCTTATGAATTTTGCATTACATAATGTTGAATCGAAATTATTTTACAGAGTTCTTCGTGTCATACAGAATCAGAGGATGGAAATAATTCATCGAGTTTCGTAGTCTAGGTATATGTATTTCCTTGTTTTATAAGAAGAAGAAAGGCAGCAGCAGTTAAATAAGGAATGGAATGGATCGCAACCCACTCCATTTATGCGCTTTACGTTTACGCTTTTTTTTGTCTAATATTGATCTGCGAATCGTCTCTTAAAATTACAATTTACAAATTACAGTTAACAATTCGATGTACATTGCGTAGTATATTTTAATTATGATTGCAAGAAGATTAACAATTATAACCTGTTGCTCAATGTACACGTAATGTTCTTGTAGTTTTGTGAAACAGGCTCTAGAGAGTGAGAGGAAATTAAATTCTATGCATACCATGGTACATATTACCACAAGCTCACTCACTCAACAGCCCTATCATTGGGCTGAAGGTCTCTTTAGTGCTATCGAATCCCAAAACTAGTAAATTCACCAAAAAAGTCAGCGATATAGGTTATAAAATAAAAAAAGTTGATAGCCATATAGCCATATAGCTCTGCGAAACAATTGTCACTGCATTGGGGCACTCTTAAAAATGTTTTATATGTGTTTTACCTAAAATCCTATATTTCTAAATATACAAAGACCACAGATAAATAAATTCGCTTTCAAAGAATCAGATTAGCTCGTCATCCCTCTATATCTGACACAATAAATCATCTTTTTAAAATAACGGCTACCGATAATTATAAAAACAATTAGTGGTAATGGTAACCCTCCTCAACCCTGCCGTTTCTAGGTCATTAACGGTGCGGTGTGTTGTCGGAGTGGAATCGACCACAAGCTTGGGATGTAATATACGTATGTTATGAACCGTTTATCTGGATTGTTCACTTCTAACAATAAACTTATTACAGTATAGGTAAATAAGTAGGTTATTGTTCGAACTGCGATTCAGAACGAACTAGTTATGAATAAATTAACACTTTCCGAAATGTTGAGTGTACAGGTTCCGAGTGGTAGAAACTTGTAACCAGCTAGGTTCCACAGTGTAAGGAGATACAGTATGGACACTCCCTGCTGGTCTCTGAAGGCTACCTCACCACCCCCTGTGTGACTTCTAAGTGACCAGTTGTCAAGAGATTGACAAACCAAAGACAGTTCTTTTTTTATACACAGAGGCTTCTAAGGCTAACAGCCTTGTCTCGTGTATACAGTATTCACATAATTAGAAATGTCGATGGTTTATGTTCATATCTGTCATTAAAAGTTCTACTGTTTTCGGAAATATCAATTTCTAAAAACATCAACTTAACAAAAAGGCGGTATGACCAAGAAGCCTTAGCCTAAGCAGCCCTAGATATTGACACACACATTAACACGTGTACAGACATGAAGAAGTGTCAAATTTCTATATAGTAAACAATAACGCGATATTTGTATGAGGTGTGCTAGGTAAAAAAATGACGATATAAAATAATGTATACAGCATCTCCTAGAAAAATATTTTGAATTTTAATTTCAATCGGGAATTGTACAAACCGACTATTGCTCAATTTGCTAATTTGAACGAACTGAGAATTGTATGAAATACATTTGTAGCAACCCATTGGCACTCTCTTCAAAAGGGGGCTTCTGTTTTTGACCGTAAACAAGTGTATGTATCTATTTACGTAGTTCTTAAAAACTCTTGTACCGTTTGAATTGATTATTTTTATTAACAAACTTGTAGCCAGAGGTAAAATCTTAGCTAGGTTTTAGTTTCGGTTTATGATTCTTAAAGTTAAGCAAAGTGGCTTTAAAGATTTTGAACTTCAAACGGTTCATTGAACGCCTGATAACAAAGTTCTTTATCGCGATTTCTTGAGACGTGTACTCATAAAAATTGGTTTGCTGTATGTATCCAACACTAAACTTTAAAATGATTCCGTTTACGCACTTATTATCTAAATACTTGAAACTAAACATTAAAAATGAAACTGAAGTCAAGACAGATATTTCCTGCTCAACCTGGCCAATATGTTTTACGGAACTCAGAAATATTTTCATACTGATTGCCTTTTAAATAGTTTCAGTACCCACAAGTTTAAACCCTCTGTACCTTCATTAAAGCATTGATGGTTTATCCATTTAAGGCGCGAAGTACACTCAATCTGAGCAGGTTGATGCATGACAATATAATATCGACCGTAACGCCCTACTCATTTTAAGTTCAGATCAGTGTGGGTACCATCGCGGCGGTTACGTCAAGGCCGAACGCAAAATTCTCGAGATTTCGATGTTTTTATTACTTTTCTTGGCTTTCAAATAAGTTAAACAAAATCCGTTCAAGATAAATTGAAGGTATTAAAATGGCCGATTTTTGTGTGTTGCTTTCAACATAAACAAATATTGTGTTTCCGAGAGAATTTGCAATTAATGCAAAATACAGGGTCTACAGGATATTTTTTTTCATCAAAGTTTTTGTGATTTTTATGATTCTGTTCAAGACAATTTGTTTTTCATTGTTTGAAGTATGTTATATATTTATTACATGGTGATAGCTTTAACCATTATTTCAAGAATTTGAATTGAATATTGCGATTTGGCTATACTTAGCGCCTTAAGTGTATAAGTATTCTGAGAACATGCCTTTACTTAACATCTTGAATGAACTTTCCTAACGACGCACCTAATCAATACGTGCCCAACATTTGGTTCGGCGAAACATTATCATAATAAATGACCTTTATCGAACCTCGTAAATATCGATTCTTGATAGTAACGCGACGATTCAGTCCCTTTGGAACGAGGAATATTTATTCCTTTGAATATTCATTTATGTATAAGGACAGGCCTTAGGCGTTAGAAAATGGGCCAGTTTGATAGATACCGAAGTTGTCTTAACACAAGTCTATGTCATAGTATTTCACTTCATTAGGTTTCTTTCATTATTATATTTTATTATTATTTGTGAATCTCCAACATGTATTGTGCTTCTTCTTTTGTTTTCCAGAAGGAAACCATCATAACCAAGATGGTAGAAACCATGTAAAAGAAGTTATTTTATTATATTACTCATTGTTAATCATTGACGCTTCTAGCTAGTGGAATAGTACAGAGGTGTCGTTTGTTGGTTGGTGGTACATACAATGTAAATTTTTTGAAACAAAATGTTCTAAAAGCCCTGTCTAGAGGTATATGTCTGTGCTAAGAAGTAAAATATCTTTCCCAACATGCAAAAGCGCCGTTAACAGACCCTTAACTTAAGTTATTACCTTTATTTTATTATTGTATATTTGTGGTTAAAATTATGTTACGAAATAAAATGTTGTTAGATGTTGTACTTATACCTAAAGTGTTTTTCAACAGTTCACCGATTCAACCTTTGTAGATTATCTTTTATTTGCAATGTTTTGAGCTCTCACCCTCACAATCCCCGAAGGCATTATTTCCCTACTTTCATAACTTGCTGCCTTCAGTCGGTCGGTGACATGACCATAAAAGGTTTATGGTATCTCGACCGTGTTTTTTCTCTTTTCTAGATTTACGTGTAGGTAAATATCTTGGGTAGTCTGCAATAGAGTCGATTTTATTAAAAAACTTTAAGTTCCACTAGAACATAGCGGCTCAAAATATGAGTGCAACTGCACCAACAAAGGTATATAGGTATTGTGTATTGTATTATATCTACAGTACAAAAAAAATGGTTGGTGATGGCAACGCAAGTTGCTAAGTTTTCGAAATACATGCTCAAACAAAATTGATATTTATTTATAAAATGCAAGCAATTTCATGTTTCTAAAACGCTTGCCTCGATTTGGATAAAAATCATGAATTCGTTTTATAATCCTGAATGTTAAAACTTTTAAAGTGAGATTTTTCTTATCGGGGACAATTAGATAAACGGAACTTTCATAAATAAAGTGTTCATAAGAATATAAACATGAATAACGTTAAGAAATGAGAAAAATACAAAATAAACCAGAATGGGGCTTAGTTCGAGAGTCTTACAGAGGCGGCGGCGCGGCGTGGCGTGAGCAAGTATCTTTTATTAAAAGATCCTTTTAAATAAACTAAACATGCCTTTTATATTATAATCAAGGTATTTTCAATCATATTTCTTTAATGAGTCAAAGATACGAGTAATTTTTGGTATTGTTGCGAAACTCTTACCTTTTTAGCAATTTCCATTTATTTAAGAATACAGATATTTTTATAAGTAACTCTTAAAATAGGTATGACAAATAACGTAAAAAACACTCCGGCTCTCTGAAAGTCTGAAAATAGTGCAATTTGTCAAGCAACGCTATTTATGTATTTCTAAAACTACAGAACCGTTTTTCTTTTGAAATTCGGGAAAGACCTTAGATAGATATATAGAATGGAACAACAGAAGCCAGTTTTATCCCGAAATACTCATTTCCATTACGGCTCGCGTACTGCGCACCCTCAACGACAGACATATACAAACGATATCTATTCTAGAGAGAGAAAGATAATTATTTTAGTAAATAATTAAGGATACGAGAAGTATTCAAGGTCAAATCAATATTCAGGTATCACCAATTCACCAGGTAACCTTACTGACCATTGGTCCATCCTATCCGGTTTTACCTGTAGTATTTTTTGGCCCTTTCTTATCCGGTTTTCCCTATAGTGATTTCCAGTGTTCTGAATTTTCGCAATAAGTTAGTTTCTCGTTATACTGCGACATATATACTCGTAAGACCATGTCTCTTTGTACCGCTTCAGTCCATATCAATCCATATAAATTATTTACGCATTCGATCACAGAATACATTCCCAGCTGGTCCGTTAGATCTTGTTTATACTCTAACTTAATTGAAGATACTCATCCCTATTATTCGTTAACAAGACACAGAGTTAGCGATCGTGTCTCTTTTAAAGATGAATGGGTTAGCGGTTAGGCCATACTCCACACCAATATGAAATATGTATACAGACTACACAGAGTACATATTACTGAAACTTACCGCAGCCATTTTCTAATCTGTGCCGCAATTGCTCAGACCAAATTCCATTTCGATCTTTACCTAAATTAGAAATAGAAATAAGGTTATGTAAAGTGCTTACAATGCAATTAGTCCACAAGCTCAGTCACACAGCGTGTCATGAAGAGAGCTATGCTCGGAGTTTCTCTGCGCTATCGAATCCGAAACGAGGCTATTCACCAGATAACCAAAGTAACCGACATTGCTCAGAGAATTAGCACATGCGGAAATGGGCCGAACATACATAAATGTCGAAGAACTGACAACTGGTGGACAAAGAGAGTTTTACAGTGGAGACCGCGTTTGGGTAAACGTAGCGTGACACGCCCCCCAGCTAGGTGGAGCGATGATTTGCGCAAGGTTGCTGGTAACAGCTGGATGCGCGAAGATAGGTATAAGTGGCGTGCCGTAAGTTGGGAGGCCTATGTCCAACAGTGGACTAATACAGGCTGATGATGATGGAAAGTACTAAAGTTATATGACAGTTGTATGTTGAGGAATTACAGTTCTCGAGTGGCGAACGCACACCGGAACAAGTAGCGTAGGCAGGCCTCCCATTCGGTGCACTGATAATCTGGTGTAGGTTACGGGAAGCTGCTGGATGAGGGTAGCGCAGGAGCGGTCGACGTGGAATCCCTTAAGGGAGGCCTTTGTCCAGCAGTGGACGTGTTTTAACTGCTGCTACTAATGCAAATGATGATGAAGAAAAGGCATGATAGGTACGTTTTCCACAAAATACATCCTGGCACAAACTGCGCATAGTATACATTACACGTATTTATTCCTGCAAGTATTTATAATCTCTTTGTAATTTATTTGATGTCTGACTGAAGTATCCAAAACAGATGTATTCATTAAACATTCGAGGCTCTGTATTTAGTAGTTATTCTAAACCTTTCAATTCAATTCAATTTATTTTTAATAAACATTGTTTACACTTCAAATGTTAATTCTAGTAATGTTTAAATTATTTATTTATTATTTATTTAATACAAATGTGATACAGAAAACATTTTATTTATTAAGTACATCTATCTGATTTGATAAACTTTAGTACAGCTGTTATTTTTATTTTCGACGCATAACATTTAACTCAAGTATATACTTACTAAGCAATCATTTTCTTAGCCTACCAACTGAAAAATAAGCTTCATTCATTGCATATACATTCAGTATGTACATATATTATGTTAAAAAAGTGCGTTTGAGATTTTAAGGGGTTACTCATAATCAAGAATAGAATACAGGAAAAAATCCGATCTACAACTTTATTTTTAACTTTCTATACAAATTCTTGATTCACTATTCAGATTTAGTATGGGAATCTGAATAAAAAATTTGGAGAGCGGATTTTTTAAATATTTTTTCATGATTCTGAGTAACCCCTTAAAATTTCAAACGCACTTTTTTTAACACCATGTATTAGTGTGTCATGTGAAGTCCTTTTTGTCAAAATAGTGACTTAAATGCTATAATTCACGGCATTAGATGTAAGTGTGGTCTCGGCTTTAGTGCAAAGGTACTCATAGGCATAATTATTGCACTTGGACAATCACAAAGCACTATATGGACCGTGTTTCTGGGACCAAAGAGATTGCGGTTTTCGTCAAATATTCGTTGCGAATTCCGTATAGAGACTAAGGCCTGCCATAAATGATGGTCGTTAATTAAAACATATTCGTATCAACAGGCGTCAAAAAGGAAACGAAAGTGTTAAGCCAAGTGCGCTAAATTTGAGTGATATATTATAGATTTTTATCTTAAACTTACATTTATTTACATTTTCAAATTTTTATCCAATTGGTACCTGAGTTTTAATACTTTATATTGTCACTCTAATTCCGACTAAGATAACTTTGTGGATTTTTCCGTAGAAGCGAAAATGAAGCGGCTTATCACGCCGCACGGATTGATGTACGTATACCGGCCGTAACAAAAATATTTCAGTTTGTGGAAATACTCGTATATTAATCTGTGGTTCCCATAGGGAATAGATAACCCACACAGGGAGCGTTAGTTTGGGGGGCGGATTGTCGTGTGTAATTTTGTATCTATCCGATTTTTTTTTTTTTTTTTTATTCCTAGAGGTAAAAAAATATGATTCCAGCAGAATGTTGAAACTCTTCAGGTCCATTCGTAATATTTTTCCGCTCATCGCACAAACCCCGATGTTTAGGATGTATTGTTTTTCTATGTGTCGAACGCTAAACACCTTACAAACGACCGATTTCAATCATAAAAACTACAATTTTGCTATTTTATGTTTTCGTATTTGTTAATTTGCTTAAAAGGTGTTTTTTTTACAAAAAATAAAACCTTCTACTTTTATCGATTACTAAAACCATATACGGTCTCTTTCATTCTTATCAAATCTGCCAAATATTTCGCAAATAACTGTAAAGCGGAGTAGAGTGCCACAGTGCCACCAACATATCTGTAGAATCAATGATGGCGCCACCAACGAAAATTGTGTACAAACTGACAACAAAATGACGTTTTCACACTGGCGTCAGTAGTTCCGCTTTTGGCCGTTCTACAGATAAGTGGCACTATAACTTGCGTTTTTAACACGCTACAGTGACAATTATTGAAGAGTTTTCCATTTCCTAATCAAGGTCATTATCATTATCAGATCCTCACCAAATTTAAAGGGACCTCTGTGTGTGCATACTTTGTCAGACAGACAAAAAATATCGAAATAGGATACATTTTAACGCCATTATGCGTGGACATATATAAAAAAAATACGTAAGTACGACTTGTATACCTCCTCCTTTCCTCTGCTTTAGGATTTTTTTAGTTTTATGAGTACAAGTTTTGGTTCAAGTTAAGACCCTGTATTCGTTGTAATACCTCCATTTCCCATTCCTATAAAATAGTGCTATGACTGAACTGAGTTACTGAATGGTTACTAGACAAGGCCTGTGGTATAAAATCGATTTGGAAGAATGTTTACAGCATCTACAATACTTAAATAAAATACTTTTAGTTTTTTTAATGGTGTTGAAACTTGAAAATCAGAATACATTTAGATGGCGTAAAGGAGCAGAATGAAAGGAATTAAAATATCAGTCCCTAAGTGGAAGCAATGAATAACACGGAAAGCACGAAAACGGTTGAGATAACAGCCACTAGAAGTAAAACCCATCCAGAGCCACGACCGTTTCATGTAAAGGTTAACTCTAAACGGGCAAATTCGTAGGTAACCAACCTACGATTCAACCGTGAATATATTTTACCATATCAATAGTTTCATAACGGTACTCTGATACACTTTCATCCTAGTTCTCACCGCAAGGGATCAAAAGAGGTAGCGTGGAGAACAGACGTTAGTTTGCCCTTTCCCAACACCGTCGGGGGAAAGTAAGTATTGTTATTTGTCAACTTTTAGCTGTTCTTTGTTTGTTCTTTCTTATACATATAAAGTTACTAAGGTTATGTAAAACCCGATCCGACAATGTAAAAACCTTTCAATGAAGGCGCTTCTTTTGCCTTGCCGTATTTGTTTATTTGCGCTGTGTGTCGGTTTTATTTATCTATCTTATGTTATGTATGTATTGAATTTAAAACGTGTATAAGTATATTTATCATGCACAGTTTTTTATCTTGATTATGATAATTGAGTATAATATGCAGAGCTGCGGATATAAAAAGCAACGTAAATAAATTTCATCCTACCATACCGTGTAAACAGGGGTTTGCAAACAGCTTATTACCAGCCCTTAGCAGGTTATTACAATCCGAAATTTATGGGAATCCCAGCGTAAACGTCGTCGTGTGTTTATGTAATAAACAGTCCGTGACAATGTTTACAGTTAGTTTAAATTGTATACAGAATATTGTTTAAGTCTCCTTGTTTAGTAATAGGGAGCCCTAGTGAGCTAGTGTCGTACATGGGTCTAGTACCTAGTGGCGAATGACTGCGACGACACACGCTGCGCTGTGGCAAAAACTTTCATCATTACACTGGAGCGAAAAGTTATTGAAGCGAATGACGTAGATTCGAATGACGCTAAAAAAAAGCTTGGGTTGTATATATAGGTACTGCAGTTCTTGGAATTTCTAGATATTCCACAATGGAAAGTTGCGTAATTAATAATTAATTCATTATCCGTGACACAAAATAAGCACATGATATTAAACAACATTTTCCCAGGCACCTATACTGGGTGTAATAAAAAGATGTAGCATTACTTTAAAGAGGGATTTTCACTTATTAAACTGAACAGTCGTGGAAAAATGTTGTTTAGTTCAATAAGCAGAAGGTCGTATGTTTGTTTCGAAATCTCGTTCGAGGCGAATTAAATTTGCTGTGTATGTATGTGTTATATTATTCTTTGATTATTTAAATAAGTGTACCTAAATATGTACAGTTAATCATTGGTTCAGATGGTCAGATCATGAGTAAAATTATAATATTGTATATAAAATATCTATAAAAAATTTAGTTTCCCAAAATAAAACTCATTCATCTAATACAACTAATCTTATACATAACTGAAACCCTTTTGTGATAATACCATCACATTTTTGAAGCTAAGCCAAAATAGTACAAACCTTTAACAGAAGGGGCCAATAGGACATCAATCTTCCCTTGTAAATATATCAGCACACATTGGATACGATACGTTGTCATGCCACTAGTCCTGGAAGCACTGGTAACTTGAAGCGCGTTTTTTGTAAATAGAACTAAGGTCCTTTAGGGTAAGTTGCTTCGTTTAATGAGTAGAAGACACTGAGGGCTACAGTATGGGGGTCTTCGAAAAGGGGTTGAAAAGGTTTTTGAAAGATTGGCTAAGCATTGTTAACGCCCCTGGTTTTAGAAATGCCTATAAAGGTGGAGGTAAATTTATTGCATTAAACAACAAAACTTGTAAAAAAAATCTTAGTTTAAAATCTAAAAAGAAATTAAATTTATTGATCATACAAGATTTCTATCGCTTAGATCGTCCGTAGGTCTACCTTACATCTTTGATAAAGTTGGCTCTGTCTTATACTTTTCCGCAGTTTCTTCAATCATATTACGTCATTTATTTTGTATAAGTAGATATTGAAGTATTCGGTAAGATAAGAATCTCATCTGGCCGTTTTCCTTATATTCAGGGTAAGATAACCCTTTTATTACAAGCTTCACGGGTTTGTTCGTATCACATATTTTATTGATCTCCCCTTTTATTCCAAAACCTGTGTTAAACCGAGCGTATTGTTTTGTATTTACCCAACATTTATTGAAGGTTTTGAGGTCTTACGGAAATATACAGGGTTAAAAAGGCCATTCCTGGAAACAAAACTGGACTAACATTATTATAGGTATACAATAAGTATTCTCATTTAGTAAAATGTACATATTTTTTTGAGAAACTTAAAGAAGGCCACTCCTGAATACTTTTAGTGTATGCTACATATGAAACTGAACAACTTTTCCTATCACGCGTATACAAAATTCGCAAAAAAATACTTTCCATACAAATTAATCGTACAGTCAACAATGATTTTGCGCATTAAATAAAGCCGATGCCAATTCAGCTAATTTTGTATGTAGAGACATTTTATTAAAATTCAATTATTCGTATTAGTGCATAACCTAGTGTACTTTAAAATAAAAGGCTGAAATTAAAAAAACAGTAACAGTAAACTCCTTGAGAAAAGTTATTTCGTTTCATGAGTGGAAACCACCGTTCCAGTTTTCGAGAGTATTCTTTAACACCCTGTATGAGAGAAATACCCCTAAAATAGCGCTCTATTTCTTTTGATCCCTAGAAAAGTATAGGAATATGTATTTATTTCTTTTTTCGAGGTATTTATAATTACATTTACGTATTACGTATGTGTGACATGCTTATATGAGCTTCAGGTCTAAAAGCGAACTCTGTACAATTCTACCATGCCATTGTAACTCTACCATGTTATCGTAATTATTAACTTCTTTATTCTGATTTATTGTTAATGACCTGCCAATACTATTAGAAACTTAAAAAAAAAATGCCGAATGCATAAAAAAAAATCCTGTGTCCATCTGTGGATCAAGACAAATCAAACGACACCTTGTTTTCCAAAATACATTAAACCGTTTTGGCTACAGGCGGTTATAATGGAATAGGCATACATACACTCGAAAATCATAACCTTCCGTTTGGACAGTCGGTTAAAACACCACGTCCAATAAGGTACCATTGAGGTCCACTACTCAGTCAGGATTTAGTATCCTAATGATACTTTAATCCCGCAAAATTTATGGTTTCTGAAGGATTCGAAAATTTTTGATACTATGCAATAGCATGTGAGAACTACTTTTACTCGACTTTAATGTTAACTGATGTATAGCCATGTATATGGCTGGGAAATAACATGGTAGAACATAATTTAGGGGATCTGAAAAAAACACTTCCGTTTTTACTTAATGAGAGTAATAAAAACAATATCTACGCAGGCGATGCCGCGGGCAGAAGCTAATATTTTATGAAGGTTCGCTTCGCTATCCTTTCTCTAGAACATCCTTTTTCCACCCGTTGCCCTTTCGCCCTTCGTATCCAACATGACAGGACTGAAACTTTCATATTCGTCATAAATATTACTTGTCCGCGAACGAACGAGTTGGATTCCAAAGTAATATAAGGCGCTTCCAACTTTTCTAGTCCGTGTGATTCGTTTTACGATATAAACAAAGTGAAGGACTTTCTATAGGTAGATGTCTTTTGCTATTTTTTGTTGAGTGTAGATGCGTTAAGTTGGTAGCTGTATGTGACTCAATATCACCTGTACAATAGGTATACGTAAGTGTAGCAAAAAATATGTCAAAGTTGTGTGTTTTTTAATTTTCATGACAAGAAAACCGTCTATAAGTGATACTTTTATTTTACATTCAGTATTTAGTATATTTCCGCTTTAAGAAACTTTAGCGGCAGGTAATGGTTATAGCGGTCCTGTTGACGTGTTGGTCGATTTATGTGAGATGTTAAGTTTTCTACATACAGATTCAGCAATTTTGTGTTTCGTAACACTATGTGTATCATCATCATAATCATCATCATCATCATCAGCCTGTATTAGTCCACTGTTGGACATAGGCCTCCCCAAGGCTCGCCACTTATACCCATCTTCGGCCACGCGCATGTGTATGCATTTTAAATAAATGTTCAGAGTTTTAGAATGTACAGCGAAGGTTAGTATTTGTGCTGGATAAAATGTGATCGGCAAGATTCCAACGAAAAAGTATCTTTATAATTATAACTTGGACATTTTTTAAATTAAACTAAAACAAACTTGGACCGGAATTTTGCAGCTATAAAACTTTTTACCAAATCCTGCGTTTTGAGATATAGAATTTAATTTTTACAGCTGTGTGCTGCTATAAAAAAAGCGATGCGTCCCTAAATAAGCGAAGCCTCAAACGGTTTGTGAACTGCCAGTATTAGCGAGCGGTATTGTTTCCAACTTTTTTAATATTCTTTTTATTTTTCATAAAAACATGGCGCCTTTTTGCCCTACCTACCTATTCAAATCAGCAGAGCAGAGCAATTTTTTCAAAAAATATTTGGATTCGACGTCCATTTTTGTGTTGCAAACAATTCTATCGATTATTGTAAAAACAATATATTGTTTGAATCTGAAAGATGTATAAATAATGTACTTTTCAGTCTGAATTCCTCTTTAAATTTCGTCCTTTCATAGCAAAGCTTTAATGAAATTATTTGACAACGCGAACCGAGGGCCCAGAAAGTGATTGGAATTACATTCTGACTTATAACACCTACAAATTTCACCTTCTGTCTAAAATTTTTTGAAAGCTCCTACTAAATCTTCACGTATACAGAACCTACTTTTTCCAATGTGGTCCCTCGGAAGGAACGCACATAATTATTTTTAATGCTGACGTACTGTGATTATGGCCGCAAATTCTTAGCTAAAAATGGTTACGTCAGTCATATTCCAAATAAATATTTTTTCATTTTCATTTCATTTCTTCATTCATATGAGAGCACACGAGGATCGCTCTAACAAGTGATTGAAGTCGCCGAGACCGAAATCGGCTTGAATTGCTTGATTGAATAAGACTCATGAATTGACACGCTATTCTCTTCTTTACAGGGCCAAAATGTATGGAACACCTTGGATGAAAGGGCTGCACTAAGGAGAATGGGGCATTTCCACCGGCCTCCGTCCTTAAACGTCTCTAAAATCGAGGTTAGTATTTAAAATTCACAAAGAAACTAAAGTGTGCATCAGGATGACTGGTGCATGGTTGCAAATAAATTTATACCTACAGATATTTTTAAATGTACCTTTATAAATTCGCGCTGACACCAAAATATTTCAATATTAGAAGCGGTCGTGGCTCAGTGCGGCTTGCGTGGTCGCATCGATCACGCAGGTTAACTGACTACAGACACGGTCATAACCTGGATGGGTTTGACTGTTAGTGGCATTTATCTCGACCGTTTCCGTGCTTCGTTGGTGCCGGCTGCTATCGTTAGCAGTCGTTAAGCCATGTCAGAGGCCTTATAGGCGGCTTGAAAACTTCTGACACTGGGGTTGGCCACTAGCCCCACAACCTCCACCAATCCGGACTTGGCCCCCGTGTGTGGAGTATGGCCTAAACCTTCCCGAATTAAGGGAAGAGACTCGTGCCCCTGTAGTGGGGACGTAATGGGTTGTTAACCAAAATATTTGTGCTCTCGCTAGCCTGTCAGGCTGTACATTTTTCATATGTAGTTCATGCAGATTTGCAATCACGCACCCGCCTTCCAGATGCACACAAACTAAAAAACTGACATTGCTTAAATAATTAGCCGCAATAATCCAAAAAAATCATGGAGACTGATGCGTTGTACATCTTCCATATCTGAAGACTGCTGTGGACAAGTCGATGGTCTCGAGCAAAGTCAGTGATATTGCGTTTTGAAGGAAACCTCTGACCAACGTTCAAAAATATTTATTGAAATACGAGTATAATGTACCCAATAAATAGCATTTACGTATTCCGGCATAGAGATAGGATTTAGATTTAGATTAAGATTTTATTATATAAAATAAAATAAGATGGCAAAGACTAAAGCCTCCCCCAAACAGACGCGATATTTGTGGCGCGAATAATTATTTTCAGTACATTTTGTACTGGGACGCTGTCGCTTTTACACACTGCCGCGATAAATTCGCAGCTACAGCCCGCCCTGGCCCCGATGTGGCGGCTTCACCCCCCCTGTGTAGCTGCGAATATCCTGCGACGCCGCGCTTGCCCCCCGGGCCCCGCTGTCGCCGCTTCACCCCCCCTTTGTAGCTGCGAATACGAGTATTCTGCGACGCCGCGCTTGCCCCCCGGGCCCCGGGCCCCGCTGTCGCCGCTTCACGTCGCGTCACTGTCGCGGAATTTTGCGAATTTCCTGCGACGCGACAACGGGGGTGAGGCTGCTACAGCGGGGCCCGGGGGGGCCAAGGTAGAGTAGCGCCGCGATTCGCGTTCCGCGTTCCGTTTTTGTAACTAGTACGTAATAGCTTTTGTTCAAATAACGATTTTGGGTGCAACTATTTATTTCATTACCCGACTGCGCCAGAAGGAGAGTTATGTTTTTTACCCAACTGGGCCAGGAGGGTTATGGTTTTTACCCGACTGGGCCAAAAGGAAGTTTAAGTATTTTATCCGACTGTGCCACAAGGAGGGTTATGTTTTTACCCAACTGCGCCAGAAGGAGGGTTATGTTTTACCCAACTGCGCCAGAAGGAGGGTTATGTTTTTACCCAACTGCACCAGAAGGAGGGTTATTTTTTTACCTGACTGGGCCAGAAGGAGGGTTATGTTTTTTTACCTGACTTGGCCAGAGGGAGGGTTATGTTTTTACCCGACTGGACCAGAAGGAGGGTTATGTTTTTTACCCGACAGCGCTCCATATCCTACAATATCCAAATCCCATAACATCCGTTTCTTAAAATATCCAAATCATTTATCACTTTTAAACATTGAATTGATAGAGTTTATCGAGGTACCTATCGAGGTTATTTAACAATGACTGTAGACCAGGAGCCAGAGGGCTTAAATTTTTTTTTAAATATAAATACATTTAATATTTTGAAAACGAACTTAATTTTTTTTATTGCTGTCAAATCGAAACTGCGCAATAATAATAATATAGTGTTATTGATTTTGACAATTTGACTCCTCTTGACCTCAGAAACGTGCTTGACCTCTTTAAATACTAGCTCCTTTTAATTTGACCGCTCTTATTTTCGTAATTATTTTCATAAACTTTTTCTAAGATTGTGTCCGGTGTGCATGCGATGAGGTACCGCAAAGCACCATCTGACATACCCAGGGTTCGAAAATATCCGATATTTATAATAAATATCAAAATATCCGATATTTATGATACATATCGGATATATATCCATTTTTTATATACAGGGTGTAACAGAAAGGTGGGATAATACTTCAAGGTGGGCTTTTACCCATCAAACTGAACAACTTTTGTTCTACAACTTTGTTGAAATCGCAAAGAAATTTTCGGACTTTTCATACAAACTTGGTTCACCAGCTGATCGATTTGTATGAAAAGTCCAAAAAAAATTTGCGATTTGAACAAAGTTGTAGAACAAAGTGAACAACTTTTGTTCTACAAGTTTGATGGGTAAAAGCCCACCTTGAAGTATTATCCCATCTTTCTGTTACAACCTGTATAATTTATCTTTGTTATAATATAACCTGTTCCAAGTTCAGGACGACAATTAAAACTTACAGAACCTTTTGAATCGTATATGCACCGACTGACTCGGTGGCTAAGAGGTTAGCGATCCCAACCTCTGATCCGAGAGTCGTGGGTTCGATCCCCACACAGGGCAAACTTTTCTGTGATGAGCAGAATTGTGTGCTCTGAGTCTGGGTGTATAATATCTATATATGTATGTATTTAAATGTATATGTATATGTATATCAGTCTCTGGTTCCCAAGATACAGGGAATCCTAGTTTTGGGCCAGATGACCGTGTGTGATTTGACCCGGTTATTATTATTATTATTTATTATTCTACACTCTATAATGTGATATGTAATGACTGACTCGGTGGCTAAGTGGTTAACGATCCTGACCTCTGATCCGAGAGTCGTGGGTTCGATCCCCACACAAAGCAAACTTTTCTGTGATGAACAGAATTGTTTGCTCTGAGTCTGGGTGTATTATATCTATATATGTATGTATTTAAAAGTATATGTGTATGTATATCAGTCTCTGGTTCCCAAGATACAGGGAATCCTAGTTTGGGGCCAGGTGACCGTGTGTGATTGGTCCCAGATATTATTATTATTATTATTATATTTAGAGATATTGAGGAAACAAATACACATAAACGTCTCTTATTACCTTTGTGAGTAGTAAAAATAAATAGTTTCCAAGCCCATTATCGGTACTGACTGTTAATCAGTTACGTTACGTTATTGGAATATCTGTTACCGACCCACCACTACGCGTCGCAGAAATATCGCACAATATTCGCGCGATATTCGCGCGACACATGTAGCGTCGCCGCTTGTCGCGCGAAATTCGCGCAAATTTCGCGCGACGCAGTGTCGCAGAAGTATCGCCACTTGTAGCGCGATATTCGCGCGATATTCCTGCGACGTGTCGCGGCTTTTTGCGACGCGTCATCGCAGCTTCACCTGCGAGTTTCGCGCGAATTTCGCGCCACAAAAATCGCGCCTGTTTGGGGGAGGCTTAACTTGCCAATAGTGGATTGAAAAATAACAAAGAACATCCAACTGCACAAAATTTACCCTGTGTCAGTTTGAATTAATGACGAATCTGCACTCGCACTACTATGTAATTACATCATAGCGTTTTGACCTCAGGCGGTAACAGTGAAACACGCATACATACATACAAACATCACCCTCCGATTGGGCAGTCGGGGGGATAAATTTGTCAATAAATACACCAAGTCCTTGAAATCGCCGCTAATCCAATATAATAGACTATCTACATATTTAACAGCAATACATAAACATATTTAAAAGCAAATGTAATAAGGTGGTAATAATTATGACTCGGTCCTCTTGTGTTTACACAAGCCTGGAGTTCAAATCTTGGCCAATGTTAAAATTCGAAACAGAAGTAAATTACTCATAAGAAAACTTGATGAAACCTGCACATCTAACTTATTACTTGATGCACACGAAATACCGTTACAAATGTTGCCACACGATAGTAGGGGGAGACAGGTCGTATGATAGATCAATTCCAATCGGAAAATCATTCATTTCTACCGTTAAATTGGAAAAGCAATTCTATGGTTGAGAAAGCAATGCATTTTCGATTCCCAGTACAGGTGAAATTCGACCCGTGTGAGTTTTATGACTTGTAACGTCATACGAACACGAAGCTGTCTGAAAATGGAATCCTTTTTTGTACGATGGCAGACTAGTGTAAATACGCCGAGCAAACAGCGATCAGTAACCGCAATCTAACAGAAAAAGTGTTCCATCTCTATAAAATAATAAACCAGAAAATGAGCATGGATGTCATGTACTCATGGAATCAGTAATTTAAATGCATAATACATAAATATATACATACATAGATAGTTTGTGGTGAGAAAGTAAACTGATATTTTTTTACATACATAAATAAATATAATTAAGTACCTATATCATATCATATCATTTATTTGTAATTATAAAAGTTCACAATAAATAGGTGTTATATTAATTACAAATAACCTTTTCAAGGCATCAGTGAGTTTTAATAAGTAACAATGTATTAAATAGATACCCAGGAGAAGCTATTATATATACCTATTTGTCATATTTATTTGGCTTTTTTTTTTCAATTTGACGTATGTGTCATTAAAGTAATATTGCTGTTCAGTATGATAAGGGAGAAGCCGACCATTTTTATTACATCCTGTATAAAACGGTGAAAACATATAGCCACATAAACATTTAGCAATGGGATGTGAAAATATTTACTCATGAATGTGAAATTTATACAAACTTACTTTTGAATCGTGTTCGGGACACATTGCAAGTCAAGCTTACATTATGCCCAAAATACGCCCGATATATCTCCACATTTGGTTGCCGAATGAATAAACACGTTCTTTATAATTCAGATGTACATTGACTGAGTCGCAACACGTCATGATTCGCTCCGTATAATGTTTACACTATGTTTAGAACCCACGTGTCTAGTTAGGATGCAATGTGATGCGACTGTTAAATATTTTTGTTTTAACATCGATTGGGAATTCTTTATTTATCATAAGTAATTATTTTAACGGCCAGTACCGTTTTCCTGAACTTGGGACTCTATAATCTAATTTTATCAGTAAGTTATTACGTGAAATATCATCATTAATTACATTACATAATTCCATATAATAGACTTTACGATGAATCTCAAAGTTACAAAAGCAATTAAAAATATACTGTGTGTATGCCTTAAATATTAATTGAACGCTTGTCTTCTAACAGGTCCAACCATTTCAAGACATTTTTTGTTATCACTAATGATATCGATACACTTAAAATAGGTACATAATTAAATAAACATTTTACAACTTGGGCGTTATGGGAATCTACAAAGGGCGACTCTCACGCATTTCCTCGAAGGAAACCACCCCGGCCCACTATATTTTCCGCCTGTAACAGTCTGAAATGAATAAATTTTTGTTTTGTGTAGCGTTACTTAATACGACTTCCTACTATTTCCTTCATTTATGTTCAGCTAACATTATTTTTCACTATGTTTTTATTTAATATTAACAAACCCATATCGTCCCTACTGCACGGGTACAGGTCTCGTCCCATGCCTCGGTAAGATTAGGCCATACTCCACATAATGGAGCCAAGTCCGGATTGGTGGAAGTTATGGAGGTAGTGACGAACCCTGATGTCAGAAGTTTTCAAGCCGCCTGTCAAGCCTCCGACATGGCTTAACTGACAGAAGGAAATATAAGTAAAGCAAAGCCAAACTAAAGGAAAAATGTGTTGGATGAGGAAAGTAGGAATTGGATTCCTCCTTAGACAAAAACGAAGCTCTTAAACAACAACAGATACTTTGTTATATTTATTGTTAAGTCCCCATACATTCAGGCGTAAAAATGTAGTCGCAGAATATACTAAATAAAGAAATAAGCAACTTTCATGTCATTTAAAACACCTTTTTTAGAACACACTTTTATTAGCGTCATATTCTGAATTAACAAAAATATACTGCGCGATCTTTTGTTCTCGCCGGATTTTGATGCATGATTTATTTCGCACGTGCATGATTTAGGGATTTAACATCAATTAAATTTGGTTTGGGTTTTCCCTCTCACGGATTTACGGAAAAATAGACCAACAAAAGTTGTTAACGAGTTTTATGAAAATTTCATAGACAAAGTTGCCAGGCTTGTGGAGGTATGAAAAATTGATTTCTGGCATACGTACAGTGGGAAGAGACACATGCCCCTGTAGTGGAAAAGATATGGGTTGTTAACAACATTCATTCATTCATTCATCCTGAAATCAAACGCACATCAATTAATGTTTTATAAATTAGCCCGCAAGATCTCTATTACGTTAATAAGAAGAGTTTGCTAAAAGACCACTCACGTAGCTTCGCAACACACATCGTGAAATAGCAGAAAAACATAGCACCAAATTTGAAGAGTAATATGTATTTTGGATTTTAAAATAGAGAACTATTTAACTAAAAACGATGAATGAATATGTTACTTGTATAGGGGTGCCTTTGTTTAGTTTTTTTGTAAGTATTTAGTTGAACTTCTGACAGGTTTAAAGGAATGTTTCCATTGCAACTCTACGTGGGCTAAGTCCCAGACTTTCCAGTGGCCTCGTAAATAATCTGTATTACGACACACATAATATACGATACATCAAAGTAAGATGACATGCATGAAACTGAAATAAATAATAAAAAAAATGCGCCCCTTGCGGGGATACCACACCATCGGTTGCGTTTGCTAACGTAGTTTTGGAATTTATTATATCGACTTTTTAGTGGGCATTTCCATTTATCTTTGAGGGCACTTACTGACCCTCCCAGCCCGCGGCGGCGGCCGGATGACTCGACATAAACTACTTTTATCGTTTCCTCACTATTCATTAATCTCGGTCAGTTAAGTACATACCAATAAAAGGTTTTTTGTTCTTTCATGTAGGTACTTTAACAGAATGTCTTACTTTGATGTATTCTAGAGTCAAATGTACGCCTCTTTTTATTCTATACCCGCTTTTTTTATTATCAGAAAGGGAGTTTATTTTACTAAATTTAACACCAATACGAACCGGCAGTTGCAATAAATAATAATGAACTATCTTCTATGTTATATTTCCAGGAGTACGCAACCGGCCCAGCACCCACCACGAGCGTCCATGGTGACCGCGATGAACGGCGGCGGCGGGCGGGCGGCGCGTGCGCTGCGTGTCTTGCTGTTGCTCGTCATGGCCTTAGCAGCAGTCGAATACCTCTTCGGCTCGTACTTAGAGACCTCGCCTTTGAAGACGTACATCTACCAGCCGATATACGCATACAATAGCAATGCGACGATATTCACTCTAAAGTCAGTACCGATGTCATTCAAAGTTAGTCTTTAATTATTTGATATTTACCTGGATTCCCATAGACATGTCTTTTTCTGTTTTGTCTCTTTCAGATCCAAGGAGAGCTCATCGCAGCCACTGTCGTCCAGGCCTAAAGGACTCCCAGAAACGGTGGTCTCATCAACAAACCCCAATTTAATAAATACCACAACCAAAACTAGTTTGTTAAGTTTAATATCTAAAATCACCTCTAATGTCAACATCGTGAGGATACAAAATTCAACGGACGCTTCGAAAGTTAATAAGACAGTGGAGAATAATACTAATAATAAGACTATAGTCGAAAAAATTGAAAGCACAACCAAACCGCCCGAGTCGAATGAGAAGACAAAAGTAACAAGTACGATAAAACCTCAGAGCTCGTGGAATGCGACCATTTTGCCCCAGTTTTTGACGGAGGGAACGACGCTTCCGCTATGTCCTGCTGAGC
Source organism: Coleophora deauratella (assembly GCA_958295455.1). Classification (NCBI taxonomy): domain Eukaryota; kingdom Metazoa; phylum Arthropoda; class Insecta; order Lepidoptera; family Coleophoridae; genus Coleophora; species Coleophora deauratella. The sequence continues at coordinate 11,544,306 of OY282406.1, read as the reverse complement.
CTCCAGATCTAGGTAAGATATACTCATAGGGTGGTTAAAGAATTATTCCAATCGGCCATTTAAATGCATAATGAAGTCCCTTTGTTTCCACTAGTTCAGTTGACAGTCACCCTAAGAAAATCACTAAATTAAAGTAATTTTACGATTTACTTTTTCAATATAATATTTATTTTGCTGTAAGCCTCCTGAATAATAATAAAAAAATATATATAATGAAAGTGTAAAGTAGCCTTAATTATACTGTAATACTTACTAGAGCGTTTTGCTTACTTATATAGTTATACACTTATATACTTATATAGTTCATTTTCCACTCGTATCGTAGTTTCTAGAATGAGTACATACAGGTAGTCGCTCTTTCGGGAAAAATAACCGCACCGCTAGACCATGCGTTGTCTTTATCAGCCTATAGCGCTGTCACTATTTTGCATTACGTTTATCCCGCCCAATTTATTCTTCAGTTCCTCATCCTAAGCATTCTCGGTATTAAAGATGATGATATGCGGCAACAGTTGCCACTTTCCATCGGCCTTTCTAACGCCTGATATAAAAAAAAAAATTCATTGCGCTGAATTTTTTTTTTACCCTCAATCGGTAAGCCCTTGACATCATCTCACCTAATGGTAAGTGATGATGATGCCGTAAATGGAAGCGGGCTTACCAAGATTCCCCAACGCAATGGGGACTGGCTATCTTATCTTCATGCCGGAACACATCGTTGCTGTTAAGACTTAGATAAGATGGCGGTAGCTAGCCAAGTGGGCTTAGAAAACGCCCTACCACCAATATAATAATATAATAAGTATATCCCAACTTCAACTATTAAAAGCAATGCTTTATTTATAAACCTCAATATTTTTTCATTGCTTGTGTTTGCATCGCAGGTCCTGTAAATGTGTCAAAATCGGACATGCAGCTGATAGATGTAGAGAAGAAATACCCTGAAGTGAGCTGGGGCGGGCAGTACCGACCTGAGAATTGTACTCCTAGGCATAAAGTTGCTATTATCGTGCCATACAGGTAAATATGCAATTTGTGATATCCAATCCACTCCATGTTACGTTTTTTACGTCCATCGTATTCCTATTGTTGGGAACCCGATCTCTTCCCATATCTCGCACTATATACTACGATACATACACGGATGCCTAGACCGGACTGGTGGAGATTATTGGGCTGTGGAGATCGTCAAAAACAGTCTTTAATGACAGAAAATGGCTTAACGGCTGCCATCTAGTGATAGCGATCGTCAACGGTTTTAGCAAAGTCAAAATAAGAACGACTAACGATCAAATCGGTCCAAGTTAGGACCGAGTCTATAAACAACGCTAGCTCGTGATCGACGCTACCACACAAATCCAAGTAGTAGAACTGAGCCACGACCATAGAGATTCATATTTCAACAAGGAACTCATAGAAATTCAATAGTCTTCGTTATGCCTCAGTGACCAAAGATCGTAGGTATTTTATGAACATTATAATAATGTTAATTTTGATAACTTTTCACTTTTGCAGAGATCGCGAACAACACTTAGCGATATTCCTCAACCACATGCATCCATTCCTGATGAAGCAGCAGATACATTACGGAATATTTATTGTGGAACAAGAAGGTATGAACCTGTAATTTCAGAGTGTAATTATATTAATATGTCTTTTCATGTAGTTATAAATGTTTCGTTTTAATTAGTCTGCGATATAAAAAGAAATACACAAAAATAGTACGCTTATGAAATGCGCATATAATTTTAAGATAAAAATATTTAATATGTCAAGCATGACGAAAACTTAAGTAATTTTATCAGCATGATAATAAAATAAAATATTTACAGTTACTGGTAATTTTTATTAATGAAAATCTTACTGTTATGTAAATTTTACAGCTCTGTCATTCTTAATTTAATTAAACTGTGTTTTTGTGAAATATAGAGTATTTATCATCACATCATAGAATTTATTTGCATATGATACTCATTCTTTCTTATCGCTAACTCTAACGTTTATTATATAACATCAAGCTTTAATTTAGTTCTTTTAAAATAAATATTTCTTCGCATTTTCTTTATCTGTTTTTAACCCTTTCATTAAAATCGATTTCCTTAATAATTTGACTCTTTTTATTTATTTATTTTGTCATTAGCAAAATCATGTAAACTTTCATCTTTTTTAAGAGTAAGAAATAGTACTTTTTAGACATGTTTTGATTATAAAATCAAAATAGCATTGATGGCAAAACTCCTGCGCATCATATTTGTCACTTACACACACGTATTAATTCCAGGCTTATCATATTTGTCCCTTACACCACACGTACTCGTAAACATTCCAGGCCTAAGCGCGTTTAACCGCGCTAAGCTATTCAACGTGGGGGTAAAGGAGAGCTACCGCTTCTCGCCCGGGGGGTGGCAGTGCTTCGTGTTCCACGACGTGGACCTGCTGCCGATGGACACCAGGAACATGTACACGTGCCCCAAGCAGCCGCGGCACATGTCGCCCGCCATAGACACGCAGAACTTTAAGTGAGTATGTTATATGTCGCCGTAACCAGTGCACTGGTGGCGCCGACTCCATAGGGTCTGGGGTGCCCGAGCCCGAGCCCCCCCAATATTTTATATTAAAATACTGGTGTTGCTTTTATTTTCTTAGAATACTTTTATTCCGACCGTGGGCGTATATAAGGGCCCTCCCCTTATATACGCCCACGGTCGGAATAGTTTAGGGGGTCGGGACTTGCATGATACGTAAACGTAAAATTCGCTAGGTTGAATGGTTAAATGAGCAGTTTCCATGTTTTTCTGTTCCGTGTAAATTTTAAAATTTTCTTAAAAATGCCGCTAATCTGAGGCAATATGAAATGTACTGTTTATTTCGTGCGAGAGAGTGAAAGGAGTATTTGCGAGAACAACATATTTGTTAAGGTGGCCCTTAAGCGATAAGCGCCTAGTTCCTTCTTTAACTACACTTTTGTAATATGGTAACTAGTTTTGACAGCCTTCTTGCTCTCACTAGAGTACTGTTAGACTTTTGGGTTCGGTGAGTTCGTGCGCATATAGACCCAATGAGAATATGTTATACCTAGTAAAATATAATTTATAAAGTTTCCTAAAACATGTCAGTTTTGCGAAAAAACTTAAAAAAAAACACAGTTACAAATCCAAGGTACGATTTACCTAACAAGAGTCTGTCCTTAACGCCCATGACACCAACAAACTTCCATGCTCGCGAGCCACTTGCGGCTCGCGCATTGCGGTCCCTCAACGATAATCTCACGCGGGTAATCCCCACCCCCTACCCAAAATCACGTGTATTTTTTTTTTATACAAAATATTATCTTTGAATATAGGTATGATGTAATTTAATTCTGGAAAATTAAGCACCGTGATAAAAATGTCCAGACAAATATTAAGGTTGCAGGTTGTTTCCGACTGTCTGAAACCATTTCGAACCTTGGAATGAGTTAAAAACAATGTAACAACAACAGTCCGGCTTTTAGAACTTACTCTAGAAATCCCGCTAAAAAATAAATACACGTCTCACCCACACACCCCCCCCCCACCCCACCCCTTGTGATATTTCGTGATTTTTCCGAACCCCTCCCCCCCCTTTTGAGCCTCAAGAACATTGTGTAGTCCGTTGTTTCAAGCATATAGGCACGAACACACTGAGGTTGGCTCTACAACCTCCACCGATCAGGACTTGTGCCCCCACGTGTGGAGTATGGAATAATCTACCTGAGGTATGGGAAGAGATCCGTAACTAAGCAATGGTAATGATATGGGTTGATAATGCAAAATTTTGCAAATACTGGAACATTTTTTTAGATCTTAGGAGTTATATTTAACTAATATAACATCAGACAGTTTCGATATTTTGGCTTCACAAATTGATGGGACTAATCCCGTAGTCAAATCTCAAAAAAGAAACCTGATCAGATCAGCCAATTTAGTATACGAGGTCTATTATAGTTAATTCTTGAATTGACTCGATCCAAACTCCTGGCTTTCTTGTTTTTCTTGGGGAAAATTTTATAAGTTTCATAGTTGATTTTGTTAGACCTTATATGATTGCTATAAAGTTTCCTTATTAAAGGGAATTCACACTAAGCACATAACATGTTACTCCTTCATCAAACAAATATCGTTTGACTTATCCAGGTTGCCGTATGAGGACCTCTTCGGTGGCGTCTCCGCCATGACGGCTGAGCAGTTCAACAAAGTGAACGGGTTCTCCAACAAGTACTGGGGGTGGGGTGCCGAGGACGACGATATGGCTGTCAGGTATGGTAACAAACGAGGAGGAATGAAATTGTTATCTGCACAAGTTGTATATAAGGTCCTTTATAGTGTGCGCCGCCGCTTAAAGATGACTCAATATGAGTAGTCTAATACACAGATTGCACAGATCAAGATGGAAAAGAGACAGCAACACGAAATTTTCAGATGCGACAAACAAGGGCCGGCGCCATACATTATTTGGACTTTCATACAAATTGGTCACCTGTTTGGCCATTCGCTGACCGTCCGCTGTAAGGAGAGCCCAAAAATTTTATTGCTATTTCATCAAAGTGGAAGAACAAAAAGTTGTTCAGAATGATGAATATAATCCCCAGATAATGGGTCCTACGCCAATTTTGAATAATATATTTGTTTCAGGCTGAGGAAGAATCACTACCACATAGCAAGATATAAAATGTCCATCGCGCGATATACTATGCTGGAGCATAAGAAGGCCCATCCTAACCCTAAAAGGTAATAATAAATACAATTTAAAGCTACAATATATATGGATGTCTATACGCTGTTTCCTGCAATCAATCTTGAAAAGATAAAAGTTTATTCGCAAAACATGACTAAACTAAATACAGAATACAAAATTATGTACTAACTTAATGGTGTTGTTACGAAGGAGAGACACTACCTGCTGCTCTTTGAAGGCGACGTCTCCCCCCCCCCCCCCTCCCCTTCGAAGATCCGGTAGCAATTCCGTACAGTCGTCACTCAACTCGCTCCGTCCTACGTGTAGGTCGTATTGAATAAATAACTCGGATGATTTGTATTTGTTTTATACAACTCACAGAACCGATGGGGAAAAAAGGTTCTTAAGTGGCAACTGTGAGCTGGAAGACGTTAGTGTTGGACGCCCAAACATGTTGGTAGATCTAGTCAGGCTGGCAGGAAGCCGCTGGAGGCACGTGGTTCAGTGGAAATCAATGGCAAATCGAGTCGATACCGATACCTATCGCAGAATGCTCTAAACTGAGATGGAACTCGGAAGGAAGCCACTAAATTCATAAACTATTTTTTTTTTCACAGGTATCAAATCCTCTGGCAAGCCCACAAAAACTACGAAAACGATGGCCTGAGCAGCCTCCGGTACCGCCTCGTTAGGGTAGTGGAACACAAACTGTACACTATGATCACCGCGAACATCGACGAAGTCAGCTGATGGATGTACATCGCCAAGCTCCTGTTTGGCGACGAGAGGTAACGATAAGTCATTTTTGCAAGGAGTCTGTAGCTTGAGGTGCTCACACTTCTTGGTGGTTACTGTAAAGAAAGGAAAACAAAGAGTTGTAAAAGATTTATGAGGAAAAAGTCCGCATTGTGGAGCGGTTACGACCTACTTGCGACCGGACTGTTTTTCTGGCATGAGGCCTCATATTTATTTATGAAAAAATAACAGAATCGCCAAAACTTTCTACTATAGTCCGAGATATCCTGTGGTGAGTATCTTTAAAAATTACCGTTTTAACCAGACCGTTATAACCAGAGGGCAAAATTAAGCTATATTGCTATCAGTCTATTCTCTGTCCACCCGCCCTATGTCACGAGTCTTTTCTCGAGGATGGAGTCATATGATAAAAGGAATTCAACACACAGTCCGGTCAAGTATGGCGCTTTAAGAAGATGCCATTCAAATATTCATAAAGATTAAAGCTGATGATCTCTGTAAATAATTTATTTTGGGTTGCTCCGATTTTTGTTGATGACTGTTCCACTGGATGGGTAAACATTAATATTAAATTCTCTCAAAAGTACGTACGTACATGTTTTCGTGACTATTTTTTTCTAAAATTATCGCCAAACCAATCGTTAGACGTTCACGAAATTCACGTCAAAAGACAAAGTCAAACCGCCAGCGCGTTCAAGGGAAAGGCACTAATCACTTTTTCTATAACCGTAAAATGACGACAGCGAATAATAGAGTTCATTATTACGTTCTACAACAGAGTCGGAGTAACTCAAATTCAGTATCCGTAAGCTAAGTGTAATAAATCGAATTTTGTACATTTATTTTATAAGTAGTAGTTATTTCTTAGTCAAATTAAAATGCCAAATGAAAGATGGAAAAAAAACGCTGTAATGCTTATTTGATAGGCAACGGATTTTTATTAATTTTCCATGTAAAAAGTTTGTAAAATGTATTTTTTTCGAATCGTGTTGACAATATGGTTACCTGCCTAATCGATAGAAATACTACAATAATTAGACAGATAGATGGTACAAACTAAGTTTGATTTCAGTATTTTTATTTAATTTATTATATTACTTGAACATAAATGGCCATTCTTAATCTCGGAACACATTTCCTATTTCGGAATCTCAAAATTTATTTTTCTGTACAGTAAGTACTTATTAAATTTTAAAATAAGTACACTTGTTTTTAGGCACTTTTTAAAGTAATCTCTCATGATGCATGTAACCTGAAGGTTCTAAATTTCGTACTTAATTAACTAAGTATATTTGTAAATAGCTTTTTGTAGATATGTTATTATAGACCTTTAAATGTAATGTTCTTACTACTTCAAATCTTTCCTATCATATAACTTATTAAATACCTAAAATAAGTCAAGAAGTAATTTAAAAATATTAGATTAATTTTAATTCTCAATTAATTTAAGTAAAACACATCATGTAATATGCCTCCTCGATGTCTTACAATATGGGATGAAATTGAAATCGGAGATCAAATTTTTACTGTGGCTGCGAGTCATGACATTGAATAATTTTCTCTGAGGAACTAATGCAATCGAAGCAAAAAAAAAAACAATTTGGACTTTCCATACATAGTCGTGTACTCAGCTCATCGATTTGTATGAAGGGACCAATTTGTTTTTTGCTTCGATTGAATTAGTTCCTTAGAGAAATTTGTCCAGTTTCATGATCAGATATAACAATTAAAAAATTTGGTCTGCGATTTCAATTTCATTTGGATAGGGTCGTTCCGAAATATATGAATTCTTGTTACCGTGACTTCTACTTATGAATCTGAACAACTTTGCTAAAAGAATATACACTTACATCATTCGCATATTTTTTGGACTTTCCATAATAAACGCTGACAGTTTTTCGCTAGTTGAGTATAGGGTAAGGACCCAAGGGGGTAAAAGATGTTCATTTTCGTGAGTAGGAGTCACGGCTGGTTTTAATTTAGGTGTTTCAGAGGGACCCTATATATAATTTGGAACTTTCAATCGAGAAACTGATATATCACGGGCCTAATTATTATCAAATCGTAGTAACATACAGTAGTATGGATCTTTGAAGGCGACCTCACCGCCCCCCCCCCCCTGCTGGTTAAGGTACAAGTCCAAGATGGGCTGCAAATCGTAGGCTGCAGGCCGCAGACTGCTGTTGCCAACCGCAAGCTATACTACTGGTTTCTATGGAGCGCTATGAAACCGATTCCGAGCGCGGCGAAACTGCGGTCTGCGGCCGCGGCAAGCAGGGTGCGGCCGCTGCACGCAGCGACTGCAGACCGCAGCACCAGTCGTACGGCCGACCGCAAAGTGTTTAAAACATGTATTTCTTATTTAAAAAATTACGACTGTTTCGGAGAATTGTAAAGAGCTGACCGGAGTGTAGTCGCGTTTGGAATGAAGGCGGCCGCGACCGCAGGCCTTACAGCGGTCTGTAGCCCATCTCGGAATTGTACCTTAAGATGCGGTGACGGTTCATACAGTCGCTATTATCTCGCTTCATTTTTTTATTAGCTTTATTACTGATTTATTTATTTTGTATGCTTGTATAACAAATTTTATATAAACCAGTCATGATTGGTGTAAGTATAATTGTGATATAGGTAGTCATTTATAGCAAGTTCTAAAATGTTATTTTGTCGCACTAGTGGATAAAATTATCCAAAAAATAAACAAGGTGATTCTTTAATGGCGGGCAGGCGTGATCATATCCATCCATATGATGTAAATCGATGTGAGAACTTTCGTTCTACCACCTTTTAAATAAACTTCAACATATTTTGGACTTCCCATGTATAAATGGTCAAACTAACGATCGATTTTAACCCATTATTGATGTTTATTTAAAAAAGAAGTTGGTGCATTTGACCTCAATATTACCATAGATACGTTTACTTTCGCCATTTATTATTCTGTATAATAATCCTTTTTGGAGCAGTCGGAGTCGTTTAAAAAAAATATCTTCGCTATTTCCCAATATTCCCGTAGACAGTGAAATATGTAAATGAATTGTTCATAGTAAATAGCAGAGTCAATAAAATGTAGGCGACTAAAGTTTTATACCTTTTTAAATAAATTGCTACAGTTGATTTACCGCCAGAGATGATACAATCATATTGATGTAGATACATTCAGTTTTTAATGGATCATCTGAGTCGTACGAGTAGCTATGTACTTTTCGTCAACCTAGACATAAAACATACTGGTTGTATGAAAAAGGTGTGTATGGACTTTACTGGTGAAACTGAAAAACTTATATTCAACTTTGCTGAAATCGCATCTTTCCGTCTGAAATTGGATAGGTATGTAGCTGATCTATTTGTACAAAAGTTGTTCAGTTTAATGAATAGAAGTGTCGAGCCTACAGTATCGCCACACCTTTTTTTTATAACAGCCTGTATAAACATCAGATAGTAAAACGATTTAGAAGCCGAGTGATGGACTTAGATACAGTGAGTTACTTAATGAAAAGTGATAATATATTATAGTATATTTTGATTTTATTTTGTCGAAATCGTTTTTTATAAATAAATAAGTATTATTTGTTTCCTGAATATTTGGTTTTATTATACCCTGAGCTACTCGACGTGCATGTATGTCGCAGAAAATATACAGGTTGTAGGGATTCTACTGGCGAATCCCCAGTTAACGAGTCCTACACCAATTGTGTTACACCTGTAGAAAACACATATTGCAAAAATCCGGATGATTAAAACTAGGTTTTTATTTTGGTTAACCCGAAAAAACGATTACGAATAATTATGTCTTTCTGATGAAAGAAAGTAGACTTCTTTTAAAAAAAAACGATTCATCAGTTTGTCTGTATTTATATGTATTAAACGGTCTATTTATAATAGGTACCTGAAAAAAAACCAAAGATATTTTAAATATCTGTATGAGTCCAAATAGATTTTTAGCAGTTTATGATTGCTCAGTTTCATAGCAGTGTCATGCATGACTCTTGCAAGTAAATCGAATAGATAGAAGATATGTAAAAAGTTTCTATTAAAATTGGACACCAAATAGTTCGTAAACTTAACTAATATCTCAAATCAAAAAAGTATTTATTTCATAAATATATTTTTGGCTATATCGTCATAATAGTTTGTCATGTGTCAGTTTACTACGTTATCAAGTCAAGGAGTGGATTGAAAATAAATAATCCAAAGTAAAACATTGGCGTAAAAATTAATCCAATTATTGCATCCGGTAAGAATTATCTAGAATAGTTATTATTTTATAAACATAGAACATTGATTACGCATTAATGATTTCCAAATAACTTCATGAAATAATAATCAGTTTGATTGTTTGTGAAGTATTTATTACAATACAAATATATGACATAACAAATCAAAAGAATAAGGGAATAAACATACAAAGGCGGATGTATCCTTTTTTTACCCTCAATTGATAAGCCCTTGGCTTTTACGGGATCTCTTCCAGTCAACCGTAGAATGAAGTAAAAATAGGAAAAACTTGGATGCTTATGTGCATCCACTAATATTCCAGTTACAAGTGGAAGGGACCTCGTATAGACAAAGAAAATAAGCTTTGAAATGGGTCAACAATAAATATATTGTTCTTTGATGACTTTCCAACGTAATACCGAATATCGAAAACCACTGCATAAACTTTGAGACCAAACTTTTACTATACCAGTCATACATTCTTCCCCGGCATCAAACTGTCGAAAAAGTGTCGCGTGATGCCTTACCTTTTACTCTGTTCACTGTCCCCTTCCTCCTTCCTACAGCTATTCATCAGAAAATGCTGATAGAAGGGAGGTTTATGAGAAACCTTCGAACCCTGCTGCTGCTGGTGATAGGCTTGGGCACAGTGCAGTACCTGATTGGGTCATACGTGCTGAACCAAACTTCTCGCGAGTCGTCGCATGCGGCTGCGAAAGTTGACATTTCAAATGACGCGCTTATATCGTACGTATCACGTTTATGTATTATAAAAGCTAACAGATTATAAGAGCTGATAGCCTTAGAGTGATACAAGTTTCTGAAATCGTTTCGTAAATAGTAAGCACGTCGTAACGGTTCATGAATCTGGCTAACGTTTGGTCTACAACATTGCTGAACTTGTAAATTTTTTTTTTACGGATTTTTCATGCTTATCTGCCTGTCCAACTTTGTATATAACTAAAGTGAAAAATAATGATTTCAAAAATATACGTATCAGTAGTAAGTGTAAGTATACAATCTAGAGCCCCAATGATGTTGCCACTATAGTTTTGAAAATTTTATTTAAATAAGTAATTTGTCATTTCATAGCTCCGATCCTCATAGATTTGGAATCTAAATTCTGTGTATGTATTAATCTAGTGCACAGTTTGGTTGCGTCGATTGTGGAGTCATTTATAATGCCATCGCCATCAAAATTGTTGTAGAGACGGCATACCACCAGGTCTATCATTAAATTCTCGAGCTGAAATGGAAGTAACATCCAGGAACAAAAACACTTATACTAATTCCACTACCATAACTTCATTAATGGGAAAAATGGAAGGAGCAGAGGTCACTGAAGTGAACCACGATGCACAAATTGTCAAAGTCGTCGATGCTGCGAAGAAAGCGAAAATGAATGTTACAGTAAAGGCAAACATTACAATATTTTGTGAAGTTTTACCACCTGGCTTGGGTAAGTTACCAAAAAGTTTTAAAAGTATATTGTAGTTCCCTAGGTTATATAGAATTAGAAATAAGAAGGTAAGTACGTAGGAGAATTAGAGAAAGGCGCCCTACTCACAGAATCGCTAAGTTACAGTCGCATAAACGACAATCGTTGAGGCATTCGAGTGCTGGAGTGACAACCACGCTCTGAAAGCCGTAGCGCAGGCAAGCCTTACGCTAAGGTTGGAGGAAGTCGCTGGAGGTGGCAGTGCAAAACCAGTTATCACTCACCGTAGAAAACCTTTTCTTAATTCGAGTTCTCCGTTTTCTTCTCGAACATTGCAAACTTATAGAATAAGTAATAAATGTCGTTATCGTCGTCGTTTTTGGCCTTTGACGTGTATAACAGACAATTCAGCTATTGTTAGTGTGACCCTTTTGCAAACACTCGCTTTTCCACAATTTCGTTCTAGTTAATCACTTTCGCGTCGCCTGTGACACAAATAAGAAAACTCAGGGCCTGCGTCGCCCTCTGGGCCTTCCTGGCACAAACCTACATAAACGATGTTATGAATAAATATTACGTTACATAAATATACCCCCCTTCCTCCCCTCAGGTCCATTTGAAGTGAAGAATTCTACAGTAACTTTACTGGACGTTGAGGAAAAATACCCAGAGGTGTCGCAAGGGGGCTACTATAAACCACCCAATTGCACTGCTCGGCACAAAGTAGCTATAATTGTGCCTTACAGGTAGTGTATTTTGTTTATTATATTGCAATAAAATTGTAGTTGACTTTTGACCCCTGATCTCAAGATATTTTGGCTTGCTGTAGATGTAAGCAATCGACAAACATGCGGTTCTTTCTAATTTCATTATAGATCTATCTCTATGTAGACATATACGACCTTTCTGAAATCAGAAAAAAATACTGTGGCTTTTTCATGAAACTGAACAAATTACTCAAAGAATAATTCGTATTAACTGATGAGTCAACTGGTCAACTGATTCGTACCGGTATTTACAGGAACTCCTTAACAGTTTATTGCGAAATGAAGTTGATTCCTTGTTAAAAGTTTTGATTTATTTATTTTAAGAAAACTTACAGATAAACTTAAAACTGCAAATTACGATACAATAGAATATAACAATTCCACGATGGCGGCCGGAGGGAGAAGTCTCCACTTAAAATAAAAATCCTTCAGTTTTATTTTTATTGGTAGAATCTTTTTTTATGAGGTATTTCAGAAAATCCTTCAGTTTTATTTTTATTGGTAGAATATTTTTTATGAGGTATTTCAGAAGGATCCTATATTAACTTTGGATTCTACTCATGAAACTTAATAATTTTATCCCACGCGACTTTCCAGAAAAAAAATTATTGATTTAAAATCAACATACCAATATTTTCGCAGAGACCGGCTGTGCCGCTTGCCAATATTTCTGAACAACATACACCCGTTTCTCATGAAGCAGCAAATTGAATACAGAATTTTCGTTGTGGAACAGCAAGGTAATGAGTAAGATTTGTTAGAGTTTTGCATAATCAAAGAGTTTTGCTTTGTTTTGAGTATACGTAAGTACGTTAACATAACAACCTGTAGCGTCACACGGTTGTCATTTTGTAAATTGTTTCGATAAACAAATTTTGACATGATTCTTATTGGAAAGTTCTTATTCTTAAATGAAAACACTTTATTACTTTATTTTAGAGTAACATTCATTGTTAGGATTTGTCAAAGGTTTTAAAATTATGATGGTCAAAATTTTGACAGTGTAAAAGTACGCGCAAAAATTATGACGATTGAAAAATAATGTGTAAGTAACAAACATTTATTTTATTTTTTAACCTACTTCAAAAAAGGAGGAGGTTCTCAATTCGACTGTATGTTGTTTTTTTTTGTATGTATGTTACGCGATTACTCCGCCAATTATGAATCGATTTTAATGATTATTTTTTTGTTTGATAGGTAGGTAATACTTCAGAGGTGCTCCCATGTTAATTTTATCTAAATTGACGCAGCATTTTTGAAAAAAATCAACAAAAACAAAATACATAGCAAAATTGTAGTTGTTACGATTGAAGTCGGTTTTTACGTGTTCAGCGTTGTCGTTTTTTTTTTTTAATACCAACTGCCCAAATAGGAACAGGTCCGTTCAACCGCGGCAAGCTGTTCAACGTGGGCTTCTCGGAGAGCCAGAAGCTGGGCTACCACTGCTTCATCTTCCACGACGTGGACCTGCTGCCCCTGGACACCAGGAACCTGTACATCTGCCCCAAGCAGCCGCGGCACATGGCGCCTCGCAACGACAACTCCAGCAACGGGTACGTATCAAATCATCATCAATATAGCCAACGTATAAGAAAAAATAAACAAAATGAAAACTGTCCAAAAAGACTTTAGCAGACCCTTCAAATAGTGTGGTGCAAGATCGAGCGTAATTTTAAGTTTCCTGGTGTTGGAACTTGGAACTATAAACTATTCATATTTTTAATTCATCGATCCTCAGATAACATCCAATGGCGGCCATAGAACCAACTGGAAATCATAATTTATGATATCGCATTTGCGGCTGCATTTTATTTTTCAATATTTTATACTTACACCTAAGTATTAATTATTAAGTTTATTAAGTAAGTATATTAAGCCTTCTTAAACAAAACAGCTCATAGAAATCTTAAGAAAATAGTTGCCAACTCACCGTGACCTGTTATTTTCAGTGAATACTTCGGCAGCGTGAACGCTTTGACAGAGAACCAGTTCATCAAAGTGAACGGCTTCTCCAACAAGTACTGGAACTTGGGCGGGGAAGACGATGACATGGCTATCAGGTGGGCAACATCAGCATCCATCATCATAATATCATAAAAACTTGTTAATAATTTAATTAACTTACAGGTTGAAGGCGAATAACTTGCGAATGGCGAAACATATACCGTCCATTAACCGATACTTCAAAATGGTCCATACACCATCAGTCCCCAGCCCAAAACGGTATGTTAATTTAAGGTGTATTATGTTGGGTGGGTGGGGTATAAGTCTGAACCACTTGTATCCGGTTCACTTCCTGTTGCAAAAGTGGTTGACGCTGAACTTAACATGTAAGGTGTGGAGTAAGGCCTAACCTTCCCGAGGTATGAAAAAGATCTGTGCCCCAGAAGTGGCGACGATATAGGCTGTTAACACCACATTTCGGTAGGTAGCTATTTCATTCTTTCCCTCTCTTATCGTGTAGCACTTAACCATGCTGTCACAAGCGACACCAACAGAATTGTGTTGATTGCATTGAATTACTCAGATAACTAAGGTATTGTTTAAATTCTCAGGTTTGAAATCCTGAAGGACACAGAGAAGCATTATGGATCAGATGGCTTGAGCACCCTCGAGTACAAGCTGGTGTCCACCAATGAGAACCACCTGTATACGCATTGGATGGCTGATTTGACAGAGAACCCTCAGGCGGGGCATAAAACGCCGCTGCAGATCAGAACCAGTCAATTCGAGGTTTAGCAAATAAATTGACAAGCCTCAATTTATTTTTACCCGACTGTTTCCGAAGAAGTACTTTAATAAGTATGTTTGTACGTTGCTTAAATGATATACTGAATTTGGGAGTACTGGTGTCGTTATGTGGGTTTTCATTCTTAATTCACAAATTTCAAATTTTGGGTATTTTTATAAGTAATAAACCTTGTTTGATAGATTTTTCTGCGTGTTTATTTCTTTCTGATAATCGAGGAAACTTTAAACTGATCAAGTTTGATTTATCTGTGAGTAGTGCTAGCTCTGTCTGAAAAGCTGCATGTGACGGACACTTTAAACTCGGGGCGAAATTACAGCCTAGCAAGTAATAATCGACAGCGCTGAACAACTGAACACGTTAAAAACAACCGACTTCAATTGTTACAACTACAATTTTGCTGTTTTTTGTTTTTGATTATTTTTTCAAAAACCAGTGAATCAATTTAGATAAAATTTATGTGGGACCACCTCTGTATTACCTATCAAACAATAACGGAATCATCAAAATCCATTCATAACTGGCGGAGTAATCGCATAACATACATACAAAAAAAAACATACAGTCCAACTGAGAACTTCCTCCTTTTTTGAAGTCGCTTAAAAATAAAAAGCCCAGTGTGTGCAGAGGAATCGAAAATATTTACAATGTTTACTTAGTGTTTTCAAGGGCTTAGCGAGTGTGGAGGTTTTGCCTACTGGGTAACAACTTGGGTAAAGTTTTAATTCGACCTAAGGTTTATTTATACTCTACAAATAGGGAGTTCTATTCTATGCGACGATTTCGTAGCGGGATGCCTTCTATCGCACTTAGCTGATTTAGTCAATATTTTCATGGAATCTATCTATATATATATATATATATATATATATATATATATATATATATATATATATAATATATATATATATATATATATATATATATATATATATATAATAAAAATCGATCGTACCATACCTACTTTTCAGTAAACGTCGAATTTACGTCGCAGTTTGCCAACTTGACTAAAAACATGGTAGGTATTGTAGATTGTGACAGTCACAGTGATAAACGCAACAATTAAACAAGTGAAGTACATTTATTGAACGGTCCTTGAACTTGTATGATGCAAAATTTTTCTATATCCAAGGATAAGTAATCCGAATTACACAGTTTTAAAGAATACATTTTCCAATAGTACCAGTAACAAAATATCTACGTTATCCTGTAAATTTGATTAGAACCAGACAAGTTATACAGACGCGATTATTACTAGCCTTTCTTTGTGAAATGCCAAAATACTAGCAAATATACACGATCCTCAGCACAGACAAGATAAAGATTTAATACCTATAACAGATTTCTTATATCATTCAACGAAGGTCTCAAACTTTTCTCAGTTTGTACATGAAAAACCTAATTTCATGTATTATTTTTGTACTCGAAAGAATACAAGTCACTTTACAAGTCAACTAAAGGGGTCCCCCAAATAAATTGTAGCAGAATCTGCTTGAACCAGTCAGAAATATCTATCTCATTTAATGAATGTCTCTGTCCTCAAAGGTATAGTTCAATTTATCGTACTATTGGTTCTTATTCAGTTTATTGTATTCTGCGACAACCTAGTAGCATTACTTCCAGTATGGATGTGAATGCGAACAATGTCACACGCATATAGCTGCCTTCTTCAAGCTTCATTCCTAATCATCAGCCCCTCTATTCCCACCTAGCACATTTCCAAGACCCGTTTTCCGGCCCTGTCTTTGTACTTTTTTGAAGAGAAGACGACATCATTACACCATAACTTTTTCTAACCAGTTAAAACAGATTCTGCGTCGATTTTTAAGAACTACCTCTAATACAGAACGTGTATACTTTCAAGATCAAATAACTGAGGAGGCATATGACATCACATCCTTATGAAGCCAGATACTGGCATTTTGAGGACAAAAATAGGTCGATTTGAGGCTCGGAGCGTGGAGGAGAGCTGGCGCGGAAGCCCCATCAGCGGCTGGCGCCATGCGATGCGCCGCAGGTACCAGGCAGGTCCGGGGGTACACTCCAGAGTTATCGAGTTCATCCAGTTACTGTCCAACTTCTCCAGTTTCTCCCTTTTATCGACTCTTTCTACTTCGACCCTGTAAGTAACGTGAAAGTACCGTGATAATCCAACTTTGTTTGGAAAGAACAGTTGTTCAGTCCAGTCAAGTCTAAAGAAAGAAAGGTGCAAACATATTGTTCTTATGCAGGGTGTAACAGAAAGGTGTGATAATACTTCAAGGTTAGCTTTTACCCATCAAACTGAACAACTTTTGTTCTACGACTTTGCTCAAATCGCAAAATTTTTTTTGGACTTTTCATACAAATCGATCAGCTGGCGAACCAAGTTTGTATGAAAAGTCAGAAAATTTCTTTGCGATGTCAACAAAGTTGTAGAACAAAAGTTGTTCAGTTTGATGGGTAAAAGCAAACCTTGAAGTATTATCACACCTTTCTGTTACATTCTGTATATAGTCAGGCGCCCTGAATGGCAGACTACCTGGTGGAACGATTAGGAATTTTGGTCTCTCCACACCTAAGAACACTATTATTTTCTCTCAATGAAGTGCCAATGTATCCTATGACTAACTAAATGACTCGAAAGTTCTAAGGATACCTACTTACTTGCGCTAAGATATATCAATACGCCGAGCTGACGCCGCGTTGTTTGATCAAATGTCAGGATGATTTGAATATGAAACGCTTACTTGTCTATATCCTTTTCCCGTTCCCTCCGCCGTTTCGGTTTGCGTGTAGGCGTCAAGGCTCTAAACCTGTAGTATTTCGGCATTATTTATCAATTAGAAATTTTGCAAAAAAATATCACCTGTTAGTTACATGACATTACTTAAATAAATAAACGAAAGAGTATTTAAGCAATACATAAGCAAATCTCAAAACACCAACAAATCATAAACTGAAACTAAAGTTTGTCAATGCCACCTGTTTCATTGAGTTTGAACTTGGATCAAATAAAGACTATTTCCACAGTTTTCTTAATAGTTCCTTACAGGTTATAGGTTATCGATGTTAAATTCTCTAAAATGCCCGCTCGTTACGGAAAAATCTTCCAGATAGGAACGTTTATTCTGTATTGTATTTTTGCAGTTTTATTAGTAAAATTTACTGTACAAAATCACATGGAGCTTAAAGCGAAACTATCAAAAAAAATGTAAGATTTTTAGATTGTCCTTGTAATTTCACCTCCCGTTTACAATAAAAGCAGGAATGGATGAGGTGGCAATAAACGAAGCTTTCTAACTAGAAACTACATTTCGAACTATAACCCGTTGCTACTAAGTCTTCTATTAATTTATTAATTTAAGAGCTAGACTCTTGTTGACACCATTAATTCCTATTCAAGGACTTCCCTAGACTTCCCTGTACGACATCACTTCAATCTTCTTCATAATTTGGTCCATCTTGTCCTCGGGTTTCCCCTTTCACACTTCCCTCTAATCTTTCCTTCCATCATGTTTTTAAAGAAGTCGCCATGTCCTATGAGATGGCCGATCATCATTCCTCTCTGCTAATATACTTATTCCCGTGCTACTAAGCCTATTCCCGTGTAATTATTGCTCGCTTCTCCTGCTTATATCCGCTTCGCGTTGCTTGATCCTATCCTAATTCACATTCCGTGTTAGCGTTTTCCGCTCCGGTTG
This sequence comes from Coleophora deauratella, assembly GCA_958295455.1. NCBI lineage: Eukaryota > Metazoa > Arthropoda > Insecta > Lepidoptera > Coleophoridae > Coleophora > Coleophora deauratella. The sequence continues at coordinate 11,526,000 of OY282406.1, read as the reverse complement.
CCTATCCTTGCTTCAGATTGCTCTCTCATAGTGCCCGTTCGCCCGTTACTACTCATACTGCCTGCTTCTACCGCTGACTGAAGTGGAGCCAAAGATGGAGTGGTCAACAAAACAAAATACGGAAATACGTTTCATATCCCCCTTCAAGTTTTTTTCTGCCCACTCCATTTTCGACTGCTCATACTTGCTTCACGTTGCGCTGCCCCCTTGCGCGGTCATATCACCTATTATAAGTTGAATTTTATAATTTAAAAAAATCTTCCTTCGGTTCAAGAGAGGAGGAGCAATTTATTCCTCACGACGATTTGCCTCTAAATGAAGAAGACATGCTGGACTTAGGAATGTTTGAAGTTGTTACACCATCAACGCTGATGCCTATTACGGACATTGAAGAAATAAAAACATTAAAAACAAATAACCATGAAATTTTTACGTCATTCGGAGTCATTAAGTCAGTCGGAAACGTTCGTTTGGAGCAAAAGAAGCGTTGCCCTTTTCTACCATCAAATCTATTTTGTAAGTATTTATTTTTGTCGAAACTTTAATTTCATTTGATATTAATGTTGAGTAGCTAATAATAAGAACTATAAGAGGAGATGAGGCTGTATCTGTACGGAAGTGCCACTGAATATCGTCCCAGGCGCCCAATATATTGTCGTGGAGTATCGAACTTTTACTTAAGAAATATCAATTTTTTTGTATTACTAATGTTGTCTACTTTTGGCTATCGAGTCAGTGGTATAGATCAAGTAGAGATCATCATCATTAACCAATATCCTTTTTACTGCTGGGGCATGGGCCTCTTCCCAAACGTATGGAGGGTTAGAACTTAGTCCACACTCGAGGGCTAACTCCGAATTGGTGGCGATTGTGAGCCTAGTGGCCAGCCTTAGGGTCAGAAGTTTTCAAGCCGCCTAAAGACTTCTGACATGTCATAACGATTGCCATCTAGTGATAGCAACCGGCGCCAATGGATTAACGTGGCTTGCGAAGCCCATAAACGGTCGAGATAAATGCCACTAACAGTCAAACACATCAAGGTAATGGCCGTTTTGTAGTCCGACGAGGCCAGGCAATACAAATACAGAACCACGACCGCTTCACTTCAAGCAGAGATAGTAGAAAGAAAATCAAAAGTTACACAGTTGCAATATATTTCAGATAATGGAACTAAGAATTGGTTCTTTTATTTCGACGCCGTGGACCTGTTGATGAGAGTGAAGGTCGGCGGCGTCCATCGCGTTACTGAGTGCAAAGCGAGGCAGAACGCAGCTATCATCATACCTTATAGGTACGGTCATATCATCTCTCCAAGTGACTGAGGACACAGGGACGAAATGCTTTGAAGGATCAAATCGATCCGAATTAGGCACACTAGTGGTGGTTTTCCACTTCATTCTATTCAAGTATCTTTAAAAGTTAAAAAGGAATACGGCCCTTCTCCCTAAGTTCTTTCCAAATTCAAATATAGTAAATTAAGATTTTATCGCCGTAACGCTCATTCTCTATCCTACCGACAGATTACTACAGGTCTATTTCTCGCGTCTACCTTCAGGTATAGGCTTTTTTGTATTTCTGGGTTCAGCTCAACGGCACAACAACATAACTTGCATATACCAACTTTTTAAAAATATGACTAATATATTTGTGAATGCGATTTGATCCGTCTGCTCGTTTGTCACTTATCACATAAAAAACTGACATTTACGTATGTTTCGTTTGCAGAGGACCTAAGAACGTTCTGGATACGTTACTATATTTTCTTCATCCCTTTCTAATAAAACAGCAGTTAGACTATCAGGTCTTTGTGGTTGAAAATGGTAAGCTATCCGAGAAAACAAAACTAACCACGTAGATATCTAATAGTGGCAAATATTGTGTTACTACGTTTTGAGAGTTTCTCAAAACCGGACACAACGCCGAGAGGCGGGTGTCAAAAATGCTTGTAAATTGACGCATGATTTCCCATACATTGACGCAGCCCGTTTGATGACGATGTGCTGATAGTACGACATTACGTCTCTCGTTCAGGTTCCTTGAAGATACAATAGTTTAGTTTCATGAGTAGATGCTGTGGTCATTATTTAATTATTTCATATGGACCCAATATAGTCACGCGATCCCAACTCCATAACAAAAAGCAGAAATATTATTTTCGTCAGTCGGTGCACCAAGGAGATTTCACCTTGGACAACTCTACAACGCCGGGGCTGCCGAGGCTCTGAAACGTTACCCCTGGCGATGCTTTATTTTTAACGAGGCCAATCTCTTACCCTTGAGTCCAATGAACATGTACAGGTGCTACGGGGTTCCAAAACAGCTGGTTAATGATCGGGGTTTTATTGGCTCTAACAGGTAAGTGTAACTGTGGTAGGAGGTTCAGATTTCTCTGTCGAGATTCTTGTGTTCGAGTCTCCCCAGAGTGAACATTATTGTTCCGAGCACGTTTGTTTCTTCGGTATCTGGTTGTTAAAATACATATCTAACTACAATCAACTGAAACTAACCGTGGCTTTTACTACTCATACGAGTAAAACTGAACAACTTTCCTCAAAAAACCCATAAGTAGGTAGTTAATTAGCGAAATTTTGACTTCCCATATTAAGTTGCTCAGTCAGTTGTAAGAAAAACATTTTTTTGATTTCTTGGAGAAGCTGTTCAGTTTCATGAATGGAAGCATTAGATTAAATAGGTGGTTTCAGACGATTTTCTTAGACTTTGTATAAGTGGTTACTTACCTACTTACTACAAAGTCAAGAGACTTTGACCATAGTACAGAATATCCTAGCCTAGCTTGAAATAAGATTAATAATAATTATTAAAATATTTTACCTCTAGGAGACCGTCCATATTAGACGGAGTGATTTCCATCAGGCCTGCAGCTTTCATTGAAGTGGATGGTTTCTCTAATCGGGACCTAGGAAACGAGGAGCATTATACTGAATTTAAAAGAAGGTAAACAATGATTATATCATATCACCACAAAATGTATAGAGATCGTCATATTATAAGCAGAGATCGGAGTAGGCAGATTGATTTTTGATACTTGCATCGTGATTTTATAACATGGACAATCCTTTTTCTGAAAAGTTCCGGTATTTCCGGATTGAGTTGAGTATTATTAAAGTAAATCTGGTTCAATCAATTGGTTCTGAAGGAAGCAATTTATTTATGTTTGGAATAACAGAAAGAATATTAGTTTTTGTTCGCTTAAAAAGTTAAACTCCCGGAATCCGAGCAGCATGTCCATATTCCATATACGTTTGCGGTCATTGACCCTAAATCAATCTACCTACTCCGATCACTGATTATAAGCGAACAGGCACGCAATGTCCACTTTAGAAATAAATATGCAACTGCTCTTGCCACGCTAGGTTAAGACCATGAAAAGAAATACCCCTTTCTTAAAAAAGGGAGAAATTATAAAATGAAATCTGTAATCTGACTGACTCGGTGGCTAAGTGGTTAGCGATCCTGACATCTGTTCCGAGAGTCGTGGGTTCCATCCCCACACAGGGCAAACTTTTCTGTGATGAGCAGAATTGTTTGCTCTGAGTCTGGGTGTATTATATCTATATATGTATGTATTTAAATGTATATGTGTATGTATATCAGTTTCTGGTTCCCAAGATACAGGGAATCCTAGTTTGGGCCGGATATTATTATTAAATATAATAATAATAATAACTGCTTTCACAGATTGCTTAAATCCAATTATAGCCTTGAAAGAGTTGATGAATCAATCGGAGGGTTTAGGATTGTGAGACCCAAACTGTCATTAGCAAAAGCTGCTGAAGACTTTGTAAACTACTTCAACAATACGTCTAAACAACCGATGTCTTTGGAAACTAATGCTTGGCATTATAATAAGTAAGTTTGTTAGTTACTAAACTTTTAGCATCAGCAATAGCGCGGTTACCACGCCTTCCATCTTATCTTAAACATCAATCAAAAATGGGTTAGGTTAGGCACTAGGTAGTAATACCAGATTTCGAAAAGCCTATTTTATTCTTTAATAAATAAATTTTGTTACGTTATTTGAGTGTGCTTGCTGCAAATAAACCACATTCATAGTTTCGTATACCTGTTTGTTTGTTTGTTTGTTTTTTTTTTTTATGGCAGAGGTGGCAAACGAGCAGACGGATCACCTGATAGTAAGCGATAACCGCCGCCCATAGACACCCGCAACACCAGAGGAGTCACAAGTGCGTTGCCGGCCTTTGATATGGGAGTACGCTCTTTTCTTGAAGGTTTGAATGTCGTATCGGTCCGGAAATACCGCAGGCGACAATTCATTCCACAGTTTGGTTGTGCGAGGCAGAAAGTTTCTAGTGAAACGCACAGTTGTGGACTGCCAACCATCTATGTGATGGGGATGAATATATTGTCGTGTAGAACGATGGCGAAAAGAGGCGGCAGGGATCAATCCGAACAATTCCTCGGAGCACTCCCCATTGTACATGCGATAGAGAATGCAGAGCGAGGCTACATCTCTACGCAGCGCCAAGGAGTCAAATGAAATATCCTGGCAGCCGACGATTCGAGTTGCTCTCCGTTGAATGCGGTCCAGAGGGAGAAGCTGGTACTGGGGTGCCCCTGCCCAGAGAATACCCAATACTTATACGCAGGGCGGGAAGTTGACTGCCTACTTTAGTTGACTCTATATACAGAGAGTAACAAAATCGGTGAAAGACCCGTTAACTGCGGCCTCTACTCATCATACCAACTGAACAACTTTTGTTGTAGGTACGATTTTACTAAAATAGGTAGCAAAAGAGAAGGGTAAGGGGGAAGCATTGGTGGTTAGTTTGGACATGGCCTTCGATCGGGTTCGTTTGGCTTCCTTCTTACGGGCTTCCCGAGAAATTATGCAAATGGGTCACTAGTTTTCTAGCAGACAGAAGCATAAAGGTCGTAGTCGACGGTGCATGCTCAGACTCTATGTCTGTGAATGCTGATGTCCCTCAAGGCTGTGTGCTTTCGCCTACGAACAGCGTTCTGCATATCAATGATATGCTACAAATCAGCAGCACTCATTGTTATGCGGATGACAGCACAGGTGATGCCTTCTATACCGGCCATGTTAACATTTCTCGGGAAAAAGTCATCGAGAGCCGAAACAAACTTGTGTCTGAAATTGAGGCTTCTTTAAAGAAAGTCTCAGAATGGGGTCGACTTAATTTAGTCCAATTTAACTCCTACAAGACACCGGTTTGCGCGTTCACCGCCAAGAAAATACCATTTGTCGTATCACCTCGTTTTGAGGACACTCCCCTAAATGCCTCAGCTAGTATCGGAATCCTTGGTATCAACATAGCGAGTGAAGTCCAGGTCCGCGGCCATCTAGAGGTTAAGGCTAAATTAGCCTCGAAGTAGCTTGGTGTATAGATGGATGGATGGATGGTGATAGGTGGTCAATAGATCGAGACGGTATTTCACTGCGGCCCATCGCCTGCAACTTCATAAGGCGCAGGTTCGACCTCATATGAAATACTGTTCTCATCTCTGGGCAGGGGCTCCCCAGTACCAGCTTCTCCCTCTGGACCGCATTCAACGGAGAGCAACTCGAATCGACGGCTGCCAGGATATTTCAGATCGGCTTGACCCCTTGGCTCTGCGTAGAGATGTAGCCTCGCTCTGCATTCTCTATCGCATGTACAGTGCGTTTCAACAAATAGTTCCTATGCGGTTATGTTGGCAGCAATGTTTTCCATGCACACTACATAGAACTCAGGCTAGGGATGGGTAAGTACTGCAGTATTTACTCATGCCAGAGTAAATATGTACTCAGTAAAAACTATTATAAGTACTTTTTTTTTACTTTTTACTGAGTATTTATGTTTTACTAACAAAAACTTAATAAGCTATTGTTTTTTATCTAATATTTATATGTATGACACTTTTTTAAGTTTTTCTAAGTTCTTTAAATTTTCTAAGTTCTAAGTAGTCTGACGATATAACATTATTAACATTTTATTTAGGGGATTCCCCTTAAAATCTTTATCAATGGGGAAGAAAACTGACAGAACTCACCGATAGAGGCGCTGATATCGCTTGACTCATAACAATCATTACTAACTGTCAAAACGTATAGAAAAACTGTTTACGTGAACTAAACATAAGATTTATTAAAAAAATGCCGCGTTGTGTGGCGATTGGTTGCAATAATAATGGAAATCATTAATTTCCTAAATATTCTCGGATGAAGAAGACGTGGGAAAACTTACGTTTTCAGTTATGTATTTTTGAACTTCGCCTATAATTAAAGAACAGTCCAAGTCGCATACATTATCCATTTAACAATTTTATAGAAAAAAACGATTTTATTACACCTCGATATTAAAAAACGCGGAACAAATTGAAAGTAGTTATGAGTCAAGCGTCCGTAGCGCCATCTGCAAATAGCTTTGCGTTTTCTTCCCCATAGAGTTGTCATTCGTAGTGTTACCAACTAAAAAAAAACACGTTAGGCTCCGCGCACACGGGAAACTTTTATGTACCACTAATGCGTGTAACTTGTTTTGTTTTTAGGGTTCCGTAGCCGAAATGGCAAAAAAGGAACCCGTATAATTTCGCCCTGTCCGTCCGTCCATCACAGCCATTTTACTCGGTGAGTATTGGCACTATGTGGATTTTTTTTTATGGAATGGAAAGTGACGACTTAGTCGAGGATGGTACACGCAAACTCAAATAATGCTTTAAAGACTCCCAGATTGTAGAATTCGGGAAACACAGACGCAGGTAAGGAGTTCCACTCCCGCGCAGTTCGCATAATAAATGCAGAAGCATATCGCTTCGTGCGAATAGGTGGTATCACAGTATATGGATATTATACAGTATGGACACTCCCTGCCGCTCTCTGAAGGCGACCTAACTCGCCCTGTGTGACCGATGTGTGACCTCCTAATAGTCAAGGGTTGACAAACTTAAGACATATATTTGTGGTTTGCGTTCCGAGGGTACGATCTGACAGCAACCGTTCACTTTGACAACAGGATAGCATAATATAAATCGCTTAAGTGTGAAAGAGAAGGTACAAAACGGTTGCTGTCAGAGTGCACCCTTGGAATGACGTAAAGGCTTCTATGTCCATACAGCCTTGTCTTCATTGAAAATGTATATTGTAAAAGTCTGTCATTTTATATTCACGCCTGTCTTTAAAAAGACTGCGACATAAATAGTCTTTCGGAAATATTCCAAGAACAGCACATCTGCAGTACAGTACCAGTGAAGGCGTAATTAAATAAATAAAATGGCATTTCAAAACAATCTGTAAACATCTTCATAATCATCACATATTTTGATAAAAACAACAAACAATCCTTTATTTATAAACAATGACTTTAAGTTTTTGCTAATATTTAATGTATTAGCCATTTTTGTAATGTATATTTTATCACACATTTGTTTTCAATAAATTACTTACAATATCAATGGCTTACTGAAAATACGAAAAAAAATTATAGATACAACGATATCAATATGTAATAAATTTACACGGTTTTTTTTATTTTGACAAAACACGTGACGATTATGGAGATTTTAACAGACTATTTTGTACCTATATTTCGAAATACCTAAATATGGGTAAGTAACAGGTGAAACTGATAATAATTTCCTCAAGGACATATTAAAAACTAGATAATTAGATTTCAACTAAATAAATAATATGGAATTTCAAAACAATCTGTAAATATCTTCATAATCATCACATAACTTGATCAAAACAACAAATAATCCTTTATTTATAAACAATGACTTTAAGATTTTGCTAATATTTAATGTATAAGCCATTTTTGTAATGTATATTTTATCACACATTTATTTTCAATAAATTAGTTACAACATCAATATACTAACAAAAAAATATAGGGACAACGGTATCAATATGGAATATGTTTACACGGTTTCTTTTCTATTTTGACAAAATACGTGACGATTATGGAGATTTTAACAGATTATTTTGTACCTACATTTCGAAATACCTAGATAGTGGTAAGTAGCAGGTGAAACCGATAATAATTTCCTCAAGGACATATTTAAAACTAGATAATTAGATTTCAACTAGATAAATAAAATGACATTTCAAAACAATCTGTAAATATCTTCATAATCATGACATAACTTGATCAAAACAACAAATAATCCTTTATTTATAAACAATGACTTTAAGATTTTGCTAATATTTAAAGTATGAGTCATTTTTGTAATGTATATTTTATCACACATTTATTTTCAATAAATTACTTACAACATCAATATACTAACAAAAAAATATAGGGACAACGGTATCAATATGGAATATATTTACACGGCTTCTTTTTTATTTTGACAAAATACGTGACGATTATGGAGATTTTAACAGATTATTTTGTACCTACATTTCGAAATACCTAAATAGTGGTAAGTAGCGGGTGAAACTGATAATAATTTCCTCAAGGACATATTAAAAACTAGATAATTAGATTTCAACTAAATAAATAATATGGAATTTCAAAACAATCTATAAATATCTTCATAATCATCACATAACTTGATCAAAACAACAAATAATCCTTTATTTATAAACAATGACTTCAAGATTTTGCTAATATTTAATGTATGAGCCATTTTTGTAATGTATATTTTATCACACATTTATTTTCAATAAATTACTTACAATATCAATATACTAACAAAAAAATATAGGGACAACGGTATCAATATGGAATGTATTTACACGGTATCTTTTTTATTTTGACAAAATACGTGACGATTTTGGAGATTTTAACAGATTATTTTGTACCTACATTTCGAAATACCTAAATAGTGGTAAGTAGCAGGTGAAACTGAGAATAATTTCCTCAAGGACATATTCATTTGCAAAATGACTTTCCAAAATGTATTAGCTGATTACTTCATGTTGTTGGATAAGTTAAAAAAAACATATTAAAAGGTTTATGAAGTTCTTTCATAAATCTTTGATCGATAAACTGTCCGCCCTCGGAATTTATTTATGTTACACATCCGTGTTGGGGTTAATCTATATATTGTGTACTAAGTTTCAATTTATTTAATCAAACCAATAGATTCATAGCAAATTGGCTGTGACAGAGACGGATGTACAGACAGACCCACGAGTGAAGTGATCCTTTTTCTCTTTTGTGGTATAGAACACTAAAAGAGTCGCCTTGATCGGAAAGAAAAACTGGTTTTCTTGCATCAGTATTTACAGTTTTTAAAATTTTAATTATTTAATCTTTCTTTAATTTGCTTAAACATTTTCTTCCAATGGTATTTGTTATTATTTCTATCCACTAAATTATCCGGCACTAAGTAGTATATAAAAATGCCCAGTTAGTGGTTGAAGAATTTAAACATATCCAACCATGAATGCGCACAAGATGCTTTGAAGCGATATTCAAATATTAATGTCAAGCGAAAGGTTAACATAAACTCCAACACGAAGACCCAAAAAATGAATTTCGCATGTTTTTTTTAATAAATATGTTTCCTCACATTGTACTGGTCTTGATGTTATTAAATGTATACCATGATTACCATGTCATGCAAAAATATCCGATAAAAAGTTTTTACTGTCTCTAGAGAGTAAATACTCAGTTTATATAGTAAATACTCAGTATTTACTCAAACTCAGTATTTACTCTGACTCAGTTTTTACTGCCTTACCCATCCCTAACTCAGACACACACTACATAGAACGGAGACACACACTAACAAAATCATAAGAAGCGTCTTCGCGTGTTGATGTCGTTGATAGACAGGGGAGCCAACATAACGGCATAAGAACTATTTGTTGAAACGCTCTCTACTATGGGGAGTGCTCCGAGGAATTGTTCGGATTAATCCCTGCCGCTTCCTTTCGCCATCGTTCCACGCGACAACATTTTCATCACTATCACTTAGATGGTTGGCAGTCCACAATGTTTTACTAAAAACTAAAAACGACCGACGCGACCTACAAACCTTCAAAAAAAGAGCGTACTCCCACTTCAAAGGCCGGCAACGCACTTGTAACTAGGGTTTCTGATTTCTCGACCTTTTTTATTTCTCGAGTTTCGAGAATTCTCGAGGCCAATTTCTCGAGTTTTTTCGGGTCTCGAGTCTTTTTATATAAACCGTTGAAATTTGTTGAAATTAATTTAAAAAAAGCATTTTTTTTTATCGGATAGTTTTTTATTGCACCATCAATGATATTTTACTAAGGATATTGCACGCTAAAGCAACGCGGCATCGTAGCGCGGCACAAGGACACTATACGTAGCTATACATCAATCTACGTCGTAGAAACAAAACGAAACACAGCCTATCTCTTTCTTACAAATGGAGCGCGTGAATTGCTATTTCATATTACGTCATCTCGCAAGCCGAACGCGTGACTTTTGAGAACATAAGAAGCGTGGAGTATCATTTGAATTATATTTTTTTGTATTGGGCATCCTAAAGTAGTGTTTCAAATACTGCCATTCGTAATGTTTTCTGAAATATTGTATAATTGACTTAATTAGAATTCCAGATATATATAATGTGATTTTTAAATGGATAACAATGTGTGCCTTCCCGTATTGTAAAAATAGGACACGGAACTATAACAAAACTGTATATGATTTAAATTTGCAGATATGTAACTTGACATGTTGTTATACAGATTTCGTTTTGTATTTTGATACAAACAGTTTTATATATAATTTTAAGACGACTCCAGATACTATGTATCTCTCAATTATACAAAGAAAACGACTATACTTCATTCCAATCAAAAAAAAAAGGTAAACAAACGTAGTATGCAGATGACATTGACATGTGTCAGTTCCATAGTAAGTTTATTTACGTTTTGGGTTAATCATATAAAAAGTCGTTAATAATGAAACAGATCTTCATACATAACACATACATAATAACATTTATAGATACACCTGAAAAATATTATCTTCCGATTCGGCAGTATGGATTTTACACTTACAACATTTAAACAAAAGCGACTCCACTCTTTTGTTTTATGACTATGTTCTTGTCGCGTACTGACGCATGTCTCTTTCTGGCGCGCATGAAAGAAAAGAAAAGGAATACTCCTTAATAATTTACGATATTTATTGAAATTTCAGTGCTTTTCTACTTTTTTTACATATTTTCGCATGTTATCTTTTATAAATAAAATTAACTTACCGGTGGTAGGTCACACCATCTTTTTTTAGGGTCGTTCGAGTTTTATTTCGACACTTTTTCACGACGCACTTCGGCATCCTTACTGCTTTGCGCTCAAAACACGACTAAGGTAAAAAGTGTGCGCACATCGTATTTGAGCACACTTCTGCTGTGCCGTTTACAGCGCGCTGATGCAAAGTCCATGTATAGAATGTCGTTGTGCACCATAATTATTATTTTGTAGTATTTGGTACCTCTTATTTAAGGAAGGAAAGGAATAAAAATTAAAATCTTACATAATAAAATAGATATACTCTAAAAAAAACAACTAAAATCAAAACTTAACACTAAAAGCCATGAAAACGCGTGCAGTTATCTGCAACTACAAACACCAAAAACAAAAAAAAATACGAAAATGATGTGAAAACGTAATCAAATTAATACTCTACTAACTTGTAGTAACTAGTAGTCTGATTTTCCAGTCTTTCAATCAGTCAGTCATACGACATAGCATAGGTAGAGGCGCCACTATGTTAAAACAAAAAACGTTTTCTCTTGTCTGTATGTGAAAACTATCATCATTATCAGCCGAAAGACGTCCACTGCTGGACAAAGGGCTCCTCCAAGGATTTCCACACCGATCGGTCCTATGCTGCTCGCATCCAGCGGCTTCCCGCAACCTTCACCAGGTCGTTGGTCCACAGAGTCGGAGGCCTGCCTACACTGCGTGTTCCGGTGCGCGGTCACCACTCGAGAACTTAGTAAAGTAGCCCCAACGACCATCTATTCTACGCCCGCCCACTGCCACTTAAGTTTAGCGATTCTGTGAGCTATGTCGGTAGCTTTAGTCCTCCTACATATCTCCTCATTTCTGATTCGATCTCGTAGGGAAACACCAAGCATAGCACGCTCCAGCGCCCTTTGGGCGACCTTGAGCTTTCTTATGAGGCCCATAGTAAGCGACAATGTCTCGGTTCCATATGTCATCACAGGCAACACACATTGGAAAATTAAAACTATACTCCTACCAGTTCATCTATGGGATAAGCTTTGTGTAAAGGAACCCTATTACGAAGTGTGCACGAAGCGCGGGCACTGTTACGCGGCGAAAAATAGTCGCACGGCGCGCTTGGCGCAATTCAAATTAGGAACTCGAGAATTCTCGAGTTTCGATAATTTTTTTCTCGTCTCGAATGAAGCCAAATTATTCGAGTTTTCTCGAGTTCGAGAAAGCTCGAGCAGAAACCCTACTTGTAACTCCTCTGGTGTTGCAGGTGTCTATGGGCGGCGGTAATCGCTTAACATCAGGTGATCCGTCTGCTGGTATGCCTCCTGTCCCATAAAAAAAACTTTTTATTCTCTTCTTGAAAATTCATCAACTGGTTGGACAATCCGGTAGTTGACTGCTAGTCATTTGAGTTACTTTTTATCAAATGTCAAAAACGGTATTTTGTTCAAAAAATGTTTGAAATTTTGTACGATGACGTCATTGTTCAAAATAGTAGTTTGCATACTTATTAGGTATTTTTTATAAATTAAAAATTGAAAATGAAATGAAAATTAAAGTGAATAAGTTTTTCAATAATTTCAATTAAAGAGCTATTTAGTCAATAATATTACGCAATTTAATTTTCATGCAGTCAACTCCCGGATTAGCAGAGTCGTAGAACCAATTATTTTGTTATGTCCTGAAAATCAGAACCTTTTTTATATTTTGCAGGGCGACGGGCACAGATAATGTTTCTCTTATAAAAGTTACGGATGGTTTATCATTTAGTACATACGAAGTGACCTCAGTCCGTCTGAGTAGATTTTACACCCACATAAATATAATTTGTGCAAGCCTGTAACATCTTTAACTACTAAATAAAAATCCCTAAAGAATTTAACTGTTTTGAAATATTTATTATGTTTTATTTAATTTAACAAATAGCTGGGAGACCGAGTGTCGCTCGTTCAATCGGAGTTTTTATAAACTAATTGTGAGATTACTTGTTTAGTAGTACATATAAGATATATTTTCTATGAAACATTTTGCAGGGTGTTGTTTTAGTCGGTAGTGGCCTTCTAAGAGACGAAAGGACAAGCAATATGAAAATATCTATAAATGTGAAAATATCTATACTTTATATTTTTTTATAATTTGATTCTACTGAAAAAAAATACATGCAAATTATCCTTTTAATTATCGGCGAAAGATGGCGCTATTTGTCTCTAAAATACAAAGAGGTTACAATATTTTTTTATCACTCTTATGTCTTTTTACTTATTTATTTACATAATATTTACATAAGTTCACACAAAATAAAAAGACAAAAAACTATAAAGTCCCATGGGTGGGATTCGAATCCGGACCTAAAAGCAGCAAAACGTAAGTGGCTCGCATCAAAACCGCTAGTCCACCAAAGTATTATACTTATATGCAATGCTTAAAAATAAGCATCATATGCGTTCTTGTTTTGTGTAATTTCGCTCATATCTCCCTTAAATGAATTTTTTCGAAGACAATTCCCTCATAGATCGATTTCTGGTGATTTTTAACCCTTAATCCTAAATTTTCGTCAAAAGGTTTCAAGCCGTTTTCGAAATCGTCGGGACACTTAACTGCACTTAACTCCAACGGCAAATATGGCTAAAAGTCTTATTAGTTACTCAGTCTGTATCGTGCTACGGTCACGACAACGTGTCCTCTGTATTTACTCCTTGTTACACAAAAACATGCCGAATTTCGTAGTAAAATCGTGTAAATCTCATTCCGCCAGAGATAACAAGAGCGCTGGTATCACGTTTCACAGGTCAATAAGTATTTTGTTAAGATTTGAATAAAAATAACTTTATAAAAATTCAACACAAATTGTCGCCATTTTCCATCGTTCAGTGTTGCTTAAAAATAAAAATACGAAATACCCTAATTTGGGGGAATTTTAATGAATGAATGAATGATGAGGACGTATTACGTGTGTTTATCGATAAATGTTTAAATTGTAAAATTACTGTAACTGTATATTTTTTATATAAAACTTAGAGGGTGTAACAAAACTGGTGTCGCGTCCTACACCAGTTTTGTTACATCCTGTATACAGGGTGTTAAAAAACGCCCTTGATTTTGAAGTGTTATTCAAAATCAAGTATAAAATACAGGAAAAAATAATTAAAAAATCCGATATACAACTTTTTTTAGCTTTTCATACAAATTCTTAATTCAATATTTAGATTCAGTATGAGAAACTGAAAAAAAAAATATTGTGAAATTTTCATATTTTTTTCCCGTATTGTATACTTGATTCTGAGTAACCTCTTAAAATTTCAAACGCACTTTGTTAACACCTAGTATAAAAAAACGATAAGAGAGAGAGAGAGAAGAAACAATAAATAAAATGTTCCCCTATATTTGTATTTCATATTAATTTAAAAGATAAACTATCATTTAAATAGGATTCCTAAAGATCACTTGAGGAGAAAAAAATAGTAATAAACAATAAAAGTCGCGGGCGAAAGCTAGTGACAATAAATACAATATTTGATAAAACTGAAGTCTTGTGTTGTATATTCTTATTTATTTGTATTTTTTGAATATTTTATACAAAATGGGCTCATCAGTATTTCGATCTGTATGAATAAAACAATGTTTTTTTGAAAGAACCATAATTACAATAATTGCTTGAAATAATTTCCGATTACAATTACAATTCGGCTGTTCCAAAATAAAACACTGAATACGCCATTTCGATATTTTCACATTAGCTGAATAAATATTTTCGTAAGTTTCTGTTAATTTGAAAACTTTCGTAAGCTTCATTACGCCTATTCACTTTTGCTTTTAAGTTATTGCTAATAATTAGATAATATTATCCACTCGGTGTTTTATTACAGTTACTAAAATATCGATCTATCATTCATTCATTCATTCAGTGGGGGAATATGATACTATTACTGGCAACATTATTCAAGTGTCATTGAAATATTTGAAAACATATCGCCATCTTTTTCTTATTTGACGTTTAGTTGTATAGATTCGCTTAGTAAGAGTGAGACAAATATAGTGTCACTTTCACATAAGTTCATGTTTCAAAGCGACGTCCTAGTTTTTGTTACTTTACTCCACGTTTTCATGGAAGCGTTGTAGGTGATTGCGGCTCTTGTATATAAATCTCTTTGATCGGAGCAAATATTTATATTGTTAATTTTCTTAGAAAGTAAAAACAATTTGGTATTGGTATTGGGAACGTTTTGAGTAGCAAGTAACGAATCGTTACTAACGATGTAATATTCCTTTAGAGGTTTGACGTCTACTCCTTTTATGAATTTAAAACGAAACGAAAAATCCTATCAAGTCAAGTGGCATTACAGTAGACTGAACATTCGACGGGCTGTTGGCTGGCTGCTGGCTGCACGCTTGGAGTTTCTTCCGATTTCCGACTTTTGTTTGACAAAAACAACAGCTTGAATCCAGATCCATAAAAATACTTTTTTAAAGTGACATTTATTTGACATTGACATGTTGTGTTGTGGATGATTTTGTATTTGTGTATCGTAAAATCAGTGAAATCAGGAAAACTTGGATTTTATTCATTAGATCGTTATAAAAATAATGAGGTTGTAGATAAAACTAACGAACATGGCATTCTTAGAGGTTTGTTTGCGCTTATTGAATCATTTTTTACTTGAAATTAGCAGTCATCCTAGCTTAATCTTTACGCCCCTCTATCCAGATATTACTTAAAACAAAGTGAAAATTTAGATTTCATTTAGTAAAGACAGTGAATAATTGTTGAAATTATGAACATTTTTCAGTGGCGTAAGATTACCTTCTTCGATACACACGAAAACGTGGACAACGGGAAGATAGCAGAATGTCTACAGGTGAGTGTAATTTTCATTCCTTTTCTGTTTTTATTACTTTAAGAAGTCTTAAAGTACGGTTTGACTTATTGAAAAGCACTTGAGAGTGCTACCTTGTAATAAAAACTCTCCCAAGTGTGGAAAATTTTGTTACGATAGTCCCTGTATAATGCATTCTTTCTAAGGGTAACTCCCGCATGCAGCCCTTTAAAGTGCATTACAACTTTTACTACTAATCTATAAACAGAGTGGATTTTGTGTACATATAATGAAACGAAATGAAATAATATTTATTCGAAGTAGGTATCTCTGTACACTTTTCGAACATCATATTTTTTCTACCACTCGGAACTCGTATACCCAACGTTTCGGGAAGTGTTTGCGGAGAAAGAAGAAACATCGGGCCCTAAAGAAACTCCCTCCAACACATTTTTTATAGAAATCAGGGTGTCCACTTTCTGGAAAAGTCAGGGAAGCTTTTGGTGGTCAGGGAAAGTCAGGGAAATGACCTGGCGACCTGGAAAAGTCAGGGATATTTGAGTTTTTCCTAATAATCGTTAGTCCATTAGGGGAAACTTCCATGCTCTAATCTATATCTCTTTGTCTTTGCTGATATTTAGCCCAGACTTTCAAACAATTTTTTTTCAAGTTATCAGTTTACTTCATCATTACTTCGCATTCCATAGCTCGAAGGTTCTTAAGCGGGTTCATACGCAGTAGAACAGACAGAGAGAGATAAAGTCTCTCCGAAAGCTGAGGGGTTCAAGACCACTTGTGAGATCTCGGTCGTCAACAATTCTGATCGCGCGTCGCTGGGTGGAGTTGAGGGGGTTCAATTGATACTTGGGTGCACCTGCCCAGAAATATGAGCACAGATTCTATGTATGAGCAGTTCTCCATATGCGGCCTCACTTAATAGCAGCAAGTACTGCCTGGGTCTGAAGAACCGCTTTGCTTTATTAAGCACTCCAGGTTTTTAAGCTGCAAGGGTAATCTTGCCCTCGAGGTGACCCCGAAGTTAGACATTGCTAGAAATATCGACAGCTAATATCCCAATGCTCGTAGTAACAGCTAGCGTTGTACCTTGGAACTGAGGCGCCAACAAAGTAAAACCGTCTTTTTTGGCGTGAACGTGCAGACTTGCGTCTTCGTGGGGTTAAAACGGACAAAATTTAGTCTACCCATTTAGAGAATTGCTCCAGAGTGTCTTCGACTTCAGACACAATCCCGGTACAACTCTCCTCCACCACGGTCCATGGGATGTTGCTCAGCCTGTTTACTGCGCATCATCTGTACTGTCATCCGCATAGCAATGAATACCGCGTATTTTACATGAGGAATATAGTAGTTGAGAGTACAGAACCTTGCAGGTCACCAGCATTAATGTATTTAGTGTTAGTGGACCAGTTGTCGAAAGGACTTTAATGCTCCTGTCACACAAAAGGTGGCAATCCAGTTGCACAATCCGACGCGGAAGCCGTACCCTGGTAATTTCGATGGAAGTGCCTTGTGCCAGACCTATCTAGGCTGACTTCCAATGCCTCCCCTCGACTTTCAATGGCTTCGGCCTAGCGGTATGTTAGACATACTAGATGAACACCAGCTGACTGGCCATGACGAAATCTGTATTGGCGGTCATTGGTCATGCATGATCTTTAAGATATACTGGGAGCTGTGTATTAATTACATGCTCCACCACCCTTGAAAGGAGGGAGATAATAGCTATTAGCCTGTAATTCGACGAATCAGTTCTATCCCCCTTTTTGGGAACTGGTTGCACATATGCTTTCCAGGATGTTGGCGTGTGGAAGTAGGAGAGCTCGAAAATGCTACTCAAAACTGAAGTCTGTGGTCTACATACAGTAAATCGGGGTGTAAGACAGTTCATCAGCATAATAGGTGGGACATATAGAATCTATTGAAATCTATGGTATTCAAAGGCAGTCCAGCATGTTGAGCTCTTTACACTGTTATCACAGGAGGCTCTTAATTTCCACAGCATAGAAATTCACCTCAGTAAGATGGTTGGAAAATCATCCTTGTCATGAAAAAGCTCAAAAAAATAATAATTTGATGACAGTCCCAGAAAACCACAATCAAAAAATTTAAAAGATTCAATGAAAATCCTTTTGTTAAAAGCAAGTTTAGCTGCTGTGAGGTCGTTATTTGGATTTAGAACCATTTTTGCGCCGTCTCCAGATGAAATTCAAAAACAAACCAGCAATTAAACAAAGTTCCTCAAAAACATCCAGAAACGGTTCTAAAATTGATTATAAGGGTCAGGGTCCAAAATGGTCAGGGAAAGTCAGGGAAAAGTCAGGGAAGTATTTTGGGAATTCTGAGTGGACACCCTGGAAATGGTTTGTTTATCATCTCACCTGCTGCTGAGGCTGTATGATGCCATAGGTTAAGGCTTCCTTTAAAAATCTGCCAAACTACCTTACTGTTACCTTATAGTGAACATCTCAAACCAATTCAAAGTTGACCTGGTTTAGATAAATGCATTTTTGCAATCTAGGTAATGTACTCTCCTGCTCATACTGTAAATCAAACAAAGCTAACGTGGATTCTCAGGAAATTATTGCTCATCTTCAGACAGAATTAAATGACCGGGACCAGGCCGCTTTACTAAATGACGTTTAGATGTCAGGTATACCAGAATATGATGGTGAATCTACAATCCACCTACACTCGGCTTCAAAAAAATCGCACCTTTTAAGAAATCTATTTTAAACATCTTTCAATCGTATTTGTATTATGAAATATTGGTAATGTTCGGTATCATTTGAAAGGTAAGGAAACAGAGAATGCAAAAACAATAATTCATTCAATGTTTTTTATTGGAACTGAGAAAAATTTACAAAACAATAAAAATCCTTAAAAAACCCAAATGAAATCTGATTAATTTTTCAAAACAAAGTTGCTTAAAACTAACCTAAAACCTAGTGTTACCCCCCCTAGCCCTAATGACGTCTTCCATGCGCTCCCTCATGGATCGCACCAACTTTAGGACCTCTTCTTGAGGGATTCTGTCCCATTCCTCAATAACGGCGTCTTGGAGCTCCTGAAGAGTCGCGGGAGCGGGATCACGGGATCTAACCTTGCGTTTCAGCTGGTCCCAGAGGTGCTCTATCGGGTTCAGATCTGGACTTCTCGCTGGCCACTGCATGACAGGGATCCCAACCTCTTGAAGGTAGCCCTGCACAATTCCAGCAGTGTGCGCGCGAGCGTTATCGTGCATTAATGTGAACCCGTCGCCAATAAATCCAGCATAGGGGACCACATGTTCTTCCAGGATCTCTGTGATGTACCGGTGAGCAGTCATCGACCCTTGCCCGCGAGCACCGCCGGTCCGAGAGACGCAAGAAAGTTCAGTTTTGCCGTCGGCAGATATGCCGCCCCAGAACATGCAGGAACCGCCCCCGTATTCTACCGTCTCTTGGATGCAGGCTTGGGCAAAACGTTCCCATTGTCTTCTGTATACTCTTTTGCGTCTATCGTTGCAGAAAAGGCACACTCTCGTTTCGTCTGAGAAGAGAACAGCTCTCCATTGGTCCAGGGTCCAATTGACGTGGGCGCGAGCAAATTGCAGGCGTGCTCGCCGATGCGCTGCGGTTAATTTTGGACCCGTGGCAGGTCTTCTAGCCACAATATTTCTCTCCTTTAGTCTTCTTCTAGCACCGGAAGGCGCAGTGTGGGCAGGCCCCCGACTCGGTGGACCGACGACCTGGTAAAGGTTGCAGGAAGCCGCTGGATGCGAGCCGCACAGGACCGGTCGGTGTGGAAATCCTTGGGGGAGGCCTTTGTCCAGCAGTGGACGTCTTTCGGCTGATAGATAGTCTTCTTCTAACTGTAGAGACACTCACGGCCCTTCTACGAACTGCTTGAAGCTGCTGTTGCAACTCAACAGCATTAGAGAACCGATTTCTCAAAGACTTCGATACGACGAATCGGTCATCTCTCGCAGAAGTGCAGCGATTTCTACCAGACCCACGCCTTCGGTCAAAGCCACCGGTCTGTAGGAACCGCTGGTACACTCTTCGAACAGAAAAGCGACTCAAGTGCAATTCCCGAGCAACATCACACTGACGTAGTCCTGATTGCAGTAGTGCGATAACTTGGGCGGCTTCAGCAGCAGTAGTGTCCATCTTCAAGGACGTTTTTCTGATGAAAGATATTCTTTTGTGTCTTCTTCGACTGTTGGTAGCAAATTTATCCCCCGATAAGCTGTATCGACCCTTTTATACCCAAAAAACAAAACAATACAAACAAAATTTAAAGAGGAGAATCAGTTCCATTGTCATTCCCAGTGACTTAAAGTGTCAAGCTTTTTCTTTAATCAAATGAAATGGATATTTTTTTAAAGAGTTTTTATAGGGCTCTCAAATGATACCAATATTGCTACGAATAACTGCTTGTCTTAAGGATTAACAGTGCTTGAAGCCTATTTTTACGGACGTGCGATTTTTTTGAAGCCGAGTGTAGTTCTGGCGGTTGCTACCAAGTTCGGCATGACACTTGAGGAGAGAGATATTGTAGATGCATCACGCGTGGGGTCCAAACGCCAACTCTCTGAAATTTCAGGAGCTTCTCCTCGTCCCCGTCCAATAGTCATTCGATTCACCCGCCGAGCGTTGCGTGATGCAAATAACTTTTAGACCTATTAAGGATATCAACCTAGAAGCTTTTAACGCTGATTTGGAATCTATAGACTGGGAATCCATTTTACTATTTGATACAATAGATAACATGGTTAGCACCTTCAATGAGTGGGTTTTGAATATTTTTGATATACATGCTCCGCTCAAAACAGTATTACTTAAGAATCATCACTGTCCATGGTTGACTGAAAATATTAAGCATATAATGCAATTACGTAATGCTGCACATAACAAATATCATAAAAGTAAGAATGAAGACCATAAATCACAGTATAAAATGTTAAAAAGTCTAGCACTAACTTCTTTGCACAGTGAAAAAAAAGCTTACTTCGAACATCATATTAATTCAAATATAAATAACGCAAAAAAACTATGGAAAAAATTAAAAAGAGATATCTTGCCTAATTTCAAAAACTTTTCCAGTTTACCTGATTATTTTGTAGATCCTAATGTAATAAATGATTGTTTCTTAGATGTTCCTGGAGATAACAGTGTTACAATTTCTCAACTTTCTTTCTATGAGTATTATTCACATAATGAGTCCACTTTTAAACTACGGACTGTACACGAAAACGAGATAGCTAAAATTATCCTCAGCATTAAATCAAATGCCCCTGGTATAGATGGGCTCAATAAGGATATGATCATTTTAACTTTACCTCACACTTTGCGTGTAATCACGGGTATAATAAACAAATCTATTTTATTAGGTTGTTTTCCATCTCTTTGGAAGAATGCTCTCGTAACTCCTATTCCAAAAAACAATAATCCAGAAAGTGAAAAAGATATTCGGCCCATAAGTATACTACCTTATTTATCAAAAATTATGGAAAAGGTTGTTTATAAACAAGTAATTTCTTATTGCGAAGCTAACGATATTTTACCTTCTTATCAATCAGGATTTAGAAAAGGTCGAAGTACAAGCTCTGCACTTTTAGACGTGGTTGACAATATTTTAACGGAACAAGATAAAGATAACGGTACAATTCTGACTCTCCTAGACTTTTCTAGAGCATTTGACTATAAATATTCCATTGCTTCTCTCTAAGTTATCTTATTATGGATTTGATACATCAACTGTAAAATGGTTCGATAGCTATCTTACTAATCGACATCAAAGGGTAGTTCTGCGTAGAACTGATGGTTTGACTGTTGAATCTGAGCTTAAATCATTGATCAGGGGTGTGCCACAAGGCTCTGTTCTAGGTCCCTTACTTTCATCATCTATAGTTCAGACATTATCAACTGTATTCAACATTGCCATTATCATCTTTATGCGGATGATCTTCAAGTTTATATTCCAGTAAATATTGAAAACCCATCTATTTCCATTAATCTTATAAACGAAGATCTGAATCGAATCGCAAACTGGGCAGCTAAAAACTCATTAGTCTTAAATCCTACAAAATCAAAATATTTAATCTTAGGTTCAGTAAAACAAATAGATAAAATCTCCAGTTATAATCCTACGATAAGTATTTTAGACGTATCTGTTGAAAAAGTAGATTTAGCACGTAACTTGGGCGTTCTTATGGACTCCGGACTTAGATTTGAGAACCATATAGTTGAGCTAGTTGGGAACTCCCTGTTTCGGCTGAAAACTCTATACAAAATCCGTACGCTAATTGACGTTTCCCTTCGAGTGCGATTATGTGAGTCACTTGTATTATCTAGACTTAATTACTGTATATCTGTCTACGGGTCTTGTACAACAAAGAAAGGTAAACGATTGATTCAACGTGTACAAAACGCTTGTGCACGTTATTGTTTTGATATTCCATCCAGAACGCACATAACTCCATTTCTAAATAAGGCAAATCATCTTAAAATGGAGGGACGACACAAGTTGTTCTTTTCTACTCTACTGTTCGGCGTCATTAAATACAAAGAACCTGACTATTTATATAAGAAGCTTGTTTGGTCTAGTCAGTTAAACAGCTATGGCACTAGAGCATCTAAATATCTACTATGTTGTCCACGGCATGCATCGGCAGCATTTCGTGGCAGTTTTAAGTATCTAGCCACGAAATGCTGGAATGATCTGCCGCCACCTATTCGTGGTGTTACTTCTCTTGTTAAATTTAAAAAGCTATATCGGTCTTATCTTCTTCAAGAGCAATTAAAATTATAACCTCCGTCTACCTGTCCTTTCTCTTTTCCCTTTTCCCTATCCTTTCTCCTTCCCCGTCTTATTCCCTGTTCTATCCCCATACAGCTTACGTCTTTGCTGTTATGTATATGATCCGGGATATCGCGATTACATCTGGTGTTTTGTTTGTTTCTTTCTTTCTTTTGTTTTATTTTGTTTTTTTTTCTTTTGATTTTCCCCTTTGTTTTTTCTCTTTTGTTTTTTCCCTTTTATTTTGCTGTTTTTGTTGTTTCGGATTCACTTTTTGTTTTATATGTTTTGTTAATATATGTTTCTTTTATAGCCAATGTACTAGACATAAATTACTAAAATTTCAGATTATACGTACTATGTATATGGTCACACAGGAATTATATATCATTATTTTATTTTAGTTTGTATAATGTTTGCGCTGTTGGTGTGCGCATGATCACTCTGCGCCCTGGCCCCGGTAGAATAACAGCGTTGCAGAACTTGCAACATCAAAGCTGAACCGGTGCCATTTCAATGCACAGTCACAGCCACGGTTTTTCTGTATTTTTGTTATTTATATAAATTTAGTATTTAAGTTTCTTTCTAACATATGTATTTTCTTTATATGCTGTGTGTTGAATAAAATGATTTATCTATCTATCTATCTATCTAAATCTAAATTATCTGTTTTAGTAATATTTGTTACACATCAATACAATGGTGTCGATTTGGTTTTCACGATTAAACTTATTTGATAAGATTAAACTTAATTTAAGTGTTCTGTCTTTTTCTTTCTATATCGAAAAGACAAGGGCAGGACTGATGAGTGGCGGAATTATTGTGGCTTAAAACAATAAAAGGCAAAAAAAAAAAAAAAGGACAGGATGCTTCAATTCAATATTAATGCAATAGGAATAAAAATTATATAAACATTTGGGCAACTATGTTAATTAAAATGATCCTCACATAAATTTCTATTTACATTATTATATCAATACAGTAATAGTGACTTAAAAAAAGTTTTTAAAGCTTTCTCGACAATATGGAACATGCATGAATATTAAATTTCAATAAAAATACATTTATATGAGTCATATTTATGCATGAGATTTGGTTTTCAATCTCCACAGGATACAAATATAACAGTTGCCACAAGCGGCAACAATCACGTGGTGCTGTGTGACATGACGGGCTGGGTTCACCTAGTGTCCCGTTCCTGGGAGATCACCTCCTTCAAGGCATACGAGCTGACGGTCACTCTGGCCCAGCAGTTGCCGCACGACCCACTGCTGGTCACTATTGGGGTAGGTATTTAGTATGATTGTTAGTAATAGATGTTATGCTAAATCTACCTGGTGAAAACCCCGGGAAGCTATGGTTGTAGAAATCTTTTGTAAAATATTGTTCAGCACTGATATTGTTTCAGTCTTCGGCTGAAATGTTAGATGATTATGATGACAGAGTGATAACAAGGTATTCTCTGCTTTTGCATATTAACCATGAACTTAATGCTAAATACTTGGTGATAATTTAATTTATAAGACAAAATAATCAATATTATCACAGATGAATAACTTTTTATAGAAGTAAAAAATGGTACATAGGTATATTATCGATATTTACCGCGCGCGAAGCTAGTTCTAAAAGCATTCGTTCTATTGTAACACTCCTTCCTAATAAAAAAGACAACCAAACTTGCCTCCGAATCATTCTACCCAAGATTGGCCAACCCATCCTACGTAAAAACGTTTACTAAAATACAATGATAAATACATTATTGTATAGGAAAACGAGGCGGGCATCAACCCGCTGATCAAGGTGTGGGACAGTTGTCTCTGCCTCTTTCTACCCATGCAAGATTTGCCAACCCATTTCACGTAAAAAGATGTATTATAAATACAATGGTAAATGTTTGGTAGGAGGACGAGGCCGGCATCAACCCTCTCATCAAGGTGTGGGACTGGTCGCGCACGGATCGGCACGGCAACCCCCGCTGCGCGCGCGTGTCCCGCGCCGTGCCCTCGCACCTGCGCGCCACGCCCGCCACCGCGCTCGCCGTGCACGACGACAAGGTGAGTGCTGGCAGGCATCAGGTCAGGCGCATGATGCCAGTGTACCATGTGGGACTGGTCGCCGCTGCCCTCGCACCTGCGCGCCACGCCCGCCACCGCATTTCTGTACAGGACGACAAGGTGAGTGTTGGCAGGCACTTGCAGGGTCCGGGGCAGTCCATAGTTGTAGGGACTGTTCCGACTCTTCATAGGAAAAAGGAGGTACCTCCGTTAAGCGAGGTGGTATGCCTGGAGTTCGGCCATAGTCTGACCATCGTTGATGGTTGGACGTAAGTACTCATTCGTGACTTAGTAGGAGCCTGTATGTCTGAAAGAGAAGTAAGTATTGTAGTACATCTGACGGTCAACTTTTATGGAGATAACACTTCTCATATTGGCAGTTGAGCCATATTTTGTCGCATGGAATTTTCCCGTAGCGCTATCCTTTTCTGTCACTCAGAAATATCGTTCGTTGGAGCTAGAAGAGAATACGAGTGGCAGATACGGTTCAACCGTAAATGCTCTATGGTTTCCAATTTTAACAGCAAAAAATCTTCAATATTTTACAAGTTTAGTTTGCATTGAAATAAAAACTGTTTCCAGAACTTGCTAGCAGTGGGGTTCCAGGATGGGTCGGTGGCGCTGTTCCGCGGCGACATCGCGCGCCAGCGCAGCGGCAAGATGAAGACGCTCGCAGACTCCGGCACCAGCCCCATCACTGGACTGGCTTTCAAGTAGGACGTTTATAATAATAAGAACCGCATTCATTTTGTTTTATTTTATTTAGGTAGGTGGATGCTGAGTGAACGGTAAAAGAGAGATGAATACCAAGAACCACTTACATTCAGCAACTCAAAACATGGTCTAGTAGTCATTCGTACCAGGAGTTGAAGGAGAGGGCGAGATATAGACGGAAGTGGTGGCTATTGCAACGACAGGGTCCTGCCGCCCGCGCCCCTTAGATTAAGATGCTTAACGGTACTGTACACATTCGTTTGAATCATCTTTTTTTTCTAACTACTTTTTTTTCTAACTACTACCTTTACCTTTACCTTTACCTTTACCTTTACGCGCAAACGTAACGTTATAAATTTCAACTACACCTTAAAGGGCGAACTTCTTTGCAGAGAACAGATGATTCGCGACCTAGGTGTCTTCCATGACTCAAAGCTTTTGTTTGACACCCATATAGAGAAAATCATATCTAAAGCCTCGAGTGCTTTAGGATTTCTGAAGCGTACGACTAAAAATTTCACCAGCGCTAAATCACTTAAAATACTTTACTGTGCCCTAGTGCGCAGCAACTTGGAGTATGCTTCGGAGATCTGGAATCCTAGATATAATACTTATGTTTCTCGCCTAGAAAACGTACAAAAGAAGTTTATTCGCTATCTGAGTTATCGCATTCGTGAACCCTATCATTCCTCTAACTATGACAACTTATGTAAAAAACACCACCTGCTCCCGCTGGAGAGGCGACGTGAAATCGCTGATATTGTATTTTTACTTAAGATCGCATCCGGCAACATCGATTCCCCACATATACTTTCGCGCGTTGGTCTTAGAGCTCCAGCCAAGTCTCTGAGGCACAATACACCTATCTATCTACCATTTGCTGCAACCTACTATAGACAGAACACATTTCTTTGGCGAGCTTGTAACAATTTCAACAAACTATTCAAAGATTTTGATCTGGATCTCTTCAACACTAGTTGTGCGACCGCGAGACGGTTGTTGAGTCAGGCGTTTTTTGACACTTAGTAAATTTAAACTGATGTTTAATGTTTACCAAATTTCTATTGTTTCCTTTTCTTATCTTGAAATTATTATTCTTTTTTCTTTGTTTCTATACTCTTTGTGAACGTTTATTTTTTTATTTTGTAAGTACCTATAGTCTGCCTAGCGATAACTGCTTTGTTTGCTTTAGTTAATATTTTAAAACTATCTGTGAAAACCTTATCTGGCTGTCTAGAACTTAATTTAAGTTTTGTTATTTTGTTGTAATTAAGCTGTTGGTTTTCCGAATAAAATAAAAAATAAAATAAAGTTCCTACCACTCGGACCTTTTACACTCACTCTAAATAATAGGATACGTGACTGGTGTTTATCTGAGTTGCCTTTTATGAAATGTGTAAAACGACATTTTGTTCTGAAAATGTTCACCTGACGACTATTTGATCAAATCAGAAATGAGGAGATACGCAGGAGAACTATAGTAGCCGATATAGCTCATTGAATCGCTAAACTGAATTGATAGTGGGCGGAGGAAATATCTCGTAGAACAAAGGGCCGTTGGGGCATTAAAGTTCACGAATGACGACCGCGCACCGGTAGACGTAGCGTAGGCACTCGGTGGACCGATGACCTGGTGAAGGTTGCGGGAAACCACTGGATACGGGCAGTGCTAATACCAGTTGGTGTGGAAATCTACCAGTGGTAGAACCTTATTATGCAAGGTCCGACTGGGTGGGTACCATTGCTCGCTCTATACCTGCCGCCAAGCAGTGCGCTGTGTTCCGGCGGGTGCCGCGAGATTGCCAACTAACGATCGGTGGTCCGTCAGTTCTTAAAAAATATTCTATCTTTGTGAACGTCTATTGGATGATGATAATGATGAGTAGGTAGTTATTTATAATTTTTCTCGTGTCAGAGGCGCGGAGCAGCTGTTCGTGGTGTCGCGCGCGTGCGTGATGGTGCACTGGGTGGCGGCGGAGCGCTGCGTCACGCTGGACGCCATGGGCGCCGCGGCCGGCTGCAGCGCGCTCGCCGGCCGCCAGCAGCTGGCGCTCGCCACGCCCACCGTGAGTACACGCACACGCACACACGCGCACAGGCACACGCACACACTGCTCACACCAGTGAAATGTCATATCTCCAGAACACTATTCTATATCGCAAACATGCCCCAACGGCATATATGGCTAAAAGTCTTATAAGTTACTCAGTCTGTATCAAGCTACGGTCACGGCAACGTGTCCTCCGTACTCACTCCTTGTTACACAAAAACATGCCGAATTGCGTAGTAAAATCGTGTAAATCTCATTCCGCCAGAGATAACAAGAACACCGGTATCACATTTCACAGGTCAATAAGTATTTTGTTAAGATTTTGAATAAAAATAACTTCGTAAAAATTCATCACAAATTGTCGCCATTTTCCATCGTTCAGTGTTGCTTAAAAATAAAAATACTAAATGCCCTAATTTGGGGGAATTTAAATGAATGAATGATGAGGACGTATTACGTGTGTCTATCGAAAACTGTTTAAATTGTAAAATTACTGTAACTGTATATTTTTTGTATAAAATATATACAGGGTGTTAAAAAAGCGCGCATGAAATTTTAAAGGGTTATTCAGAATCAAGTATAGAATACAGGAAAAAATATTTAAAAAATCCAATATATAACTTTTTTGTAGTTTTCCACACAAATTCTTAATTAATTATTCAGATTCAGTATTAGAAACTGAAAAAAATATATTGTGGACTTATTCAATATTTTTTCCTGTATTCTGTACTTGATTCTGAGTAACCCCAAAACGCACTTTTTTAACAACTACTATAAATAAACGATAAGAGCGAGAGAGAGAGAAGAAACAATAAATAAAAATGTTACCCTATATTTGTATTTTATATTAATTTAAAACGTAAACTAGGATTCGCAAAGATCCCGTGAGGAGAAAAAAATAGTAATAAATAATAAAAGTCGCGGGCGAAAGCTCGTGACAATAAATACAATAGTTGATAAAACTAAATTCTCGTATTTTATATTAATTACAGTTATTGCTTGAAGTAAATGCCGATTACACTTACAATTCGGCTGTTCCAAAATAAAATACTGAATACGCCATTTCGATAATTTTATATTAGCAAAATTTGAAAGAAAATCCTTAGCCTTAACACTTTCAAAATACTTTATTGCCTTTTTTCGGTAGCTCAGAAGCCTGATTCTTTCACAAGCTATCGAAAAATAAATTTCCGCTAAGGTGGCATCGTATGCAGTAAATTCAAATGTAAGAGAGTCCTTTTTTGTGAAATAGCCATATTCAGTGTTTTATTTTGGAACAACCTAATAATTGAATTTAAAATTGGTTCTGATAATATTTACGAGTGAGTTCTGATAATTTTAATAAAAGTTCCTGGATTTTTAAAAGACTATCAATTAAAAATTAAAGTACGAATTCTCAAACACGACACAAAATGACCCGTCAAACCTAAAAGTTATATGATTTATGTCGTTTAACATTAAAAATTAAAAAAACAGCTCTTTAGGTTTTCTTTCATTTTTCAGTTTTTATTAATCCTGCTATTGAGAAAAGTCTCGGAAGTCACATCTGAATGTTTTACTAACAAGTATTTGACTAAAAAGTTGAAATAGTAATTGTTAAATCATTTCAGTAAACGTAACAATAAGGGGTTTTCATTTTCAAGCAATTTAGTGATTTTCAACAGTGACAATAGATGGCGCTGCACCGAAGTCGAGCGTTAAAATGTCATAAATAATTATGAGATTTCATGTTTGTACGTAATTCTTTTTATGGGTAATTACAATTCTTTATTGGACATTTAAAGAAGATTATTAAATACAACACGCACATATTCATACCATTAAAATGGTCGGCAGCCTTATACAGAGTATTAAGAAAATTAGAACTAGGTACTTTTTGAGGGGCGATTTAGAGATTCTATAATATTTATCAAACTGAAAAACTTTTGTCCCACATCTTTGTAAAAAAATTGTGTACTCCATACAAAGTTCCCATGGAAATATAGGCCGAGTACGGGTTGCCAGCTGTTTAATACCTAACTTTCCATCAACGCCACCTATTGAAGATATTCGGCAACTTTTTTTTCTTAAAAACCTCTCATTACAATTAATTGTTAAAATGCCAATAATTGCCAATTACAATTAATTGTTATTGTTTCATCACTAACATTTTATTACACTCTGACTGAATAAATATTTTCATAAGTTTCTATTAATTTAAAAACCTTTGTAAGCTTCATTACGCCTATTCACTTTTGCTTTTAAATTTGCCAAGAAAATGCCATTTGTCGTATCACCTCGTTTTGAGGACACTCCCCTAAATGCCTCAGCTAGTATCGGAATTCTTGGTGTCGACATATCGAGTGAAGTCCAGTACCGTGGCCATCTAGAGGGTAAGGCTAAATTAGCCTCGAAGAAGCTTGGTGTGCTCAATAGATCGAGACGGTATTTCACTGCGGCGCATCGCCTGCAACTTTATAAGGCGCAGGTTCGGCCTCATATGGAATACTGTTCTCATCTCTGGGCAGGGGCACCCCAGTACCAGCTTCTCCCTCTGGACCGCATTCAACGAAGAGCAACTTGAATCGTCGACTGCCAGGATATTTCAGATCGGCTTGACTCCCTGGCGCTGCGTAGAGATGTAGCCTTGCTCTGCATTCTCTATCGCATGTACAATGGGGAGAGCTCCGAGGAATTGTTCGGATTGATCCCTGCCGCCTCTTTCCGCCATCGTTCTACGCGACAACATATTCATCCCCATCACATAGATGGTTGGCAGTCCACAACTGTGCGTTTCACTAGTAACTTTCTGCCTCGCACAACCAAACTGTGGAATGAATTGTCGCCTGCGGTATTTCCGGACCGATACGACATTCAAACCTTCAAGAAAAGAGCGTACTCCCAAATCAAAGGCCGGCAACGCACTTGTGACTCCTCTGGTGTTGCGGGTGTCTATGGGCGGCGGTAATCGCTTACCATCAGGTGATCCGTCTGCTCGTTTGCCACCTCTGCCATAAAAAAAAAAAATTACTAGTAATTAGATAATACGATATTATCCACTCGGTGTTACATTACAGTTACAAAAATATCGATCTATCATTCATTCGTTCATTCATTCATTGGGGGAATATGATATTACTACTGGCAACATTGTTCAAGTGTCATTGAAAACATATCGCCCTCTTTTTCTTACTTGACGTTTAGTTGTATAGATTCGCTTAGTAAGAGTGAGACAACTATAGTGTCACTTTCACATAAGTTCATGTTTCAAAGCTACGTCCTAGTTTTTGTTACTTTACTCCACGTTGTCATGGAAGCGTTATAGGTGATTGCGGCTCTTGTATACAGTGAAATGTCATATCTCCAGAACACTATTCTATGTGGCAAACATGCCCCAACGGCATATATGGCTAAAAGTCTGATGAGTTATTCAGTCTGTATCGTGCTACGGTCACGACAACGCGTCCTCTGTATTTACACCTTGTTACAGAAAAACATGCCGAATTGTGTAGTACTATTGTGTTAATCTCATTCCGCCAGATATAACAAGAGCGCTGGTATCACGTTTCACAGGTCAATAAGTATTTTGTTAAGATTTGAATAAAAATAACTTTATAAAAATTCAACACAAATTGTCGCCATATTCCATCGTTCAGTGTTGCTTAAAAATAAAAAATACGAAATACCCTAATTTGGGGGAATTTGAATGAATGAATGAATGATGAGGACGTATTACGTGTGTTTATCGATAACTGTTTAAATTGTAAAATTACTGTAACTGTATATTTTTTGTATAAAATTTAGAGGGTGTAACAAAACTGGTGTAGGACCCATTAACTGGGAATTTTACTCATCTCTTTTTTTCGTACTGAACAACTTTTGTTCTACAACTTTGCTCAAACCCAAAAAAAATTGAACTCTCCATACATAAGTGGCAAAAAATGGCAAAACAGATGATCAATTTTATGCAAAATCCAAATTTTTTTTTTGCGATTTGAGCAAAGCCGTAGAACAAAAGCTGTTCAGTACGATGAGTAAAATCCCCAGTTAACGAGTCCTACACCAATTTTGTTACATCCCCTGTATACAGGGTGTTAAAAAAAACGCGCTTGATTATGAAGTGTTATTCAAAATCAAGTATAGAATGCAGGAAAAAATTAAAAAATCCGATATACAACTTTAAAAAAAATATTACAATAACCATTGTGTAAAACCATTACGGCAACTACTACATTTTATAGTGACGAAACAATTACAATATTAATTACAATTATTGCTTGAAATAATTGCCGATTACAATTACAATTCGGCTGTTCCAAAATAAAACACTGAATACGCCATTTCGATATTTTTACATTAGCTGAATAAATATTTTCGTAAGATTCTGTTTATTTAAAAACTTTCGTAAGCTTCATTAAACCTATTCACTTTTGCTTTTAAATTATTGCTAATAATTAGATAATATTATCCACTCGGTGTTACATTACAATTACAAAAATATCGATCTATCATTCATTCATTCAGTGGGGGAATATGATACTATTACTGGCAACATTATTCAAGTGTCATTGAAATATTTGAAAACATATCGCCATCTTTTTCTTATTTGACGTTTAGTTGTATAGATTCGCTCAGTAAGAGTGAGACAAATATAGTGTCACTTTCACATGAAATCATGTTTCAAAGCTACGTCCTAGTTTTTGTTACTTTACTCCACGTTTTCATGGAAGCGTTGTTGGTGATTGCGGCTCTTGTATATAAATCTCTTTGGCTCACACACATACACTTAAACGCACGCACCACACACACGCATGTACGCACTCACCTACGCATACGTACACGCACCGCACTCACTTCAACACACTTCACATTCGGTTTTTGTGTCGCGTTGTGTACACGCGTACGTAAATATGTCTACAGCATGGCTTGCGCTAACGTGACGTATTTCAGCTAATATGTATGATTATAAGATCGCATCATACCTGACTATACTTATCTGTCTCCAGGCAATATACTGCTACACAACTGAAGGCCGAGGCCCGTGCTATGCCCTCGAAGGCGAAAAGGTCCGCCTGAACTGGTTCCGCAGCTATCTCGTCATCACCACTAACGAGCCAGCGCCGAAGACAGCCACCACCAGCTCAGCACCTCCCCCCAAATCCCACCATATCACCATACTAGACATACAGAACAAATTCATAGTCTTCTCCAAAACCTTCGATGAAATAGACGCGGTGCTAACAGAATGGGGCTCGTTCCATATACTGACGAAAAAGAAAGAGATGATTTATCTGGATGAGAAGGATCTGCAGTCGAAGCTGTCGTTGCTATTCAAAAAGAACCTCTATGACGTAGCGATAAGGATAGCGAGCAGTCAGCATTATGATGCGGAGGGGTTGACCGAGATTTATAAGCAGTATGGAGATCATTTGTATAGTAAGGTATTTATGTATCTGTATTTTTACTTCTTATACTTATAGTATTGCATTGATAGCCATTGCTAAGGCTTTGAAATCATCGCTTGCATCTTAAGTCATGTTGTTAACAATGATATAAATACATACAATACTTCTTATCGATAGATAACTCTTATCTTAAATCTACGTGCGTCATACAACTTAATGACGTGAATAATTTTCCACAGGGTGACCTAAAAGGCGCTATCGATCAATACGTAAAAACCATAGGCTGGTTGGAAACGTCCTACGTGATACGCAAGTACCTAGAGTCTCGTCACCTAGAGCCTCTGATTCAGTACTTGGAGGAGCTGCATAAGAAGGTAATATTATATAAGACAGTATAAACTGAGACTTGTCCTTTTCCCAAATATTTATTTGCTGCACGATTTGGAATTTAATTTTTAAATTTATTCCTTATTATTCGTTCCTTATTATCCGTTATTCTTTTTTTTTACCCAACTGTGCCAGAAGATTTTTTTGATTTGGTATGTATGTATATTTCTTTGGCACGCTCTGTAGCCTAAACGGCTTGATGGATTTTAGCTTGAAAGGTGTAGTGAGATTCGTCTTGATCCCCAGATTGACATAGAATACATTTCAATCCAATAGTCGAGGTTTATTTTTTTTGGAAATATAGGTAGGTTTTTTTGTAAGTATTGTTTGGCAATCATAGATAATTTGAATTGGAATTTGAAGGGTTTCGCCACCGAGGACCACACCACTCTGCTGCTGACGTGCTACGTGAAGATAGACCAGCACGACCAGCAGGGGAAGCTGAAGGAGTTCATCAACTCCAAGGACAAAATCATACATTTTGATGTCAATGTTGCTATCAAGGTAAGTTTGTTACTACTGTATTTTGTGGTGAATGTACACTAGTGGACTAAAAAATCGACTCAAGATTTGTCGCTCGACTTTTGAAAAAATAACTCAAGTCTACAAAACTGCTAAACACTAAATAAATAATAATAAAATAAAAATCTTTTATTTCAGACCATTTAGATCCATAGCTTAATTATACAATTTTAGTAGTAATATCACATTTGAATTTATTATTAATCTTATCTATATTTTAGAATTTAATTTATTTAAACTAAGAACAAAAAACTAGAAAACCACCAAACTAAAATCTTTATGATTTTAGTTTGGTGGTTTTCTAGTTTTTTCTAGTACACAAACAGTTTTTGAACTTCTGGTTTAGTTTTTTTTTGCTAGATTGAGTTAGTTTTCCAAAAGTCGTGCAACAAACGTTGAGTCGATTTTTTTGTCCATGAGTATATTTATATGCACACGGTTGCTGTTATGTAGTTGACCAGGTAAGGAAGACTGTTTTATTGATTTTAATAGTGCATAGAATACGTTTATTTCGTCCGTAATACCCTTTCTTGCGTAGACCCTACTCTGTTTATTTGTAGTGTTACACAATATTTTCTAATCATTCGTTTAGAAATGATACGTATTTTTTTACTTTAAGTAAAAAAAATATTCGTTTAGAAATGATACGTATTTTTTTACTTAAAGGAAACGTTTCTAAACGAATGATTAGAAAATATTGTGTAACACTACGAATGCGACATTTATAGTACATATTATTAGTAAACAACCTGATTTTTTTAATAAAAAAATATATTTTTATATGAAACTACCGTCACTTGTGATAATACGGCTAAAATTGTGCTACACCATAAGAAGAAGAAGCTAATGATCTGTAACTCTGTATGAAAAACAATGAAATTCTCATGTCTACGTATACGGCCATTACCTACGAACGCTTAGACCTCATACTTACTTACTCCCACCAGGTGGTTCGGCAAGTAAGCATCGACGACGCCTTATCTCTCGCCGCGAACCACAAACGCCACGACTGGTACCTGAAGATGATGCTGGAAGACAAGAAGCAGTATCTTCAAGCGCTGCAGTACATAGCAGAGCTGGAGTTCGAGGACGCCGACAAGTACATGCGGATCTACGGCCACCGTTTAATACAGCACGAGCCGGAAGAGAGTACCAAGTTCTTGAAATGTGAGTTTTTACTCGATTGCTACAGTAGAGGGTAGTGTTTTAGTTCGTGTGTGTGCGTGTGCGTGTGCGTGCGCGTGTGCTTGCGTGTGCGTGTACGTATGTGTGTGTTTGCTGTAGTCAAAATGTCCTGATGGATTTTGGAGTGTGAGATGTCTTGATCTCCATATGTCCAGTCTTGCGATGTCCGCATCCAGCGGCTACCTGCTACCTACACCAGGTCATCGGTCCACCAAGTAGGAGGCTGCCTACGCTACGTCTTCCAGTTCACGGTCGTCATTTGAGAACTTTACTGCCCCAACGGCCATCTGTTGTACGAGCTATGTTCCCTGCTCACTGCCACTTTAATTTCTAGCGATTCTGTAGTCTATGATGGTTACTTTAGTCTTTCTGTGTATCTTTCATTCCTAAATCTAAGCATGGCTCGCTTCATTGCTCTTTGGGGACCTTAAGCCTTCTCATGAGGCCCATTATAAGAGACCATGTCTCAGTCCCGTATCTCATCACTGGCAACACAGTCTTGAGACACAACTATTGACACCACATTATCCATCGACATTATCCATCGGGAATTTAAATAGTAAAAAGCCGCGTCTGTAGTCTAGTGGCTAGTCTGCTTGCTTCACATCAGGAGGTCGCGGGTTCGATTCCCGGCGGGGTCCAACTTTGAAGGACTCGGTTGGTGGTAGGGCATTTTCGGATCCCGCCTAGCTAGCTACCACCATCTTATCTTAGTCTTGCCGCCAAACATCAATTTTAATAGCATTGATGAGTACCGGCATGGAGATAAGATAACCCGCTTCCATTTTCGGCATCATCATCACTTACCATCAGGTGTGATGATGCCCAGGGCTTACCAATTGTGGATAACAAAAAAGATTAATTGTTGTTTTTTCCGCTAGTGCTATGCACGGACTACCGGCCCCGAAGCCAGCCGCTGGTAGACGAGTCGTCTCTAAGCGGCGGCTACCGCGAACCGGAGCGCGCTTTCCCAGATGACTACATCCACATGTTTCTCAACAACTCCGAGCGGCTGATCGAGTTTCTCGAGCACATGATCGCTTCTGACGCCACATGTTCCAAGCTGGTTTACGACGCGCTTGTAGAGCATTATATTCATGTGTGGTAAGTCTGGGATTTTTGCTTGTGTAAAAGATACAGATAGATCAGCCTGTCTCTTTTTTACCGTTCTCAATGGACATAAGTTATGCCATAACGATCCAACTGACATAAAGTAAGTTAGGGGTACGTAACGTAATGTACTTTCATGTCAGTGACATTCTACGGCCAATTCAGGTATCAATAATATTATTACTAGTTTGCTTACTTTACATTTGGTGGTCGCGGGTTCGATTCCCGGCGTGGTCCAACTTCGATTCCCGGCGGGGTCCAACTTCGTAGGACTTGGTTCGGTTGGTGGTAGGGCATTTTCGGAGCCCGCCTACCTAGTATACTACCATCTTATCTAACTGGACGCCAAACATCAGTGTTAGTGGTATTGATGTTTTCCGGCATGGAGATAAAGGTAGCTAGTTTCTCATTGCGTTGGAGAATCTTGGTAAGCCTGCATCAATTTTTGGGCATCATCATCACTTACCATTAGGTGAGATGATGCCAAGGGCTTACCAATTATGGATAAAAATATAACTGCATACGATACCGCCCATATGAAAAGTTCATAGCAAGACGTACGTTTTGAATCATCACAGGGCAAAGTCGACGGACACCGCAAAGGTGGAATACGAGGAGAAGATAATGCGGCTACTGAAGTCCCCGACCGCGAACTACGACCGCGACCAGACGCTCGTCATCTGCCAGATGCTGGGCTTCAAGGCCGGCGTGCTGTACCTTTACGAGGAGAATAAGCTGTGAGTCATCAACGTAGTTATCGTCCATTATCAATCATCTAAGTTATTTATATTTTATCAAATGTCTAAAACGGCAGTCTGTTTCTAGAAATGTTTGAAATTGCGAACAGTAACGTCCTCATTTTAAAAGAAAGAAAGAATAAACATAATTGACAACGCTGAACACGTTAAAAACAACCAACTTCAATCGTAACAACTACAATTTTGCTATGTCAAAAAGCGCTGTATCAATTGTGGTAAAGTTTTTGTATCAGGTGTGGTTTCTAAAGTATGACCTACCAAACAAAAAAAGAATCATCAAAATCGATTCATAATTGGCGGAGTATTCGCGTAACATACATACAAAAAAAACATACAGTCGAATTGAGAATCTCCTCCTTTTCGAAGTTGGTTAATGAAGTTTGTTAAAAATAGTGTGAAGTTCCTGGGTACAGTAATACACTTTTTATAAGGTTTACTGATGTACTTGCGCAGTAGACAAAATTTTAATTACGCGGGAAATGAATGGACCAATCAAATAGCTTCACTGTCACCCGCCATTACACGTTCCTAAAATCTCTGCCGCTATAGGTTGATTGATTTCGCGCCTGATTCAATGAAATCGTCAGCTGTGAGAAAGCTGCGTGCGTTGATTGTTTCGGGTGTTTTCGTCGATAGTTTGTTCTTGTCTGCGCGAACGAAGATTACTGACGCGCCTTATATTTTGTGTTAAAACTGTGTTTGTCAAACAATCTGTAAATGGCGACCGATCTCATGCTATCTCGCTCTTGCGCCCGCTCTGTCTATACTCGCACAGCGTGGTACTGAGAACAAAAAAAATATCAGTCTGGATTAGTATTTCGATAGCATTTCATAAATTCTGTTTATTTGTTGTTTTTTAAGTTTTTATTATATAAATAAGCGATTTTTTTATTAATACATAACGCGTCAAAAATAGATTAAAATTTAATAAGTTCTCGGGACAATGTTTACAATAAGTATTTAATTAAACTAAACACTAAAAGCCTAATACCCTTCCTCAAATATTTTCAAAATGAATCAATTTTTGGCTACCACTTTTGACCACTCGACAACCTTTTACTGACCCTCAAGTAGCCGCAGCCATTTACAGATTGTTTCATTGTCAGCGCGGGTTATAGTATACTGGTGGACTAAATCGGCTCAAGGTTTGTTGCACGACTGTTGAAAAAACAACCTCGTCTACAAAACTGCTAAACACTAAAAACTAAAAACTAGAAAACTACCAAACTATAATCACAAACAGTAAACACACAATTTCTGAACTTTTGGCTTAGATTTTTTGCTAGATTAAGTTATTTTTTCAAAAGTCGTGCAACAAACCTTGAGTCGATTTAGTCCACCAGTATACTACTGTACCCTAAGGCGCAAGGTGAACGTTATGCCGGTTGTGTCAGATGGCGCGCGCAGGTGGCCCTGCAGCTGCGCGCGGGGTGCGCGGAGGCGGCGCTGGCGGTGTGCCGGCGCCGCGGGGCCGCCGCGCCGCGCCTGTGGCTCGACGTGCTGTGGGCGCCGCCGCCGCGCCGCGCGCTGCCCGAGCTGCTCACTGTGGTCGGTCAGTGCCTCCCTCCCTCCCTCCCTGCCAGCCTGCCAGCCTGCCAGCCACCCTGCCCCCTCTCACTGCGTGGCACCTATCATCATCGTCATCAGCCAAAATACTTCTACTGCTAGACGAAGGCCTCCCCCAAAGATTTCCCACCGACCGACCGGTCCTGCTACCATACTTAATACCTATGTAAGGTAAGACCGGTAAGTATAGACTTACCTTTAAATACTCAGTCTGGGTCATTGCGGCTTGCGTCGCATCGATCATGCAAATTAACTGACTACAAACACGGTCATGACCTGGATGGGTTTCACTATCTCGGCGGATTTCATGTTTCGCGAGGCACGTTAAGCTGATGGTGCTGTTTGCTATCACTTGGCAGTCAGTAAGCCGTGTCGGAGTCTAGTTCAGACACTGGGGTGGGCCACTAGCTCCACAACATTCATTAATGAAGAGAGAAAAGAAAATTATTATTATTAATAATCCGTACTTGGTCCCCGTGTGTGGATTTACAGTATATAATAATGTACTACATGTATTATGCCTATCTAATAGCAAATTCACCCCCTCCGAGGCGCGTAAGATCAAGTGACAGTTGTTTAACATAACCCACGCAACACACGTGTGTACAAACGTCGTATGTTTATGTAGTAGTAGGTAAAAAAGCGAGGTTTGTGTGGAGTGTCTGTGTGTGGACAATCCAAGGTGTGGTAGGTATGGTTCTTCATCATCCGTTTAAGGCGTTCACGCACGAGGCAGTTACCACCAACTATCCATCGGTAAGAGTAACATGGGTGATTATGTGACACTGAACCCAAAATCCGAAGTTTGTAGACATCTATCACACATCTGACCATGATCAACATGGCCAAATTAACTGGAATATATGTCGAGCATAACGGCTTTTTGCATAATTTAAAAATATATTTTATTGTTACAGCTAACGAGAAACTACTGTCACCTATTCTAGTCATAGATTGCTTAGCCAGCACTCCTGCCTACACTCTTGGAGATGTTCGAAAGTAAGCCCTTTGTAATAAGATATTACTCGTGAGATTCTTACTCACTAAATTGAATAAAACAACATCCTCGACTGTAATCTCACAAATATTATAAATGCGAAAGTATGGATATTTGTTTGTTTGTTCCACTTTCACGCCAAAACTACTGAACGGATTTGGATGAAATCTGGTAGGTAGATAGATAAAGCACTCTGCTAACAAATAGGATACTTTTATCTCGGAAAACTTAAGGGTTCCCGAAGGAATACTTAAAAAAATAAAATTTCCACTTCGTCACTAGATGGTGCCACCTTAACATTTTCTTTCTCTCTGGACCGCGGGAGGAAGCTAGCTAGCTTACTTAGAAACACATGGGATTCAAACTTATTTTTGAGTCGAAGGTTAAATACTCACAAATAGACTCCAGCAGCATCTGAAGATGTATTCTTCAATTTTCAAGATTGTATCTTTAATGGTTGTGCGTAATTTATCAGTGAGTTACGGTTAGTTAAAAAATCTGTATTCTGGCAAAGCGAAGCCATCTTGGCTTGGTTTACTGACTATAGATACGGTCATAACGTGGGTCGGTCTAATTGTTAGTGGCATACCTCGACGATTTCCGTGATACGCAAGTCCCAGATATTATTATTATTTATTTCCGTGATACGCAAGTCACGTGAAACCATTGGCGCCGGTTACTCAATAAAAATTACGCCATGTCAGATCAGATATAGGACAACTTGAAATTTTTGAGCCAAGTAGACCCAACATCCACCAATCCGGATTCGGTCCACGAGTATAGACTGTGGAGTATAATAATAATAAAAAGTTTTACCGCGACGCCTGCGACAGAGGAGTGCGGGGGGTCCGCCTCGACCGTTCCCAGTGGCTGAGCTACGTCAATTGCTCTTTGAATCTGCGCGGACACCACGCATTCGTACTATACTAGCAATTTTTTTTTGTATGGTGTTTCGCAGCCATTATACAATATTTTTCGAATCAAAGCATTTTCATTGAAGAAAATCCCAAAATCAAGAAAAGTCAGTTTACAAAAAGTTTATTAAACTTGCTTAAGCCTAGTTGCAGCTTTAACTTAGATATTTCATTAATATAATGAGGTAGGTACATGAAGGCTAAATGCACATCTCTGTAAGCGTGGTCTTGAAAAAGATATCATATTAATATCTTGTGTTTCAAGACATAATGGCGTACCCCTGCCCCAGGCACAACATAGCTTTTTTTTATATGTATATGATGCCGAAGATGAAAGCGGGTTTAACAAGATTCCCCAACGCACTAGGGAACTAGCTATCTTATCTTCATGCCGGAACACATCAGTGCTATTATTTAGACATCATACATCATAATTTTTTATCTTAATCCTTCTCAGGTACCTAATGAACGTGCTAAAGTCGGAGAATGACGTCATCACCCACGAGCAAGAGCTCGCCGACAAGTACAAGAGCGAGAGCGAGAAGATGAAGGCGCAGATACAGATGCTGCAGAAGGAGCCGGTGACGTTCCAGAGCTCGCGCTGTGCGGCGTGCAACCGGCCTCTGGAGTTGCCAACCGTGCACTTTTTGTGCCAGCACTCCTATCATCAGCAGTAAGTGGCGCTAAATAGTAAAAGTGACTATAATTTAAAACAATTTAGGGTGACTAAAATATGTATAATTATATGAGTTGACTATGAGTCGAATAAAATAATATAGGGTGACTATTATAAAGAGCAGTCGCAGCTTTCGTACTCGTGTCAATCACGCAGGGTAACTGACTACAGATACGGTCACTATCTGGATGGGTTTGTGACATTTATTTAGACCGTTTCGTTTCCGTGTTTCCCAAGGCATATAAAGCCGTTGGTGCCGGTCGTTAAGCCATGTCGGAGGTCTTATAGGCGAGATGACGCGGTTTGGCCACTATTAGCCGAGTAACCTCCACCAATCCGGAGACGGCCCGTCTAAACCTTCCCGAGTTGTAGGGAGAGATCCGTGTCACAGTGGGGACGATATGAATTGATTACGAATCCAGATATAATTTGACAGTTACTGTGTGTCCTCGGATTAGCCAATCACAGCGTCGCATTATCACTCCCGCGCCCCGCATGCCGCTAGCGTTGATGACTTTGAGCACCAAATGTTTAATATGCGGTCATCTGTGGTTGTTAACGAACCCAGTAGTGATGACCCCTATGCCTGTGTTTGCAGCTGCTTCCAGAGCTACAGCGAGGGCGAGGGCGAGTGCCCCGCGTGCGCGCCGCAGCGCCGCGCCGCGCCGCCGCCGCAGGCCGAGGCTCTGCACGCGCGCCTGCACCAGCACCGGGACCCGTGAGTGCCCACGCAGTGTTCCCTAGCGCGGCTCAGCTTGTACTGGCCAAGCCTGATGCAGCACCGAGACCCGTCTGTACCCACACGCCATTCCCTAGCGCGGCACAGCTGATATTGGCCCTGGCCCACACACCTATAACATTATTATAGTCCTTCTAAAATATGACGAGGCCAGGCCCAGGCTTTACACACGCGTTTGCACCAGCACCGGGACCCGTGAGTGCCCACACAGTGTTCCGTAGCGCGGCTCTTGGCTACTGGCCGACATATACTAATACTACTCCGCTAACTCAGCGACCCAAAGTGTGTTTTGGTGAAACTGAAATCACGGACTTAATTTTAACTGTCTAAATAAACACAGAAAAACTCAAATGATGTTTATTGGTGTAAATACAGTAAGTCTTATTTTCGCCGTCCTTATGGAAGCAAGAAGTAGCACTTGTATTAAATGTGAAAATAAATTATTAATATGAATCGACTATACGTTTAATTATAATCATTGCCCGTTACTGAACACTGTATCCAAAACAACTGCAATGATTCAAAGATACAAGTTTTAACAACATTTCTCGTTCCGCGTACCTGTAAAATGAATTGTCAAAGCAATAACTCACGAGTTAACAACATAACTATAAAGTGTTGACTCAGCTGAATAGTTTACTGAACAAACTGAAGTTGATCTAGGAGTTTTCATCTTAGCTACCTGCAGTACTATTACTAAACGAAAAATCGAAAAAGTTACAAAACAGTGACTCAGACCTCTTAAACAGTGGCCCAAGTTTGAAATCCTGCTTTAGAATGAGTTTTCCAAAATTTTACAAAACGATTGCTTTAAAAGTTTATTTGGTAATAACCCTGGTGTTGCAAATAGCCATATGTGGTGGTTTCCACTTTCCATTGGGTGGACGGGCCGTCAACCTTTTGGCCACCATCAACAATAAAAAAAAACGCGAGAAAACCAGCACATCTGGTTACTAGATGTGTATGAAAGTCGCATTCCACGTGTCCATAGGTTTAT
Source organism: Coleophora deauratella (assembly GCA_958295455.1). Taxonomy (NCBI): domain Eukaryota; kingdom Metazoa; phylum Arthropoda; class Insecta; order Lepidoptera; family Coleophoridae; genus Coleophora; species Coleophora deauratella. Next base: position 11,483,179 of record OY282406.1, on the reverse strand, counting down.
CCCATTGAGCGCTTTGTTACTCTACGACAAATCGTGCCCCCACCGCCAACGTCTGCTCCAGCCGTCAAAAATGTATAAAAATCTCAAATCCTGGCGCCTGTGGCACGGAAACCGGTTGTCGGCCCTAGCTGACTGTGGCACTCAAAGGGTTAACCACAAGGGAGCTGCCGTCTATCCCTCGATAAGAAAGAAAGACGAATAAATAAGCACGTCAAACGATGAAAATTTATGACTTGCTGTTTTAAACGTCTTAGAAAATATTAAAGAAGTCAACTAAAAGCGCCTCACGAATTTGACATCATAATAGTAAACTGTTGATACAGCTGAACTCAGTAACAAGTAAACCGAAGTTTATCTATGGTTTTCAACCTTATTTACTTGCGTTACTCTATCGCGAAGTAAAGCGATTTTACGATCATTTTGATTACGGGTCGTAATTCATTGATATGCTTTTAAAATGTACACGTAATATTTTACTTTAGTTGAAATTAAATGATATTACAATGTCATACACGGTAGCTTTTCTGGAATATTGGTATGTGCTTATTTATTTATTTTACTTTGCAAAATCCGGAAGTACTGCATTGCACGTTTGCCTACCGTAGATTTCCACTTATAAAAATGGTTAAATTTATATTTACTGACAAATGGCAAACGATAGTTGTAACTCATGCAACTGAACAACTTTCCTAATGAAATCTATTCATGCTTTTTTGCCCGATTGTATAAATCCATAAGGGAAAGTAGTACAGATTCTCATGTAGCATCTACCATTATAGCTTGTCAATGACTAAAAAGTATTCACGTATAACGTATAGCTCGATTATTTAGCCTAAAACATTTCTTATTAGTCACCATAACTGAAATCGGTTGGAAGACATTATTATTATAAGTCAATCTATATTTTTATTTCCCAGTGTGACAAATCTCAAACAAACCGCGTATGAGCCAGTTGCTTATAATTCTAAGATCACAACACTGCTCGTGTTCTTAAGTTGGTGACGTATCTGCGAGTTGGCTCGTAAAAAATTATAATCCTTATCGACACGACAAGGTGTATTATGTTTTGTATTATCTGCGGACAGTATTGAGTTATCGGTAGCGACGTACGGTACGGTACAGTGTCGTGTTTATTATTGTGTTTCATGGCCGGCCGTTGTGACTTCTGTAGTTAGTTTAATTAAAGGTGAAATTGTTTTAGCTGGTCCTAAGTTATGTTGCCGCCGTTCTCCTGGTGTTTTAGGAACACTGTAGACGAATACGCGGGGTAATTATAGTTTTAAATGTTTTGTTTGATATATTCATGTTTAATTTTAAACATATTAGCGGCGGTGCCATATGGCATAAATTATTTCTAAAGAAGTTTTATTTTGTCGCTGGGGGAGCGGGGTGTAAGTTTGTGGTTATTTTATCGTATTATTTTCAATGTACAATACTTACAGGTTCTTAAAATATCTGCCAGGACTCAAACAAAAGTATTAGACCTGCCAGATATTTTAAGATCACCATATATGGGTCGCGCCAATGTGGGCCCAATCTGACAAAAAAAATATGAAAATCTCAAATTCTGGCACCTGTGGCTCGGAAACAGGTTGTCGGCCCTAGCCGACTGTGGCGGTCAAAGGGTTAACGAAGACATCCCTAACAAAATTTGTTTAAGTTCCTCGCTCGGTACTTATCCAAGATTTTCCTCCCATACTTATTTAGAAACCTTTTTATATTTAATCTTGTACAAATTAATAAATTATATTATTATTGTATCTCTCAAGGGTAGGAGTTCACGGGACGAACCCGGTCCTTTAAGGCTTGCGTGAGGATAGAAATCCAATAACAGTATTATTATTTGTTTCTAAACAACCGTTATTTGCACCTGCAGCTACGCGGTGGTATCAGAGTACTTCGGGCGGGGGCTGTTCAACAAGATCACCCTAGTGACGGAGCCCCCGGGGCCGGGGCAGAGCCCCGAGGAGCCTCAGACCGTCCAGCCCGCGCCGGCGGCGGCCCCCGTGGCTCCTGTCAAGACTTACGGACCCGGCGCGGAGGCTAAGTTGAGGCTACAGGAGGGACAGAGCAAGCAGGGTAAGGATGTGAAGCATAATGTACAGTCACGGAATTTATATGTTAAGCAGATTCAAGTCTCTTTAATTTGGCCGGTTTATGAAATGGAAAAAAGATCGCAACTTAAAGAAAAAGAAATTGTTACCTCTTGTCCTGTAAAAAGACTACTCGTGGATTGCGATAGCATAATCTTTCTTCTCATCAATTTAATAACCCGGCAAAATTAAAGAGACTTGAATCTGCTAAACATATAAATTCCGTGACTGTACCTGTACAGGTGTAATAAATTATGTATAGGTTCCAGTGATCAGGTTTCTACTGACGGAAGAAAATGTATCCATACGAAATTGCCCAAAATAATTTTGAATGAAAAGTCCTAAACCTTGTGATTTCTGTAAAGTCGTAAAATAAAAGTTGTTCAGTTTGATGAGTAGAAACCTCAGTTAACGGGTCCTACACTTATTTTCTTACACTTTGTATATTAAGGTTTATAGCCTTCCATCATAATTTTGTCCTGACATGATGGTATGTTGGTTCCTGTTTTCTAACATGTTACGTTTCTAGCAAGTTAAAGCATTTCCGCCCCAAAAGATAGTTCTTAAATCTATTACTAACTTCAGCATACACAATTTTTTTTTGTCCTATTACCAGTGATCGGAGTAGGTAGATTGATTTTTAGTACTTGCATCATGATTTTATAACATGGATAATAATTTTTTCAAGATAGTTTAGTTATTTCCGGGTTTAGTTGAGTATTATTAAAGTAAATCTAGTTCAATCAATTAACTCTGAAGGAAGCAATCTATTTATATGTAGAATAACAGAATAAATATTTGTTTTTGTCTTTTAAAAAATGTTAAACTCTCGGAATCCGCGCGGCATGTCCATATTAACATATACGTTTGCGGTCAGTGACCCTAATTCAATCTACCTACTCCGATCACTGCCTATTACACATACTGAACGAGTTGTCTGAACCAACTTAGTACAGATTGTTTCAACTGCATTGCATTTTCATTACAGTCTTCGTGTCGAACACGACAAAACAAATCGCTCCGAAGGGTACCGCCGTCGTCCCCGTGCCAGAAGGCAGGATGCGAGTGCTAGAACAGCAGCGATACAGTTCCAGCCTCGAAGCCAACTTAAACCGGCTCGAGCCCCGAGTTCACGCCCCCAGAACCTCCCCTCTCGCCACGCCACAACCTGGTCGGAAGCTAGACGACCAACCGAGAAGTACCGGTGTGTCCCCTAAAATATCCTCGGCTATAACCAACCAGGCAAAGAACCCCTTCGAAGAAGAACACTACGATGAAACGAAGAACCCGTTCGCTGATGAGGCGACAGAACCGACCAACCCGTTCGGCGATGACGACGACTACGATAAAAATCTGAACCCGTTTTCGTGATGCGATCGACTGATAGTGCTAAGTGTTAACTCGAAGTGGCAGTCACCACATGTGTATTGTGTATAGGTACGAAAATCCACTAGGAACAGGCTTATCCCTCTAGGAGAAATATTTGCGTCAAGTGATAGCGAAAGTCCGCCGGGTTCGGATCGCTTCGGACTGTCCTTTTCGATGATGTTATTAACGCACTTATTACGTTTACATAAAACTTTTCGTTTTCCAAAGACTCGTTTCTGTTGTACAAGAAGTTTAAGTGAATCCTTTCCTAATATACCGGGTATTAGGTAAAATAGTGAAGCTATTTTAAGGGCTAAAAGGGGGACTCTAGATGCAGTACATTTATGCTATTTACAAATTTATATTCACTTTAATAACTTGGATAAACGAAGGTTTTGTCTCGGTGTGAGGCGGCCCTAAACTGACGCCATAGCCCGCACGATTGTACGTGCGAGAAAGAGATGAGAACAAATAAGGGCGGCGTTACACAAAAGCTGTTTTTTTTAAATTGTTATTAAAGTTTTTGAGGGGAAAATTTTGTTTAAAAAATCTGGGGTTAATTGTGAGCGTTCCATATGTCTGACTCAACCTGAAAAAGTGGGTGCGAAGCGGAAATTTGAGAAAAAATAGTGCAACTTTACACCCTTATGTCTCGTAAACTAATGGGAATATCGACTTCGCTTTTTTTATTTGTGATCGGTTCTATACTATAGCCCCTACTTGCCATTTAAATATTTGCACAATTTTACCTAACATCTTGTATAAATAAAATAACTATAAACATTTTTAAAAATGCTCGTGTCTAATCCCAGCAACCATATTATTCGTAGGATTCCTAGGAGAATCCTAGGAATAAAATATCCTATCTGAAAATGTTGATCATAATTAGAGCAATCATGCTAAGTCTGGTGTTGCGGGTGTCTACGGGCGGCGGTAATCGCTTACCATCAGGTGATCCGTCTGCTCGTTTGCCACCTCTGCCATAAAAAAAGTCAACATTTGAGCTTTGAGATATAGCCAGCAAGAACACCTGGTGCACAAAAACTACCACGACAAAATTTATTTTGCTCTAAATTTTGAAATAAGTAGGATTCTCCTAGGAGTCCTAGGAATGTGCTTGCTGGGGTCAGGGATACCTACTTCTTTTTAAACATGATTTATCCTTTTTTTAAATCTTAATTTAAAAGTTTTCATATTATAATCAGATTTACGGTTCTTTTATTGTTCTATGCATATTCAGCGGACTTCTGGAAGAAGTTAATATATTACAATAAAAATATCACATTCGCCGCTTTTCAACTACAAAAAAATATTCTGTATTTTATATTTCGTTGCGTATGAATTGAAATGTACCACTTTTTATACCGAATAATAATCGTGTGATAATAAATTATTATGTAAGTACCTATTTTGTTTCAATTTTCATATTATTTTGGGTTCACACGAATCACGTACAATTAAAAGGAAACTCGTTTTTAATAATAACAATTTAGAGCGTTCAGATAATCATTTTAAATCTGAGCAACTTCACAAAAAAAAAATTGATCAGTTGAATTTTGTAGCCAATTTAGTATAAAGATACTTTATACAGGATGTATACAGGAGAAGCGGTCGTGGCTCAGTGCGGCTTGCATTGTCGCATCGATCACGCAGGTTAACTGACTACCGACACGGTCATAACCTGGATGGGTTTGACTGTTAGTAGCATTTATCTCGACCGTTTCCGTGCTTCGCAAGGCACGTTAAGCCGTTGTTGCCGGCTGCTATCGTTAGCCGTCGTTAAGCCATGTCAGAGGCCTTATAGGCGGCTTGAAAACTTCTGACACTGAGGTTGGCCACTAGCCCCACAACCTCCACCAATCCGGACTTGGCCCCCGTGTGTGGAGTATGGCCTAAACCTTCCCAAGTTATGGAAAGAGACCCGTGCCCCTGCAGTGGGGACGTAATGGGTTGTTAACAATACAGGATGTAAAAGTTCATGAAACTAAACGTTTTCCAAAGAATTCTCAAAAAAAGCTTTTGACCCTCCATACAAACTTGGCTGATTGGTGAAGGTTGCGGGAAGCCGCTGGATGCGGGCAGCGCAGGACCGGTCGGTGTGGAAATCCTTGGGGGAGGCCAGCAGTGGCCTTTGTCTTTCGGTTGATGTTAAGGGTTGTTTAGGTTTATGAATAGAACACACATAATCCTTTGACCAAAACACAGTCGGCTAGGGCCAAGAACCGGTGTCCGTGCTACAAGCGCCAGGATTTGAGATTTCCATACTTTTTTGTCGGCTGGAGCCGACGTTGGCGGTAGGGTCACAATTTGTCCAAGAGTAGCGAAGTGGTCAATGGGTTAAAGCACAAAATAGACACAGAAGGTTCGCTCAATACAAACCACTAAAATCGTAAGCATATACAATGCTTATAGAAATATACGGTCGTTCGAGGCAAGGTCACGATCGCACAGTACGTGATCTTGCCTACAACGACCGTATACGTCTATAAGCATGTATATGCTTAGGATTTTTGTGAGCGTATTGAGCGGACCATCTGTATGTGTTTTGTGGTTAAAGTTTCTGGAGCAGTCTTCTATATATAAATATATAGGATATTTCTTCGTTACTTATTAAATAAAATAGCAAAGAAAACAATGGTTTGGAAATTTTCAAAGCATTTTATTTATGACCTTTAACACTGTGTATAATATATTTTGATAGTACATTAAGAGCAATTAGTAGGTAATATTACCAATCATCATTACATTGTTCTTATTTTCATAAATTGAATGAAATCCATAAATTATATATAGAATATATAATTTTTCATATGTACCTGTCATTCTCGCTCAACAATCAACAATCACTAGCGAAATCACAAGGAGCGAGCGCCCGTGCAGGCGCCTGCGACTGCGACTGCGACTGCAGATGCGACTGGCGCCGGTCGCAGGTCGCAGGTCGCAGGCGCCTGCCGACGCCGCCACACACCTCCACTACACAATGCAGAAAGCAAAGTCCCGGCACTTGCCTCGAACAGGGTAGTCTCTATTTAACTAAACGAACGAAACATTTAGGTAACAAAAATATAACACAGCACTACTCCTATAAAACTAGCAGTATAGCTAAAGTACATCCTATAAAAAATATATAATTCCAGCTTCAGCTGTATCTCTAAATTTAAAATGTTTCATTTTTAAATTACAAAAATATAAACAACCGAAGATGCTAAGCGAAACAAATGTCGAAAATAATGGAATTAATTTGTTTAATCCATCGCATTACTCATCCGTGATTTTAATATAATATTCTTGTTCACTATTTAACTACTTAAACACCATTTTGCTATGCAAAATACAATTACCCTAATAATATCTAAAAATAAAATTATTCGAAAAAGCAAATTTACAAACTTTGGAATGTTATAAAAAATGACTAGAAAAGAAAGGAATTACCCGGTCGGTCGTTCGCGTTCTAAGAGATCCGTTTAATAAGTAACACCTAAACCTCCTATTCGACGAATGCGTTGGTCAAATGACCGAGCGACAGGGACATTACATGTAACAAGAGCTTACATAGCTCTATCCTCGTTCAAACTATATCCTACTCGCTCAGGGGTGTGTCAAATGCATTCGTCGAACATATGGATACAGCATAACAGAGTAAAGTAGGAGAAGGGTTACACTTAGAACTACAAGTAGACTTGTTGGACATTTACATTCATTCAAATTTTAATCAAGACACGTAATATGTTTCGCAAATGTATATATAAATAGAGCACATTTTCAAATCAAATCCCGTAATATATGCCTCAAAATATATCTACATATTTGATGATGTGCCCTACTGTAAGGCGCGCGTTACACGCAAAGACCACCTTGACAAACGACACAAAGGAATCCAAAGAGAAAAAAATTATCTTTGTTTTGCTTATAGCTTCGTCCGTGTTATTCGGTCAAGTTTTTCAAAATAGCTTAAACGTGTAACGCAGGCCTAAGAAACACAAATTTTAGTTTAATATTTATACGTAGTTAACTTTGATTATAATCGTATTAATTTCAATCCAAGAAATACACACTGTCTATATTTGCATAATACTTTTTGTCATCTTAAGTCTATACCTAGTTATCGGTAACCATAACCTTAGTGTTCAGCTGAGTATTTAGTCTATAATAAGAACTATAATCCACTGAAACTGAGCAACAGTAAGCTGGAATTCATTTTGATAGACAATTAACGGGGATGTCGACTGTTCAACTACAAAAAAAAACTACGTCTGTCGGTCCATTACTTGCTGCCCCAGACGGTTAGACCAAAATTACGTTTTTTGAAAGATGGTGATAAAACAACACCTTTTAGTCAACACCCTTTTTCTATATATACTCAGTTTTGAATCTACTGCTTCAATGGATTTTTAGCCGGTGATAAGACAGAAAAAACATAAGCCTTATCCACATATTCCGCAAATGCATTGACCGAATCCTCGTGCGACAAGGACAACTCTACAAATTAAACAAAGACGTACTTACAATAATACTAACCTATAGCGTTGTCTTTTGTCTCTTGGAAACAGCCAGCGAATTGCGCAAATATATGGATACGAAGCCATGAAAAATACACCATAATAATCGTAAACCCATAAAAGTATCAAATTAACTATACGGAGATATTTACAACGACATAGTCACTTAAGCTTAATTTTTTTTGTTTATCGATAAGCTATTTACTAACAAATTCATAATTAAGAGTAATTTACTTTAGGAAAGTGTTATGCTGGAACATGAACAGAAGCGGAACTTTTACAACTGATCGCTCGCGTAGATTTAAGGAAAATTTTAAGCAGAGACAATCCATATAAAACTACCTCTCATTGATTTTCTAAGATGATGACACAAATGTAAGTCGTGTACAAACGCTATGTGAACGGACCGTTTTAATTAATGACCTTTGCGGTTACACCAATATGGGATTAAAACTGAATGTCACTTATCTCTTTCCGCCGGTCACCGAAAAATTTAAATATCAAAAAAGATTGAAGAAAGAACTTTACAGCACGGCCGATATCGATTTTACTGAGAGATAGAAAGAGATAAAGCGACAAGGTGTTCCTGCCAATGAGTGGGGTGGGATTGTGGGATCCTGCCTTAATGCATGTCTGCCTTGTCATACAATGGCATATATTTTTATTGAAGTTACTTGACCAGCTCCTAGTATTCCTATATCGAAGTACGATACCCGTCCTTATGAAACCTAAATTATTGAGGATTAGAACTCCAGCTGTCTATGCCTATGGTTTTATTTGTATTGGGACCTAACATGAAGCTATAACATCCTGCTACCTCAAAGAGATGCTTTACAGGGTGCCTTTTTTATTCGCCTATAAGCGGCAAATGGTAGATGGATGGTAGTAACTGAACCACTTTCCCCAAAGAACCCATACAATCGGAGCAAAGAAAATTGTTGACTTTCCATACAAAATTTGCAACTTTCCAAACAAAGTTTGCAAGTCAACTGTTCAATATTAACAGTAAGTACGTGATGTCAAAATGTTTTCTTGCTCTGATTGTATAAGTCCTTAGGGAAAATTGTTAAGTTTCACGAGTGGAATCTAGCATTTACCGCTTGTCGCAGAATAGAAAATGGAGCTGTAACAAGTGACTTAGCAGGCCACGCGGTGTTGCGTCAATGGAGGGGGGCGGGGCTAGGAAACTTATGTCAATTTATAATGTTTGAAGACTATAGATAATGGTTATTTGCGACACAATGAGGCTACCACTTTCACATATATCACTACTGTATAGAGAGCTCTGACTAGTTGACAGTCAAGTGCAGCCTTGGAGAAGAAAATAAAATATAAGAACGTCTCAACATCACATCGTTACCCTATTTTATATACATTCCATTAAATATTACAATAAATAAAAACAAATATGAATAACAACAAAAAAATATTGAAATTAATTACTATAAGCATTACTGTTAGAAAACGCATAATCTACATTAACTACAATAGTTATTTATTATCAATGTATTTACATTCAATGCTAAACTGAAAAGTTTACGTATGACTTTCATACGGCCTACTGCTTCTTCCTCCAGCCTGTAGGACCTCAAAACATAACATCAGGTCATACGTATATACATGGTAAATTAGGGTCAATATTTGTATGTATTCAACATTAGAAGGGAATCTATAATAGTTTTTTTTTGTAGTTTGTGTCAATTCTTATATCTCGTCATATAAAAGGAGTCTGCCGGACGCGGCGCCACACAATACAAGTACATTTGTGCGCGATGCAACTACGTACATAACAACATTTACAGAAATTATTGTATGGTAAGAAGTGTTATGGAAAAGCTTATAGTTGTTCAGTAGGTACTTTAGATGCAATAAGAAACATACATTCAGATATCGAACGACACATTATCTGAATTCAATCTTATTAAAGACTTCAACGTATTATTTATTCGGTCCACTGCCGGACCGAACACCTTATATTATAACCCAACACACTTTTGTTCTACTGTCATCCAGGGTGACGCTACTTCAGAGAGAAAAAATAAACTTTGTTGAAAAAATATTAGGTTATAAATATCCAGAGTTTTAAATAAAATTTCTGTCAAATGTTGCGTCGCCCTGGAGAAAGCAAGATTATTTGCCCACATTTCACAAAAAGTACGATATATATTAAAGTACAAAAAAGTAGATTCATTGATTTACAAAAAATATAAAAAAGTAAGCATCTGTAATTACATTAAGATATTGAAACAGCCATATTAGTTGACTTTTTATGTACATTATTGTTCGCGTCTGTTAAAATTCATTTAGATGTAAATAGTTCCCTTTCGCTCTCGGTGCACCGGTTTGGTCCCAACTATGAGTACTACATACAATTTAAACCATCATTAAAATCTCTCGTCTCAAAATGTTTAAAGTAACAAGAATATAGTAACAACAAACGTGATTAAATTTATTTACGTATTGACCGTATTACGCATTAAATGCACTTACTTATTGTTATTATTCACTTCAATTAAAATCAGGGATACAATAAGTATTTATTCCAAAAAAATAATTTATTTAATAATTGTATAGTTTGTTTTGATTACCCATGGTCCCAAATAAATAATTAAGAACGAACCACTTTCGATCAAGCTCGATTCTTCATTTTAAATTCATTTATTTTTCTAACATTCCACCAAACCAGTCACAACATTGATTTACAGTTATTTATAAAGAAATAGATTTTTTTGATCACTTTACAACACTTTTGTTTCTTTTGTTTCTCGCTCAAACCTGGCACTCTGTCAAGTTTTCTAAACAAGTAACTGCGCTTTACAACGCTGATAAAGTTTGTTGAAAAAGTTTTTACTTAAAAGCCCCCTCGAGTATTTTTCAGTGTCAACAAAATTTCGTCCAATTTCAAAGTGACCAAAAAAATCTCATTACAGCCGTTTCAATACCTTTGTGTGCGATGCGTCTGGTTGCCGCTGTGTATGCGTGTGTGCTTGTGTGTGGAGGCGCCTAATAAACCAGTATAGACTCCATGGTGAGCGCGTCTCATGGCGCCGCCCGCTCGGCGCCCGCGCCGCGCCGCGCCGACCGCGACCTGCCAGAGGACAACTTGATGCGTGTATATTTACTGGGTATGGTCGTGTGCCTCATGAATTTGGTTGAAGGATAGTGAAACAAGAATCCGGCAGTTGACTGTATCAAAAAGATTTTTTTTTTTGACATTTAGGAAATTCAGATGAGTAGCAGTAAACTATACCGGATTAAATTAAGATTGTTAAATAGGCCTCCCCATAGCTTTCCACTTTGCACTATAAGCCACATGCGTCCAGCGACGTTCAAGCCATACTAGAGTAAATATAAAAGTTGTAGCGAACTGTCCAACACTCCGTATTCGTAATTTCAAGACACCCAATGGTGTCGAAAATGGGGTCACTTTGGTGGAGGCCATATCAGTCAGTCGAAGGTGACTGTCTGCGAGCCATAATAGACACACAAAGTTATATGAATAGTAGAATTTGAATTGGAAGACATTTAGCGCGACTCTAAGCCACATACATCCAGCGTCTGGCTGCAAGCTGGACTAGATGATAATCTAGTAAGACTAGACTGATAAGTCCGTCCACTTGATGACGATGGACCGTCAACAAACACTAGAGAGCCTGGAGTTTACCCAGTCAATTATGGGCAACTTATTCTAAGTGCCATTTAACCATCCCTGACCTCAGGAAACTAAAACAGAGGCTTATTCTCACATAAATGTTATTTTGTAAATATTTTATTTAGTTTCCAAATATCAATAAAGTGATAACTGAAGCCCGCCCATTAATGGTACCTTCAGTTATCAAAGACAGCGAACTAGTGAAAGAGAATAGATTTTAAGTCGGTCGGAATTAACGGCGTAAATGACAAATTTAATAGATCACGAATAAATTACACAACAATATCAAAAGAAAAACAAGCATCCCCTTAATGTATTCACTTCACTTAATTTACTTCACCCTAATAGTAATTTAGCGCTAATTTCATTAATTTTCGTAGGAAAATCACACATGAAAACCCATATATGTTTTTTACAAAAATATAAAAATCTTAAAAATGGAGTCACAGGGCAGTGTGGACATACATACACAGAATAATATAACAAACACATTCTAAAGCTGATTAATATAAAGAAAAAGACAGACTCAGGTTGACAACGAAGTATGCCGACGAGAAGTAATGTTGAAAAATTCGTTAATAAAGGCATGCGAGTGGTTCTGGACTAATTACTCTTTTGTATGATTACACTGACGAGGATTTATCGTTTGTTGTGTTGCATATTCAGACAAAATAGTTATAGGATAAATAATAAAGAGTACTCACTCTTTTTAGGAAAATTAATATTTGAATTTTAAAAATCGGAATTCAAATTGATAAACACATGAATGTCTCGGTATGTCTCCATGTCACCGTCGCGGTATTTATATGGGGTTATCTGTGACAAACATAACCTGTGGCTAAAAGAAACAAACCTTTTTCCCTTAATTGGTAAGCCCTTGACATCATCTCGCCTGATGGTAAGTCATGACGATGCCGAAGATGGAAGCGGGCTTACCAAGATTCCCCAACGCAATGGGGAACTGGCTATCTTACCTTAATACCGGAACACATCAATGCTGTTAACATTGATGTTTGGCGGCAAAACTTAGATAAGATGGTGGTAGCTAGCTAGGCGGGCTCAGAAAATGCCCTACCACCAACCAAACCGAGTCCTAAAAAGTTGGACTTCGCCGGGAATCGAACCCGCGACCTCCTGATGTGGCAGCGGACTAGTCACTATACCACGGAGGATATCCTATGTAAATAAGTATATTTATGTGTAAAGCCACTCGGCCTCACCTGATCTGTCCGGCCAGCAGCGGGTTGATGGCGTAGAGCCAGTCGTGCACCTCCTTGTCGCCCAGCGTCTGCAGCAGGTAGCCGCGCTCCTTGCTCACCACGCTGGGCGGAACGGAATATAACTTTAATTACATGTGAACGCACTCTATCATGATAGCAATATTTTCATTACTTGAGATGTTGCAGTTTTTTTTAATCAATTACCATAAAAATACATAGAAACTTACATGGTTGTTACCATATTGTTGACTATACATATTTACGTTCCTGCATCACTTTCAACATATTTTTATTTCCATTTATTTAAATATATCCTTACAGAAGCGGGCGTAGCTCAGTACAGCTTGCATGACATCGATCACGCAAGTTAACTGACTAAAGATACGATGGCAACCTGGACGAGTTTGACTGTTCATAGCATTTATCTCGACTGTTTCCGCGCTTCGCAAAGCACGTTTAGCCTTTACCGGTTGCTATTACCAGATGGTAGTCGTTATGCCATGTCTGAGGCCTTAAAAACTTCTGATATTTATTTTATAATTTATTGTTTACAAAATAGGCATAATACAGTATAATATAATATATACACAAAGAGCAAACGCACCAATCATAACGCAGCGGCATATAAACGCAGACTATCATAGCGCGGCTATCTGTACTCCTATCATGAACTGACAGGTGAATACAATAGTGTTGTGGTTCGATAATCTTATTTATGATTAAAAATAATTAGTTTTCGCAAATTTTTGATTTAACGTTTTGTTAAAAAATATATATTACAATGGACTCCTTACATGACACACGTTAACACCCTTAATTCATTAGGGGTAGTTTTGTAACAACCTGTATATTCTAATAGAAATCTCTTCCAGCAGACATTGGTTGGCGCTCACCTGAAGGTGTTGGGCATGCGGACCATCTGTTCCTGGTCCTCGCTGTACTCGACGTGCGCGTTGGCCAGGTTGATGACGGCGCGCTCGATGGGGTCGCGCTCGTCGCGGTAGATGAACACGTATGGCCGACGTACCACCTGGCGAGAACGACATTAGATAACGATACCAGGGTTCGTAATTATTAAGATAATTATTTTCTTTGATAATTATTGGGTAATTATCTGATAATTATCCATGCCGGTTCATAATTTTATGTTCATAATTTTTACTTTGATTTTTGACTTACAGATTATAATTTCATCACATCATAATAGTAAAACTGAACACAAATACAAATTTTACTACGTATTATGTGTGATGAACACAATTTTTGTGACCGTTTTTTTTTTCATTAAAATATGCGCGGAGTGGAACGCGTGGAGTGCGTATTTAGATACTAGTAAAGCGACTTATTAGCTTAACCATTTATTAAATTGTATTGTTTTTATGATTTCTATTATTTTCAAGATAATTATCACTTCGAACCCTGACAGATACCTTTAATACAGAAATAGGCGATAGGTCTCTGGAATACGTGGTAAGTCTGGTCTTGTGAGCGGTCGTTGGTAAGTTGCAAATAGGTTGCAGGTTAATTTATTTATACCTTTATCTCTTTTTTATTTTATTTATTTATCACAATTTTACAACATTACAGCAAAGTCAGAGCGTTGTAACGTTAAATCCAATACGGAACAGGATAGAAAAAAGTGGCGGCTTTTGGTGTCGGAGACCAAGGTCCTCTTTGGGTAGCTGAGTCAGCAAAGTATGTAAGTATTTATTTCCAAGTGAGAAGTAACATTTGAGAAAAAGATACATACATACATACATACTTCCGGAAAGATTTCCCCCTTTTATATAACTTTAGAGATGTTATTTTCATTGTAGGATCAGACTTGTAGAAAACATGAAAAAACTAGCTGGTTCAAAAACTATTTAGCATCAATTTATTCTAATAGTGACATGTGCGTTCTTAAACTTTAGGGAACCTATTTGATGAATTTAATAAGACATGTATGGCGGTAGCTACTTTCCATCTGGTATGGCCGTCAGCGTTTTGCCACCTAACACAAGTAAGCTACTTGCCACCTGATATGGCTGTCAGCGTTTTGCCACCTAACACAAGTAAGCTACTTGCCACCTGATATGGCTGTCAGCGTTTTGCCACCTAACACAAGTAAGCTACTTGCCACCTGATATGGCTGTCAGCGTTTTGCCACCTAACACAAGTAAGCTACTTGCCACCTGATATGGCTGTCAGCGTTATGCCACCTAACACAAGTAAGCTACTTGCCACCTGATATGGCTGTCAGCGTTTTGCCACCTAACACAAGTAAGCTACTTGCCACCTGATATGGCTGTCAGCGTTTTGCCACCTAACACAAGTAAGCTACTTGCCACCTGATATGGCTGTCAGCGTTTTGCCACCTAACACAAGTAAGCTACTTGCCACCTGATATGGCTGTCAGCGTTATGCCACCTAACACAAGTAAGCTACTTGCCACCTGATACGGCTGTCAGCGTTTTGCCACCTAACACAAGTAAGCTACTTGCCACCTGATATGGCTGTCAGCGTTTTGCCACCTAACACAAGTAAGCTACTTGCCACCTGATGGCTGTCAGCGTTTTGCCACCTAACACAAGTAAGCTACTTGCCGTCTGATATGGCCTCATCTTTTTGCCACCTAACACAAGTAAGCTACTTGCCGTCTGATATGGCCTCATCTTTTTGCCACCTAACACAAGTAAGCTACTTGCCGTCTGGTATGGCCTCATCTTTTTGCCACCTAACACAAGTAAGCTACTTGCCACCTGATATGGCTGTCAGCGTTTTGCCACCTAACACAAGTAAGCTACTTGCCGTCTGATATGGCCTCATCTTTTTGCCACCTAACACAAGTAAGCTACTTGCCGTCTGGTATGGCCTCATCTTTTTGCCACCTAACACAAGTAAGCTACTTGCCACCTAATATGGCTGTCAGCGTTTTGCCACCTAACACAAGTAAGCTACTTGCCGTCTGATATGGCCTCAACTTTTTGCCACCTAACACAAGTAAGCTACTTGCCGTCTGATATGGCCTCATCTTTTTGCCACCTAACACAAGTAAGCTACTTGCCACCTGATATGGCTGTCAGCGTTTTGCCACCTAACACAAGTAAGCTACTTGCCACATGATATGGCTGTCAGCGTTTTGCCACCTAACACAAGTAAGCTACTTGCCGTCTGATATTGCCTCATCTTTTTGCCACCTAACACAAGTAAGCTACTTGCCGTCTGATATGGCCTCATCTTTTTGCCACCTAACACAAGTAAGCAACTTGCCACCTGGTATGGCCTCATCTTTTTGCCACCTAACACAAGTAAGCTACTTGCCGTCTGATATTGCCTCATCTTTTTGCCACCTAACACAAGTAAGCTACTTGCCGTCTGATATGGCCTCATCTTTTTGCCACCTAACACAAGTAAGCAACTTGCCACCTGGTATGGCCTCATCTTTTTGCCACGTAACACAAGTAAGCTACTTGCCACCTGGTGTGGCCGTCAGCCATTTACCTAATACAATAAAAACCCAAAAAACCACTCACCAGCCATCGTTTCTTCCACCCGCGGCTGCCATGTTGCAACACGTTGAGGTGCCCGCGGCGCGCCACCGCCGCCGACACGCGCACCTCCTCGCACTCCGGCACGTACAGCGCGCCGCCCGCGCCGCCCGCGCCGCCGCCCCACGCCGCCATCGACTTCTCTAGGAGGAGGCGCTCGGGCGAGCACAACCTGGGTGGGAGGGTGTACCATAGTGTTACTGCCGCATTTGAACTGATTTTGCATGCTGTTGACTAGCTAAACAGACCTGTTCTTTAAAGTTACATGTTTTCTTATACTTTTTACCCTGCTTATAGCAAACAAAAAAAAAGATTTGAAAGAGCATCAAAATAGCGGACAGTAGGTAGGCCAGCTTTCATACTAAAGTATTCAAAGACCTTAAGATAAAGTTAAAGGTTAGGTTATCTACTAATATAACAATTATATAACATAACATATTAAGTTTGGGGTTATCTGTACTACTAGCCCATACAAATCCTCTAATCAGTACAACTCACTCCATGCTACTCGCACTGTGTATAGAAGACAGCAGGCTCGGCGTCGAGATGTCGGTGGCGACGCCCTCGTCGACGGGCGTGGCGGGCGATATGGCAGTCTCCACTTCCTTGCCACTCGGCTGGGAGTAGCCTATTCGTCCTGGGTCAAAGGAAAACGTGATTGTGTGAATAAAACCCTATCAAAACATGTCTTCCGATTCAGTGGATCTTTGTAGTTTTTGAGTGGTTTTGAGTTTGCGTCTTGTTTCCAGCGCATCTAGATTGGAATATCTGGATGCTAAGTTGCATAAAATCGATGTTATTATTATTTTCAGTGTAGTCTTTCGCTACTCTGCTCACTTGGCGCTAGGCGAAGAGGCAGGAGCTACTCCAGCAGAAGCACAGTCCGCTGGAGGTCAGTGCGACGAGGAGAGAAAGCGTCGGGCATTGCCGAGGAGGATTGCCTTTTGCATAATCGCTATTATCGGTTTGCCTCGAAGTCCCAACCGCCTAAGGTTACGATCCAAATTAGCGGGGATCAAACCATTAATGGACAGGACTACTGAGATGATTTCAGTGGATTGGACTTGCCACATATCCATGCGCCAGGTTAAGGTACCGCGTTCTTTTTGTCGGCATCAGCTTGCACGAGGTTTCCATATTTATTATTATTAATTTGAGTGCGTTTGACTACATCTCACTTGAAGGAAAGTGACGATATAGTCGAGGTTGGTACACGCAAACTCAAATAATGTCATTCCGTCTATTCAGAGATTAAGGTAGCGGCAGATATACAGACTAAGCCACCAATCCGGACTTAGCCCCCGTGTATGGAATATGGCCTAACCTTCCCGAGGTATGGGAAGAGACCCGTGCCCCTGCAGTGGGGACGATATTGGTTGTTAACAGATTTACAGCATAACCTGTTACAACGGCGACTTACCCTGTATGAGTTTGATGTATTTAGTGGCGAGCTCCCTCTCGCGCGGCGTCATCTCCCACGGCTCGCACGCCGCCTCGTCCCGCGCGTGCGCCTGCGCACACTCCGCGGCCGCCTTCGCCGCCATGTTGGACACCTCCTGTGGGCAAGCGGGACTCGCTGTAGTTATCCCAGCATACAGTTAAAGCAATACCTAATTTAACTAATTAAACATTAATTAAATAAGTTTTCCAAATTCGAATTTCCGTTATATTAAAATGAAGTGACAGTAACTTCTTCCGCGTAAAATTCGGATATAAACAGCCTGATTAAATTGTAGGATACTACATACATGAATACTATTACCTTTCGTTTTTGAAAACATTACCCTTAGAAAATTTATTTAATCTAGTTTTTTGCGCTGCACGACTCATTTAGAATACTACATGAATACTATTTTTGTACTGTTAAGGGTTTCAATTAGATAGTATTTCTGTGGTGATTTGCATTTTGACATGTCGACACTTCTTCTAGAGCGTGTGAATTTTTCATTTCGACAAGTGGACGCCTACCTTCTCGGTCTTGGTGGCGTCGTTGGGCGCGCCGTCGGCCGCGTGGCGCAGGCGCTCGCGGAGAGCCAGGTAGTGCCGCGCGCGCCCCACCTGCTCCAGCCGCGTCATCTTCTCCAGCTCCCACTAAGGAAAACACACTCATATGTATAACTATCCACATAAAACTAAGTGTATGTATACAGATGTAACAAAATCAGTTGAAACTAATTAAATTGGGTCTACTACCCATGAATTTTAACACCTTCCCTAAGGAACCATTAGTCAAATCGCAAAAAAATTGTTGGACTCTTCATACAAATCAATCAGCCGAGCTGCCAAATTAGTATGAAGAGTCCAAAAATTTTTTGCGATTTTTCTATGGGTTCCTTGGGGAAAGTTGATCAGAATCAGGGGTAAAAGCACTGACTGAAATATCGGGCACTACTAAAGTAGCACCCTATATTTTAAATAACATAATATATCAATTAATAAATATATCATATACCTGAAAATAAAGAACTAATAAAACTAGTTTAAAAAAGAACGTTAAGCTGTCAAATTAAATATAAAATGATTTAACTATCATATTGACCAGTACACATATTACATTTCATTAGCTATTTAGTATGAATATGAATATCAAAAGTACCGCTAAACCCCGATTTAGACGCCGTAAGTACAATGACAGTCAAGTGAGAAGTAAAAAATTCAAAGAAAAGTGTTTGCTGTGTTTTCAGCTTAAAAAATCTTTAGTTCTATATCTATAGCTGTGTTACGGGCGTAATACTTCACAACAAACTATTGCTAAGCAACGTGATTACTCCACAGATAACACCACAATACCATAACAAATCCCGACGGTCATAAGTGAGTTGTAAAACTTTACCGACCGAGTGACCTTAGTATTGATTGTTCTTTACCAGGAAAGAAAATTTCGAGTTTTAATGGTTTAAGCGGCGTAAAATTCAACCAGATATTTACGGGCTGCAATTTTACGCTGCAACCAACGCCATTCACTAGATTATTCGAATAGATACCGTAAGTCAAAGAAATCGTGACAACAAATTCTTGTTAAGGTAACGGTATCTATCGGGGATTATCTGTGCTTGACTCGCACTGTACTTTGGATTGGGCCTTACATTATGATGGGTGACAGTGAAACATACTAAATAGCTAGAAGTATAATGTGTGAACCTGGATCTTCGCGAGCTTGTCCAGCGGCCAATCATAGAGCATTTTGCGCCAGAGTCTTTTCTGTGAGCGTGGAAAACAAAACCAAAATAAATACTAAGGAAAATGAGTGCATCCTGACTGCGTATCTCAACTTCGAAATATAAACGTGCGAACAATGATGGTTCAAAAGATCTTAGTTACGACTAATTGATGATCGAGAGAGTACTTTTTAGGTTATCTTAACGTAAGTAGTCTTTTTCAGCACTTTAAGTAACATATTTTTTTTTACTATTACAAATATCCTACTTTGTAAATAATTTGATCATAGAGAATAGTATTAGTCATGTGTAGTAGATCTTTTAAATATAAAGACAACAGAAAATATCAAAATAATAAACTCTCGTCACCACCTTATTGATAAGGAACGAGATGAAATTGGAAATATACAAAATATTGTAGCAAATTATAAATGCAATCTTTGGAACATATTACAATGTAAAACATGTGGAACATGGGGAATTACAGCCGAACTGACCTGGTGGTCGAATATGAGGGAGTCTCCCCGCGGCCGCCAGCCGTGCAGGTTCTCTTCCCCGCGCACGTAGGTGCCGCTCGTGTCCAGCACACGCCGCTGGCGCCTTTGCACTCCTGTTATGATTAAACCAAGATTAAAATTAATAAATAAATCAAAGTATTTATTGAGGATAAAACGATAAGATTTTTTTGACGCAGAGTGTTGAAATAAAAAAATTGTCACGAAAATATTAGCCATATACCGGAGACGTGCTTATTGTCCGCTGAAAATACGCATTGAGTCCGACCAACCATGCATTACAGCTATAACATTTTAATACCTCTGTATTAGTAAACACACATGCAATGCAATAATTGATTTGAACTGAACTTCTATCGTCTTTAGTGAATTGTGGTGTAGAGTACTGTGTACAATATTAAGTATATTATGGCACTTACCGGCCTCGGTAGCACGAAGCAAACTCAGCTCATACACCCCAGTAAGCCGATCGGCGCGTGCTTGCCGGCCGCCGAAGAGCGCGCGCTTGAGCGAGCGGCCGGAGCGCGCGTCTCGTCCCACCACCACGAGGGATAGGTCCTTGGTGATGATGGCGGGACGGCTGCAGTTCTCCACCTGGGTGACAAGTGAGGAGTTCAGACGTTTGAGATACGGAGTGTGGAGTGAGTGTAGTGAGTTGAATAGTCATACGTATTGGGGTTACAGATAAACCCCCACTGATTCCACACAGTGAAACGACCCGCGAGTGAAGTGATTATTATTAATATGCGTAGTCGTATATGGTATTTATTCGGGGGTCATAATCCATTATTACTAAACCTAATTGAAATTAATGATGACGTGACTCAAATATGTATCTATTTAAGAATCTTATATAATAAGATTTAGATTCAGCAGAAACTTAAACGTCGTCTGTCTATGACTTGTTCAAAGAAAAAAATATTGCTACAGGTGGCAAAAAAGCTGAATATCGAGTTGATAGAATCTCTTAAGGAACTTGTTATACCAGAAAGCACACTGTATCAGTTTTCCAGTAATTTTATAATTTGTCATATGTAGAAAGACTATATTTTATCAACTGAACAGAATTAAAAAAGAATGAACCTCCAAGTAGGCGCTGAGCGTGATGTAGACCACCTCGCCGTTGGAGCTGACGCGGTTGAGCAGCGGCGAGCCGTGCAGGCTGCTGTCCCACGCCGCCTCGAACCTGCGCAGAGCAATAAGAGCACTCTCAGTTTTCTATAACGTTATCTTCTCAATTTCTTATCGTGTAGCACAATTTAACCGTGCTATCCACAAGGTACAGACGGCGGTTGTCTGGTGTTGAACTTATTGTTAGCATCACCCGCGGTCACGTGTATAGACGAATAGTCAGATGAATACACATCTAGAAATCAGATGTGCAGGTTTCCTTAAGATTTTTTCCTTCACCGTTTAAGCAGTCGATATGAAAGTGCGCATAAGTTTCGAAAAACTCATTGGTACATTGGTAATGAACCCAAGACCTCTGTTTAGAAGGTCGGGAGTCATTACCCGCGGAGCCACAGACGCTTTTATATTTTTAACGTTGACTGTGATGATAATAAGGTCTTGACTGATTTCGGCTACGGCGACTGTTCAACTCCGATTTTGGCACTCATTTGCTCGAATGTGGCTGCGATATGTGTGATGTCTGATTGTGATAATGGTGAAGGAAAACTGCGCATCTGATAAAATAATGTGTAGCGTTGTACACGTCACATTAAGTCAGGAGCTTCGACACAGAGCTAACTACTAATACTAAATGAAAACCAGGTTATAATTATGATGTTATCTTTGACCACTGATGAACCTACCTGAATACAGCCCGGTCATCGAGAGTCGGTCGCTCGCCCGGGAACAAGCCAAGCGAGAGCGCACCGTCCTCGTCGCCGTCTGTTGTGTCTTCGTTCGCCTCTGGCTGGTTGCGGATGCGGCCTGTCGGCAAACGGTTTAGGACTCAGTTATGTTATAACGTTTATACATGGTTACTGGTACATACCTGCAAACCTGTTAACAAGTGATTCTGCTCTTAAAACTGAACAACTATTCATACAAATCGGTCAACTTGTGCGCCAAGTTTGCATAGAAAGTTCAATTTTAGTTTGCAGATATGACCAGTCACACTCTATAATATAAAACTGTTGGAAATGAGAGATACCTTACAAAATGGGTAATAAAAGCGACAAAAAACTTTACGAGAATGTAGCCCTGCCGTATCATTTATTTGGCTGACTCAAGAAGGAGCGCCAGTCACATCTGACCGCAACCGTCTCGGCTGCATTTGATGCG
Organism: Coleophora deauratella; assembly: GCA_958295455.1. Classification (NCBI taxonomy): domain Eukaryota; kingdom Metazoa; phylum Arthropoda; class Insecta; order Lepidoptera; family Coleophoridae; genus Coleophora; species Coleophora deauratella. The sequence goes on along the minus strand of OY282406.1, from coordinate 11,460,855 downwards.
ATATCTATAGGAGGTTATCTGTGTCAAGGTATTTAGGGAATGATGGCTTACCGTTCACTGCAGGTTTGGACTTCGCTGCTTTTGTGCTGTATCTAGAGAATTTTATATATATGAAAAGGTATCTAAGGAGTGATGCCTTACCGACGACGAGCTCCCTGACGTCGGTCCACTGCAGATGCTGCGAGGGCTCGTGCAGGATGGTGATGCGGATGCGGCGCTGGATGCCCTGGTGCAGCACGAACAGTCCTCGGCACGGCAGGTCGTCGCTGTGCTCCACCACCTGTAGCAAGAAAAAAATAATTGCAATAACGATAGGATATTTGACTGCATCAAAAGTAAATTATCAAATATTGTTCACTCTTTAGCTCTTTTATTGAAATAGCAGAAAACGTTTTTGAACGTACTCGCTTTGAATTCAGTTAATCAGAATCGATTGCAAGATACAGAACAAACATTCCGAAATTTAAATATACTAAAAGAAACTTATTTAAAATAAAATGATTTCTATATTGATCTATTATCTCATTTATTACGCGGATTGCGAAGGAGTGGAACTCCTTGCCTGCGTCTGTTTTCCGATTCCTACAATCTGAGGATCTTTAAATCGACAGTGAATATACATTATTGAGTTTGCGCGTCCCACCTCGACTATATCGTCACTTTCCATCAGGTGAAATGTAGTCAAACGCACTCAAATTAATAATATAAAAAAAAGAGTGAACTTTTGTGAATATATTTTTGTTTAATTATCCCCACTGTGCGGAGTCAACACAGCCTCAGCGTTTCACACAACTACCCCTACTAAAACTAATAGGGATACAAAGACAAAATATATAAGAAGATCGTAATCAAGTAATCACTAACCGCCGGCACGTATTCCCCAGACGGCGCCAGCTCGCAGATCTCGAACCACACGAGCAGGTCGTGCTTGGAGTGCAGGTGCGAGGAGCAGCACGGCGGCGCCACGGCGGCCGCGCCCCACTTGGGCGAGCGCACCGGCGCCGAGATGGGGATGGAGGGCGGCAGCATGCGGCGCGGCGGCGTGCGCCCCGCCACCGGGCCGTCTTGCTTGGCGTCCTGCGACCATTCATTTATTTAAGGCAACAAAGCTCATAGAATACATACAATAACATACATTTTAAATTTTAAACACTATACATGAATACCCTCTTAATAAAACAACTAGGAAATATAACTATTAGCATGTGCTAATGACACGATGTCGTGTCGGTGTTACTTCGTTGGCAGTGGTCAGAAAACTCTCCCGGATTCTCCGGAACACTACCACTCTTCGGCCAAAAGTCCTCCTTTGTAAAGAACTATGCTCAGTCGGGACTCGCACAACAAACGATTTGAAGTTTTCACTGTGGCCCGACTCCAATGATGATAATAATAATAATAAAATGTTTTATTTATCTTTATCTCTTGATCTTTGATGATATCTTACGTAAACTAGGTTAATCGGTATGGCAATATTGGCTTAAAATGCAACGAATATGAATGTGGATGGATAAGTAGGAAAAGGAAGGCCAAAAATTATGTGAAAAATGATATGGGAATTAAAGGAGGGAGAAGAACACAAGTTGCGACGACCCCAAATGCTTGGTAACAGGGCAAGAAGATAATGATTCTCTTCTAGGTTTCATTTTGTGAAGAAAGCGGCATTTATTATATATATTAATTTTTATATATAATATTTTTTAATATAATGTGGTTATGAACAAGAAAACAATCAATTAATTAATTGTGGTTAAGAATGTCTATGTCTATGTATATTCCATTCTGATCGCACCTGGGTTAAGATCTACTTTCAAACTAACAGACAATAATCTAAATATTGATATGAGAAAACAAAACAGGTATAACTAAAGTGTGGCATACCTTGTGAAGTGGGTGCTGCTGGTAATGTCCAAAAACTTCGAAAACAATCGGTTGTGTCTTGATATATTCGACGAACGATTTCGTTACCGGAACAGTGATCTAAAAAAAATAACCGAATGAATTAAAATGTCGTCATCGAAATCATTCAAAAGCAAAAAACGGTAGTTGTTATGCTAGATACACACATTTTGCACGTGATAGAATCCGAGAGGAGTGTTCTTTCCGGTGTTCTTGACGGGTTCCGTCGAGAATGCATCTTCATTTCGGTGAAGGAAGCTGTAACAAAAACATCAAAGTAAATACAATAAAATTCACTTTACTGCTAAATTTGAATACTAAACTGAAGTGACACACAAGGTATTAACGTATCTACCAAATGAATATGTTATGTGCTTATCTAAGTATAACTTTGAAGGAAAACTTCTGCAGCCCCCAGGGTATAAAGCATAGGCCTTTCTTTTTGACTAAAAAAACACCAGATTGAACTAAGAGAACATGTCACCGTATTAAGTAAACACGCTATGCGCTTAAATACCGTTACTCTCACACTGAAGATGCTTTGGTGGGGAAATATTTATCTACTAGCGCCATCCCTAAAGAAACACTTGAGGCCACTCACTTGAACTGACAGAACACGTCGGCGTAGTCGGTGGCGACGCTGTGGGCCTGCAGCACGGTCACCCTGAACGTGAACTCGCGCCCCGGGGCCAGGTGCTCGGGCAGCTCCTCCTCCTTCAGCTCGGATGCTAGCGAAGAGTCCCCGCGTCCGCTGTCGGCGTCGCATTCGCCTACTGCCAACTCTGTGGGAAACAATGTTCAAGTTTAAAGCTTTGAAAATTGTCTATGAATGTCTAAAAATTTATTTACTTTACGGTGACTGTCTATAACCATGACTTTTTCTAAGTTATTGTTTTAAATCTACATTCGCAAAAAAAAATGAGGAGAGTTCTTAAAACAACTACGAATTTTTTTAAACTATTGTACATTAACTTTTCAGAACAGATAGATATCTGCTATTTTCCCAATCATTTGAGATTGGTGTAACGTGTGTTGTTCTTATATTCATCTTTTCTAACTGTCATTTCAAATGTTTGTTTGTTTGTGAACTCTTGTGTTTATTACTTTCCTACTCATTTCATCCTTCACATAATCCAGTCATTCTTTACTCTTTTAGACACATGACTTTTGTTTTTTATCATAAGAAGTCCATACCATACTCCAATTTATCCATCCATATGATCCTTAATCGTGGATAGTATTGTTACAAGATATAGACGGCGGTTAACTGATATTATCATGTACTCGTATATGCCTTATAAGACAGTTAGATTTCCACCTAGAATCTATGAATTCACGTGTAGACTCACCCTCAATCTTGATGTTGGAGTCTGCCATTTCGGCCAGCCGCTCGTCCAAGTTGATGGCGTTGTTCTTCTCCACACTGGTGATGGCTTTAAGCCGCGAGCGCGCCGGCGCCACGTCGTCGTCGAAGCAGATCTTGGCGGACTGCTTCACGCCCGCTGCGAATTCTGCGTTGTCTGGGGAGAGGTAGGAGGCTTTAATAATGTGTAGAATGTCGAAAAGTAAAGAGATGTTGATGGCAATATTGGCCAGAAAGATAGACGCTTAAACTTTTTATCGACTAATGTAGCTTAAAAACGATTTTCAGTGAACAAAATCATTTGAGAATGTAGGCAAGTTAATTTTCTTTAGTAATATACAATCATAATAAGAAACACTCGAATGTGCGTATACCAAAAAGCACATTGATACAAAGACACGCACCACAGGTCGTAAAACTATTCATATTTAAAAAATATAGTAAGACAAGTCAGACGAATTTGAAGGGTGGAATGGAATAGGGTTGACGATCATGTGCCGTTTCTTTTGATTGACCTCCGAGACTATATTTCAAATTTCATTTTATGTGACCATATTTCAAGTGAATAAACTGAATTGAATTGAATTGACTATCCCATGATCCAGAGCAGCGCCATTCAGGTCGGAGTTTACAGTACTTTTACAGTACTTTACAGTTCACCGTTGAGGATAGGGTTTACAGTACTCACTTTTCTCGGCATCGATGACCGCCTGTACGGCCACGCGTAGATAGCCCTTCACGTCTCCTTTCTCGTTCACGATAGCCACCTTGTGAATGAGTGGAACCGGGTACAGCAGGTTCGAGAGATACACGAAGCTCCTGTTGGAAAATTATAGTGTTAATATAAGTTGTTTAAATCTAACGACTCAATAGCAGACAAACGACTATATCATCTAGATATATGAAAATTAGATTTACGAGTATGACTAACAGATTTGTTTAGATCACATCACAGTGATGGGTGATCCCAAGAATGATTATTTTATTTGTGATCTTTCTATAAGCATTTTGCTTTCCTATAATTAAGATAGGTGCAGTGTTTCATTATTTATTTTATATTTTAAGGGAAGCTGTAGGAAAGCTGTGGTTGATACTATGTTTTTCAAACTGACTCAAACCAACAGGTAAATCTCTTATCTGTGTCCGATACTCACCGTCCCACCAGACGAAACCATGGGAAGCGATCGTAGAAAGGATCCCCTCCAGTGACGGACTCGATGTTGTGATCGGGTGAAGTCGGTGACAACTCGGCTTCGTTGTGGTACATCTCACGCATTAGCTCCAGGCGTTGTCTGTGGAAGAAGATGCAATGTCATGTTGGGTTTCAACTACCAGCTACCGCATATGAATGCTAAACAAGGACAAGTAGCACGAATACTCTTTGTTCTTGACTGCGTGTTGCACGGTTCATGAACGGGTGTTTCATCGTCTTGCGTCATGCACGATTAAAGTTTCTATGTTATCTGCGCTAGAGTTATATTATACGATAGATACGAGTATGTCTGTAACATATTTTACGTTTATTTTTTGCGAAATACCACTTGAATGACTTTTATTTCTACGGAAAGAAAGGGAGTTCTAACTAGTTCAGATAAAGTTAATCCTTAAAGTTTTTAATAGAACCAACACGGCAAAGTAACCTAAATTGTAATATAATGATTTCAAATATTATATATCTATCATACAGTCGATATACTACATACTGCTTATTTTACAACAGATGTTCAATCTATCTACCTATTAAAGATAAAATAAAACATGTAAAATCATGCAAACTTTTCTCTTAAAGTAACACTGAAAGCTTTAGCATAATGAAAAAAACTGTAGCAAAGAAAAAAAACATAAATGTTTTGCGAAAATTTACTGTATGAAGTTCTTCAAGCAACAAACTTTATGACTTTTACCATGAGTTGGTTTAATAATAATTAATTAGTAAATTGATAAAGTGCTTTATATAGGATAATAGTTGGTTCAATACTCAATACTTCACTAGATATAAATACAGAAAATACAGTGTTTAGATATTTAAGTCAATATAAAACAAATTGAAAACGACAGAGCATTACTCAACTGAAATTGTTATTTTACAAAGTTTCAAAGATTATCTGTTGCACTAAGCAGTCTGTGTAGTTATATGATTACAAAGCAGTAGACAGACAAGTATAGGCGAGGAATAAATCCAATCATGTACGTCGAAAAACAATCACATATCAAGCTGCAAAGACATGATATTGCTGGCCAGCACACAAAAAACATGTGCAAGCAGATTCCATGTATCAGCTGATTTGTTTCTCCGTTTGGCGCGAGACTGCAGCCACAAACCTCGAGGGCAGGAGGTTGGCCAATGACAGTCGCGTCTGCTGTGCACACGCCGAAATGCATTGTAGGATATCCTGGCCTTGCTGTTGATTGGCCACAGCAGGGGGCGGGGCCAGCACGAGGGGCGGGGCCGGTGGCTCCTCCTCCTCGGGGTAGGCGTTCTCGTTCATGTTGTATATCTGCCGCATCAGCTCCAGCCGATGGCTATGGACAAGTGACGACGAACCTGCATGAAGCGGCCCCTGCCTACTGCTCGCTCGCGTGACATACTACCAAATTAACAAACATAGCTCGGAACGTCGCTTTTTGTAGGTGAACAGCTGTCGTTACTTACAAATTTTGTTGATATTTTTTTTATATAATTATTTATTATTGTTTAAATCTTTTGGAGAATAATATTTTCTTCAATAAATGTAAAAATATTACTAAAATAACATTAATTAAAGGATTGTTTAGAGTATTACTGTTGTATCGTCCATAAAGTTGAACCATGACGTTCAGAGTTATCTCTGTCGAACTGCACATTCGTGATGAGAACATTCAGTTTCTTATTGAAACTTCATAAAAAACCTAGGATTTTTCAAACAAATACGACTACACAGGCTATCATTACAATTCCATGAGCATTCTCTAATAACTTGTCACAGATACATGCCACCACTAGACGGATGCTTCCAAACTCTAATATTTATGAATGTTCTTATCATACGAGTGTTTATGTTACTTATGATAAGGACAATAATGAAGATGATGAATATATAAAATGGTAGCATAAGTAATAAATAAGAAAGAAAAAAACAAAGAAGCAGCAAATAAAACAAGCGCTAATTTATAAGATTTGACATTGCCATCTATTATAGATGAAATATTTTTATAAATATAAGATTACTTACCGGCGAAACACAAATTACATTGTGTATTTACAAGAATAATGTCATATGTATTTACATAATTTTTACAAAACAATCCAATTGTATTTTTAACCTAGCAGTTGTTTGACACAGCTTCAGCAAAATTTTATAAATTAAGTATTAATTTTAGATAATTATTGTAGTTTAAGAATAACCAATTTAATGACCATAAAAAAAATAAAAATGTAAAAGGCAAATAAATCAAATATGGGATATTTGAAACATAATCATAATAAAAGTATAATGTTTATCACACATTTAATCGATATAGTACGATTAAAAAACAACAAAACAAAAACAAAAATCATAATTTATTAAACAACAGATGATGTATTTTTACCTATCAGCAATACCTATGTAATCATACTATGTACTTTTCAACTAAAAACATAAAACTTAAATTCGCTGGGGCACAGTGAATCTGTAAGCTATTTTTTAGATTAATTTATTTCATTAAATACATTTTTTTTTAACACAAATTTTGTTCTTCCTAGTACCAAGACAATATACGATATGATACCATAGTATAAGAAATGGTAAGAATGATCCAGACATCTCTTTTCAATTACACGCTGTTCAATTTAAACCACCACCACCCAAACACCTACAGTGCCCTTTTCAGTCCAAGACCACGATCTATTTCCAACATTCCCTAGAGAGTTAGCCTGCAAAGTGAATATTATAAATGCAAAAGTAACTCTGTCTCTCTGTTACGTTTTCACGCCTAAACTGTTGAACCAATTTTGATGAATTTTGGTATAGAGATAGATAGGACCACAGACTTGCACCCCGCTCATATAAAACTTCTTTGGGTGGGACCTTGGACACTCAACTCACCGCAATTTCTCCAGAGTCCAATAATGCGTAGCCCCGTTCTTAGTGTCAGTGACCTCCACCGCCACCACTGTAGGGGCAGAGGGCCGATACTCGTCGTCGGCGTCGTCGCGCGGCGCCAGCTCGGCCGGCAGCGGCGAGTACGGCGTGTCGGTCAGCAATGTGAACTGGAATTGGACCTTCTTGCGGAGCTCCACGGAGATTGCGTTCGCTTCCTGTGAGGGTGGAGTTAAAAAGAGATTAGATAATATTAGTAACAGGGTAGATGACTGCTAGTCTGAAATAGCAACCGTCATAATTTTTATAATTTAGTATAGTCGTTTTCACAAGCTTGTAAGTTTTTCTGCTGTTTAATTAAAATAACTACTAATAAGGAACCAAATTAGGACCCAACCAGAAATTAAGCTATTGCCATTCTGACACTAGTCAACTTCATTGCAAAGCGCCCGTTTGCAGTGTCAAAGAATAACTATAAATACAGATAGTCCATAGCCTACCTTTAAGAATATAGCGTTGCCCCACAGGTCGTCTCGCAGAGAAGTGAACTGGTGGTACTTCCACTTGCGGAACGCCCACGCCGCCAGCCCCACCTCGCGCGCGGACCAACACTCTGTCTCAAACAGAGGATTCACTACAACATACAACACGGTGCCACACCTTAGATAGGGCTCCGAAGATACACGGAAACAAACGATAATAAAATAAATGTGTATAGACAATTTTACCAATGAAACTTTTTGAAAATTAGCAACCGTAATTACGCTACAATTACAATTGTCTAAGTGTAAAACAAAACGTATTTTAAGATTGAGCTCATTAGAAAATACTTGAAGATTTTCTACTGAACACGACTTTTTTCGTCCAACATTGGTAAGTCCTAAACATTATCTCACCTTATGGTAAGTGGTGACGATGCCTAAAGATGAGAAGTAAGGCTGAACTTGTCCATTAAAGTAATACTAAAGTCATGAATCAAGTAATTTGGCTAACCTTCTGCTTTGTTCCTTTCGATATCGATGCTGTCGATTGAGTCTGGTTAGCGATCGAGTAACCCCTCAGTATAACCGCATAATACACTATCCCACCGTCCACAGACTTACTTCAGAGACTATTCCCTTAATCTCTGACTATTTGCCGATCAATGACCACACATATAACTTACCGAATATGTCCTCATCATTGTGGAAGTCTTCGGGCGTGTACGAACTGTACATGGACATGGTGACACTCTGCTCTTCCACTTGACGTTGCAGCGCGTCGATGCGGGCTTCGTAGTTCTGAGAGAGATAGGTGACGTAAGTAAATAACGTTAGGAATGAGCAGAAGAATGCGGTAATAAAGTTTTACTTTATTTCTGTTGTTGTTTATGTTAAAGATCAAAAGAATATGGAACTACTTTTTTTATTTCAAGTTATATTCTTCCTCTGCTTCTCAAACTGGTGTTTTTTCTCAATTTCTGTTCTTCAGTTTCTCAGTGCTCACAGTCCGTTCCGTCAATGTTATTTTTCTCCAGCAGCTCAAATCAGCCATACCTAATCCAAGTAATCACCTGCCCTATTCCTAATCATTTTGGGTCCACATTCATATTCATCACTCTTTTTTCACATGACTTTCATCCCTTACCCAACCATGACAAACGATTCCCTTGCAACTTCAGACCCCAATTCCAGTGGGTTCTAATAACCATATACGTTTGTTGTCCTACCTTCCTCTGCTCCTCAAACTGCTGATCGGCGTGCTCCTTCTCCTTGCGGAACTGCTCCTCCAAGGCCATCAGCCGCTTCTGCATCTCCGCTTTGAGGTCGATGCCCTGCTTCTCCAGCAGTTCGCATTGCGCGAAGTCCCAGTCTACGTTTTCTGCGTCACTCGCTGTTACATGAACGTTGGAATTTGGTGATCAAACAGATTGGTACTAAGTGTAACTGACTTCCCGCAACCTTCACCAGGTCCACCGAGTGGGAGGCCGGATGCGGACAGCGCAGGACCAGTCGTTGTGGAAATCTTTGGGGGAGGCCTTTGTCCAGCAGTGGACATCTTTTAGCTGATGATGTTTCCATTCATGGAAGTAAGCGACACAGCGAAAACATTTATTGCTTATTGCAATTCCAATTTTGGCGTATTAGGTACTATGCTAAAAGGATTTTTTGTGCAAACAATTGGATTTCTTTTGGATGAAAATTCGTTACAAATAATTTCTTCTCCACCTTCTAAAACTGCCTGTCCACTAGAGATGTGAGATAGAACTAAGCTGTGTGCATTAAAAAGTAACCAATCAAATCACTCTATTTCAAGATTAGGTAGAAAATTAAGATCTTAGCTACATCGCACATCTCTTCTATCAAAGTTTCGTAACCAGATATTAAGTTTAATTAAATTTATCGTCTATTTTTAAATAAAATCATCAAACTGATCTGTCGTGAAATGTCAAATGTCGCCACTCTATGTATGTGCTACACACAATATATTATTAACATAAAGTCTTAATTCTAATCGAGCTACTATAGACTCTATATGTGTGTTATTAAGGCGGAATATACTTTTTGTGAATATACAGACAGTGGTAGTAATGTCTATGTTCACATATCTAATCGAGCAACTATAGACTCTATGTGCTAACTACTAAGGCGGAATATACGTGTTGAGAACAGTAGTGGTGAAATGTTCACCTATCTAATCGAACTATTACTGACTCTGTGCTGCTAAGGCGTAATATACGCGTTTAGCAGTGGTATTGCTTTGTATTACTATTGTAATTCTAATCGAGCTACTGTAGACTCTATGTGTGTGCTACTAAGGCGGAATATACGTGTCTAACATTGGTATTGCTTTAACACAAGTCTTAATTCTACTTCCGCTATTTTAGACTCTGTGCGTGTGCTACTACGGTGGAATATTTTCATTAACCAGTATTATATAGTTATGTCTATGTTCACCTGTGGACATGGTGGACGATGACATACCGTCAGCGTCCCGGGCCGACTCGGCCGAGTTCGCCAGTTTGTCGGCCAGGCGCTCCTCGCGCGGTTGGCCGGGGTGCGTGAAGCGGAATACGTGGTTCTTGCCTAGGATCACTCGCGAACCGCTTTTCAAGATTATTGGTTCTGTCACCTGGGTAATAATGAGTTTTTTATATTATTATTATCAATCAATCAAAATCTTTTTTTATTTCTGTACACATTCTTTTAAATCGCAGTATTTTTTTTTCTATCTAGTACAAAGTTCCCACCACTCGGAATTTGAAGACTCAACGTTACGAGATTATTTAAATTTATTCATAGTTAAAATTTTGTAAGACATAATAAATCAAAGCACAGCTTAAACCGTTAAGTCTAGATTTGGATACAAATCACATTATAAAGTCCTCCGATGATAAAGGCGACTAACCTCCCGACCGTTGACGTAGACGAGAGCACCACGTTTCGGGATGAGACATATCACGCCATCTGTGTTCTCGAAGATGCAATGTTCGCTCTGTATGTGCGAACCGGACAGTTGGATGTCTTGCAGGACATTAGCTTCGGCGGTCCCGAGGCGGGTTATGCCTGATGGAAAGAAATTTTATTTTTATATTTAAGGTTAAACGTCAGTCACCCTATTTCATACAAATTTACCTCGGTCAAAACTATACAAATACACACAATATTAACCTTAATGCCAAAATTAATGTTAAGAAAACAGTGCAAAGTGTTATGATAGCAGGGAATATAAAACCCTCATTTTTAATTGCTGAGGCATTCAATATTCAAATTGACTACAGAGCAGACTGCAATATAGGGTTCTTCCAAAATATCAGATTTTTGTAACTGTCCTTTCTAATCATGAAACTGAACAACTTTCCCCAATGAGCCAATACTCAATTCGCAAAAAAATATTGGTCCTTTCATACTAATCGACCAGCTGTTTTTCCAACTATGTAAGAGAAGTCCTAATTTTTTTTGTATGAGTAATTGAGTATAGATTTAATAGGGAAAGTTGTTCAGTTTTATAAGTAGAAAGTAAAGTTAATATTGTTTCAGGTATTTGAAACCCCAAAGATATATAGCCATAGCATTCAATTTTAAATTAATTGAAGGGCTTCTTAGTGCTCTCAATAACCAGTAGACGACTTACCATCCTTGATGTAATAGAGAAGACATTCAGACAAGTTGGGGTCTTCGTTCAAATTGACCAGGTGCGGCGTCTTCTTGGGCGAGTAGACCCCCACAGTGATGCCCTCCTTGACGGCCAGACCCATCTCCGCGAAGACCGCCTCGCGTTGCACGCGGATTTGCTCGGTGCGCTTAAGCTTTTCTTCCCACGTCTCGTTCAGTTCTGGAATAAAGGAAAAAGGTTGGAATTCATCTATGCGTGTATTGTACGTGCTTTAAACCTTGGTCAAAAGATAGTTTAGCGGGTTATTTATATTATAACTTACAATGTAGTAAAAACAAAATGTATTCAACAAGCCTTCTCACATAATAAAATATTGGCAATCAAACTAAACTGTATGAGTCTCATGATTTTAGTACCAACGCGAACAATACTCGTAATATATCGAAGTGTTATATAAAACTGATAGATCACGGCTGCCAAAGAAATTCCAAATAGACACTGCCAGCAACTTCATTCTGATTGTTTCATTCGTTTGTTATTTTAATATTGAGAAACTGAAAACTGGTTGTGATAGGTCATTTTCTGCGCCCGCCTCACAAGCTACCTTATCTCGCCGGCAAATGTTAGCGTTAACAATATTGATGTGTTTCAATATTGTGACAAAGATACCATTTGGGTTGAGGCATCTTGATATGCCGCATTCCATCTTCAGCATCACCACTAATTACCATCAAGTGAAATAATACCAAAGGCTTTATCTGTGTTCGAAGACACATATGCTCTATATTTGGTATATGTAATGCAAAGATATTGGCTTATCCTATACGATATGCATAGTGATAGGAATAGACCAATGCGTATCGTAGTTTTTAAAATTCGCCTGAAATTACTTCGATAAATGAATCCTCGTTCCATTCAGATGATCGTATGTTATTATAGATGCTAAGTATAACATAAGTCAACCGCTGTCTATACCTTGTGGATAGTATAGTTAAGTTATACCACGCGAAAAAAGAAGAGATCATATTATTATTTATGTAACTGTCTGTAACTAACCGGCAATGAGTTTCTCGGAGGCCTGCAGCTGGTCGACGGCCTCTTCGGCGATGGTGGTGCCGGTACGCGTCAGCTTCGGCGACAGAGCCTCCGCTTCGCTCTTCTTGCGGGTCGGCGATGCCTCCTCTCCTGCACACACGAATGAACTTAGTAGCGGGAGGGAAAGAGAGGTAATATCAATATGTGGTGTACCTACAAATCTTCCTCTATGTGATCGAATTATGAATTGCATTCTTTATGAAACATTAGGAACTTGTTGAGGAATCATTGAATATGATAACATAGATAAATATTAAAAGTATACTAACATCCTGTAAATGAAATTACGATTAATAACATTAATTGTCCAGTGTCAAAAACAAATGTTCTTTAACATCCATGTGTCGTGATTTGTCCTGAAATATTGTTATTATTACATGAGGTAGTTAAAAAAAATAATAATATCCGCCATAACATTAGAAAATGTAGTGCTCCCACACCGTGGAAAATGCAAAATGGTATAGATAATATGGGTACAAACTGCAATACCTCATGTTATTCTACAGGGACTCAAAAAGTTATTGTATATTATATGACAGTGTTTGGTGCTCAAGACCAACACAGGCGTGGAATCAGGAATACCATGACACCATTTCGTTAACGTTAACGTACACGTTACTATGGGGAGAAATTATAATAATTTCTGGTCATGAAACTGGACAAGTTTTTCCTTGGAAACCATAACTTTATAAAATTTTGAATCTTAACACAGCATGTCCATGATAAATGCGTAAAATGCACCACTATTTAATTAGCGTCTTATGTAGAACAGAATATGTGTATTTCATTATTGGCTATTCTATAAAAAAACGCTCATAATGATTGGCGATAAAACAATTTGGATTTGACAAATGGATGCTCCAATTCAAGAAATCACTAAGTCCAAATTTGAGGGTTTTGAATTGTTTTAATTTTTTTCATGACATTGATTGTTAACATAAGGTTATGATTCTTTTAACAAATAAAACCGCAAAATTATTTATATTACTTTTACTTTTCTTTATTTTTTTAATCTGCGCACATTATTTCAGAACATATTTTAAACATAAGAACATCAATATGTCAAAAGTAACTTTTGGACTTAGTGATTTCTTGAATAGGAGCATCTAAATGTCAATTAAGTTTTTTTGGAAAACTTGTTTAGTTTCATGATAAGAAGTTTTTTTTAATCTGTTCTGTATCAACACAGAAAATAATTAAATAGTTACAGAATACAACATAGAGTTAACATGCAAAGGCTCGAAGCTATTAAGCTTTTCAGCCACACTGATATAATACATATTAAAATATTAATTTCCGTTCGCTTTTATCATAAAACATTTATTTATTTTGCCAACAACTTACCTTTGGAGTTTATTGATTGATCGTTTAAATATTTACTAAGTATTTTTTAAATTACATTATACTGCGAACGACAACTTGATGCCTACATAATATTTCAAAAGCAACATGTCAATATTTGAAGCAAAATTAAAATACGTTACAGAAATCTACGAACAAATATCCTGATAAAAATATGTTATTTTTTCAATATATATTTTTACCAACACCAATGACTATATCATACATAATGATAAATATAAGCGCCGGTCATAAATACGTATAAAAACGCTTGGTTTTACATAAGGAATTGCTTAAAGTGGTACACAATGGTATTGCCTACTAACGCCACAAGCTTGACGAGGTGCAAATCATATTGCTTTCTCATTGTTACAGGGTTGCCAGACCTTGTTCCGATTTCGTATTTTTCGGGCTGGCAACCCCAGTTCAAGATGGCGGCCAAGCGTACAGGTGGGGTGTACAATGCGTGGCGCAACATTTTTAAAGTTACTTACGGGACGACGGTTCTTTCTTTTCGTAAAGGACTTTACCGTCCGGTCCTAGTTCGTGTTGGTTTTGAAAGAGCAAAAGTTTAGTTTTAGTATCGTTGAAATAGCACCATGTGGCGTATCCTATCAGTCAAGTAACACGATATTCAAATTATCTACATTCACACAAAGTTTCAACCAATCACATGACGGCTAAACAAACTAACTCTTTTCACATTTCAAACACTAACGGTGTAAGTACAAGGCTACTGGCAAATATTTTTGGAAACTGACCACTTAACATTTAAATGTCTTTTTATTTTATGTTTTAGTTCATAATTATATCATTTTTTTATCCTATAGAAGACGCCCGCGTCCATTTTGTATGTGGCGATCACATCTTTGAAAACTAAAATCTAGTGACACTTCCTATGATAAATATTTTTAGAACAGGCAAATCCAGAATACCACAAGCCATGAAACTAGAAAATCCATACCTAGATTAAAAACACATATAAACTACCTACTTGTTTTCACAGCACAATATGAGAGTCACTGTTAACTGGCCAGTTCCCAAACCAACCATAGCTCTTGTATTAAACCATATCTAAACTCCTTGGTGACCTACCTTCCTCCACCTCAATGCCCTCGGCCTTGAGTAGCTCTCGAAGCTTGAGGATCTCTTCCTTGAGCTCGCGAATGAGTTTCGCGTTGGCATCTTCGTTGACAACAGCCTTGCAGACTATCTGCTTGGCTCGGTCCGCGTATCTGTGGGAAATTCATTATTGTGTAAATTGGGTATGCATTTTTTTTTATAAGGTATGAAAATAAAGAAACCATTTCGAGATATTTTGATTTAAAGCCGTATTTTTTTTATTTCCCACTCGAAAAAGTAAAAGATTGAGTATAAAAATCGATAAAAGACAATAACCTTCATTTGTATCCCTGTGACGTCACACTCTCAGACACTTTTTGGAGTTACCTTGAGTTGTTTATAAACAAACGAAATGACAATTGACTTGACAATAAACGTTTCAGAAAGCGTTCTAGGACAATTTCTTGAGAGTAAGTTTTTACCCTGACAGCAGGATAAACTTTTGTAAATCCTTAAGTGTAAAAGGGACAGACTATGTCAGGTATATTTATTTTTCCTTGTTCTACGGAAAACGGGCCTTAGTTTAAACAAACTAGATGACAATTGACTTGATAGTTGACGTTTTAGAAAGCGTTCCGGAACACTTTCATGAGAGTAAATTTTTAACCTGACAGCAGGATAAACTATCACAAATCTAATAAGTGTAAAAGGGACAGACTATCCCAGATGTATTTTGCCTTGTCTGGAACGGACGTTAGTTGAAATAAGGCCTGTTCATTTCATCGTCAGACATGTCAAAAACTAAAAAGGTAGGATTGGGCTATTCGTTTCATGGATTGCGAGCGTGTGACGTCATCAAGGCTTGAATATAAAAAATCTATTTAAAATACCTAGAGGCTTAAAAAATTTAATAATCAAATTAGTTTTTCGAAATGGTCTAAACTATCAGAAAAAAAAAATTAAAAAATACATTACGTTTTTTTAGCATACTCAATTATGTGACTGAAGATAAGGCCTTATAATACTTCGATAAGACGAAATCTCCCGAAACTGACATCGATTTGTTAATATATAATAACTAATAACAAGTCACTTTCAGAGATGATCAAACGAATACTCAGCTGCTTCTTATTTTCAAGCGCGACAATCATTTGAAACCGATATCCGGCATTTGATCTCTTTCATTCTCTTTGTATCCAATAAAATAGAAGGAAAAAAATCTCGCAACCGTAACCCTACATGATTATCCAAGTAGATCCGTAATCCACACTACAAAACAATCTAACATCTAGATACTTTGCAGTATGTCAAGGACAAGAACAGACGGCGCAACCACATAAGAGAGGTTCTTCGGTTATGAGAAAAAGCGGCCAAGTGCGAGTCAGACTCGCCCATGAAGGGTTTCGTAGCAGCAAGTAACATAATATAAAAGTTCTTGTAGTTCGTTGTAGGTAAATTGCGGTTTACGATTTATGACGTATTAAAAAAACTACTTACTAGATCTCGTTCAAACCAATTTTCGGTGGAAGTTTGCATGGTTATGTACATCATATATTTTTTTTCGTTTTATCATTCTCTTATTTTAGAAGTTACAGGGGGGGGGGACACATTCTACCACTTTGGAAGTGTTTCTCGCGCAAACTATTCAGTTTAGAAAAAAAATAAATTAGAAACCTCAATATCATTTTTGAAGACCCCACACGTATGGGTTTGATGAAAAATTTTTTTTTAAATTTCAATTCTAAGTATGGGGAACCCCCAAAATTTATTGTTTTTTTTCTATTTTTGTGTGAAAATCTTAATGCGGTTCACAGAATACATCTACTTACCAAGTTTCAAGAGTATAGTTCTTATAGTTTCAGAAAAAGTGGCTGTGACATACGGACGGACAGACAGACAGACAGACAGACATGACGAATCCATAACGGTTCCGTTTTTTGCCATTTGGCTACGGAACCCTAAAAACTATACAAGAAGAAAGAAGAATTCCTGAATCAAGCTTCAGTTTAAGAGTTTTACCTGAGCGTGCTAAGGGTCTCGTCGTAGTTGATGTCGGCAGGCGATATGGCGGCTATCATAGCCGTCTTGGAGTTGCCGCCGAGATTCTCACGCAGCAGCCACGTCAACACCGAATCACGGTACGGGATGAAGTCCGCTTTCTTAGACTTCTTGCTCTTTGATGCCTGTCATTGATAATTTGCACTTTGATTATACGGGGCCATTTGGTCTTAAACTTCTAAAATAATACACATAAAACTGAAAAAGTATTGTTTAATATCGCAAAAAAAATTTGCGGCTTTCATACAAACTAGGCGTATGAGCCGATTCATTTGTATAAGGAGTTAAATATTCTGCTTATTACAGGATTGTACATAATTAAATATTTTACTTGAATTTATATAGGTAGAAAACAAAAACACATTTTAAAAAATACTCACCGACTAGATCATTTCCAAAAGGACAAGCAATTAAAAAACAACAAAAATGTCATGAAAATATTGCAGATGCTGTAAAATATGTAGGTATGTAAGAATACCTTTTTTATTATTTATATAAACCAAGCACATTATGTCTGAGTAACTCGTTTTAAGATTAGGACATTATTGTCTAGAAACATCACAAGTAGGCAAGATCACAATAACCACTATTTTATCGTATCGTTATGGTATTTTATCGTATCGCAGTGTATAAGTTATCTTACCTCAGCCTTCATGGATTGATAAATCACTAACTCTTACAGGTGACGATAACTGCTTCTCATTAACTACACTACAAAACGAGTATTCATCTAATAAAAAAAGAACTTACAATCTCGGCCAGAGCGGAGATGACTTTGCCAAGCGTTGTGAGGGATTTATTGATGTTGGCTCCCTCCTTCAGACGCGTGCCTTTAGCGCCGGTCGAGTCAGCGCGCTCGGACCCCGCCAAGTCAACTAGAGATATCTTCGACACCTGCGATGAAACATAGACTTTGTAAACACAGCTTGAGATCGTTTTATAATAAACTGTCATGTATTATGGGACAATTGAAATTTTTTGCAAAATAGAAGAAGAGAATAGAAGAGACTATTAATGCGGCTTGTACCTTATTATTTTGCACTAAATCGTACCAACTATATCTCGGGCGAACAACCGGGTGTTTTAATCTTTAACATAATAGATTAGAAGTAAATAATATCTTTGCAAGTAGAATCGTAAACCAAACTAGCGACAAAAACTCCTGAAAGTCATAAATGACAACAGAAATGTATGCCTGACCTCTGCTGTTAGGACATTATGGACTTCAAGGAAGACAGAGGAAGGAAGACGTACCTTCTCAGACATGAGATCAGTGGTGACATCATGACGCTGCTGTGTGAAGAAGATGGTGAATACGGCGTGCGAGCGAGACGACGTCTCATTCATGTTGGTCGCCGCCACAGTCCTGTCGGTAAAGAATGAGAAAGTTATAAAACCATAAACAACTACTTAAGTTTCCATCTTGAATGGTTTAGACCAGTGTTTTTCTACCTGTGGGAAGCTTTTCTCAAGGGGTCGCGGCTAAGAGAAAAAGTAAGTGATTATAGGTTTTACACTGCAATGAAAAAATACGATTTCAGTGGGCCTGTTTATTTTTCAACAATTTTGTCAAAACGTGCATTATATTTTGGAGCAATGATGTATAATGTTAATATTTTGGAGACGTTAATAACTAGATCATTTTCAAACTGACGAAAATAATAAACGTAGTGTTTCAAATCACTAACCTTTTGTATGTTTAAGGCCCTAGGGGGGTCGCAATTTTTTTTTTACTTGTAAAGGGGTCGGGTATTAAAAAAGGTTGAAAAACACTGGTTTAGACAAATCAGTATGCTCCTTACAAATGTTGTGCTATACTGAGTGTGTATACTGTATGCGATGTAGCCCAATCAATGAAACACCTATCTACTACTTCAGAAGCTTTTAATTGTAATTATATTAAACACTGAGTATATATTTTTCGAACCATTAACGTCACGTGTGCACCAATCCGGATTTGACCCCCGTGTGGAAGTGAGGCCTAACCTTCCCGAGGTATGAGAAGAGACCCGTGCCCTAGCAATGGGAAAGACATGTATTGTTGACAAATAACAAAAACGTACTTTTACGTCCTTGACGCTATAGTACAATGTTGCTAAGACGGCCATACACGTCTTTGGTGTTTAAGCGATTAACGATTTTACTACCGTAGTACTCACCTAGCCTTATTACCCTCATCGATGAGGTCGTAGATGTCCTGGTAAGAGGTCACGGCCAGCTTGCTGAGGTCCTCCACGTAGGGGCCCAGAGCTGGGTGCTCGCGGACCCTCAGGTTGCCCTTATTCTTGGGGTTGAGCAGGTCACGTACCCGCTCGCAGTATATTTCCATGTAGGACACTTCCACCTAACAGAGGGAAAATTATATTAGTGATATTTGGGAGCATCAAATGTTGAAATGCATCAAGTTGCAGAAATATATTTTTATAGCTTAGTTATTGATTTTCACCACAAAAGAACCTATCCTTCATTTTGCATGTGTGTAAGGATTATGATGAAAATCCCAGTAGCTATCACTTTCTGCGATTATAATAAAAGTTGTATTCGTCGTATTTTGTGAACAATATTTCATAACATAAACCCTAACATGGCCAAGTATCTAATAATATCTCATTAAGCTTACCGAGTACTTAAGATCATCGGAGGTGGTCTGCCGTATGCGACGGAAGAGATCCTTGCATATCTGTGGTATGATGCCCTCCTGGCCGTCCTCGCCGCGCCCCATCATCGTATAGGACTTGCCCGCACCGGTTTGTCCGTACGCGAATATGCATATGTTGTAGCCTGGGTGATGAAAACAAGGCAATTACAATCATATACATATAATAATCTGGGACAAATCACACACGCTCATCTGGCCCCAAACTAGGATTCCCTGTATCTTGGGAACCAGAGACTGATATACATACACATATACTTTTTTTTAAATATATACATATATAGATATAACACACCCAGACTCAGAGCAAACAATTCTGCTCATCACAGAAAAGTTTGCCCTGTGTGGGGATCGAACCCACGACTCTCGGATCCAGTAGTCAGGATCGCTAACCACTGAGCCACCGAGTCAGTCTAATATATATCTTTAGTCATTGCGAAACAAAAGGCCATGGACTTGCAGCCCACGGCGACATAAAACCTCTTTGCAAGTAACTTACATACGTTTTTTTTAAGCGCATTACCATACACAATGTAATTTGTTAATGAATAAATACAATACAATACAATTTCTATATCTTATACCAACAACTATATAACCTAGCCTATGTAGGGTCTATTCTTAAAACAATGGAAACTACAAAACTGAAGTCGTAGAACACTTTGTGGCTTCCTAAAACGGCCCCGGGATACCATACGATATCAACTTCTTTTTTTTTTTGTTACTACACAAACTTTAAAGGGATTAGTCTAATTAATATACAAATTATTGACTCTCTAACTTTTTGGCTTGTAATCTATATTTTAAGTACAGACAGTTCGATAAATGTTAAGAAAGTTCCGTTTATTATTTGGAGCAGATAATGATGTGGTAAAATATGTTCTCTCTATCTATCTATCAGCCGAAAGACGTCCACTGCTGGACAAAGGCCTCCCCCAAGGATTTCCACACCGACCGGTCCTGTGCGGCTCGCATCCAGCGGCTTCCTGCAACCTTTACCAGGTCGTCGGTCCACCGAGTCGGAGGCCCGCGGTCGCCATTCGAGAACTTTACTGCCCCAACGGCCATCTGTTAAAGGTTTTTGTTTTTGGTAGCCTGGCCTCTGCCGGAGATTCTTCGCACCCCATGCCCCGCCGTTACCGTGGCCGCTACCCGCCGTTACCGTGGCCGCTACCGGAGTCAGGAATAGCGGGGCTGCCGGGGACTAGGGACCGTTGTTTTGGGTTCCTAATCATATTTGGGGGGTAGTTGCCATAATCGCCACGCTTGGCATGCGGGTTGGCGATCGCAGTGTGGCATGAGTCAAGATGGTACGCGGAAAAGACGCTGCTGTCCATCCTCCATGTTCTCTCTATTACTATATTGTTTAAGAAATTACACATAACTTACCATCAAAGGAATGCTGTAACATTTCTTCTCCGATATCCTTGTAGACCATAACCTGGTCCGAGAAGTCTGGGTCACTCGGCTGCAACAAAACAAACAACCGTTTATTAGTATGAAACATGAAGCTGATGTCGTCTTTGATTTGGTACCTAAAATAAGCCTTTAGGGGTAATTACAGGGACGTTCAAAGTTTGAATCGTCTTTATTAATGTCATTCGATTTTGTCGAAATTCGGTCCGGGTCTTGGGTCAACTGGAATTCATCCACACTATGCCTATCTGGAAGCCACATTATGCCTATCTCAATTATTATTTTTGTACACAATAAGTTTATTTTATTGACCTGAATGAATGCTATTCTAAATTATTTTTAGCTGATGCTATCTACCACCAGAATAATCATCAATGTCGCCTCGTTCATTGGTAATTGCGCTGGGTATTTGGCAGTACCTTCATCTCTTAGCGGTAGGCATAAAAAAGTACTGCTTATTTTACGTAGTGAAAGCTTACCTAATATTGTGTTGACGTAGACTATTTCATATTTAAATGAACTATCTCATCCCTGATCAAGTAACAAACTCAAGGAGAGTTATAATGAAGTGGGTTGCCCAACTAAGTTTCTAGCACTTTAATTACTTAAAATTAACATTTTGATTAAATTATTTTGTTGCTAAGTTTAAGATTTAGTCTGCCCATCGGGTACAATGCAAAGATAGGTACGATACAGTCTAGACTAATCTTTCTCAAAGTAAGTGAAAACCCACTGGTTATTCCGAGCACTGTCGGAATAGGTACAGTGTAATTTAGAGACAAGGACCCTCGAAAACGAGAAACTGTTCTACACATATTAAACAGATGTTTTCTACATGTTTTCAATAAGTTTCATGTAACTATGGTATTAGAAAATACATTTTACATTTTTGTATTTATGTTTGAGACATTTCTGTTTGTCTGGTAAGCAATAAAGAACTTACTCAACATTTAAAAATCATACAAGAAAATTCTTATACAATATTATTATAGATGGTAAATGGTAACAGATCGCCAGAACGACTGCGACGTTCGTATACATTTTAATGTAATTACGGCAAATCTCAAAAACATTCCATTAAAATTTCAAATCAAGAAACTCTGCTTAAAAGTTAATTAAAACGAGCAACTCTTGCATTTTATTGCGCAAACCGTTTGAAGATGCTAAATTAAAATAAAAATTAACTGGTTTTATTAGTACATGTATAAATTTAATTAATTAATTGAAGGACGTAACGAAATAAGACACTATTTATTGCAAACACTTTCTGTATAAACGTGTACATATGCACATGTTTAGCAAGTGTATGCAAAGTGTTATCATTATGATAGTCCACGTTTCTGACGGCTAAAATCAGAGATAAGAAAAATGTCTTCTAAAATACACTTAAAAATAACTTATATAATAGACAAAGTCATATGTATACATATGACTTTCTACTGTTTTTGATATTCTGTTCTTGAGTATACAAAACCGTAATAAAATACACAAAATAAATGTAACAGTACTTTGCAACATTCTGCATTGGAATAGAAAGTAACAAAACCAAAAACCATTTCCAAATTCGAAACCACAAATCCGTTTGCAGAGATAGATGGACTTTGTGGAGTACTCTCCTGGATATTGCAAACCGCACCATTTGTGGTCTCCTGCTCCATATTTATAGAGACTCGGATCAACCCCGATGCAGAATTGTTTGAATATTCAAGTATAGCGAAGATCAAGATCGAAATATCGTTTGCCTTAGTTGCTAAATCACTGGAATATCGAAAATAAATTACTTGGTTTTGCTGATTTTTCTGATTTACGATCAGAAAGGTAGAAGTTTTAGAATATGTATGTAGAAAGTCGTCGAATAATCTTTCAGCATTGTTACTTTTGTTACTATACATCCTATAGCCATTAGTTTGCAGACACAACTGAGGATTATAATCATGAAAGACGCAAAAATATAAAGGTACTTCTAGAAACTTAACTATCGGTACTATCATCAAAAGACATATTTCGATATCTATCTCATTACATAATCGATTATACAAAATCAAAGGAACGAAACCCTAGATTCGAACATTATCCGTACCTAATCCGCTAATATAGAAACACAACATGGCCGACAGCTAGGCCAAAACGCACGCCAACAATCCAACATGGCGGCTAGATTGGCGGGAAATCTTATTAACGGTCAGCGATCAATCGTGGTGGAACATATGGCCTTGCCGAGGTCATTAGCGGGATGAGAAGGCTATACGCAATGAGATCGAGGGCATATTAGAAAGCCTGTCGTCAGGTGAACAAGATAAGACTTGTACAGGATGAAATAAAGTAAATGTGGGACCGTTACTTGGGGCTTGCATGCATCACACTGAAGAACTTTCCCTAAGCATTTCCTATGAGTCAATTGGCAAAAAACACGCATAGTTAAAATGAGTCTTGTCACAGAACTTTCAATAAATAGGAGCATATTGGTTTTGTCTGTTATACTTGTTACAATCTGAAGAACGTCAAAACCCACATTTTAAGATAGCTACTAAAACAATTTTACCTAAAAAACCTAAATTTTGAAACTTTTTGATTATTAGGAGAAGCCATAAAACAAACCTATATTTAGTCGCATAATGGTTTAACGCCACGGCTTGACATTATCGGATGGACCAATCCAGAACTGACATCCGCGTATAGCTTAATCTACCCGAAATATAGGAAGAGACTCGTGCCCCAGCAGTGGGGTCGACATGGATTGTTAATTGAGCAAATCATTCGCAAGGAAATTCGAGTGAAGGAGAGGGCAATGTTTACCATCAATCCTGAGAAGGGCGCGGGCGAATACAAACATTAGCTGTGTGTCTCTCGTGCTAATATTAGCCAAATTATTATGTTTATCCACTGTCTGAGTATCATAAAATGTTAGTGCCGCTTTGTCAGCACTTAAATGTTGAGGTCTTGTGATTATATTGTTTTATACTCTATGTAACTAGCTGCACACTTGTGAAACTAAACAACATTATTATACAACTTTGATGAAATATAAAAAAGTTTACTTTTCGTACAATTGATCAGATAATTAGCTAACTTTGTTGTATGGGACATATCCTGAAACGCGTTGAAAAGGTTGTTCAATTTAATGCATATTTATGTAATTTAAAGTAGTAAAATGATTTTATAGGTATATCGTTTTTATAATGCCTTACACATTTTTGTTGTTTTCATTTTCATTAATTATAAAGGGGTTTTTAAATACCAACATCCATAATTAAAGTTGTTGCAATTCTTGAGTATTGTCAGTTCTGCTGTTTGAAAGGCTTAGAATCTATCACCAATTCACCACCAATTTCTGATAGGTACTTACATTGTGTGACCAGTACGAAAAATCGAAGTTGAAACTCTTAGCACCATCCTTGCTGCCTGGTGGAGCTTTCGGATTCTGTATCACTGTAACAAAAGAAAATGAACAGTTAGAAACTAATATTTGTAACTCACACGCTGTTGAACTCTTAATAGGGAATTTTCCACGGGTTTCTCTAAACTCAACTAGATGGCGCTGATCAACATTGGAAAAAAGAAAATCTCTTAATCGTCAAAACTGACTGATATAACCGACTAATATCCTAATAATGATGAATAGCTTTCGAATATTACTTTTCATTGAATATTTTTTTGCATTTTGATCCAAAAAATACTTTTCATAATTTTTGATGCACAAAGCTTATCAGTATTGTTTTTGTATTTCTTAAAAGAATTCTAACATGATACCGAGTTATAAATTTCATTTTAATCATAAGAATGTATTAAAATCAATTTATTTTTAGTTCGGAAGAAGAAATTACATATAACAGAGAAACCAGAACGCACCCAGGTTATCCATACTTGACCAAGTTGGAAATATATCGTTTCTGTTAATTCAAATAATAAGAATCTATGTTCAGGTGGCTTTTTATATGTTTTTAACAATACTAAATCTATTTTGGTACCGTAAATTCTACGCTGTTTTCAGTGGCGTAGCGTGGGGGGGGGGCCGGGGGGGGCATGGCCCCGGGCGGCACATGTATAGGGGCGGCGGGCGGCACATGGATAGGGGCAGCGCGAGCGCCGCATTTTTTTACCTAGTGTTATTAGGCGTCGATGAACTGCACTCAGGCCTCGTTTATGGAGACGCGGCGAGTCGCGCGGTCGATTCAAACATATGGTAATCTAAGAGAGCGTTCATGTAGAAACGTCAACGCGCGCTCATGAACGCTCTCATAGATTACCATATGTTTGATTTGACCTCGCGACGCGCTGCGTCTCCATGAACGAGCCCTCAGATCACGCTCCTCAGCACCCTGGTAGGTTGAAATGGCGCTGAGCGCTCCAAGTAAAAGGGTTTTTGTTGGTTTAACAAAAATATTCTTAGGTATCTAAAAAAATTTCATGCTCGCTGCGCTCGCGCTTTTCTTTCATAAATTGCATATATTCGTGACCGCTCTCGCCCATGGAAGTATATAATGCACTCGCTTCACATCGGGAGGTTGCAGATGCGATGTACGGCGGGGTTTAGTTAGTATTACGAATTTCCAATTTAGCTATATTAGCAATCGAACATGACATACATACACATCGATTGTATAAAAGATTTAGCTTTAACAAACACGAAGAGTACTTTTTTATTGATTACAGAATTTGGCTGTTTTATTGTTTTTTTTTTTTACTAATAATGAAAATAGGCGCGGCAAATTCTCGTTGGGCCCCGGGCGGTGAAAACCCACGCTACGCCACTGGCTGTTTTTAAAAATATATTGCCAAAGCTTAGAAACGCCATCTATTGAGACACTTATGAACGGTGTGACATACGTCATCTGAAAACTCCCTATTGTTTTTTAATGTAAAAATCTCCTTTTGGTCTTTTTTTATAGATACTTACGAAAAAGATCCTACCACTCAGAATTTGTATACTATAGACAACATTTCTATCAAAGTTTCAACGCCTAATTGAGGTACAGTTAGATTTAATTAAAAGCAAACGTGCCATTAAATAAATGGTCAATATTAAAAACAGCTAGAGTTTGACGTAATTGGTAGTGCTAGAAAACGTTAAAAACAACGAATCTTAATCACAGTAATTAAAAAAAAATCATAAAAATTCGTAACTTTGACTTTAAGCACAAAGCCTTAAACAAAAACAGACTGTCTTCAATAAACTAACTCTCACACGTCAAAGGTATTCTATAGGAGCTAAGCTACGTTAAGTCTCCCATACTTGTCCTAACAAGTTCCTAGGCGCTGAGAGTTCTTTTAAGGCGCGAAGTACACTCAATCTGAGCAGATTGATGCATGACAATATAATATCGACCGTAACGCCCTACTCATTTTAAGTTCAGATCAGTGTGGGTACCATCGCGGCGGTTACGTCAAGGCCGAACGCAAAATTCTCGAGATTTCGATGTTTTTGTTACTTTTCTTGGCTTTCAAATAAGTTAAAAAAATCCGTTCAAGATAAATTGAAGGTATTAAAATGGCCGATTTTTGTGTGTTGGTTTCAAAATAAACAAATATTGAGTTTCCGAGAGAATTTGCAATTAATGCAAAATAGAGGGTCTACAGGATATTTTTTTTCATCAAAGTTTTTGTGATTTTTATGATTCTGTTCAATACAATTTGTTTTTCATTGTTTGAAGTATGTTATATATTTTTTCCATGGTGATAGCTTTAACCATTATTTCAAGAATTTGAATTGAATATTACGATTTGGCTATACTTAGCGCCTTAAGCCGCACCGAGGCGAGACTCAAAATCGCTTTGTGTTCTGTAAATCTCGCCAGACCGAAAGAGCGACATGGCGGCTTGTACGCGTCGCTCCGACGCGTCGCGACGTATCGATCGAGCTCGACGAGAAAAACTACCACTAAAAGGTTTAAGATCCAGTGTTCACTGTCACAAAAACTCCTTGTACGTGTCTAGACTTTAAATTTTTATTTTTAAATATTCAACAAGAAACAAATGACGCGAAATTTTAATTACATTACCGAAATATATACCTTCTTTATTGCGTATTGCGAAAGAGTGGAACACTGCCTGCGTTTGTAGTTCCCGTTTCTAACAATCCGGGGATCTTCAAGGCGAAGGTGATAGGCTCGCGTCATCATTCGATCACATTGTCACTTTCTATATGGTCAATTGCAGTTAAACGAACTCAGTTTTGTTTTTGAAAAAAATCATAGTACACTTACTGCGAAGGCATTTTAAAAATAAGTTTCTATGTGAGAAGACTCTTTTAGGGACCCTTAAAAGTTTTCGATCGTTAACAACCCATTACGTCCCCACTGCAGGGGCACGAGTCTCTTCCCATAACTCGGGAAGGTTTAGGTCATACTACACACACGGGGGCCAAGTCCGGATTAGTAAGTTTTCATATTGCATTTATAGTTGGCCATGATTTTGATGAAAAGTCCTGGTTATGGCCGTCTACATTGACAGTGACGCTAACATAACTAAGCTATGGAATGCATCAAAATGGTCCCAGGGTCAAAACCACAAAAGCTATCCCTACGAAGCAATTCATAGGTCTTTGGCTTTTTATTTAGAAAAAGCCAAGCCTTTATGAATGTAAATGTGGGCGTCCAAGCAAAAATCCCAGTGGTCGGCATTTAGTTTCCGAGATATACGCAGTTTTGTAAAGTTAAGTGAAATAACGGCATTTCGCGATTTTAATTTTTTATTAATTATCGCTTAACTATCTGAAAGTTCGTATAGTTAATGACTTTATAAACAAGCAAGCAGAAGTGTGTTTTTTATAATAAAACTTTAAAAATGCTTTTTAACAAAACAAGGTATTTCAGAGCTTCAACTTTAAATGTCTGGAAAAAAATATATATTTTACCAGATTTTGAATATATTTTTGATCCTTATTATTAATTGACTATTCTAAATTCCGAATCTAGTCTTAACTCAATACCCCACTACTGGACCGTTTTTGCTTGGACGCCCACAAATAGGTATGTGTGCTACGCGTAGCGACGTGTAGCAATATTATTGCTACGTGCGTCGTCGTAGTAGGGCTGCTAAGTTGGCAAAATTAAAATACGGTTTAGTACAATAATTGTACAACTACTGACAATCGGTATACAGGGATTTATATTTTTTCCGATTGTATTAGGTTCTTTGGGGAAGTTGTTTAGTTTCATGAGTAGCAAATTCGCAATTCCATATACACTATACTATACAGGGTGTTAAAAAAAGTGCGTTTGAAATTTTAAGAGGTTACTCAAATCAAGTAGAGAACCCAGGAAAAATATTGAAAACATCCGCTCTTCAATTTTTTTTCAGATTCTAATACAAAATCTGAATAGTGAATCAAGAATTTGTATAAAAAACTAGAAAAAAAATTAAGAGCGGTTTTTTTTTTTCAATATTTTCCCTGGATTCTTTACTTGATTCTGAGTAACCCCTTAAAATTTCAAATGCACTTTTTTTAACACCCTGTATAGACACCCCTGTATAGGATGATATTTCATTCGACGGCAAACAATAAACGGTAGATACTTCTCAATAAAGTGAATAACCCCGGAACAGGAACCACTGATATAACGATGAGCAACGATCCAATCTCTGTAAGTTCTACCTAAAATCCTGCATGCATTTCGAATCCGAATGCATTTGTCTCCCGCTCTGCACTGGATTCAAATGGCAAGGGAATAATACGAGTACATACATAAGTCTGAATCACAACGCTATGGACTCGTTTCTAAATCACATTGTGAGTGGGACTTGCGTCATGTATTTTATAAAAAAAATGTTTCCTGGGTCTTGCTAGTTCTTACGAACTGAATGAAGCTATTATTTTGGATCTGACGTCTCTTCTCACTCCTCAACACATCCCAAAATGTTTGGTATACTAATTTCAGTCAGCAAGAACTGTGATATCATTATGTGTCATACATACAGTTGCATGCTTCACAGAAATCAATTTGAAAATGCTCAACATCACCGAGCTACGTTTCCAAAGCGAGAACAATAAAGTTTTGTTACTTTCCCGTTTCTAATCAAAACGCATTGTCTATTATACTTTGCATTGTTAAAAAAAAGACGTTATTATTTTACCCAATAGAAAACAAAAATGCATTTTCAATACTGAAAATTGATAATTATGTATATTTTGAATTACAAATTTCTTTCGATAATACATAAAATAAAGGATATTGATTTGGTAAAAAAAAAGATAGAACTTTTTAAAATATATTTTAAGTATCAGTAGTATCATCTAACTATCACCTCTGAAAAGCGTATTGTCGACAAAACCAACAGCCTGTATAAGGATTTTCTCGGCACAAAAAGAGATTATACATATGAGTCATAGTTGCAAGCTGCACCCTGCAACGAGTAAAGGTCATCCGTCCATCAATACGATACTTGAGTCAACCAATGAGTCACTCTCGACGAAGGTCGGGGAAAATTGCTCCTGGTACACTGAACGTGAGTGAACGCTACTTTGTCCACTTTGAGATGTACATAAATTTATAGATTGTTACAAATTCAAATCAAAGTTATTTTGTTTTATAGCAAATTTATTGGTGAACGAATGGTGTAAAATGAAAGAAAACAACTGTGCAAAGTTAAATTAAATTTAAACCTAGGCAAACGGCTGTAAATAAGTCTTTTAAAACTGGCCAATCAAAAATAACCCTGAAAATTTATGACCCCACCAATGAGCTCATGGAAAAATAACGCAATTTAGTTCTACATCTAATCTACAGTCCATGCAGGAGCTACTCAGTATCGGTAACCAATTGTGGATAAAAAAAGGTCTGCAAGTAATTCAGTGACAAAAAATAAATCTGTTAATCAACATTGTAATGATTAACTGTACCCTATAGGACTTACACGAACATGGTGTAAATATATACTGACCAAACTTACTGTAGATACTACAGCGACCAGGCAGAACTGGCAAACAAATGAAGGGAGCAACAGGAAGGCAGCATCTTCTTTTATACTCTACCCACCTACGTATCTACCAATATAGGTGCTACACTAGAACCCATTCGAACATTATGTAAATAACGTTTATGACATCCTATAGATACTATAGCGACAGATAAACCAATAATAGCCATAGGAAAGAAGCTGCCCTTTTATACTCTCCTGTACAACAAAACCTATCCGGTTTATTATAGTGTACAGTCCCACTAATCTAACGGAAGGAAGCAGTCTCCAGGTATTTACGATTTCTTTTACTGCACCGACGGCGAGAAAACTAAATGAACACGAGACGAGTTTATATTATAGCTGCCACTGCCGCTGCTGCCCCGGCTTTATAGTTATTATATAATTTAAAGGTTGCAAGCGCAGAATGACCGTATCGCAAAACGACTTATTATTGATGCAGAAAGTACAATTTTTATAGGATGTAAGGAAATAGCTGTAGAACCTGTCTGACTGAGGCTTCTACTCATAAAACTGAAGTTTTTTTTTACGACTTTGCTGAATTCGTAAAAAAATTGAGCTCTTTGTACAAATTGATCAGCTGTTTAGCCAAATTTGTATGGAAAGTCCACATATTTTTGCGGTTTCAGCAAAACTGAAAAACAAAAGTTTGGTATTATAAGTAAAACAATTTTGTTATACCCTAATTACCCTATACATATATGTTACACACAAACACCGACTAGCAAACTTCCGTATTGCCTTTTAAATAAATGGTTAGTCGAGAAAACTACTAAAACGGAAATTAATGATTGAAAAAGCAGCGAAAATGTTAGCGTTATTATAGTTGATACGATGCGAGTTATACGATGTTCTTAGAATTCAGTAACAAAAAGTAACGCATTTAGAAATAAGATTTCATGGGAATAGACTTTATACGATTCGGACCCTCTGTTTGCATATCGTTTTTATATGGACCAATTTGAAATGCATTTTTTGATTCGACCAAAGCTGGGATTTTACTATTCCCGTTTTTGCGTGACGTAACGTTAGATAGTTCAAGGCGTTAATACCCTCTATTTGAAAATATTGCCATTACTAGCGTGCCATTTTAAAAATCTGGCTTTCTGCTACTAAATTAATTTAAAATGCATCTCCTGACTCAGGCGGCAACGAAAGCATGACTTTTATATTTCAAACGTAAAAGTAATTTTGTTTGAGACAAGACTTTTAGTCACAAGTTGACCCATTAAATTTTATCGTAAAATTATTTCTATGGCTTTTTTGACATATCATAAAAGAACAATGATACTTTTCCTGGGTTTTCTTTTCTTTTCAAGCACTGAATTGTCTGGCATGAAATTGCTTTCAGCGATAATACCATCCACACAGTACTGTGTTTTTTAAAATTTTCTTTTTTACTTGCATTACAAAGATTATTTGATTAAATAATATATAATAAATAATCCATTGGTATATTCCTTATTGACTTCAGACATAGAAAAACTGATTTGGTGCCAGCAAACCTAATGGAAAATTCAAACGCGCATACTAAAAATATGCCTTTATGTGGTTTCTAGTCAAGTCCATTATTGTCCGACCACGCAATAACCTTTACCCTTTAAACTGTTTATCTGGAGATAAAATAAGATTATCCCCTACATACGTCCTGGAACCACCCACGCGAAAACACGCTAGGCTAGTGTCATTTGGTACCAAGGGGACCTTCATTATAATCGAAACGTGCAACATCCTAGTAGCTTTTGGTACCAAAGTATAAACAGCGATTTATAAGAACAGAGTAGTATGAAGGTAAATTAAATTATAATTTAATGACAAAAAAAAGGTAAGTCAGCCAGGCCCATTAGCATTCTAAATTCAAAATACAGCGGCGCGACGGCGCCATGTTGGCATGTCGAGCGGAAGCGGATGTGCTATGGTTTCCATATTGTAAAGGTTCTACCGGCACCGACATGCGGTAACAAGGTCAGGTTATATACCCGGCTACAAAACACGTAAGTACGTTTCACACGCAATATATCAATTGAATTCGAAGACCTAACAAGTTTAACAAAGAAAAGTAACAAACAAAACCATTTCATGAAATCAATTCAATAAAAAATACAATTGTCTGCTCGTTTCAGTAGAAACAACTACCTATATTCAGGCCAACATATAAACTTTGTAATTGGTAGAAAAAAATAGGATTTAAAAGAATATGTACAGCATCTATAAAAAAATATATTTTGATTTTGATTATTCGAATAATCTAGCAAAGCTTACAGGAAGCTACTAGGTTTCAAAATTGGAACAAACTAAAACTTATTTAATTTAATACTGAACATTCTACCACAAAGTTATCGGAACAACAACAACAACAAAGTCTATATGACGATGATGCTGAAGGACAAATTGTTATTTATGATTACTGAGTTTTTTTTTGTTTCTTACACCCATAGCATCGCTCAAAGATACTGTATCAAAATGGCCATTGAAATCGTTCTCTTTCATAAAATTCTTCCAAAAAGTCCAATGAGTCAAGCGCAAAAAGGTCGAATACTTGGCAGTACACAAAGAGGGTGATTGCAAGGTGATGGGGCGGAAACATTGTGCACGGGGTCGTGAACACCATTCGTTAAATGTCTGTACTCTGAATTGGAAGAAATGAATGGCCCTTTTGCAGTGAATAAGTCATGTCCGTATTTTTTTATGTGCAATTTGTAAGCTCTTGAACTATGATTTTTATACTTCATTTGTTTAGGTACTTAAAAAAACGTAAATAATCTTGATGTGTCTTTTTATTCATATGTGCATGTTCAAATTCTAGTATTTCTTGCAAACATAGGTACTAAGTTTATTTTGCATTTCTATTAAACAAGTAACACATTCTACTCGTTTAAAAATGTTAACAAGCAGGTATCAATAAAAAGACATATCAAGATTGTTTATGTTTTTTTAAGTACCTAAACAAATCAAGCTATAA
Source organism: Coleophora deauratella (assembly GCA_958295455.1). NCBI lineage: Eukaryota > Metazoa > Arthropoda > Insecta > Lepidoptera > Coleophoridae > Coleophora > Coleophora deauratella. Next base: position 11,427,931 of record OY282406.1, on the reverse strand, counting down.
ATATATATATTTTTTTGTTTGTTATCTTATAAATTTTGAACTCATTGCATATGATTATAATATTAATCATATTATTAAGGATAAACATTCATTCATAAAACATCCAATTTTACACATGGCCAAATCCTAATCGCTTTATATTCAAGAAAACAATTATGTTAATCCACCATTCCACTCCCCCAGAGTAAATAAACATTATGAGTTTGAAACGACGCTAACTCCCGATGCGTGTGGCGCGAACCCTGAACACTCTGTATATTCAATTTGGGCCGTGACGTAGATCAACTCTTCAAGGAGAGAAAGAGAACACTTCAGGGAGAGAAAGGAAATGAAAGCTGGTCTATAATCTAATCTCACGGCTCATAATTGTTTTCTTGGCTTCATACTTATATATTGATATTATTTCTTTATTTATTTATTCGTTATATATGTACTAATATATATTTTATATAATATAATATTATTTATTTATTTATTGATACCTATATGTATTATGTCTAAATAAAAACCATAATTGCAGCCACCCGTTACTTGCTTTTAAAACTATACAATCCTATAAGTTTCCAAGGTTGCCTGGAAGAAATCGCTCAAAGCGATAAGGCCGCCTTTGCACTGTCTGTAAATATTTTTTTATGTCTCTGTACTACTGGTGTGCAATAAAGAATATTTATCTTATCTCACTAATATTATAAATGCGAAAGTATGGATGTATGTTTGTTTGTTCCCCTTTCACACCGAAACTATTTAACGGATTTGGATGTTTGATACGGAGATACATAAAGCCTTGGGCCAACACATAGGATACTTTTTATCCCGGAAAACTCCCCGGACGAATTGCTAAAAACTGAAATTTTTACTTTGTCACTAGACGGTTGTATTTCTCTCTGGACCCAATTCTGAAGTCCACGCGGACGAAGTCGCGGGCGGAAGCTAGTATTCATATAAAACTGTTATAGACAGTTACCTATAGATAGCTTTAGTAACATCAATCCCGTTTATTTGAAGCCTTGTATATCCCGGCAAGTCTCTAATCAGCCTACATAATCAACTTAAGTGATACGGCCCTGAGGCTAACCAATCACTGGATGAGAGCTGAAGGAGCCTTCGGGAACAAAAAGGAGCGCTATTGTTTTTAATGGAAAATTAGATTATCAACATTATAACGAAACAATTAGGAATAGTGATAAATAGTTCGCAGTTACTTTATATCTACAACAGACGTTTTATTACTGAATGTAATAATTTTTCCTCACGCTAAAATTTTTTAGCTTCCACCGAAAAAGGAAGTTACAAATTCAAATAAAAAACCACTTAAATTAAGTGCCTATAGAAGTAAAACTTGTTAAAATCACAAAAAAGAATTTGACTTCCCATACGATTACTTATGCTGATCTGTTTTTATAGGAAGTTGTTGTAAAAAAACTCACTTTCATGAGTAAAAGCCCCTTATAATAGTGTCACCTGTAGATATATTTTTTTTACCCTCAATTGGTAAATAGATTAAATAAATTGGTAGATAGAAAGAATGACATCATTCCTTAATTCGAAAGTTCGAGTTAGTTTAGTGTGAGTGATAATTATAGTGGTACTTACAAAGAACACATGAACAAAGTGTCTTCCCCTTAATAGAGACAATAAGAAAAGTGTTAACGGACACATTCTTTAATAATATCATGTAATAGTTTAAGTTCAATGTAAATTACTTATTAGTCTTTAGACTAGATTGTAATATTGATAAGGATTTATTTAAATAAATCCTTGTTAAACAAAAAAAAAATCCTTAAGAAAATGTAGAAATTATTCATTCAATAATAACGACGACATAAAGTTCAATTCTGCTACTATACCTACTTTGCACGAAAGTGTACCAAGTGTATCTTTGACTTTTATCTATGACAAGCCACCACCGCCATCGACGACTATTTACGAGGTCGGTCATCACATCAGCAACCACGGACAAGGTTAATAGCTCGTTAAGATTTTACGGGACACCGGTCGAAAGGAATGTGGAACACGCGATATTCATTCCTTAATAAGAATAAGGACATAAAGGGTGACTGTTCCCGGGGAACCTACACAATTTGAGAAATCATTCTTGGTGTCGACATATCGAGTGAAGTCCAGTTCCGTGGCCATCTAGAGGGTAAGGCTAAATTAGCCTCGAAGAAGCTTGGTGTGCTCAATAGATCGAGACGGTATTTCACTGCGGCGCATCGCCTGCAACTTTATAAGGCGCAGGTTCGGCCTCATATGGAATACTGTTCTCATCTCTGGGCAGGGGCACCCCAGTACCAGCTTCTCCCTCTGGACCGCATTCAACGAAGGGCAACTCGAATCGTCGACTGCCAGGATATTTCAGATCGGCTTGACTCCCTGGCGCTGCGTAGAGATGTAGCCTCGCTCTGCATTCTCTATCGCATGTACAATGGGGAGTGCTCCGAGGAATTGTTCGGATTGATCCCTGCCGCCTCTTTCCGCCATCGTTCTACGCGACAACATATTCATCCCCATCACATAGATGGTTGGCAGTCCACAACTGTGCGTTTCACTAGAAACTTTCTGCCTCGCACAACCAAACTGTGGAATGAATTGTCGCCTGCGGTATTTCCGGACCGATACGACATTCAAACCTTCAAGAAAAGAGCGTACTCCCAAATCAAAGGCCGGCAACGCACTTGTGACTCCTCTGGTGTTGCGGGTGTCTATGGGCGGCGGTAATCGCTTACCATCAGGTGATCCGTCTGGTCGTTTGCCACCTCTGCCATACAAAAAAAAAAAAAAAAAATCATTTTTTTTTCATACAAAGTTTTCAGATATTGAAGCACGTGCAACGTTCTTCGATATCTGAAAATAAAGGCACGTTAATTTAAATGATGCTATGACTGCATAAACTTAAAAAAAGGGGACGGCCAAGAGGGTTAAACAATTGTCAGGAAAGTCCACATTCTGTGAGTAGTGTCATTTACTAAAGAAGTTTGCTTCTTTTAGTCTTTTTTATCAATCTTGTTAAGTTTATTGCTTCTAGCATATAACAAGTCTATCAAAGTCTATTAATCGATCAATAAAGCTTTAAATCAGAACAAAGTCCCTTAAACAAGAGGAAACTAATAAAAAGCTTGTTTTTCCACACTAATACATATTAATTATGTACGCGGCATAAAGCCGAGAGGTGTCGTCTGACGCAGGTTGTGACGTCACGGTAACACTATAGCTATCTGCCCATAGACATTGTACCCTAGATCGTGACAATGAACTAGACTTCGTATGTGGGAGACTCCATCGTGTGCATCGTTCAGTAAAGTTATCGTGTGGAATATTATTAATTATCGTTCGGCAAAATTAGCCGCAATTATTCCAAGAAAGCTGGTGTTGCTTAGTTACTTAATACTTAGCGTTGCCCGCGGTCACGTGTTATGTTATGTTAACAAGCCATATCGTCCCCACTGCAGGGGCATAGGTCTCTTCCCGTACTTCGGGAAGGTTAGTCCATACTGTACACAAGGGGCCAAGTCCGCGGCCTCGTGTATTTACTCATTTTTAGAGTATTATCAGAAAGCGATTAGGATAGGATTTTTGATATACAACTGTGGGTGTAATTTTGTATGCAGATTGCAAAAAAATACTGGCTTTTTTTTGTTCTAATTCCAGTTTCTTTTGATTTAGTTGTAACTCTGATAACAGCATGACGCCCTAAAGAGCCGAGAACAAACCAACAAGTTAATATCCTACTTCAAAAAAGATCCACTGGAAAGAAAACTAAATATTTTCAGAGATAAGACCCGTTTTGAATCTTCTGAAAAATCTCTCTAAGCCTGTAAATCCACAATTCATTTTCCAACGAAACACCCTCTTTAAGAGCAATCTACGTCACAATCTCTTTTCGTGATAGTCCAAGAGTCTTCACTCGTTAAAGGCACTTTATTTACCTTTATTCGTTTTATCAGCGCGTCGGAGCTTTTGGGGCGAATTATACTGACAAATAAATGTCAATCTTCGTTAAGGGTCATGGGTGAGGGTCAGAGCTAAAGAAAAATAATTGTTGAATTGATCTCTAAATAAAGTTTTAGATGTTAATAAATTGTGTAAGAAATTATAACCTTGACTAGCAAGCTTTTTTAAAATGTTATAAAACCAATTATATCCGACAGCTCAAGCAAAGGATAACGTTTTTGTCGAATGTATGGTATGTTACCACCTACAGCCGAATCGACTTAACATATTTTGGAGCGATATTTTTAATAATAATGACCATTTAATAAAGTTGTTAGCTTCGAAAATTCGTATGGCGAAGGTTGTTACGATATTTTTTTCGTCGGCTGTCTACTCATTAGAATTTACTTTATGATTTATGATTCTATCCTTCCCTAAACTAGAGTAATATTATAATATACTGGATGGCAACATTTCTTTAGCTGTAATGTGGTCAAGGTAATGTGTAATGTAACCAGAGCATTTCACAGAATTGAGGACTCCTACCATTATCTAGATCTGCTTACTTACAGTAGAAACTACAATATTTTTCATTGTTAATTTTATTTTTAAGAAATCCAGATATCCCCAATCCTTTTGCACATACTTAAATTAGTTAAAGCTGTGTAATATTTATAATTCCTGATAAAAACAAACAAATATTTCCATTAACAAGTAGAACACTTGTAATAAAAACTGCGCACATTTCACCCCAAAAGTGAAATTTCAAAGACAAACAGATTGAGCATTTGTAAAAGTGAAAGCCGCTCTCTGCGGTCTGTTGAGTACGTATGCGCGAAATATTTTCGTCATTATAATTGGTGGCAAACTAGTAAAGTTATTCAAACTATTGTGCAACTGCTTCAGTCACCGCGCTGCCGTGGAGTTCCGAACAGAGATTTCGTGGCCAAATCATGAAATGACTGGCATCTAGGTAACCTTGTAGTAAATATTTATTTAAAAGTGTAAGGTACTTCGTTAATTGTTGTTGTAGATATGGTGGCTGATAAGCCCTTTTGATTATACAGGGCGTTACAAAACAGGTGAGGGGGCCTCCACTCTCCACCGAAAATATCATATCACGGTTAATTTCGCCACACGATTAGAGTGAAACTACAAAAACCCTACACATGACAGCAGGGATGCTTATAGTACAACCTGGCAACCGCCATCTAATGCTTGGAATAATACGGTTAACTGTACCACTTACTTACAACATTCCCTCAACGACCTAAAGAAGATTTTGGCCTTCGACAATAACTAACGCCACATCAATACAAATCAAAGGGTACAGGAGACAGATATTTGAATTCGGAACGCCCGAAGATTTTCAGCAACTGTCCAATTGTACCACAACAATAATCATCATCATCAGCCGAAAGACGTCCACTGCTGGACAAAGGCCTCCCCCAAGGATTTCCACACCGACCGGTCCTGCGCTGCCCGCATCCAGCGGCTTCCCGCAACCGTGAACAGGTCATCGATCCACCGAGTGGGAGGCCTGCCTACGTTTTCCGGTGCGCGGTCGCCACTCGAGAACTTTAATGCCCCCCTAACGGCCATCTGTTCTACGAGCTATATTGATGATGCACAACAATAATGTTAAGAAAAAAATCAAATAAGCATCTAACCTGTAGTGTTGCCAGACATCTCGATGATGCACTTGCAGTCGCGCGCGATCTCCCGCGAGTTGAACGGGCGCACGCGCACCGCCACCTTTACCGACGACATGGTGGCTGCTGCTGCTGCTTCTCTTCAACACTAGAGCATGGATACTGGTGTCAGCACCTGGGGGAAGAGAGATAGTGGTCAATTATTCGGTTTGGTTTCAACTGGAATACGATTTGCTGATGCGGAATCGGCTTCTGAAATGTTTATGTTGACGGAGTACAAAGCTTAAGACGTCGCGTCATCTCCGTCTCTTATCTAAGATAAAATAAGCGGTGGAGGTGAACAATTAACTCCATAACTCACAATCCATTGATACAAAGTTTTTCAAACCAAGCCGATTCTGCGTTGCAAATCGGAAAGGATCTCTTTCTTAAATTTATTTTACAGGAAATCTGTATTTTTTTTGCTTTAACGCACGGAATCAATAATATGTTTTTTTTTTTTATGGCAGAGGTGGCAAACGAGCAGACGGATCACCTGATGGTAAGCGATTACCGCCGCCCATAGACACCTGCAACACCAGAGGAGTCACAAGTGCGTTGCCGGCCTTTGATATGTGATGATTTAGATCAAACTGCTATGATTTAGATCAAACTGCTATCTTTTAGTGAAGGGCAAACATAAAATCTTTTCGATAAGATGTTTAAATGGTGGTAAACCTAACTTCTTTAGAAAAAAGATCAAGTAGTTAATATAGTTAATTTTTATGGTTTTGTTGATAATAAAGACCCCTAAAAATTAGCAATCACATCACACTTGTTTACCTAAGTTACGAGTCTCTGAAGATGTAATATACGAAGAGCTACAGGAAAAGTGTTGACGAAATTGAACCTTTCATCGATTACGTAATATCCGAAGTTCTGAACTTAGGTAAAGACGTAAATATCTTTATTTTTATTCAGAAACACGACCAACTTGAAATTATTCAAAGCTTTCAAATATAAAAATCTCTGTGTGGGATTACGTAAATGTATCATAAAAGGAAAGCCACTTACAGCTGCTACATCGGAAAACGCAAGAGATCTGAACGCGTGTCGTTCAATAATCTGTATAGCGCCCTTAACAATAATACCTTAAAAATTAAGTCATGATGCATAATAACCAAGATAGAAGAAAACATCGCGGAATATTCCTTAACAGCCTCAGCTAAAGAAATTAACACAAGAAACGAGACTCGTGGGCGGAGATCGTTCATTCTGGGCAAATGTCGAGATTATGCGACTATTTTGCTCGCCATAACAATTACCATGTCTGCGAATTGGTGTAAAAGCTTTTGTGACGTCAATGGAAGAAAACTGATGATTTTTGGCAAAGTACGGTTTTCCAAGGAGTTTATATTAACAAATAAATAAGAACTTAGAAAGGTTTCAGAGACTTTTTACTAAAAAGGTAGAATCTGAACAGGGTTGTTTTGCCCAACTATCAAGAAACAGGGTAACGTTTTCAGGTGTATACATGTACGATATAAAAGTGTAACAAAATCGAAGTAGTATCTAGTTAACGGGTAACTAGGCTTTCACTTAGGCTAAAAAACTTTTGTTTTTTGTAGTATAACACTGCTAAAATCTCAAAATAAATTAAGCCTTCAAAATAAATTGTCAACCCAGTAATCAAATTGTATGAAGAGTCTTAGATTTTTTTACGATCTCAGCAGTCTTAAAACAACATTTTTCAGTAGGATCCTATGAATTAAACCCCGTTAACGTCTTACACCTATTTTACACAATGTACGAGTACATATTACGCACTGTGTTGTATAGATTTGTCTTCGGCTGATCAGCTGATAGGATCTGCCAGAATCTGAACACATTCCACGAATCTAATGACACTTTCCACTCCGGTTTTGGAGTGATTAGATTCGTGGAATCTCCTGAGTGGCATACGACATATTTTGGAGTGGAAAATGTCGTTTGATTCGTGGAATCTTCTGAGTGGCATACGACATATTTTGGAGTGGAAAGTGTCGTTAGATTCGTGGAATCTATCTCCTGAGTGGCATACGACATATTTTGGTGTGGAAAGTGTCGTTAGATTCGTGGATCCCCTGAGTGGCATACGACATATTTTGGAGTAGAAAGTATCGTTAGATTCGTGGAATCTCCTGAATTTTTTATTCACGAAGTTTAAGTAATTGTTTCGCAAAATGGTGACACCATCGGTACAAGTACGAGATTTGTGTTTATCTAACTTTATAGTTAACGCTAACATTAAACTCTCATACTTCGCGCGTTGGCCATGTAATTGTAACTTTAGCTAGTGCAATAAAGACGCCTAACGTAAATATACATTTTTACGAACCCCCTACTGCCGTCCTGCACTCTTGGGATACATTTATACCTACCATCGTTCAAACCAGCTCGAATACAATCTAAAACCAGCGGAAGGGAGAAGTGAAATTATTGATTTTAGTAAAGTTACGGGATTATTCCAGTAGAAGGTCATATGTGGCAAAGAAATAGGGAGTATATACTCGTAGTAGACAACGCAACGTAAAAAATCTGCTACAGACTGCACCAATAAAAATGTGTAGATACAAGACAAAGACAAGTTATAAAGGCCTAACAAAACATTATTTTTTTTCGTATTCTTTACTTTTTGTTCGTATTCTTGTCGTATCGTAATTCGTATACCACTAGTTTTTCCACTGGTTACTGTGAAACTTATAGACTTTATATAATAATCTTTTATGACTGTTAATTTGCTAGTTGCGCTGTCAATTGATAATATTGTAAAATTAAGAGAGAACGATGAAAAACACTAATATTCACTTTCAATTAGCTGATTAATAATCTAGAAATCCGTTGTAAGATATCTATTTACAGCAAGTAAGTTAATGGGTCAGGCTACCGTATAATTACGTATTAGCGAACGTCACGCTCCGGCGCACCGCGGCGATCAGTTGCGCGCACGCCGATCCCGATCAGCTGATCATAGCCGTTTACAAACATAGTGTGATCTCATTACACACTGATCTCTTTGGACATTGCCTTGATAGTCAAAATACCTAAGATTCCAGAACGATCCAGTCTTTTCTATTTCGGAAAGCTGGTTCGAATAACTTGAAGGTGCGAACCGTAAGGTTATTGTGTAATTGCAAGAAACATTTCACAAAGCAATGAAGAAAGAGTTGCAGCCATGTTTACAGTTAGAAAATTATTTTGTCAGGTATTACAGAAACATTATCATACCTAAGACAAGATGTCACCACAGACACCACTCGAACCAAAATATTTCATATCAAGACACTTTCACAATTCGACAAATACTTCACACAACAATTCCGAATTTCCGACGAACTATCATCATAAAACACTAAATCGATTCGACTAATCTTTATATCACGAAAGAAACCGAAAGCGGGTAAGCAGCGCAAGGTCCGCGAACAAAATGGTGAATGTTTTCCTGAAAACGATCCTCGCGCTGATTGGTCACGGTCGGGCGCCTGCGAGCCTCGAAAGTGCTTCGTCCGGTGCACTGCACGCGCACGCACTTACGTAACCACCACTGCAGTCTACATCTTCCAAACCCTCCACAGGATCGAAGGGGCGGCCATGAAAACGTGTCGCAGCAGAGATGACTCACCGACCCACTAGCGACATCTACGCGACAATATGCCACTGAAGATTTTGGACACAGCACAAGGGTGATTTCGATACTGCTGCGATAGTTTGATCGCTGCATACTTACCCTAAATTCCGTGTAAATGAGAAGGATCTGGAGATTTGTTAACACTGTCACTGTACGCTCGATCAGGTCGGAGCGAGCATGGCGGCTCGCGAAGAGTGCGCGGTGCGACTGCGGGCCGAGGGCGAGCAGCAGCGGCGGCCAGGGCGCAGGCGCCAGCCGCCAGCCGCCCCCGCGACCGAGCCTTCGATCTACCCCGCGATGCGCGATCCCGCCGCGCGCACCCACCAGACACCGCAAATAACACATCCACGAACCTGACCGATTCCCAGTATTGTTCAACGAACTAATTACTAAATTAAGGCAATTTCTGACGTCAAATACTGTTTCGGGGAGTGTAGGTTCAACACAGGCGTCAGAGATTTTATCACTCTCCCTTGCCTCGCTAACCACCAAATTCCATCACCCCCTTATTTCCCACGTAATTTGTTTACTCAAACGCTTAATGGCAATAAATTATGGAATGCGTACACGACCCTCACGCCAGTCCCTGCATAATGAAGGCATTCGGTAACATTGTTATAGGAACGAAGGACAGGTGCTACGAAATGCAAACGACGGCAGCGGGTCGTTGGAGCCAGAATCGAGCTCGTGGCGTGCATTCCGAGCACGTGCGCTTTGATTTCAGCGCCCTGATCTACTTGATGGCTCGGGCTGGAATTTTAAACAAGGATCGATACACTTGATGGCCGGAAAACAAACACTTGGCATCGGATACGTGCTGGTGTATTAATCTACCAAAAATCTTGTCTAAGTCTTGCCGTCAAACATCAATGGTGTTCCGGTATGGATATAAATTAGTCAGTTCCCCATTGCATTGTGGAAATTGTAAATCTTGGTTAAACAATTTTGGGTTTAAGAATCTAGGAAAATATCGAAAAATACTCAGGTTGTTTTAAAAAAAATGATCGTCACTATTAGTTCGATAATGATAAGCGAAATAAATATATCGTTTCCATAATAAGTATACAGTGCATGAATTTTAGCACTGTCCCTTTAGAAATGTCCCTAAGAGATCTTCGAGTGGAAAATGCAAAGAAAGTATCTTCAAAACCGCGTGTATAGTCCCGTTAGAGCGTAGTCAGTCTCACGCATTACTATTATAACTCTATCGTCATATAACATTTCTTAATTCTGCAACAATAACATAAAGATTGCCCCGGTACACCTGTTATGTTGTATTATGTTCGGTTATGGTCAGTTGTTATGGTCAGTTAGGGGTCAAGGAACTGCCGAACACCAGGCAGCGTTTGAACAAGAAACGGTGACGCAATAACCACATATCGATTGGGCACGGACTAAGTACAGAAATATGCTGGATAGGTCGGCGATGTGAAATACGGGCGTTTCGTGACGAATCGAAAAAGGCTACCCGGTTGCAGACTTTTTGGGAGTCTAGGGTTTCAGGACAAAAAATGTCACGGTCTAGAAAAGGTCAATGAATAATTTAAATACCTTGCCTTTATCTTGTTAAAGACTATCAGTCTTCTCGTGCGGCACTATCAATCGTGATATTCAAAAAGATCTTATAACAGTCGTTAGATACAGAAACAATTATTTTTATTTCAAAACAGGGTTCGGAAACCGGTTTTTTGAAAATACCGGTTTCGGTCATTGACCCCTATATCGAAATAATTTCGGTTAAGGTTTCGTTCAGGTTTCGGTTACCGGTATATTTAACCGGTTTAACCAAAACCGATATTTTTTCGTTCGAACGGAATTAACCGGTTAATTTGAAGAATATGCGACTTTGTAGGCATGTTTGCCGCGTGCAATCAATTGAAAGCGTGCGAGAAAGTGAGCAGAAGACTCGGGCAGTGGCACCCGCGCGACGCGCCTGTACTTGACTAAGTTTGGTTTTAACCGGTTAATTTAGTTCTTATTTCGGTTAGAAAACCGCTTCCTGATTAACCGATATTTTATTCAAATTTACCGGTTAAGCTGGAAACCGGTTTTAACCTGAACGGAATCGTTAACCGAAATTCGAACGTAATTAACCGGTATTTGTTAACCGGTTCCGAACCTTGTTTCAAAACCTATAGATTTTATACTTATAAAACCAGTACAAAAGAGTACAGTGGCTGACTGAGTTGTTGTATAAGACAGAAAACTAATTTTATGATGAACCTTAAAATGAATAAATGAAATGACTTTAACTACTTATCGGATGAAATGATAGAATCAAATCAATATCCATACAAAACAGACAGAGCCTTTCAGTTAGCATACAAGTTTAATATTACCACTGAAAGACCCTATAACAACATTATGCATATACTTATGTATACAGAAGACAACGTTGCCAACAAGAGGCAATAAGAATACACTTAAATGTATCGAAGTACACAACATTGGCTCTGTATTTAAGGGCAAGACATCAGAAGTCTACATATGTATGTCTTCATACGATTTGTAATTTTTTTAATTATAATCAATGTCCATTTTAACAGAATCATAATTACAAAATATTATTCCGTTTTTCAATATAAAAAAGTACTCAATTTTGTTTTTATTACATGATTTACAGTAGTTTAGTTCTTTTAATTAAATTGAACGATGTTAATCTAATTGTAATTTGGACGTACATATAATCAAAACTAACTTTCGTCCGTGGTACCGCCCACATGAAAAACGCGCGAGCGTGGAAATTCTAGATATTTCTGAAACTGTACATTTTCAGCGATAATCTTAGTTTGGAAACTTTAATTAAATTATCCATAATTACGGGGAAATTTAAGAGTAAAAGAGTGTCATTTTTTTCCAATACCTCGACAATTTCATAGTGTTTTTCGATCCTAAGTTGTTCTTCGATTTTCATTCAAACTGTATGTCAAATTGCAGGGAAACGGTAATGTAATTTTAGGATGAAAAACATTGTCTTTTCATTGTGCCTTATTATTCGATTTTCGATGGGGTGTCTGAGGGAATCAAGAATTTTTATGGATGAAAATGTCGCCTATTTCATTACCTAACTTGTCAACTATAGTTGTGCAAAAAATCACGTCGATTTTTTGTAAGGACCAACAAACAAGCAAACACACTTGTATTTTTAATATCAGCAAGGTTTTTTTTCGCTACCTTATGTTGCTTCTGCTGCTAATAACCTAACTATACTTCATTTTTTCTTACTTTTATTATTTTTGAAAATATTATAGCGTATCTACTCACCATTATTGATATTTCATAGAGTTTGAAAAGCTCTTTAGTAAGTTGATATAACGAACTTCATAACAAGGTTTCTCAACACTATAAAATGTTAATGGTAATGAGTAGGTGCGCTATAATACTTTCAAAAATAAGACAAGTAAGAAAAAATGAAGTATAATTAAACTGTAAATTCTGCTTCTTATTCTTATAATATTATTCTTATAAATTAGGACAAATCTTACGACACTTCCCATTCCAAAATACATAAAACTGTTTAGACTACACGCTTAGGCTAAGCAACAAACATACGCATTTCAGAAAAAGAGTCACAGAACCGAATATTTTATTTGGTAGCCTGCAGCCTCTTAACACGAGAACCGTTCGGGTCGTGTTACTCGTAATGCGACTATAAAAGAGGTTTATGGAGACCCCAACGCAGCGAGGTCACCTCCATGAAGACCCTTTGCTTAATAAGAAGGTTATTTAATATTTTGTTCGACTAAACATTCTGGTACTTGACAGGAATACCAATAAGGGTAAGAAGCCGCTGAAAACGTGCAATTACAAGGAATGTTGTCTTTTGTTTTGTTTACAAACGAAACAACAGTTTCAGTGATAGAGAAAGGGAATTACAATGGCTCTTTGGGTAACAAAAAAAGTTAAGTAACAATATTTTTAATTGGTTTTCGACTCATCAAACTGAAAATCTTTTGTTCTATTACTTTGCTGAAATCTAACCACCTAATTTCTCGATTTTTATGGAAAAATAATTATTTCCTAATTAATGTCTGTCCTTGTCTCTTTTCTGAGTACAATAGTGTTAATAAGTAAAAAAAAAACGACAAATCAGCCAAGTTTTATAATACAACTTTTTCAGTTTGATAGAAACAAACCCATTAAAGAATTGCTAAGCTTTTTTTATCCTGTATATCTAAAAATTTATCGACATTACTTGTAAAAGTTTGTTGCGCCCATACAAAATTGACAAATCAGTTGATCGATTTGTATTAGATGTACCTATTAAAATATTATAGTGATTTTAGAAAACTTACAGAACTCTTGTTCTGTAAGTTTTCTGCCCTTCAGTATTAAAAGAAGAAGTCCAAGTTAACAAGTCCTACGCTTATGTTGTTACACCCTGTATATGTAGAACCAATTCCAGGTACGCACCAACCACCTTCCAATAAGCCCAGTAGGTTATGAAATTATTTGAAATTTTCTATTACGTGTTACTGTTTACCCATTCTATGACAACGTTAAGTCTGCAAATAATTCCAATTTAGTTATGAACTCCGTTACATTTATATTGGTATACGCAACATTCATTCAACACAAAGATACATTAATAATTGACCTGACTGGACAACTCCAGCTGTACTTCACAGAGCTTGCGTCAAAATTGACGTCACCGCATGGTATGACACCAGTCGGAGTAGAATTATATGAATCAAGTGTTTACAAATATCCTTTGAAGGAGATTACTACGTCACAGTGAAATCATACACTAGGCTCAAATAAATCCAACGAAGCGAAGCGCAGCTAACACTATAGTGTTATACATATTATATGTGTCGCTACCACAAGCTTGAGAACATACAGTTTGAAGAAGTCTACCGGTGTTTCAATGTATTTTTTTTAAATCCACAATCGGTAAGCCATGAATGAACGCATGAAAAGAGTTTGTTGCACAACATAGAAGAAGAAAATATAAAATAAATACATTGAAAATAAAAAGTTATTAAGCTGTTTTATTGCTAAAAAGCTATCTCTTCCATCTAACCATTGACTATGGTACCTTCGGAAAAAGTTACATCGAAAAGATTAAATGAAATAATCTCTCTTGTGTAAGTTACACGTGAAGCCCTGCTACATGGTAGATTCTTTTTGTTGTTTTTTTTATTTATTTGCAAGGAGCTTTTATTCCATCGAAAAAGATCGCGTGCGAATTACTACTTGAACCCCTAGATGTGAATGATGTGACAGCCAGAAGATGGAAGACTTGCGTTAACCTCATTTTCGCCCTGAAGCAAATCTCTTATAATCTTTCTTTCTTTTTGTCATAAGATTCTCGGTCACTTCGTCATTGTGCAGAAAGCTTTTAGACAGAAGTCAGGCTGAGTAATAAATATGCAAAATCGTATACATATTAGTAATTCAATACCAAATTTCAAATTAAATTATGATATTGATCTGCCGTAGCCAAATTGTAAAATTAAGCGCTTTACAGACGTGTTTAGTAAAAGATTATCGAGTCATTTTCACGATGTCGCCAGACATACCTCTAACATAACAAATGATCTGTAATATAAGATCTAACAAAATCAGCTGAAACTATTTAAAAATTACTTATTATGAAACTGAACAACTTTCTCAAAGGAAGCTACAGTCAACGGAAATTCGCATTTTTTTCGCGTATTGAATAAGGCTTCCATGTAGACCTAACATTAACATTTTTACTGACCCTTAAAAATCCATTTCAAAAGTATTTTATTAGTATTCTCTAAAGTAGTATTCCTTAGTAAAACACAAATACATTACGATACTTCTGGGCTCAAAGGGCGTAAACGCTAAATAGACCTTAAGCGGATACGCCCTTTGAGCCCAGAAGTATCGATATATTCTCTGTATGTCTCGAAACCAGTACATCAGCACGTGAAGTATTTGGTCTGAACTTAATACAGTATAGAAAACCTCAGCTAAAACCAGCTTCTCTGATTAAATTGAACAGCTGCCAAATGGTGTTTGTTGAGACTATGCACGTCCTTCATGATAATGCTGTTATACTGTTGAGTTCTAGAGAGGAAATAATTCTGCACATAATATTATGGAAAATATGTAGATACGAGTAAATAGATTAGATAAATATAGCAAAAAAATAATAAATGCTAAAATGTAGGTATGTACAATAAATATAAATGTTAAGAATAAATAAGCTTAAAATTAAGAGGGTGTAAAATATTTACTTTATTAAATGCTACAAAAATGTGGTACCATCAAAATATCTTAAACATAGAAAACAAATAAATAAACTCAAAATTAAGAAAATGCTGAAGTATAAGTAGTAAGTATCGTACAATACAAATAGTTAACTGCGCTGAAATGATAAAATATATAACAACCCCTAAAATATGATCTTCCGAGTTTTCATCCACCCAATGTTGTCTGGAAGAGATCGCTCTTTAGCAATAATACTGCCTACATGTATAACTCTTTCTTTTCCATGTTTTACGGTTTTAAGTTGTTCAATAGAATGTTTTCATTCTTTCATTTATAACATTCGTAGATATCCGATTTTCAACAGCTTTTTATTTTACCAAGACACGGCAAAAGCAGTCGACATCCTCCTTCTACGTTTTACATTAACTATACACAGCGCACAGCCGACGGAAAGTCCGTTTTCTCGACACACATCTCGTGAAGTTGAATCTCAAAGGCGAAAAGCAATCTAAGCCGAACAAACAGTTTTCTCACTGCTCGTATCTTCTAGGGATATACGTACACGAGCCCATCTTATTCCCTGCACAGGAACCCTAGCTCCACCTGAAACTGGTCTAAGTTACAGTACATTCATCTTAGACTCCCTGTAACTTCTAAATCATGAAATAAGATAATTCTGTATATCTTTAAGCGATAAAATATGAGTAGATGTAAAGTATTCTTAAATAAAGTGATTAATATGCTTCCGTTCTGTGTAAATGCCGAGCTAAAATTCTGCCGAAACGAATTCTGAAGTGAAACTCTAAAGTATTTATCCTCGAAGTTTTCCTGTAGGATATAACTTGAGAAAGAAATAGTCTATCACTATATAGTAACTGTACTGTTAAATTATGGATTAAATTAAATTACGCCAATCGAATCTGAAAAGAAAATTATTGGCCAGAAAATTAAAGTTACTAACATTAATCAAGGACCTCGCTGAAATAGCAATAGACCAGAAACATCTTCCGCAGAACAGATAACCGTGACAAAGTAAAGACCACATTTAAGCAAGCGTACGGTCAACTATTATCTAATCTGTGGTACAGTGCGATCCTATTTTGGCGATATGGAGCGATGGTATACATTAAGGCTGTTGATGTTCAAGACATATGTGACGTGTTTTGGGGGAGGCGTACGTGACGTAATAGTGCATCGTTGGACTCAATCCAACGATGCACTATTACGCCTCATAATTCAGATATTTAATTTCAGTTCAACTATATTTACCTTTAAAATTCTGAAGCAAACATTCGGCAAATTAAGAGTGCTCGCTGCTGGAGGTCTCAAAAGTAATTAGGCCGTCTTAAT
Organism: Coleophora deauratella; assembly: GCA_958295455.1. NCBI lineage: Eukaryota > Metazoa > Arthropoda > Insecta > Lepidoptera > Coleophoridae > Coleophora > Coleophora deauratella. The sequence goes on along the minus strand of OY282406.1, from coordinate 11,411,173 downwards.
TGTGTTTCTCAATTTGTAAATAAACCTTAATTAGAACAAACGTAATTGCCGCCACGTTTAGGCTTCTTATTAGAGTTTTTGTTGCCATCGAGATGGGGTAAAGGAACTGACTCGTATCTACTTAAACATTTAACAACTTTGTTGCTAAGGAACCGCTTAATTAAATAAAAAGCGGCCAAGTGCGAGTCGGACTCGCCCATGAAGGGTTCCGTAGCAGCAAGTAACATAATATAAAAGTTCTTGTAGTTCGTTGTAGGTAAATTGCGGTTTACGATTTATGAGGTATTAAAAAAAAAACTACTTACTAGATCTCGTTCAAACCAATTTTCAGTGGAAGTTTGCATGGTAATGTACATCATATATTATTTTTAGATTTATCATTCTCTTATTTTAGAAGTTACAGGGGGGGGGGACACATTTTACAACTTTGGAAGTGTCTCTCGCGCAAACTATTCAGTTTAGAAAAAAATGATATTAGAAACCTCAATATCATTTTTGAAGACCTATCCATAGATACCCCACACGTATGGGTTTGATGAAAAAAACATTTTTGAGTTTCAGTTCTGTATGGGGAACCACCAAAATTATTGTTTTTTTTTCTATTTTTGTGTAAAAATCTTAATGCGGTTCACAGAATACATCTACTTACCAAGTTTCAACAGTATAGTTCTTATAGTTTCGGAAAAAAGTGGCTGTGACATACGGACGGACAGACAGACAGACAGACATGACGAATCCATAAGGGTTCCGTTTTTTGCCATTTGGCTACGGAACTCTAAAAATGTACGATAGAACACAGATAATCAAAATGCCAGCAAAAAAAATTGTGGGTACTTGAATTTTAAGTATTCATTATGAAATACTAGAGTAACAGAAATATTTTATGAGTTTGTAGGAGAGCGTACTCGTTTATGATATAGTATTTTTTTTTAAATACTAGAGTAACAGAAAGATTTTATCAGTTTGTAGCAGAGCGTAGTCGTAAGCCTTTATGATATAGTATTTTTTTACTTTATAGAGTAAACACTATCTTGGAAAGTGTTCTTAAAAACCCAATATTCGATAGCAACTTGATTTGCAGACACACGTTAAAGAAGTCAAGAAGCATGCAGACTTTGATTCTACTTTTGTAGCATGAACAATATGAAATAACTGTCTGAATATTTAGCGCAGGCACAATATTATTTTTATCGTAGATGACACATAAAATCAGAGAAAAAAGTGTTAATATTTCTCTTTATTTCTTTTTGACAGAGAAAACAGTGTCTAAAAAATGTTTTTTATTCATTTAACGGATTTATGATTGATATTTTATTTACCACAGTAAGAAGACTTTGGCATCAACTCACCTGATTGTAAATGATAATCATGCCGAATGACGGAACAGAACGTTGCTGTATTGCGGAAAGATTAAATAAGACGGTGATAACAGTTCAGATGGGCTCAGAAATACCTACCACCAACCAAGAAAACGCCCCACCATCACCCAAAGAACTAATACATATAGTAAAATGTAATTGTTGTGATACTGAAATATTTTAATAACGATGAAATACTAATATCTTTCAGACTTATCCTTTAAAAAAAATTTTAAGAAAGGCGCATAAAATAAAGTGTGTCTATCTACAGACAAGGATGTTCAAGGAAACAGATATAAAGGGAAGTAAATATCTTAGAAAACGCAATATGTTTCATGCAGTCTATTTTAAAATTTAAAGTATCCTAAGATTATAAACTATTTTTTATTTTTGGATGGGACGCCTGCGGGGAACGGGCTGATGTTCAAGTCACCAGGTGGACTCGAGGAGTAAGCGAGCTTTACAATATCCCTGTTGACGTCCCCCCCAAAATCCTTGCGCTCCTCCTGAGATTATAAACTTAATTAACTGACCAGTTTAAAATAAAATATCCAGAGTACATGTAATGTATCCTATGTCAATCTGGACGATTCTAGCGACACCACGCACAAAATCTATCAAGACGTTTTGGATACAGGCGGTAATCATTTTACAAGCCTTCTGTATGCCTATATTTAAAAACATCGCCCTCTATATGAGCACTGGACAGTTGGGTAAAAAACAGATGCTCTAGAAAGCAGCTCAACAGGAAGACAACAACATCATTCCAGCACCAGTTATCGATCTAAATAAATTAGATCAACGCCTACGAGTGTAGCGCTAAAGTTGCATTCTCTCGAAATATGTTACGAGCGGGTAAAGACGCGTAGGGCATGTGCGTTGCATGGTAAAGTGAAAAGTTTAGATGAAAATCTGTATTTTAAAGGAAATTGGTTTAGTATGATAACTGATAAGTCAAAACTTCAGTTAACAAAAAAATATATATATATATATATATATATATATATATATATATATATATATATATATATAATTAAAAGATCACACAATATTTGGACACAAGGACGAGTGGAATTCCTTGCCGGCGTCGGTGTTTCCCGAGTCTTATAACCTGGGGGTCTTCAAGGCGAGAGTCAATAGGTTTTATTTGGGATTGCGTGTTCCACCATCGACTCCATCGTCACTTACCATCAGGTGAGATTGGAGTCAAACGCTCCCAAATCTTGAAAAAAATAATGTTTATTAAATCCACGTTTGACACCTGCCCCGCAACATGGAAACCCACAGTCGATGTAAAGTGACGTACACACGCTGCATCTAATACGTGGGAGAGCGCATCACTGGCTTATTGACTTACAGTTAACCCCACTGTGTACGTGGCCTTTTTCAACCTCTCTTATGCCAGCCTTGGAGTCGCCTGTTGAATTTTAGATTAAGCTTTTCCTGGCCTTGGTTCTAAGAACTTGGCATTTTCTATTGCAATGGAATTTTTCTTTTGGAGTACACTTTTATTTAAAAGAATATGATATTTTTAATATGAAATTGATTGCACTAGAACATGCAGGATTAGAATGACTGAGTTCCTTTATCATCTCTTTCAATGCCTGCATATTGTTCCCCCCAAAACCCTGTATTTGATTTATCTTATTACAGACGAGACGCGATGTACTGTTACTGAAACATTCTAATTGATTGACTGAAATATGCCCTGTATCAAAAAATACGAGATAAAAAAAAACTAAATCTTTCTCAACCCAAAGATAAATAACACGTTAAACACCAAGAAAAGAATATCAATCTTTCCATTAGACCATGTCGGAGAATTTTGGGCGACACTTAGATGTTCCGTTCGGGCCATGGGGGACAATGCTGTCCGACAGTCAGACCAATATTCAAATATCTCTTGTGACTCGCCAGTAACTAAATCAAGGCAGTTTTGTATGAAATGTGACCTGCACGTCCTCAAAGAACTCAGCACTCAAAGATTTTAATCTCATTTAAAAAATATATTTTTTAAAGGAGTCCTAATTGTAGCATTTACATAATGCAATTCAAACAGGTAGAAGCCACACAACCGTTACTAAATCTAAATTAATTAATCTTCTTCTTATCGTGTGGCACATTTAACCGTTCTATCCACAAGGTATAGACGGCGGTTGCCTAGTGTTGCACTTAGCATCACCCGCGGTCAATTATTTAGATTTACACCTACGGACGTGAGCAACGCGACCATCATACACATCTAGAAATCAGATGTGCAGGTTTCCTCACGATGTTTTCCTTCACTGTTAAAGCAGTCGGTATAAAAATGTACATAAGTTTCGAAAAACTCATTGGTGCACTGGCCAGGATTTGAACACACAACCTCTGGTTAGGAGGTCGAAGTCAATACCGCTTAGCCACCGACGCTTTTTTAATAAATAACTATAAATTAATTAATAAATAACTTTGACGCCATCATCCAGAACAATTCTGTTTAGTCATGGGCCCAATGAAGTCATACAAACACATCGTTTGACCACGCAAGGGCATCGACCTTGGCACAATACTTGGTTACTTTGTATTAGAAGTTATTTTTTGCGTAATACCCATTGATCTATCTACAGGAATAATAGACCGATGGTAATGCTCCTTGCTTTCTTGGGGAAAGTTATGCAGTTTTATTGTCTACTGAGCCTAAATCTCAATTTGTTAAGGGTAATTCAAGTTAGTAACTGGAATCACAATAAATTCTGAGGAAAATAAACTGCTCAAACGCCGTCTCTTTCAGACCGCATGCAAATAAAAATAATTTTATAGAATGGAAAAAACTTAAATCGTGTTAAGAAAATGAAGATGTCTCGTGCAGTCTTGTCATTTTGTAATTTCCCTGAAATACTTGTATATCATGAAAGATTTTAATAAGTAGATAGGGCTTTAGTAAGACGTAGCAGCGCCTTTTTTATTTTTTGATATTCAAAAGATTATCAGTATAAGCCAACCAAAGAAGTTTTATATCGTCGCTCGGGGGGAGCGGGGTGCAGCAAGTCTGTGAAGCCAACAAACCATATGTAAATTATATATGGAACTTTACACCCCGTTAACACCAAGCAGTGATGCTAGGAAGTTCAGGAAAAACGCTAAGAGTTTATTTTGGGATCAAAGGCTATACAGGGCGATGACTTCGAATTCGACGTGGCGAATCCCGATGAGAATACGTCCTACCCTCATTAGAAGGTCGGAGCATCGCCCTGCTGTGTGGTGGTACGCTGTTATTTCCCTTTGATTAATGTACTGGCGTTTCGATATCGAAAGGTGACGTCCAATGATTCTTCTTTTTCGCCGTATTTTTGTTTTATTGCCTATCATATTTTGCCTTTTTTTGTTAAATAATGACCCTACTTTTGCATTATTAGCGTTTTCTCTGTCGGGCCACGACACTCTTCTCATATCTCGGTCCCACCAAGTAGCAAAGGTTCGTCGCATAACGGTGGTATTAACGTTTACATAAAGCGAAAAGGGCGCAAATTATTCGATTTAAAAGGTCTTAATATGGTTGTATTAAAAACAAATTCGTTGTATAGACATCTTGTTAATGTAATAAATACATCCAAGTGTTATACGACTAAACTTTCGTATAAAATACTATAAGTCTTTGACATCCGAGATACCACTAGATAACCTTTTTAAAACCAAACGTTATGTAGTCTCGATATTATATAACAACTTTGCCAGTTAGGAAGGTTATTCCATTCTCTACATAACGGGGCCAATTAAAATATTATAGTATCAGGGGGCAGTAGTTACAAGGAACCATGTACTAAGTATAATAGAAAAAAAAACGTAAATTAAAAACTTTTTTTTAGTTTTGGTATTTTTAACCAACCCCATATTTTTGCTCACCAGTTTATTTACACACCACATAAACATTGACAAACGGCATTCATGTGAAGATCCTGACACACAATCATTTAGGACAGTACGAAACACGCAACGAAACTAAAACGTAGCGAAAAGTGGTGTTTTGCTGTTCACTTTACTTCGGGGGCGTTCGGGGACTATTAGTAAACATTAACGTCAAGGAAGAGGGGTTAACAACGGCCATTAGGAAGCTTTTACATAACGGTGCTGTAAGTGGTTGTGAAAAGCTTAAAATTATAAAGATAATATTGGTAAAGTGCCTCGAAACAAAGGCATTTCGCGCATCGCGTTCCCCTTGGTCATTTGTCCATTGTAATTTAAGAATAGAAGAACTTTGAGTCAAGGTTCTAACGAACTACAAGATTCCAAAATTGTTAGTTCTTTTTTATATAAACTAATTCGATTGTGTTTTTTTTAGTACTTAACTAACATAATTGACCACGCTGAATACGTTAAAAACAACCGACTTCAATCGCAACAACTCCAATTTTGATATGTTTTTGTTGATATTCTCAAAACCCGCTGAATCGATTTCGATAAAATTTATATGGGACCACCTGTGAAGTATACCCTTTTAAACAAAAAAGAATTTGCCAAATCGGTTCAGGCGTCTTCGAATAATCGGTGAACATACATAAAAAAAAAAAAAAAAGATTCCGACGAATTGAGAACCCCCTCCTCTTTTTTGAAGTCGGTTAAAAATTAAACATTAAAGCACTGTAACAGCCGAATGACGTAAAAACTACTAAACCGATTTTCATCAAACATCCTATTCATTACAAAGTAGCAACGTAAGAACCATCTAAATAAAAAAAGTTTATAAAACCTGGTTTCACATATATAAAAAAAACATATACAAATGTGTCCACCTGTTTAAAAACCAGCCACAAACAAACAAACATAGTAGGCTTATTTTTCTAAGACTTCTTTTTAGCGATAAGAAAGAACATTCAATACTAGCCTCATATGACAAGTACGCCAATTTTGACGCAAAAGGGTAAGATATATTTCAGCTCAATAAGAAAATATCGTATATATTTTATTACTTTAGTTATTGACTGAAAATATGAAAAAATATATAATTTTTAGCGGACAAAATATTAGTCACACAAATCTAAATATAGTCAAACGAAGCGGTGTCTGGCATGAAGCGTGGGCCAGAGGTCGACACAAACCAAGCTATCAATATGCGGTACGCGTCTACGAGCCCTCCTTACATTTCCAATTATTGGATAACCGAGATGAAGCTTAGTACTTGTAACTGGCCAAGGAGAACGGTACTTAGTCCATGCATAAAGTTTATTTATAACAAAGAGAACGTATCTTCATCCATGGAGATTGAAACAAATATTTAAAATGTAAGTTTCATTCAACGAAACAAATATATGTACCTACGTATATAATTTGGCATGCTAATTTCAAAAATATCATAACCAAAAAGTAATTCCTTTTGAAATCCCAAGGGCTAAAGTGACTTATACCGAAAAAAATATCAATTTACTGAAAAGCTAACGATATTTCAAGCGCCATTTTTAATATGTCCCCACTCCATATGAGTTTAAAAAATCTGTTATATTATACGTATACTGAGGTTGTTTTTTTCAAACCTACTTTTCAGCACTGATAGTATACGTATTCTTAAAAAATGTTTCACAATTCCTGTATCAAAATTTTTTTTTTGTTGTGGACGAAAACGCGCCGCGTAAGTCGTTACAAAACACGGTTACAAAGAGATGGAAGGCGGAAGGTTGGCTGCTAAGCGCCGCGTAGCCGATGCTCGTGCTACAAACCACTTTTGAGACGTAGTAAATTTTCTGTGGTATAATAAAAGATACAAATCGATTGACACCCGTGAGATCAAAGATAGGAATGGCAATTTAAAGAATTCCTAAAAATTACGCCAAAATTATTCAAATTTCTCATGGTCCCGCCATGTCCCAGCAGCATTCGCAGTTCCTCTTAGTGTTAATTATCTACCATGTCTAATTGAATAAACTGGTTTTAGGTAAGTTCTGTTTTCTTAGCCACTCAAAATGTAATGTATTCTATAGTAGTGCTCTTATTTCTATGGACAGTCTGCGACTTGGATAAGATTAACCTACTAGGTATATGACAAGACAAAATCACGAGGCCATAGCTAATCAGTCAGTAACAAACATATACAGGGCGATTTATTCGTTAAATATTTTCGTTTTGTAGTATTCGTTAAATTTAAATATTGACCTCTTCATATAAAAACCGGCAAAGTGCGAGTCGGACTCGCGCATCGAGGGTTCCGTATAAATTCATAATCACACATGTCTTGAACTCTATATTTTTTATATTTGAGTTGATTGAATGAAAGGTAATTGGCGGTTTACGATTTATGACGTATTAAAAAAAACTACTTACTAGATCTCATTCAAACCAATTTTCGGTGGAAGTTTGCATGGTAATGTACATCATATATTTTTTCTAGTTTTATCATTCTCTTATTTTAGAAGTTACAGTTACACACATTTTACCACTTTGGAAGTGTCTCTCGCGCAAACTATTCAGTTTAGAAAAAAATGATATTAGAAACCTCAATATCATTTTTAAAGACCTATCCATAGATACCCACACGTATAGGTTTGATGGAAAAAAAATTTTGAGTTTCAAATCTAAGTATGGGGAACCCCCAAAATTTATTGTTTTTTTTTTCTATTTTTGTGTGAAAATCTTAATGCGGTTCACAGAATACATCTACTTACCAAGTTTCAACAGTATAGTTCTTATAGTTTCGGAAAAAAGTGGCTGTGACATACGGACGGACTGACAGACAGACAGACAGACTTGACGAATCCATAAGGGTTCCGTTTTTGCCATTTGGCTACGGAACCCTAAAAATGGTCGATCAGCCGATGAATTTTTATGAAGAGGCCATTTTTTTGCGAATTGGCTATACGTTCCTTAGGGAAAGTTGTTCAGTTTCATGAGTAGAAACCAAAGTTAACGGGAATGCAACGAATAAAATTTCACCCAGTATAAAGAAAGCTTAAATAACAGATTTTTAGAGATTCAGAAATACCCAACTTTTCCTCCAGCGTAAAACACAACCTATGTTCTATAGCTACAGTCTGTTGCTTACCTATAAATTTATTTAAGGCTTTGTCTCGGAGCTGGTGACAAAGGCTTTTTGACATTGTTACATCTCCGATACAAAAGTGTGTCACCCTTTTCACTTTTGCTTTCAAAAGTAGACTTGCCTCATTTTATATTATGTAAGACGAAGAATTACTTTTATAGCTACACAAAGTTTGCAAATCAGAAACTAGTGACTTTTGCTTTTAGACAAATCAAATTACGCACAAAATTTGCAAACTTTTTGTAGGGAAACCTTTTTAGAAAGTCACGAGGTCTGTTCTCTTAGAATTGATTGAAGTATTATAGCTTGTAAGTACTCTTTTTTTTAACATTAACTGATTTCATTAAATTAATTTTAATTTCAAAACGCAACCGTTCAATGTGTGAAGAACTTAGATATTAATTTGTAAAACCATGTAGAGCGACAATAAATAAATAATAATTAATTTTATTACAGATTTTTATCATTATTATTAAGACCGGTTTAGTCGCAGAATGCCATGTTCGTAAAACATAACATATTTACATATATTCAATAGACTGTCCCGTCTGTTAGAATACAGAAAAACAGCATAGCTAGATCGTCGGTTGCTCTACGGTAGTAATTCAGACTTCATGACCAGGTTTCTTGTTCAAATCCTGGCTAATGTATCGTACCAATAAGTTTTAGAAACTTACGTACATTTTCATACGAATTGTTTTAATAGTGACGGAAAACATCCTGAAGAAAACTACACATTTGATTATTAGATGTGTACGAAATCACGTTGCATACTTTCATCAAAACGATTTCTTTCAATCAAGAAAATATAATTTCATATATGCATGCAGCAGAGACATTTTTTTCAATGGCGAATATATGAGTTTTTTAAAAAGGATGTCAAGATTTTTATTGTGAGAGTCCAAACTTACGTAATAAAAGATGATCTTGTAATATTTTCTTATGATGCAATAAAATATATTAAATCGAATTATTTCTGCAGTAAGAAACAAATGCAAGACATGAGAATCTTTTGGCGCAAAAAAATATTTTGAGAATGAGACGTTCTGCGACCACACCCACCCTACAGGGCAAGTGATAACAGTGAGTACAGGGATTGTCGGCGTTGACAGGTGACAACCGACGAGGGAACACCCACTCATTCATCAAGCAGCATAGGTACTTAGCGTCCGTCTCCCGTCGCTTATCCCTGGATTTACACTGCGTGGATTATGGAAAGCCTCTTCATTATTTAATTATAACAGGTGTTATGTAATTCACGTTGTTGAAGTAAATATTTCAACTCTGACATTAAAAAACACAACGCTACTCGCATTATATTTATGAAGAATGTATGAAAATATATTTAAAACACGGCCAAGGGCTATTAAACAGATTCACGATTGTTTCTTAGCACCATGTCTTATAGTGTAATCTTTTCAAAGTAGTGCAACGATTTGGTTTTTTGATACTGTCATGTTCCTATTGTGATTAAATAAATGGCTTTGAATTGTGGGTGATCCAATTGGGAGAACATGCACTAACCAGTAAGACACATAAAAAAAACGGGAAAATTTGTGTTTTTATTTTTAAATGTAATCGTGTTCCATGAAAATATTTTAACTAATTTTAACTACACACTCACTACAACTTTTATTAATGTACTACATATATGAAATTGTAGCGTTCACGTCAAGTTGTACGTTTGAAAAATTCCTGGCATGCATACTACAACAACTGTGTATCAATTTACGTTCAAAAACAAACTGCCGGATAAGCACAACGTCGACCTAAGAGCGGTTTCACATACGGCATCCATATAGCAAAAATTTGCTGCGGTCGGAAGAGTGATGGGAAGCAAATCAGTTGAACTGGCCAGAATTACGAGAAAATACAGATATTTTACTTATGCTTATTGCATAAGCTAACCCTTCATTGGATGAGAAGGTAAACGTAAGTCAGATAGTAGATGGCCGCAGTAATTGGCCTCGAAGTAGTCTGATGATGAGATGATCATCAGGGTACACTGACATACGTCATAGATATCTCGAGGAATTAATTTAAAATGTTAGAAATAACCGCCTGTTAAGAATACATAATTCTGCTAGGAGTTATCTGGCCGGAACCCCGGAATCGAGCCATCTTAGAACCTACGTCAAACTTCCACAGATGAAAGGCCAACTGACTTGAGTGTGGTATTTATATTTAATTGGTTACCAGAAATTAAAGTACATATTTGTCACACTTCTCGCCAATTCAGTAAGACTTTTACAGTGGCTCAAAGGGAGGAGAAAGCCGAAATGAAACCTCGTGGAAATCAAAAAGAACGCCGGTGTCACATTGTATCAAGAGATGAACATGATGGTTTAACAGGAGATCAGTGGATTGAACTGCACCGAAAAGAGATTGGACAACAATATATATTATATTTTTTACTTTTGACACTCATTTAAATCATGTCGCTATCCATAAATATGTCATATATAACATATCGACATACGCCAACATGACCGTCATGTGTAAAATGGCACTAAAACGAGCTAGCAGTACGCCCCTTAAATATTGCAACACCTGCAGGCTGCACGAAGAAAATTTATGCACATAATTTTAAATTCACAGTTTCAGTACAGCGAATAAAATTCCGAAGTTTCTTTGTTAACTTGGCGAAGACGTGACTTTGACGGTTAACGGTTTAAAATTTGAGAACTTTCCATTTTTGAAGGGACCTTTTTTTATTGCATTTGTGAATGAAGGTATTAAATGGGCCTTTAAAATACTGCAGAAGATTGGAAAATTGAGAATCTTTAAGAGTCCCTTTAATATTTTTTGTTGAAAACAAACAAGCAGATTCTAATGAAACGTACGCGCAAACACACATTAAATTCTAGTAAGTGCACGATTTACTTTTCAAAATGCATAAACATATTAAATTTACGATAACTTGTAAGGACCCTGATTTTTGTTTATCATTTATAAACCACTCATCCTTCAAAATTCGTTTTCAAAGCTTGACTAAAAAAAGTATGTACATCACCACAACAAAGCTCTGCATTTCATTAAAAAATCGATATCCTGAACAACCTTTCCCATCTCAGAATACCTACACGTAAAAGCTCATTCAAATAACCAGCTTATGTTCCACAAATAGCCTCACGTTTCCACGCGATATCTGCATTGAGTGGATAGCTCTCGACACGAGAGATTTCGGCACCACATACAGAGGATCCCTGAAAATGCTGCCAAGAGGCTTAACTAAAGAAAGAGGGAGATAGATAAGTAGTCTTTGCAAGTGGCAAAAAATTAAACAAGCATATTTTATACATTTTTTGTACTGCTAGCATTGTTAGAGACGATTAAAGCTAGGATCTTAAAGGTTAAAGAAGAATGTGTCGTTTCTTTTTTGTAAAAGCGTTATTAATGAAAGCAGAAAATCTCACGACCATAAATAATGTAGTTGTAGACTGTAATTGTAAACCGAATTGCAGGATAATCTTAATTTTAATCCTCTAAATAGGTAGTCCCCATATCAATGGAAATGTCGAGCTTCAAATAACATTCAACTGAGATGTCTGGGACAGGCAACCCTTCCCTTTTACCCAACACTTCATTTTCTGGCCAGAAGTATATATTTTATTTAATGTTGCCGCCTCCAAAGGAGCTTTCAGGATGGCGGTATCTACCCCTTACATTGCAATACAACCCTTAGAAGGACTTTGATTCTATTATACAGCACATTGTGATTCATGAGATGAGATACATCTGTGTTATTATTTTTGTTTTATTTAACCTTTCATGATCGATCGATGAATATTTAATTCATTTCGAAAGAATTTACTATAATAAAGTACCTACAAAAACTACTGTTACTTGTTGGCTCTTATATCAACTGCTTAATTAAAGAAATTCTGTTATTGGCTGTGATACGATACCTACATTAAAATTTAAAGGTCATGCATGACGTAATTATCGTCACCCATAACAGAGAGTTCACAAAGTTCTACAGAGTGTAACAAAATTAATGTAGGACCCGTTAACTGGGGATTATACTCATCTTACTGAACAACTTTTGTTCTACGACTTTGGTCAAATCGCAAAAAAAATTTTGGACTGTCCATACAAAAATTGATTTTTTTTGTGATCAGAGCAAAGTCGTAGAACAAAAGTTGTTCAGTACGATGAGTAGAATCCCCAGATAACAAGTCCTACACCAATTTTGTTACAACCTGTATATGTACTTTACAGCATCCTGAAATAGTAATGTCAAAAAATAAGTTACATAATAAGTTACATAAATTGAGATACACACAAATATTACTGTAGATAACCTGTTTGCCTCTATCGATTTCTAGATTGCCTTAAATATAGAGATACGTAGTCTTAAAAAAATATACGAAACAGGATACTAACGACTCTTGAGAAGGAAAAATAAAATATAGGGTCGGAACTATTGTATCTATCATATAAACCTCCGCCGTCATTTCCTACCCGCATCCAATGACCGTGAAAATTCATCAATAACTACCTCTTAGACAGACGGTCTGACAATGGCTGACTCGACTCCCGTTGTGTCGCAATACAAAAGCGCAAAGCGGAAACGTTCGAATCGCTCACATCGATTGACTTGCGAGTCGTGCGACGGGCTGGCGCCATTGGTCAGCACCCGCGACGTCACAGACATTATCGACCCGCCGCCCACGGGCGCGCATGCGTCAGCTCAAACGGCCGCAAGCGATTGGCCCGCGAAAATGTTAACGAATAAATGTTCGATTTGTAAAATTAGTTTATAAGACTTCGTGAAAAGGGTTTTAGTTGCGTCATGAAATAGGTACATACATAGGTACCTAACTTATGGTTTTTATAAGGGTTATTTACCCACCTCTTGTTTAGTGACGAGATCCATTACCAGTCTTGATTACTTATTGTTTCTCAGATCACGTAGTAACTGCTTCTTCGGTATGCATTGTAGAAACATTCTAATTCTGTCTTGTAGACAATCAGAAAAGAAATAGTCGTAGTTATACCTAGTAAAAGATAGGACGAAACCTTATATGGTGGTAACTAAGGTACTGTAGATAATATTTATCTCTACAGGACTATTCGTTTGTTTACCACATTGAGTAGAATTTATAAATTTTCTTGTTTCTACGCCACAGAAACTAAAAAGCGGTCAAGTGCGAGTCGGACTCGCCCATGAAGGGTTCCGTAGCAGCAAGTAACATAATATAAAAGTTCTTGTAGTTTGTTGTGTTTATGAAATTAAATGTTTTTTGTTTTTTAATTTTTGTATTTGAGTTGATTGAATGAAAGGTAAATTGCGGTTTACGATTTAAAACGTATTAAAAAAAGTACTTACTAGATCTCGTTCAAAGCAATTTTCGGTGGAAGTTTGCATGGTAATGTACATCATATATTTTTTTAAGTTTTACCATTCTCTTATTTTAGAAGTTTCGGGGGGGGGGGGGCACACATTTGACCACTTTGGAAGTGTCTCTCGCGCAAACTATTAAGTTTAGAAAAAAAAGATATTAGAAACCTCAATACCATTTTTGAAGACAAGGTTTGATGAAAAAAAATTTTTACTTTCAGTTCTAAGTATGGGGAATCCCCAAAATTTATTGTTTTTTTTCCCATTTTTGTGTGAAAATCTTAATGCGGTTCATAGAATACATCTACTTACCAAGTTTCAACAGTATAGTTCTTATAGTTTCGGAAAAAAGTGGCTGTGACATACGGACGGACAGACAGACAGACATGTGAATCCATAAGGGTTCCGTTTTTTGCCATTTGGCTACGGAACTCTTAAAAAGAAATCTGGGTCTATTCTTATGACAAGTATACAAAATACGAAATTCTAAGAAGAATACAATTTACTCTTTCAAAAAGTCTACACTTTCCTGGCCGCTGGGCCACGACAAAGTACTGCAGTAGCAAGGGCATTCTTATTTTCGCTCGTAGGTAGACACGAATGGATAAATATGGGTAACTTACGCCAAGAACTTTTGCTATTAAATACGATAGATTAATTAGGTAGGCATTTTATAGAAACCGACAAAAAGGGGCTTGAAGCTTATGTGTATAAATCTATATGTTCGGCTGTGCTCTCACGGGTGGTCCGACTTGATGTCGGTTTATTCACTTGAAAGCAAGTTTAATCGCTGTGGTTTTAAGCAAGCTTTGGTCAAAATCGGTTCAGTGGTTTTGCAGTTATTCGACTTCAACTGAGCCCCCCCTCCCACCCCCGTATTTTTATTCCTATTATTTATTGCTAATTAATGGTGTTACTCCGTGAGGTGACCTTTTCATGTCTCGAGCCGGGAGAATGACTATTCTCTTTGAATTCTATATTATTTCACAAAGGCTGCCATTTATTATTCTCAAAGAGTAGTCCATTATGAGACCTACATCATAGTTCATACTTTACCAATACAGTATCTACTCTACGTATTTATCTTACGTCGGATCGTTCTACAAGTAAAAAAAAATACAACATCCATTATAAGCTTAACTTTACTTAACCCCCTATTCCTATTACAAAGAAGGTCAGTTTCACATCTATTCTTCATAGATTTAAGGAGCTTGTAACAGACTGTTAGAAGAGCTCACAAAACAAAGTTAAACCGTAATAAAACCTGTACAAAATCTCAGGAGCAAGGTCTCGGGGCATTACGTAGACGGCGCCTCAGACAAATCGCGATTGACAAGCATTTCGAAAGCTAATTTGGACATTAAACTGATTGGAACAAGGCTTAAACAGCCTTTTTGTTAAGCTTTTTGGCTATTTAAGGTGTGAAGGGAAATGATTTATCCTTTAGGTACGCTTACGAGGCATAAATGCTAGGAAATTCGGGTCACGGCCTCATTCTATGAAAAATTACAAGGAATCGCTTTTACGCCTCCATGAACAAAATTATGTAGGTATACAGGACGACGACGGTTTTTACCCTAGGAAAAAGTTATGTACGACATCCATATTTCGGTAAGTTTATGACTGACTCGGTGGCTCAGTGGTTAGTGCTCCTGGCTACTGATCCGAGAGTCGTGGGTTCGATCCCCACCCGGGGCAAACATTTCTGTGATGAGCAGATTTGTTTGCTCTGTGTCTGGGTGTTGTATATCTATATATGTATGTATTTAAACGTATATGTGTATGTATATCAGTCTCTGGTTCCCACAGCACAGGGAATCCTAGTTTGGGGCCAGATGACCGTGTGTGATTTCTCCCGGATATTTATTTATTTATTATTATCAAGTCCACCAGCCTTATCCTTGTTGCTGATCTAGAAGAAAGCATCTTAATATGGTGCCAATTTGGAGAATCTTGGTAAGCCCGCTTCCATCTTCGACATCATCCCTTACCAGCAGCTGTGATGATTCCAAGGATAAATATATACAAATATATATGGTTGAAAAATTGTTTTAAATTCGACTCTACGAGGAAAGTGTTTATTCGAGGAACAAATCAAAATATTAGTACGAAACGGACTCTAAAGTCCGCTTCTTAGCAGATACTAGTATCTACTAAGGATTCCATTCTACCGAGCGACTCGCCTTTCGAACATAGATTTTTCGTAATGAGAATAGACGCTATAGTATTACGTGTATGAAGCTTCAATTGGAATTGGTTATCTTTAGGCTTTAAGTCATTAACACACTACCAGGTAGACAGATCTTCTTCTTCTTATCGTTTGGAACATTTTACCGTTCTATCCACAAAGTATAGATGGCGGTTGCCTATAGTGTTGCACTTAGCATCACCCGCGGTCACGTGTAGGGCATTTAGATTTACACCTACGGACGTGTGCAACGCGACCATCATACACATCTAGAAATCAGATGTGCAGGTTTCCTCACGATGTTTTCCTTCACCGTTAAAGCAGACAGATAACCTATAAGGCTTAGTAACAGTACGATTTTAGTTTTAGTTTAGTTACGCTTAGTAACAGCCTTCGGATACGAAATCCTAAAGTAGGTATTCAGATAATTATCTACATACATTGGGCCTAATAACATTGCGCGCCCGCCCGTCTAACATCGAGGATCAAAGTCAGTGGTAATTGAAATTTTCACACCTACCCGCATGTAATGAAACCTCGACCAACGATCGAATCCATTGGGGAATTTTAATTGTCGGATTCTGGAGCCCACAGCCTTAGGTCGACCATATATAGACTGATAGTTAAGGATAAGTAGATAAAAGGATAAGTTCAAAGTTCAAAAGTTCAAAGTTCTGATGTCATTAACTTACCAACTAAGTATGTAAAGAATGTCAAAGATCCTTTTTGTTGCTGGAAATTCACAGACTACAAAATTCCACAATTGTCTATCTTAAAGGCATGCCGATGGATCGTCATTAACGTAATGGCAGTAATTAAAATGTTTACTTAGTTCAAGAAAACAATCAATATTATGGAAGTTTTGTAATTTATTATAGGGGAGTGGTGAAACACAAAAACTAGTTTAAAGTCTTACAATAATACTAAAAAATATAAGCAATTTTAAGCTTTCTTACTTTTATTGAAAATTTCCTGTTAATGGTCGTTAATTTCAAAAAGTATTAAAATACCTTTATACGATAGATATATAGGTATCTAATCCGATTACGGATATAAATTTATTTTCTTCGATCAGTCGAATAGTTTCTTAAAATCCAAAGACTACGTCTCTATAAACTTGAAGATGCTTTTAAGAGCAAAAGTTCAAAGCACTATAGCAATAAGTGTAACCTTATTTTGATGTTAAAAGAAAGAACAAGAAACAAATTTTGTTTTACAGATTTGCCGGGAATGCTAAAGACATGATCAAACTGACGAATTTCTAAACAAACGTTTATAATAAATAAATCAAAGATGAAAAACTGCCATTATCCACGAGGCCATGTCCGTATTATGATGATATCACGCTTCGGCACACGCAGCCCAAATGTACACCATGCTGACTGGCCACAGAAACTCGTTGAACTAGGCAGGACCCGCAGGACCGCAGCCAAAAGAATAAGAAGACTGACTAACGAGCCAAAATTGTACCGACACTGGTTAATTTTTCAAGTTTCAGCAGCAAAATTCCACCTGTAGTTTATTAATTGCCCTTAGAACCATTCGACATTGGCATTCGCCATTGCCCGATTCTCCCAAACCCACAGTAATCTCTTTTCACTTGACACTGGCCAAATCATAAATATGAAATAGGAAGAAGAATATATTAAACTAAAATTATTTCACACTATTCCTGTGCAAAGTTTGTTGTGTCTACGATGTAAACAAGCCGGCAGCCACCGAGGGCAGCACATGCGATATCTCCGGAGGAAACGCACAAATTCAAGGTAAACGCCAATAAATCCCCCTAACGTTCACCCCTGGCGAGTTATTCAGGACACGCGCCTCCCTTACCCGAATACTTGCCCTTTTTCTTCATACTCTTCCCTTGAGGACGTCTAATCACATATTTCGTGATAACATATTGAAGTTCTAAGGAGAGTTGTGAAGGTAAAACATATCTTAACTGGTGTTGAAAATTTCAGAGAAACTTAGGTACTGCAAGGATACTGACAGTACACTTTTCAAAATCTACGCCGTCCACCTGCCTGTCTAGCGATACGTCACAGGGCTGCATCGTATTAACAATAATAGATAGCAAATTGAAATTTTCTCAGAATAAACCCTTAAAACCAAAAACCGGGTCACCTGATTTAAGCTTTAAGGTATGAATGTCGAATTTTTACATGGCCAAAACAACACAAAATTCCGAAACATAGCCTAGCCATACCAAGCCTACGAAACTTTAATATAACATGACCCGAGTATTGTTCACATAAGCCTGGGCTGAGGTCTCAAAGCAATCAACAGGGAATACGCCTGTTATTGTGGCTCCTTCGCAATTCATTGGTTCTAAATAAAGCAGCGAAGGATCTGGGAATGTTCTAGAGAAATAATAGAAGTAAAATGCCTTATTCTTTTAGGTGAATTACATATTTTATTACACATGTATTGTAAACGTGTCTGACTTTATCAGAGGGTTAGAAGTTTTCAGGTTACACAAAGTCAGTTGTGGGAGTTTTGCGTTTGGATAGATTTCATGAAATGATCCACTGTAGTAGCTCGTTAATTTTCTAGGATTTTCCGTTAATTATTGTATTATCATGCTATGTGTATTTATGTATCTATTTTGATACCCCATCACAAAGTAAATATTATCTATTAAGCACACTCCGGTCTTGGCACTATGTTGAGCATAGATGGCCTAATCTTCCCGACGTTTGGGAAGAGACCCGTGCCCCTGCAGTGACTGAGGACGATTGGATTGTTAATGAGCACACTTACTTATGTGGACTGTGAGGACCTTGACTCCCGGACTTTTTTGTTATTTTCTTGTGTATTCGTACATCAACGTGTTCTGAGGATGAGAACCACGCACAGACTGGGTGATTCGTTCGTTTTTGACCTAATATTTAAATAACTTTATGTCTTTAAAGTTTATACTCATAAAACTTTATGTCCCAACCTAGTACAGTCTGTACAAAAAAAAACAATGTGCAACATTGCGCCGACCAAAATACATATAGAATTTTTCTAAATATTCGAGAACAATTCCCACGTTTTCGGTCGACAAAATATAATCGCACGTGGTCCCGGGGGTGGCACGTTGTCTTTGTTTATAATACTCCAACTCGCTGGTTCATTTGAAAAGTAAAACGACGAGGAATATTCATAGTAGGAGCGTGTAAGTACGGACCTTTGGGTTAGATACATAACTAACGAAGTAAACAATTCAAGAAACCGCATATGAAGAGCTACATACATTTACCTGAAACAGGTGCCACAAATAAATACAACAAAACAAAGTGAATACATGGTCAGTTCCCATGAATGCAGCCGCAAGCGTTGCGGAGCGCACATTTTAAGTTAGCGATACGAGTATCAAAAATATTTACACAAAAAGATGCACATTCACATTTCAGTGGCACCGCAAAATTGAACTTCTAGTGACAGTAGCTCACTTTATCCAGCATCGCGCGCAATTTGCATCACGTCGCGTCTTACAATTAGTGTTAAGTTACCCTAACCTATCAGTCGCAATTACAAAATATTAATGTTTAAACTCTTTACGTTACTCCAAACGTTCTCATTGCCTAAAACAACACCGGCCAACCTAACAAATCCGATTTGACAACACTGTTGTCCTAGGGCGCGGTGAACGTTTTCTAACCCCGACTGTTCAATTGTTGAGTTTAACCGAGTTAAAGTAAAACCTAGAGCACGTATACTAGCAAATAAAGTACTAAAAGAAAATTGGTTCTATACCGTGAACAAGCAAAGCTAATCGTCTGTTCCTAATACTCTTAATATAGAGGCGCCACTGAGTCGCGACCAGCAATTTAGTATAAAAGTTTCCCTATTCAAACCATTCTATAGCCATGACTAAACTGCTTTTGAAACTCGTACGTACAACTATAATACGTGAAAAATGGATAAACAAATAAAATCATAACGTAATCACACTATTAATTAATATTATTATTCATATTATAAATGCGAAAGTATGGATGTTTGTTTGTTCCGAATTCACGCTGAAACTACTGAACGAATTGGGATGAAATTTGATAGGTAGGTAGATAGATAAAGTACTCGGTTAACACATAAGATACATTTTATTCCAGAAAACTTGAATGTTCCCGGAGGAATGGCTCAAAAGTGAAATATTTACTTCATCATGTTTGTTCGGGTACTATTTATCCCGGAAATCTCGAAGGTTCCCGGAGGAATGGCTAAAAGTGAAATTTTTACTTCATCATGTTTGTTCCGCTTTCATGATGAAACTACTGAACGGATTGGGATGAAATTTGGTAAGTAGATAGATAAAGCACTCGGTTAACACATAGGATACTTTTTATTCCGGAAAACTTGAAGGTTCCTGGAGGAATGGCTAAAATGTTTGTTTATTTGTTTGTTTGTTTGTTCCGCTTTCACACTGAAACTTCTGAACGGATTGGGATGAAATTTGGTAGGTAGATAGATAAAGCACTCGGTTAACACATAGAATACTTTTAAGCAAAGTCTGGGAAACAACATAGTAGAACATACTTTAATGGGGATCTGGATATAATATTTCCATGCCATCCTCAAGAACCGTTACAAATACAATATCCACGCGGGCGGAGCCGCGGGCAACAGCTAGTGACTTAATAAGCTTAGTTCAATCGTCTTTTGCAGCACAACTTTAAATCCTCAAAAAAATATACTAAACAGAAAACTACATTATTGTGGCGCAACGCCAGAGATTGGACAAACAAACGCTATAAATAATATACAAGTGCGCAAGCTTTCTTCTTCACTTATATCCAATATACGAGCACTCTTTACAATCTCCGTCCTACGCAGCTCGTTATTCATGTTCCCAGATCTATCACTGATACGTCATCGGTCGTTCCTAGACGAGGCGCCTCGCTGTCGCCGCTGTGATGTAGCATTCTTTACAAATTGCGACGCAGCTTTACTAATAAAGCTGTAATCGTGGAATCGAGTGACTGCACGAAAGGTCAAGGGATACGGTTAGTGGCTAGTCGCCTACTGTTTGACAAACTGATTATGCAGTTAACAAAGTAAGTTTTTACGTTCTGTAAGATAGCCCGTGAAACGTTGTTGCCTGATTGTAAACAACAGTTTGGCTTTGCTAGCAGGTCAAAAAAATCTTACAAAACATAATACGCTCTTTGCATTAGCTAATCACCACATTGTCGTAATACAATTTTAGCTTTCCACAAGAGAAATATAAAATTGGCGCCCAACTTGTGACCAGGGATTAGTACACAGTTCAGCGATACTGGAACAATGCAACCTGTAGTATTTGTACATCTTGTAACATTATCATTTATCAACATTATCATATCAGTCAGACAGCGTCCACTACTGAATATAGGCCTCCCCCATAGACTTTTGATCAGCCAAAATTCAGAGCCATCAAATACTACACTCGGCTTCAAAAAAATCGCACGTCCGTAAAAATAGGCTTCAAGCACTGTTAATCCTTAAGACAAGCAGTTATTCGTAGCAATATTGGTATCATTTGAGAGCCCTATAAAAACTCTTTAAAAAAATATCCATTTCATTTGATTAAAGAAAAAGCTTGACACTTTAAGTCACTGTGAATGACAATGGAACTGATTCTCCTCTTCAAATTTTGTTTGTATTGTTTTGTTTTTTGGGTATAAAAGGGTCGATACAGCTTATCGGGGGATAAATTTGCTACCAACAGTCGAAGAAGACACAGAAGAATATCTTTCATCAGAAAAACGTCCTTGAAGATGGACACTACTGCTGCTGAAGCCGCCCAAGTTATCGCACTACTGCAATCAGGACTACGTCAGTGTGATGTTGCTCGGCAATTGCACTTGAGTCGCTTTTCTGTTCGAAGAGTGTACCAGCGATTCCTGCAGACCGGTGGCTTTGTCCGAAGGCGTGGGTCTGGTAGAAATCGCTGCACTTCTGCGAGAGATGACCGATTCGTCGTATCGAAGTCTTTGAGAAATCGGTTCTCTAATGCTGTTGAGTTGCAACAGCAGCTTCAAGCAGTTCGTAGAAGGGCCGTGAGTGTCTCTACAGTTAGAAGAAGACTAAAGGAGAGAAATATTGTGGCTACAAGACCTGCCACGGGTCCAAAATTAGCCGCAGTGCATCGGCGAGCACGCCTGCAATTTGCTCGCGCCCACGTCAATTGGACCCTGGACCAATGGAGAGCTGTTCTCTTCTCAGACGAAACGAGAGTGTGCCTTTTCTGCAACGATAGACGCAAAAGAGTATACAGAAGACAATGGGAACGTTTTGCCCAAGCCTGCATCCAAGAGACGGTAGAATACGGGGGCGGTTCCTGCATGTTCTGGGGCGGCATATCTGCCGACGGCAAAACTGAACTTTCTTGCGTCTCTCGGACCGGCGGTGCTCGCGGGCAAGGGTCGATGACTGCTCACCGGTACATCACAGAGATCCTGGAAGAACATGTGGTCCCCTATGCTGGATTTATTGGCGACGGGTTCACATTAATGCACGATAACGCTCGCGCGCACACTGCTGGAATTGTGCAGGGCTACCTTCAAGAGGTTGGGATCCCTGTCATGCAGTGGCCAGCGAGAAGTCCAGATCTGAACCCGATAGAGCACCTCTGGGACCAGCTGAAACGCAAGGTTAGATCCCGTGATCCCGCTCCCGCGACTCTTCAGGAGCTCCAAGACGCCGTTATTGAGGAATGGGACAGAATCCCTCAAGAAGAGGTCCTAAAGTTGGTGCGATCCATGAGGGAGCGCATGGAAGACGTCATTAGGGCTAGGGGGGGGTAACACTAGGTTTTAGGTTAGTTTTAAGCAACTTTGTTTTGAAAAATTAATCAGATTTCATTTGGGTTTTTTAAGGATTTTTATTGTTTTGTAAATTTTTCTCAGTTCCAATAAAAAACATTGAATGAATTATTGTTTTTGCATTCTCTGTTTCCTTACCTTTCAAATGATACCGAACATTACCAATATTTCATAATACAAATACGATTGAAAGATGTTTAAAATAGATTTCTTAAAAGGTGCGATTTTTTTGAAGCCGAGTGTATTTACGTCTTCCGACAAGAGGTCTCAGTTCGAAAGCTTTTCCAAATCGGTTAACATTTCTTCCCCCTTGTTTATTAATTCTACCTACGGCTACTTACTTCTGCCTACGGATTTCCTCGCTTGAGATTCGAACACGGAAAGAAACCCCAAGCGAGCGCCAGTTGCGCAACTTGGTAAGAGCTAATTTAAAATGAACTCAGACTTCAATGTTTTATTTTTTTATTTATCATAAGTAGATGCTTTCCGATTTAGATAGATGCTTTACCTAGTATAAAGATCTTGTACCGACACGGAACTTGTATAAAGTTACGAGAAGTGTAAGCGAATGAAAAAGAACTTTTTTTTTAATGTGAAATGTGGCAAACGAGCAGACGGATCACCTGATGGTAAGCGATTACCGCCACCCTAGACACCCGTAACACCAGAGGAGTCACAAGTGCGTTGCCGACCTTTGAAATGGGATGGGAGATGGGGGGCATTGGGAAGGGGGGGACTTTGGGCCTCCGGTGCCCTCACTCACTCGGCGAAACACAATGCAAGCGTTGCTTCACGCCGGTTTTCTGTGAGGCCGTGGTATCACTCCGATCGAGCCGGCCCATTCGTGCCGAAGCATGGCTCTCCCATGGACAAAAACTATTTTGCCGTCACTTAGTGTACTGTTGTCCATCAAGGGACTACAATTTTCTTTCAAATTAATATCCTATAAAAACAAGAGAAGGCTCTGAAACTTAGTTACATAGGTACTTACAAACTAAAAAGGACCACCTACAGTGCTTAGCCCGACGAACAAAAAACTAATCAATCACCCAGCAGCACGACGGGTATCTTTAAGGCAATATAGGTTTGGATTTTACCCTTTACGAGTAAAAATATAAATATACCTCGATTATCATTTAAGTGGATTTTTTTCACAATCGTCATATCAGCAGGAAATTATCAATATGAGAAGGGAAGTGAAAGTCGATGTTTACCAGGCGACGACGTCTCCCAACTGGTTTGAATTTTATTTTCATTACAATAAGAATCATACGTCCATTGCAAACAGTTAAAATATTACGATAATCTCGTACACCTCACCTGCCATATTATTTTTTTTATAATTTGTGGCGCAAAATTTTCGATGTCTTGTATAGAATTATGTTGTAGCAGTGGCTACTATGTTCTGGCAAATAAACACTTTGACTTTGACGTCCTTTGAAGTCACTTTAAAATTTTTCGATAAAAGCCAAACAAACAAACATACATACTTCTTGTTAAAGTCGCTTTATAAATATTGCTTAGCATAATGGCAGGAAACCTTTTAAAATAAAATTGCCTTTTATCTTTTACATCTCTAGTCATCTGTCTGAAATCAATGTTGAATATAAATAACAAATAATAAAAAACAAACAACGCTCGGAGCCAATTATTGTCAACTTTCTGAAAAAATAAATTAAAAACAACAACCTCTTAAGAAACTAATTACAATTAGGTACAACAAAAAAAAATCTCGTTCATTTTTAAAGAACAAAATGTACTTATTTCAAAAAGAAACTGCAGATTCATTTTATTAATATAAAAGATCCATCCAACATAGACCTTGAGAAACTCGGGATCCGAAAGTTAGAAAGAATTATTCACTTACGAAAAAAGCAAAGTTTGATGAATTTGCCTTCTTGATACGGAGGAATAAATTGAATAATTTTAGGGGAATATTTTACCGCACTTTTTTGAGAACAAAAAGTAACTCCATTAAAGTTACTTACTTATAAGTACACAGAAGTTAAAAATAACTTTGGAGAATAATGTACGTAAATCCTTTGTGTCTTGTACATACGCCATTAAAAAAACACTTTGTTTATGTATATATTTAATCGTACATGTGTATGTATTTCAGTTTTTAGTTCCCATAATACAGGGGATACTAGTATGGGGCCGGTATATCTAGACAGGATATAAATATTTATTTTAACACAATAACAAATACCTACCTCAAAAAAATTCCAATGTAGTTAAATGATTTAGTTGGTCAGAATACACCGCACGATTCTTAAACTATGCACTCTATTCTTAGAACTCTACAATAGTCTAGCTGTAACGGTAACATCCGAACGTTGCCGGGCAGTAACGATCAGCAGTAACCGGTAACCTAAGTTACATCTCCCACAGCGCCGACCGTAAACCTCCCCTGGACAAGCAGTAAGACTAATTTATATACCCTTGGAACCGCTGGGAGCACTAACTCTTGGTTAACTAAAGGCACCTGAACTTTAGGACTGAAATGTAGAAAACACATTTTCCGCCTTGAGAGAAAACTTTAAAGTGGAAATGAAGAGGTAGCCATTCACTGCTCCAATACGATAGGTCGACAACTAAATACCTCTCTGATGCTCAAGGTGTCCGAAGGCACCAAAATCATCCTTAACACAACAGGCGCGGACTGGTTGGATATGTGCTGCTCTAGGCCACTGGGTGAGGTTTCATTTCGCCAATGCCAAGCACATACTTTCGTTGACAAACCATATCGTTCCCAATGATGGGGCACGGTTCTCTTCCCATACCTCGGGAAAATTATTTAGAGTACACAGTGAAAATTTATAATCCACCAAAATCTTATATAGATAGTAAAAAGCTATATGTGGGCTCAAAGTTCTGGAAAAAATGCAAAAATCTGCTGAAAGTTATTTGGGAAAAGTTTCATCAGTAGAAGCCCAAATTGTAATACTTTACGTTGATTTTAGTTTCAGACCTTATAAATGTAAGTAATTTGTTGCCACGTCCAGTTCAGATACCGGAGGCCGATGTGCGGTTAGATACTGTTAAGCCGTAAGCCTAGGGCGGCTTGAACCCTAATTCAGGTTCTGTTTTTAATGCCAAATAAAGGGCAGGCAGGGCAGGTGAGTGGCCATCTTGCGCCGCAACCCGAGACCAATTACGGTGCACCTGACAGATAGATGGGTTTTTGGCGGGAAAATAATTACCAATGTGCCACCAATCTGATTAATTGTCAGGATTAGGGTCAAGCCTCAAGCGAAAATTATAGCAGGATTTAGGAGACTACAAGTTGACTTAAGAAGACAAACGCGGTTATGGGAAAAGTTTAATAAATACATTTTTACTTTGCATTAATGCATGTTAAAGACTGTTTAAGACTTATTGATAAAGATTTAAACAAAATAATTAATTGGTTAGGTACTGATTTATAATGAAAACAGCAATAAAATAAAGTCGAAATAATAAGGCCCGAGAAAATACAAAGAAAGACATTTTACTACTACGTTTCTTCGTACAATAGTTAACAATTTGCAGTTATTTAATGGCGCAGTGTGCGTGCCGTATCGAAAGGTTAAATCAAAATATTTCATCATTTAATAAATGATGATGAGTTTGAACCAACAAATATTAACTTTGAAATAACGGAATAACGTCTTTCTGTAATAATAATAAAATTCTGACGTCACAAAAATAATTTACTCCACTACACGATAGGAGTTTGATGTTTGATAAGATTTAGATAGATTAGAGAACGTTGTATGTTAGAATAAGAAAATGCAAGGATACAGTAACAAACTAAATCTCTCGGTCCAAATCACTAATAATAATTAGATATTTGAAGTTAAATGTTATCAGAACTCTTGTTTAAATAAAAAAATATATCACCACTGACCGTAAAAAACGAAAACAAGAACTAGAAAGCAACTTAATCCACCACCGCGATGAAAACTGCTAACATGTATATATTTTTTTAAATAGGTATTTGCATTGGGTTCATGTTGATTCTTGTTATAAGTATTTCAAATATTGTTAGCAGGAGAGTTAAAAGTATCTTAGGCTACAAATACAGTATTTGTTAAGAAAATTCTTACCTTGTTACTAGATATTTAAACCGAAGACAGCATCTGTAACAAAAATAAAACATATATTAAATAAGAAATTTAAAATGTAGCATTCTCATCAAAATTTGTGGTAAAAAGATAACACATCACTACAGATACGTAGTAAAAATCGTAACTCTGCATTATCAACGAAAATAAGCTTTGAGAATTTTGTGTGCAATAAATAGTATTTATCTTATCTTATCATTATTAACGTTATTTCATAACCTATTAAAGATGTGATTCAAACACAAGAGTAGAAGCACTTGAACTTTAAGCATTTTTTCGCTTTCAAAAACCGACCTGTTTCTCATATTTCAGGTTTTGTTATACCAAATAAAGGATAAAGGGCACCCGCCCACTCACGTTCTCCTAACTTGGTCAAAGTCAGTTACGTCATTACTTCATTAATCTACTGTCTAGACATATAGGACGTTGTGAAGTGTCGTATTTCTTACTTAGCTTAAACATTACGCCTGGAAAATTACCTCATAAAGGAAGATACGGGCGAAAAGAAAGTCAATTTTCACGATAAAAAATAATTGCTTAAACCCACGAGAAATTTTGATACTTTGTCATTGTCGAATGTTTTCTATTTTAAGTTTGAGGATGAAATGAGGCTATATCATTAGATAATTGAGGACGTCATACATAATATAGGTCTGATACTTATATGGAGTATACAATAATTTTAATACTTATCTTACATTCTGTTGTGCTAGTAGTGGCATACATTTGCTCCATCGCTACGAATGAATGGATTGGCCTTAAGAAATTTGCATTGAACGTCAAACATCACCATCATCATCTGAGCCGGAAGATGTCCGTCCACTGTACAAGAACACAGGCCTGCCCCATAGATTTCCACCTCGACACTATTCAGGCACATGCATCCAGCGGCAGCGGCTTTCTGCAAGCGTCCTCATACCATCAGACATTCTATCCTTGTCAGATTATCTGCGCGCGTCAGCATCGACGAGAAAACAGTAGGAAAAAGTCGTCTATTGGTTTTCTTGACGTCATTGATCCGTCTAGAATTCTAGATACGGCAGCGGAGAGGAAATAAGGCGCGGGAGGAAATTCTTCGAAGCCCTCGTATATTCCAATAAACAAGGACAACTCTCTAATATAGCGACCCGAGTATTAAGCTCCCAAAGCGACACCTCAGACCGCCAGCTAACAAATGTAACCTTACAGCAAAACTCATAAGGTCTATTTCAGTTTAGTCAAGGTAAGACTAGTAATAAATACGAAAACAGAACCGCACGTCCGGTAAAGTTTTTAAGAGGCAGCGGGTCGCTGGAAGGGGTAAGCCTACACTGTCCAACAGTTTTAAATATAAATATAATATAGCGTGTTTCATAAATAAAGTAATCCATATCCATAATCCATCCATTAAAACAATAAAATAAAAATTAATAAATAGTTATTTCAAAGGAATTCGCGACCCCAAAGTTTGGATAGCTTGTATGCTTGATGGCTTTGAAGTCGCTTCTTTTATGTTCTGCTTTTACTTTACACTTTTAAGTTTTGGTCATATTATAAAGATGAATCTAGTGAAATGTTCTGGCCCTACAGACATCAATGAAAGATGTAACTCTTCTAGGAATTTTTTAAGCGATACCTAAAATATCGAAAACTATTATCTGAGCAAAGATTTCAAATGAACCTTGCTTAAATTCTTACTCCGTGTAGCTCTTCTCTCCCCTATTATATAATGCGACCAGAAGTCACCAAGAAAATGAGTAATTTCATTAACTTCCAGACACGTGCCAACCCACCGATAGCTACATTACAAATATACGTTCGCATTACGGCAAACCAAGGGAACTGTAGTTTCATTCATTTGAAGGTACAGGAACCTACGCAATCGGAGCAAATAAAAAATTGGTTTTCTGATAAAAGTCCAGAACACTTTTGCTAATGTTCTAACTATAATTGCAACACTTCAAGTTTTTGAGTCCACATAAAATCAGTGATTTTTACTGGTGGTAAAAAATTTGAAATGTTGCCATTTCAATAACTTGTAATTAATTACACAAACTTCAAAATCGCATTTCCCTGAAACTAAACTCCACCTATGAACAGGAAAGTTTTCCAATGGAACACAGACAATTCACGGAAAAAAAAAACATTTTTCTTATTAAGTGGCAACAACTGCTGAGGAAAAAACCACGGACAGGTTAACTTGTAAACAGGTATATGTAATTTTATCACTTCAACTACAAACAGCGCGTTAACTAATGTCATTTAACACTTTGCGTGCGTTCAATCACGCTGCAAAACTGTGTAAAATAAGAAGCAATAGTATTATTTACTAATATTATTATTATATCTGTATGGCTATGTGAAATAAATAATTTATCTATCTATCTATCTATCTATTTGTAAAAGAAAGACATAATTCGAGTCGGTATCGCGCACTTAGGATCCAGTACCAATAACGCGTGTAATAGTTTAAAAAAGACTTCTCTCGAAAACTTAAAGGGTGGTTTCCATTCATGAAACTAAACAACTTTATCGAAGCAACGCATACTCAATTCCCAAAAAATCCAAAATTTTTTGGCGAATTCATTCTTGGTTCAATGAAAGAAAAGTTGTCAAGTTTCATGAGTACAAGACCCTATTAAAATTTCCGAGAGTGGTATTTTTACATCCTGTATTCTATACTTGATTCTGACTAACATTATAAAATTCAAACGCACTTTTTTAACATCCTATATCGGACATAAGGCACTAAACTTTGCACTCAGTTTGAAAGGTCATCAATCTCTCTAACAGCAGGACGTGTCTGAGGGACAGCAGTGCGGACATTTTAATCGACTACAAAAATAACAACGGCAAAAAGAAAAAACAAGTTAAAATATTTTAGCCAGTTGAGCAATTTCTATAAAAATTTACAAAGGTTAAATATACAATAGTTGTTCAACAAAGTGAGCAAAGTTATATTTTGCTACGGACTTTAAATCACGAACTAGCGAAGTAGGCTAGAATTGAATTACGAGCGTAGCGAGTGATTCTAATATATACTTACTACTGAGCACAGTGAGTGATTTAAAGGCACGAGACATAAAAATAACTTGCTCTCGTGTGAAACATACAACAACTCGTCGAGCGAGAAAAGTAAAAACGTAGTTGATTAAATTCTCTTTGGAGACAATATAGCTTTTTATTATAATGTTTTTATTTAGAGGAAGCGTTTGGAAACTTGCTGCTTGATATTTTTATGAAAACCTTAGATGAAAACCACACATGATATTTTAAGTAAGCGATATTCATGTTTACTAGTACATATTTATTTTAAATATTACGTCTTTAAAAATGCAATAGCACAATTTATTAACTTAAATTTCATTAAATAACATACAACATTTTGTGCCTATGAGTTAAATCGCTAGGCCAAAATAAGTTTCTGAACGAACCTTCGCCCATATTTTTTCAGCGCCGCGCAAAAGCTGGTGTTCGAAATTCGAATCACTTTTTCTCACGCTCGCAGCAAAAATCGTTTTTGCTTTGAGTTTTTAGGGACCAAAGGCACCCTTTTCGTGCTGGAGAGGTGAAAATATCTTTAAGCGGTACGAGACGAATAAAAAAATATAAGTTCAACTTAAGACTTACTAGTTTATAACAAATTAAACGCTATCCTTCACACTTACAATACTTAAAACATTAATGAGGTTGGTTTCATGATATATATTAAACTAATTATTACAAAAACACATTGTCACAAAGTAAAATCTACTGCATTTACGAAACTTTACCTACTTAAAAATTATGAAAAACAGTAGGAGAATTGCAATATTATAGTGATAACAACGACAAAGGATGGATTAAAATTGAGGCGCAGCAAAATACGCGCAGCTTTGGGTTTACAACCAACAATGACGTATTGAAAGAGTAGAAGAATAAAACTGAGTTTATACAGAAGCGCGATGAATAATGATTATTATTATTAATTACTTCGTTATACAGGCTGGAACAAATGGGTGTAACAATGGCAATATTTTAATATGGTCATCTTTTGAAACTGGGCAACTTTTGTTCGCAGAGTTTGCGATCGATCAGCTGTCTGTCTTTGTGAATCTTTTTTTTGTAGTAAGATTTTACTTCTCTTATTGATAAGTTACACAATAATTGACACAACCGCCAATTATCTCTCCGTAGTTCTTACATTAGTATATGTATACATTCCTATGCCTAGCTTTTATAGAACACATTGCGTTATGATTATTGAAGAAATTCATCATAACAACAGATAATCAGTTTTTCCCATTAATCCCTTTAATTACCTGTTAAAGCAAACATCCGTTAAAATTCGTTACGACATAAAACGCAAAACTAAATAGTCGGCATTCCAATTAGTCGGCCCATCACTAATTCAGATATACTTCATTCCAATCAAAAAAAAGCAAAAGGTAAACAAACATAGTATGCAGATGACATTGACATGTGTCAGATCCATAGTAAGTTTGTTTACGTTTTGCTTTTTTTTGATTGGAATGAACCACAGATGCATCTATATGGTCGTTGTGTAGCTATGTTTCGCTACCAAATCAAAAAGTTACTACGCGCTTAAAGCTGACTACAACGCGGCATCGTAGCGAGATCGTAGTTAACTGAGAAAGAGATAGATTTATTTGCGCGCACTTCCAAGTACACAAAATTAACAAAATTACACAAATAATTAAGATAAAACGTTACGGATCATGTTATTTAAAATTGAAATAAATAAAAAATAGTACCAATCGGAGCCAAATTTATACACGACTTCTGATGAATTAATTAACGAGCTTTGCTATGAATTAAAATTTGTTGCTTTGTCAAAGTAGTTTAGTTTCTATAACATCTACCATTTACCACTTGTCAGCGAATACAAAGCCAGTGTATATTCTTTCTTCTTTGAAATATTAAATTTTTCCTTGCACAAAATGTTTAACGATATTAAATGGAATGGTACAAAGTACGAAGTATATACCTACTATATTTTCTTGGATTTTTCACCGCACAAATGACGCCAAGAAGCAAGATACGACGAGATATGAAGCATTTTGTTCTCAGAACACGTTTTGGGTCCATAACATGCTGACCTGGTTAAAACTAGGTTTAGTTAGATACAGGAGCAGACACAAAGAGTACGTAACAACAAGTACTGGTAGAAGCAGAGAAGGACATTATGTTTTCAGTTAGATTTGAGCAAAAAATGACGAAAAGATTACTAAAATTAAGATTTTTTATATACAGGATTTAACAAATATAAAAAATGACTTCATACAAATCGATCAACTGTTCATTTAAATTTTTGTATGAAAAGTGTAAAAATGTTTTATGAAAGTTAAAAACTGCCGAAAAAATTATAATCCTCAGTAATTCATTCCAAGTTACGTTACGAGTTAATAATGTGTTGTGAGCCATATAATTAATAATTATTACAAAATTTAAAACAAAATAGTGAAGCATTACCGAGCCGGGGCCTCTCCGGTTTTCGCAGTGGGCATGTTGCAGTTAAAGTATAAAGGGTATGGACGGAGATAAACCGACTTTTTACTCTATGGTTTGACTAAAAATTCTTAAAGCCAACCTTCCGTCCCATAGAGAATATATCGTTAAAATAACGTGATGTCTAATCTTTAATCATTGTTAATAACTAACCAAGTTGTATAGTAATTATCTACCTAGGATAGACTGAAAAGGTTAAATATCAAACTGAATTTATTATCATTTACTAGAGTGCTAAATGTAACGATTGTAATTTTTACTTCCGAGCGACTGAGGAGCGAAGAAGTAAGAAAATATTGTCATGGTAAAAACAAACTTGAGATTTTGACGGGTATCGGTCGTCTTGCACTAAAGCTTCTAACAAAGACCAAAAAACTAATAATTGACCACGCTGAATACGTTAAAAACAACCGACTTCAATCGCAACAACTCCAATTTTGCTATGTTTTTGTTGATTTTCTCAAAAACCGCTGAATCAATTTCGATAAAATTTATATGGGACCACCTGTGAAGTAAACAAAAAAAGAATTTTCCAAATCGGTTCAGGCGTCTTCGAGTAATCGGTGAACATACATAAAAAAAAAGATTCCGACGAATTGAGAACCTCCTCCTTTTTTGAAGTCGGATAAAAATACGATTTATCTGCGCGCTGCTTGTGTTAGACTCTTTTATATAAACCCAGATTATATTTGTTAAGTACTTAGTGAGTCAGGACTTGACCAGTCCCTTGGTCAGACATTGGATCGCGGTACACCGTTATCCAAATAAGAAATGATGAAATAATTACGACAGCGATGTACACTGTGTGTGTTTATTGTTTTTATTTTTATAGATTTAAATTTAATTTTGTGTATATACTGCAAAGTTATGGGTTTTCACCTGAATAAACAATCATTTTTAATTTATTCTGTTTCTTAAACCTGATTACAACTCGATTTTTGCTAACGACTAAGAATTTTCATTTCATTCAGTGTGGCTCTACGATTCATATTTGTTTTTTCAGAATAAAAAACTTTATACTATGACTGCAACGTAACGAGACGAGGCTTAGCGAAGACCTATTCAATTCGAGAACAATGGTTGTACGAAATACTGTCACAACTGTAGTCTACCACGTCACTGTATAAAATCCCTTTGTAAGTATGTTTCAAGTTTCTAGACATGGTTACTGCTAACAAGTTGTCGGGAACATTTCAACGAGCCGGCGGATCTGTACTGAACATTTCAGAATTCAATCTATCTGAACAATGAATAAAAAACACAGGACCACGGCTAAGACTGTGTCTCACCTGATTGTACAGCCTGTTCAAAATTCAAAATCATTTATTTCTTTAAGTAGGTACATTAAGCACTCTTTTAAACGTCATATCATTTTGCTGGAGGAATATTCCAAATGTCATTGTCATTAAAATAATCTACAGTCTTATAGTATCCTCTTGAACAAATACAGCGTTTTATATGTTTCTAAAATTTACATTCTGGTAGTTCACACACGTCATTCGGAATTTTGTTCTATTCTATTCTATTCTATTTTTCTATTTGGCATTCCACATCTCATATTGAGCGTGATTTTGCCAATTTCGAGTGAAAAATGGGAGAATCTTCAATAAAAAAAATGGCGAAACGCCAATATCAAGTGAAAGGCACGGCTCTAAGGGTGATGGGCACGTAAAGACGCTCCACGTGGTGGTTTGCTGCTGGAACTCGGAAAACGGAGCTGTCTCCCAAATTAATCCTTCTCTTATGACCGCTTATCTCTGAATCTGAATCACAGCTATTTCCCCATCACAAAAATAACGTTGAAACTACTCTGAAACGGAAATAATTGAAAAATTAACTCAACAGACGTGTGCTCGGTACAAAGTCCCGGCAACCAACCCGGAATTTTGTTATTGAGACCTGTAAGGTGACGGTTTAAGTGAAGTCCGTCCTAAATAAGAAGACAGACTTCCCTCTGTTCTTCTGTTCTGACAATGGCTCTAGCCACTACAATATTAGTATAACTTTTGCCAATTCAAACTAAGCAGACTTTCTAAGCGAGTTTAATGATTATTTCAATGTTTTGTAAGCCAAGCTTAGAGACTATAATTATTATATTAAAAAGCGGCCAAGTGCGAGTCGGATTCGCCCATGAAGGGTTCCGTAGCAGCAAGTAACATAAGTAATATAAAAGTTCTTGTAGTTCGTTGTAACTTGAATGAAATGTAAATTGCGGTTTACGATATATGACGTATTAAAAAAAACTACTTACTAGATCTCGTTTAAACCAATTTTCGGTGGAAGTTTGCATGGTAATGTACATGATATATTTTTTTTAGTTTTATCATTCTCTTACTTTAGAAGTTACAGGGGGACACACACATTTTACCACTTTGGAAGTGTCTCTCGCGCAAACTATTTAGTTTAAAAAAAAAACATATTAGAAAGCTCAATATCATTTTTGAGGACCTATCCACAGATACCCCACACGTATGGCTTTGATGAAAAACATTTTTGAGTTTCAGTTCTAAGTATGGGGAACCCCCAAAATTTATGGGTTTTTTTCTATTTTTGTGTGAAAATCTTAATGCGGTTCACAGAATACATCTATTTACCAATTTCAACAGTATAGTTCTTATAGTTTCGGAAAAAAGTGGCTGTGACATACGGACGGACCGACAGACATGACGAATCCATAAGGGTTCCGTTTTTTGCCATTTGGCTACAGAACCCTAATAATAAACGAAAATAATAACCAACTAAAACCACATATTACATACGTAATCGTTTAACTGTACAGGAAAATCCACTGCGATTGAAAACACTAAAGATATATTGGAAAGGACAGGCAAATAAGGTGAACATAAGCAATCAAAAATCAATGCTCTGGGATTATAGCCAGTTTCCTGCCTGTTTCCTAGTCGTCCTGGGTGATAGTTCGATAACCTCGCGTTTATTGCCCGGGAATCGCTTATTTATTTAGACTATATCCGTCTGGTCAGCGCTCTCGTAAATGGGGTCTTAAAGGGAGGATTAAACCCTGTATCAGCCCATTTATTTTATTATAGTTAGGAAGTTTAAGAGCTCAAAGCCTATGTTTTATTTACAATACTGAAAGCGTTGCCAATTTATTCATTTATTAATGCATTATTTAACAGATCATCATCATCAGATAAAATAATCTTTTTTTTTTTTCAAAACGTGTTAACTGACGTGACTGTTACAGGCGTCTGCAACACCAAGAGCGTTATAAATGCTTTGCCAATCGCAATCGTTTGAAATCCTTATCAATCCTTTCTTGAACTGTTTCATGCCCTCAGAGAAAACCTCGGATGGAAGCTCATTCCACAGATTGAGAAGTCTAGTTCAGAGGAAACACCTCTGAAACTGTAACTTTTAAGACCAATTCGGTGTTACGTGATGCAGATTAATTCCACTCCGAGGGCGAGTGATCATCTCAAAAGTTTCCTCAGAACACAAGCCGTTTTAGATGACATAACAAACACAGACAACTAAATCTCTGAAATAGATAGTTTACTTTTTTTATCGTGTATATTGTTTGTATTTTCCTGTTTTATAAATATCTCACAAGGGGAAATGCATTTCAAATGCATTGTTATTGTTCTAGATATGTAAACTTTTTTGTTAGTTTATTTGATATAACTAATTCGCGATTTGACCACTTCCTCATTATGTCTACTCCGTACTCGAAATCAAATGAAAATTAAAAGCACTTGCTGATGAATATTTAATTGTGTAGGCAGACCTCCCCTTCGATGGGCCGATGATTTGGTGAAGGTCGTTGGAAGCCGTTGGATGCGGGCAGCGCAAAATCCTTAGGGATGGCCTTTGTTCAGCAGTAGACGTCTTTTGGCCGAGGATGATGATACAACTAGTGACCGACCGAAGGTTCGGTTTCGGCCAGTTTCGGTCAAAAATGAGCCAAAAGTTCGGCCACGCCGAAACTCAGTATTCGTGAATTTTCGCGGGTGATTTCGTCACTCACGGTCGCCAGTTTAGTTCATAACCAACCACCACATAAATATTTTTCTTACATAATATAATTTTTATTTTTTATTTTATTTCTATTAACTCAAATTAACTATCTAACATATAAAAGATACACCAGATATTAGCTTACAAAAGACTTTTTTAAATGTTCAAAGGGTCGGTTTCGGTTTCGGCCGCAAATCCTGTTTCAGTCGGACACTAGATGAAACGCAAGTAGTTAATCACAAGCACAACCTCATTGGTATATTATAATTATAACAGTAAGACAAAAAGGGCCAAAGGCTAATTTTGTAAGTGGCCTGAAAAGAACCATTCCAGTCAGTCAATAGGGTAGGTACGTAAAAATGGATTAAAATACTATCAAGGCAGAATACGGCACCTCAATTATGGATAAGCGGCGAGTGCATTCACCGGCGACGCCGTCGCGTGCGGCGCCGCGCGCGATAACCCATCGACCCATGTTGGTGCAGTGACCATGAGGGTGTGAAAACTAGGAAAACAACTGTCTTTTTGCCCACATACAACTTATGGTAGTGCATAGAACTTAATTAACTCAAGAAATATGGTTGTTCAATAACGCCATAATATGACTCAAACAACAAATAAGAGATAGGGTAAAGAAAAAAGTACTCGAGTGGGAAATATAGCAAAATTATTTGAATACTGTGCTCCTTGAAGATAGTGAAACACCTAGTGGAGCTGGTTGAAGTGACAGATAGTTGGCAAAAACTGTTTACCCATGAAACCGTTAAACCCACAACTACGAACTATTAAATCATTCTAGAATGGGACTACTGGGTTAAATAATTTTGTTTGTAACACAGAATACTTTCATAGAAAAATTGGGAATAAAGCATTCTAGCCCACAGGAAATCAGTACTAATTCTTAATTACTTTTTAATGGTATCATTATTAACATTCTTATCAGATGTTAAGCTGTTTCAGAAGCCTTAAGGGCGATTGGAAAACTTCTGATACTGAGCAACAGTCAGCGGCTCAAGCTCCAAAACCAGACTTGGCCCTCGTAGGTTATGTAAGACCCCCTTACCTAATCTTCCCAAAGTATTGGAAGAGACCTGTCCCCCAGAAGAAATTTTATGGGTTGTTAACAATATATTGGTCACCCTAACATAAAACATGACCTATCTCTATACTTGGCGTAATTCTGCAACTACCTCCCTACAATTAAAGGTAAAATTTCCATATAACAGTGGTGGTGCAGGTCTGGGAATTACATATTTACAACACACATCTTCTGAAAACAAATTGCTAGCTTTCCATGAAAAACATTAAATAATTAAGTAATGACAGAGTTTTAGAAATGCATAAGTTTAAAAGGATATAATATTTTACTTGTTCATTAGACTGCACTAAGTTTGTATTAGATAGATGGAAATAGAATATTTTTTAACTTAGGATATATTTTTTTAACTTATTTTCTGAATAAAATGTTTATTATGTTAAGTAATTTCAATTCCTTACTCTAATGAAAACCAAATTTTAACAAATGTTATCCATGAAAAATATCTTGATGTTTGCATATATTAGTAGTTTTATTCACTCATAATAATAGTAAACAAATCTGATATCAAAAATTAACTTCAAGAAGCAAAAATAGGTAAACTTAATTGAAGTCGACAACTAGCTACAACTTACTAAGCAAAAAACTTAAGTATTCAATTTAGCAGTGATTGATCCATAAAGAAGAGATGAACGAACCTACTACAGAAGCAAAAAATCTAAATAAAAAAAGGCCAGTTGCGCACCAAGAACAGTTATTTCGTTGGTCGATTTCAAAACACTGAAATATCGACCTTCGAGCACAATCACGAACACTGCGAATTACAGCAATCATTGACACATATATATCCAAAGCACTTTACATTATTATGCTATAGTGATTATTTAGCTTTCCTAAGAAATATAAGCCGTGAAAGGCTACCTCAGCCTTGATATACGGGACTTACTGAAACCACTGAAAAATCAATAAATCTCCCGACGTACAACGTATTTCATTTAGAAGAACTAGTTACTAAACTGCGTTAAACTAAACTTACCACTTTGGGTAACGATGAAACTGGTCTTTTGTCACACGAAGATGCAATATTTATTTTAGAAATCACAAGAAAATTAATTAAAACAATTAATTTTCGCTCAATACCGACGACGAACAACAAAGAGAACAGAATTGTGTTTTGACATTGACAGATCTATGCGTTTGACGTTTCCGTTCCAAATTCCGCAGAAATCTTTACTGTCGTACATACGTTCCTTTTTAGATTCACTCTTGGAGGAATTAGAACTTCCTCCAAGGATTCATTTTATGTTCATACTTGCTTCTTCTTCTTATCATGTGACACGATTAACGGTTTATCCCTAAGGTACAAACGGTCGTTGCCTGGTGGCCTTTACTTAGCATGAATCTTAGCATTCATTATATAAATTTTAATCTAATAATCAACTCAAAGATGTAATAGGACTTTTTTTTTGAAAAAAATGTATTGGAGGGAATTTCTTTGAACCTATCGTTTCTTCTCACTTCGCAAGCACTTCCCAGTACGGCAGGTATATACGAGTCATTACGAGTTGAGTGGTAGGAACCTCGTAATAGTATTGTAGTACCAGCTGGGAGACCGAGCCTCGCTCGGACAATTGGAGATTTAACATGCACTGACATCACACACAGATCGATTTCTATTCGAGGGCATTTGGCTAGAAGGGAAGATGGGAGGTGGACTAGAGTTTTAACAGAGTGGCAACCAAGACCAGGGCGAAGTAGGTAGACCAGCAGCCCGATGGTCGGATGACATAGTTAGCGTTGGTGGACGAAACGAGCGAGGGACCGAGACAAATGGCGAGCAAAAGAAGAGACCTATACCCAGCAGTGGGCTAATGTGGGCTGATTAGATAGATAGATCGATTTCTGAGCTTCAAAACCCTTAACCCTAGATTTTCGTCAAAATAGTTTACGCAGTTTTCGAGATCGTTGGCGCTTACAAGATTACTCGTTTATAGAGAAGAAAGATTAGTATAGTAAAAAGACTGACCTTCAAAAATGTACACTTCGGATAAAATCATTTCATTTTCATTCAAAATTGAACCAGCCAGCCAGACCAAAATGTATATCCACAAGAATCCATCCTAAGACAGTTTATCATTGTTTATTGACTGTTGTTAGTGACATTCATCTTGTCCCTTATGCATGTTAAACCGTTGGTAACGGTTACTATCACTTTAGCAGTGGTTAAGCTATGTCCTGTAGGCCCTGTGACCATGTCTAAAAACTTCTGACACTGGGGTAGGCCAAGCACCACAACGACTGTCGTACATATTATGTAATCAGTAATCTGTGCCACAACCTCCACCAATCTGGACTTGGCTTTCGTGTATGTATGTATAGGCGACCGTTACGCCGCGCCGTGCGCCCCTTTGGTCCCCGTGAGTTTAGTAGTGACCTAACCATCCTTAGGTTATGATCCGTTGCCCTGCAGATAGAGGGAACGAGTCGTTGTGAACAAAACTAAAAGAACAATATGAGTTGTTGTTGTTAACAAAATCATTTTTCATAAGTAACAAAACAGTTTTCAATGAGAAACTTGCTTTAAAAATTTAGAATATACAGTAGGACCTCTTTAATCCAAACAACCAAAATTTTCCCCCCGTTCGGATCCGTGGAGTGTTCGGATTATAGTATGTAGATGTTTTGAAAGCATTTCTGGCAATAAAACAAAGGTGTTTATTAATGAAATTATATTTAATCATGGAAAAAATTTATATAATTCAATGATAATGCTATAATTGTGTCGTTACATTTCGTAATTTCACAGATTCCATATTTGTAAGTAGACTTAGCGTAGTTTGAAATGTAACGACACAATATTTTTTTTATCTGATATCATATCACTGAAATGTATAACTCCGTACTGAAATGCGCGCATGGTACAGCTACTTACTGAGGATGCGCTGGATAGGGGGTCGTTCGGATTATAGAGGGGTTCGGATTAAAGAGGTCCTGCTGTAACAGTTTTTATGTTTTATCGTTGAAGGTTATTGTAGTATTAAATGAAAAAACAATAAATGCCTTAAAATTTAGGTAAAGCAAAAGATCCGTGGCCCGGCAGAGGGAACAATATGAGTTGTTAGCAAAACTAAATCATTTATCATAAGTAACAAAACAGTCCTCAAAGAAAAACTTGCTTTAAGAATTTAGAATATAACAGGTTTTATGTTTTATCGATGAAGGTTACTGTAGTATTAAATGAAAAATCAATAAATGCCTTAAAATTTTAATAACTTAATAACGAACGTATAACGGTATACTAATGTACGAGTGTACACTATAGCAGTGAGATGGACTTAAAGCTTTTTCATCTAATTCAAATGCTGAGACACAATGCAAGATCTATTTTTTACGATTTTAATTTGCGGCGCTCTCGTATCTGCTTGAGATGTCCTGCCAGTTGGCGACGTCGAAAATAGCCTTCACGTAGTCCGCTCGGACGTTCTTGTACTGCAAATAGTATGCGTGCTCCCAAACGTCAATGCCGAAAAGCGGTACTAGACCTGAAACAAAGTGTTTAAGTATTAATATTTCTTGCTTGGTTCAAATCCTGGCCAGTGCACCAATGAGTTTTTCGAAACTTACGTGCATTTTCATGCAGACTGCTTTAACAGTGAAGGAAAACATCGTGAGGAAACCTGCACATCTCATTTCTAGACGTGTATTACGGTCGCGTTGCACATGTCTGTAGGTGTAAATTTAAATGCCCTACACGTGACCGCGGGTGATGCTTAGTACAACACTAGGCAACCGCCGTCTATTTCTTGTGGATAGAACGGTTAAATGTGTCACACGATGAGAAGAGAAGAATATTTCTTGCAAAATCTACAAAAAGTTATCTTTATACGTACGATAGTAGAGGTACTTAATATGAGCGAAAGATAAACTAAAGTATTTTATTACCGACGGCGGAAAAAGTATATGCATTTTCTACTATTCGACATATTGTAAACTTTGATACAATTAGGTTAGGGCGGGCCGTTTTCCGCAACCAGGCGACCATTGCGCCCATTTTGCGTGATAGGCCGGCATCACTGCCAGCCCAGCTCCTCCAAGAAGTCCAGTAGCGACCTGAGGTTGCTGACGACTTCCTGAAGTCACCTTTGATACAATTAATAATTTGACTGAAAGTTGAATAAAGAAGATTACTAATGTTCTGCTAATTTTGCGCAAAAGCATAAATTGACGCAATTAAGTACATTGAATCGAGTTGAAAAACATGACCACTTAGCAGAGACACTCATTTCAACTTTTGCCTGTATCAATAAATTTGTTTTTAATTGTGATAGAACAAATGTTGTCTATTGTCTATAGATTGGTATACATTTCACTTACGTCATGCGCATGGTCATGGTCATGCTTTTATATCTGTCTCGAATCCTGTGCACATGTACCTACTGTATTAGCAGTGTAATTTTTGTGTGCGTACGCTTCGCAGTTACCTCTTCAAAGCACTGGCAATAGGAATAGTGAGTAAAAAAAGGATGAAGTGATAATGCGAAATACGAATGCGAGTGAAAAAGATGACCTTGACCTTTATGAAATAAAATAACATTTGACAGGGATAAAGCACAAAAAGTCATCTGATCTGATTCCCAACTCCTTACTGGGAAATCAAGCAGCCAA
The DNA here is from genome assembly GCA_958295455.1 of Coleophora deauratella. Classification (NCBI taxonomy): domain Eukaryota; kingdom Metazoa; phylum Arthropoda; class Insecta; order Lepidoptera; family Coleophoridae; genus Coleophora; species Coleophora deauratella. The sequence continues at coordinate 11,369,217 of OY282406.1, read as the reverse complement.
GCCTTGGCTGGCTTCAACTAAATTCTTATCCTAGTTAATACGATATTATGTGAAAATATTTTTGTTTACTCCATCTTAACGTCTCAATCATGTTGACAAAATTTGCCATGCATGTAGCTTGTGATATAGAGAAGGACAAATGTTGTCTTGTACCCCGATTCCTCCAGTGGTTTCCCCAACAAGTGGAACAACAGGGTTAACAACACTGGTTGCTAAAGAAGCCGCAGGCAGAAAGCTACTGCATTTCTATTTATACCTGTAGTAGCCTGCAGAGGGTCCTGGTTCGCGCAGGTGGCAATCTGCAACTTCTTCATCTGCTTGTTGTAGCCGAGCCAGCCCCAGCCCGAGCCCTGCACTCCCACCGAGGCTGCAGCTAGCTGGTTCTTCATGTTCTCCCAGGAGCCAAAGTCTCTGGAAACGTTAATGGTGCATTAAATTTTGTCAGAGAATTTTAGTTTGCAGAGTATGACAAAACTGAGCAAAGAAGATTAGTAAAGCAAATGTTGAGCTTTAATAACTTTGCTTAAGAAAAGATTCATCATTTACAAAACAAAATAAGAAAGTAAAAATAAAATGGCGGTTGCAAACAATTAGTTTGTTGTGTTGTGGGCTCAGTCGCGGCAAGTCGTTCTACGCTTTAATTACGCCGTGCTATCTAGTCAGGCCTGCAGGAAGCCGCTTGATGCACTAAATAAAAACAAAAATTATGTAACAACAGGAAGTTAAATTACTGTATACAAATAAATTATAAATCAACAATAATAAAATTCTAAACTTGATGCAACATTTATCTAAAGGTGAATGCATTACAAATCAAATGAAGGTTAAAAAATGTATGATAATATAAAAAATAGACAAAGCAAAACTGGTGATAATGAACAGTGATATGCAATTTTAAAACATACAAGATTTAAGGTCTAAAGCCAATTTTATCACAAAGGGATGAAAATTTAAGGAAATCACAAGTGAAGGATCATATCTGAAGTAAGCCATAAATTTTGTTAGACACAAACATGCATATTACATTGTTTATTACTTTTCAATGGCTTGGCAGAATTTTTGTGAAGCTTGTGTAGACTGTGGCGAGAGGTTCTGCCAAAATATCGAGTGGTTGATGTGACCACCGCCATTGAACCTCAGAGCTGGGGCCAGACTGATCACTTTTTCTATATCACCTGTCAAATACAACCATTAAAGTTGATAAATACAAAATACATTGCACATTACCCTAAGACCTAAATTAAATGAACCAAAAAACTATTACACAGAGCTGCTAATGAGAAAACCTCTAAGCTGTACTATAGTATACAAATTTACATTAAATTTTAAAAAAAAACAAAAATTACTTTTCAACCGCTTCAACAAATTTTGTCGAGGATTTGGTGGAGGAAGGAGTCAGGTTGTGCCACAGAATGGTATGGTTTATATGTCCTCCGCTGTTGAACTTCATATTATTTAGAATTACAAGCTTGGTGGCAGTGTCTGCAGCTGTCAATGTAATAATTTTATGGTCAGTACTATAATGATGCAGTGTTTCCCTTGATATAGTGCACAAACAAAAAGGGAAATTAATTGGAAAAAAGTTTCTCATAAAAAAAACAATATTATGTTTGTTTAACAATAATATTACGTTTACTATATTATAATATTTTTCCTTTTTTTGTGCGAGCCTATGGCTACTATAATACTTAATAGCGTCTGATTTTCCATGTAATCTATCCATTACTATGGATTTTATTTTAATGCAATAAAAAAAAAATAACTGATTTGTTAAAAGAAATGTTGGGTCCAATTCTAAAAGATTGAGCCTTGAGGACTTTACTGAGCGACACCTGTACAAAACAGTGCTGTAAGAGTCACAAACGACCAGCCTGCACACCATTAGAGATTTATACTGAAACATCTTTCCTTAGAGGGTATAGAGGAGCACTAAGAAAAGATTTTTCAACTATATCCTTAGTCCATAATGGTATTCACAAAAAATATTGACAATTAAGAATATAAAACTAAGGAATAAACCTCTCGTTGAGTTAAGTAATATCTGTCATATCATTTTTTCTTTTTGTTGAGACTGTTTTGCTCAGGGCACAAAAGCGATAGTCTCATGTTTTTGCTGTATTAGGTAGCTTTTACCTTATTGATCTATCACAAAGGCGTCTCACAACAAAATTTTAACTTCTTTTTCACAGAATAAAAGGATACAACAGAATAAGTCAATTTCTAACACCTTTCAACGTTTAAGGCCTATAATACATATATGTTATAATGTCAACTGCTTCCAAATTATTTAGGAAGATCATAGATTTAATAAATAAAAAAAAATTTCAGTAAAAATAAGTGTATAGAGTGACACTAAGTTCACACCAGCTGCTATGGCAGTACAAAATATGGTTTTGTCTTATAACAATTATTGGAGGGGGTACGTAGTGGAGGGGTAGCTTCTAACCAAGTTGGTCCCAGTCAGATTTCATCCTTTCCTTATCCCTTATAAAACCCAATTAATCCTATCACACTTGATGTAAGTATAAAATAAATAAATGACAAGTTACCTTTAGCCTGAGCCTGGGCAAGTTGTTCCTCAGCAGCGTTGAGGTTGTTCACGTAAGTAGCATGATGCTTGCTGTGGTGCAGGCTCATGATGTCCCGGCTGATGACCGGCTCCAGGGCGCTGTAGTCGTACGGCAAGTCGGGCAAGGAGTGCTTTTGCCTGCACGCTCCCACAACGCGCCTGCAATTAATAATATATAAAAAATAAGAACAAATCCGGCTAAAACAGCGCAACTACGCAACTTTTACGATAACCGGATAATTACATTATAGATCCAACTTTACGCGACGCAAACATTGTGACTACCGCAGTATGCAGTTAGCTTGAAGTTCAGATATGGAATGAGTAAACTATCAACAATAAACTTATAAATATCAATAAATCAGCACCGAATACGAAAATTATGCAATGATCCAGAAAAAATATCCACCATCTGTCTGTCACTCAGAGCTGTCATTTTGGTTGTCAATTGATTAGTTCCAAAATTATCAATAAAAAGATTGTATACAATAAACGTGTTCTACGTAGGTCCATTTGGAGTAGAGATCATTTCTACATTGGTGGAAAACTGGCAAATGGTACAGTTGCACTGGCACCGACTCCATAGGGCCTTAGGGCCTGGGGGTGACCAAGCCCGCCCAACATTTTATATTAAAATACTGGTGTTGCTTTTTTCTTGGGATACTTTTATTCCGACCATGGGTAAAAGGGGAGGGGGTTTAGGGAGTCCGCACACTCCCCCTTAACATAGGACACAAATGTCACGGAATATTCAACACATGATACGTTAAACGTAAAATTCGCTTGGTAGGGTTCCCTACATGATTTCGAAACACTTTTTATCGAGTGTCGTTACATCGATGACGGTCAATCGATCGTTCGATTATGCGAAGCTTCCATTAAGCTATTTTTGTTTCAGCGATAGCTCGGTTTATCGAAAATCTGTTCTTCGACAGTTCATTTAATTAATGAATCTGTTAAAATATCTTTCTATTAATCGAAGAATTATTTCTTCGAAATTCTTTTAATCGATAATGATCGTGGTTCCGATCGTGGTTTGGATCGTGGGTTCGATCCCCACACAGGGCAAACTTTTCTGTGATGAGCAGAATAGTTTTCTCTGAGTCTGGGTGTATTATATCTAGGTATATATGTATGTATTTAAATGTATATGTGTATTTATATCGGTCTCTGGTTCCCAGGATACAGGGAATCCTAGTTTGGGGTCAGATGATCGTGTTAATTTATCCCGGATAGTACTATTATATTATATTATATTATTATAATTTTGTATGAATTAAATACGGGTGTCCCACGTTAAGAGATATTAACAAAATATTGCCCTAACCAAAATTTCATCCAAATCCGTCCAGTGGTCTTGGCGCTAGAGACCGGGATACACACACACACACACACACACACACACACACACATATTATCTTCACATCTTTGACATCTTATTTTTTATATTTCATCGAAATCGAACCACTAATATGAAAAATATCGGTAGTTTTGTACATAAATTTCATTTTTTTTAAATTCAATAAAAAATACTTAAAAATTTTTTTAGAATTTTTTCCATTTTTTGTCGATAATTTTCGGTCTAGTTTTACCCCCCTTTTGGGAGTGCACTTTAACGTGGGACACCCTGTATGTTACTTTTGTATTATGTTTTATATTATAATATAGATGTATTATATTTAAGAAAAAAACACACAGTAAATTAAACATTTTAGTAATAATTTCTTTATTGGGAAATCACATACAGTCACACACTTAAATCAAACATAAATAAAAAAATCAAAAGCAATTTGATGCATGTGTGAAAAAAACAAACATTTTTGCCATGTGTGAAACAATAGGTTGCGGACGGCGTCACAAACCCACGTGACTGTAAAAGGAGCCTTAAACATACTATCGACGAAATAAATTTCGACAAATCAATCAATCGCATAATCAACCTGTAGATGTAAAGTTTTTCGATGAAACGAACCCTCGAGGAAAATAATATCGGCAGATGAATCTTTCGTATTATAAACACGTCGAGCAATAATTTTTCGATTGACCGTCATCGATGTATTGACACTCGATAAAAAGTGTTTCGAAATCACGTAGGGAACCCTGGTTGAATAGCTAAATGAGCAGATTGCATGTTTCTCTGTTCCGTGTAGATGCCGAAATTTTAAAATTTTCGCGCTCGCTGCGCTCGCGCCTTTTTCACCGAGTCATATTATTTTTGTTGACATGAAATTTCTTAAAAATGCCGCTTACCTGAGGCAATTTTAATGTATTATTTATTTCGTGCGAGACAGTGAAGCAGGGGCGCCGACTACGTGGGTGCTCGGGGGCTGGGGCACCCACGAGAATAGACATAAAACTGATGAGTGATTACTATGTCTTTCTTAAAGTTCTGCTACTAATTTTAGGTCATTTATAATTTTCGCGCTCGCTTCGCTTGCATTCAACACAACAATCGGTTAACTGCCTGGTAAAAAACACTACTTTAGGGAACCTATCTTAGCTTTATAACAATAGGCAAAGAAGGGCGTAAAATTAACTTAAAACTTACTTAAACTAAAACTTACTACTGTAATAAGATATTAATTATTCCGGACGAAAACGAAACAAGGTACCTCCCTTACAAACCCAGACTATTTTTTTATTACATTATATACACATTTACATTAGGTAATCGAATGAGCCTATAAGCATATTAAGTAATCGCTTAGGGCATTACGTCTCGGAAAAAATGTATCTCATAAGAAATTTGAAGATCAAACTATATGCCTTTACTTCTTAATATCAATTTAAGCGCTCGCTTCGCTCGCCCTTTTTTTATGTACCCGCTTTGTAAAATACACCTACAACTACTTACAAAATTCATCAAATTGAGAAGCTTTGTAAGGTAAATGAAAAAAATTATACATATAAATATATACCCTGACTGTACATGATTAGCCCAAAACATTAAAAAAACAATTAAGGACCCCGCTCCTTTGTTTTGAAATCTTGGTACGCAACGGAACTTCGTAACGTATCTCTCACTCGAAACACCAGTTTCCAAAATTATCCCGCCATTTTTCCTTATTCTGCGCCCAGTATATAGTGGACTCTAGTGGACAAAGCAGTGGCGTATTTTGAAATTTGGCGTCCCGAGCCGGTAAGGTTTTGCCGCCCTATATTGAGGTTTCTTAGTTGTATGTTTAGCAATAATTGGCTCCAGGATTCCCACGCAGAATACTCAGCTATTTAAATTCCTGGTTGAAAGAAGTTGGGAACCATCAAAATATGGAAATGTTTCGATAAGCGATAAGATTATAAAGTTGAGCGTTGAGCGAAAGCACTAGCCAGTCAGTAGGCCACGAAAGCTGTTAAAAATATGCTTCCCTTGGTGAGCGATTTCAGATCTAGCTAAGTTTATGTGAAAAGCGCGAGCGAAGCGAGTGTGAAATCTTTTATGAATTTAAAAATAGTTTTGTAAGGGTATGTAGAAACCATCAAACCCATCAATATATCCCATCTACCAGGACCACGTCCAACTATACCAGGGCGCTTGTCGCCCCCCTGTGGTCTGCGCCCTGTGCCTGGGCACGAGTGGCTCGACCCAAGCTCGGCCCTGAGACAAAAGAATCCCCAAGGATTTCCTAGACGACCGGTATTGCGCGTTTTTGTCGGCCCTGAGACAAAAGAATCCCCAAGGATTTCCTAGACGACCAGTATTGTGCGTTTTTGTTGAAAAATAATCAGAAAGGCACAATTGTACAAGAGCATAATTACGAGCAAATAAATAAATGCATCGAAGGAACATAACTTTTGTATCATATATGGAGGGGTGCCACCATTAGATCTCGCTCCACCTAAAAACCCACGGCACCCACGAGGTTTTCTGAAACCCGGCGCCCCTGCAGTGAAGAAAGGATCATTCTTCTAAGCGATAAGCGCTTATAGTTCATTCCAATCAAAAAAAAGCAAAATGTAAACAAATATTGTATGCATCTGACATTGACATGTGTCATTTCCATAGTACGTTTAATTACCTTTTGCTTTTTTTTTTTTGATTGGTGGTTGGGCCGGGCAGCGGCTTCACCCGCTGGCCGTTGAGTGCCAAACCAGGCGGGAGATTTAAAAATAAATAAATTTGTAAGAGAAAATGAAACTTACGGATATGGAGCCGAAGTATGAGGTGTATGTTTATGACTGATGATAATATGGAATGTGGAGTGATGATTGCGTGGACAGTTTCTCTGTATGAGTAATTCTGTGTGTGGCGAAATGGATGATGCGGTTCACTTTTCACTTTAAAAGGTTTTTATAATTAATTTATTATTCGCGATGCGATGCGGTAACGATATGATAGAGAAGACATTGAAAAATATTGAATTGAAAGCAAAGATAATAATTTAGAATAGACGCGTAAGAAAAGAGGCGCATTGGCGCAACCATAGCCCCCCGCCTTGAAAGGTTAAGCTTTCAAAAGCTCTCAAAAACACAAATTAAATAAAGTTAATCCTATGAAAAAGAAAGGGGCTCAAAAAGGCGGATGGTTGGCTTGGAGGACCCGTAAGTTTGCCAGGCAGAAGTAAATCGACAAACAGTTTCGCGCCTATTAATATGTCTATGGGTCCCGGTCTGTCAAAATCTTCATCGGCGAGAGGTAACCCCCTTAAATAATCTAGTGAGTTGACATCAACGAGAGCTGTCGGTAACTTTCCGGTTATATTATTTAGGACAAGAGATTCTACGTCATACGAATTATTTGGATTAATACGTGACGAGAAAGTGAATCGAGCCTTTCCTTTAGTGGAGCATGCGTTATCCCCCAGACCTTTGACAACAGTTTTACGATTTAACTGGTCAATACTCAAACCTAATTTGCGACAACAATCCATCGTAATAAAATGATTTTGAGATCCCGGGTCTATAATGCAACGACAAGATTGCATTGTACCTTCTCGGTTTAAAACATTTATAGTTGCAGTTCCTAACAAGACATCGCGGCATGACGAAGAAGATGTACTTTGAGAGTTTAAAAACTTTTCTTTTACATTTTTATCAGCAGAAACTAAAGAGATTCCACCAGATGTCGCTAGAACGCGTTTGAGTTCTCCTTGAGGCGTAGACTCGGAAGAGACATTATGCGGTGTCGTTGTCGAAGATGGCGAGTCAGTACTGACTTGAGCCATAGTGACAGATGCGTGGTTTGAATGCGTAGAAGACTGCTGCGAACAATGACCTGTATCTATAGACGAGTCTTGTGAGATTTTATTTTTATGCATGTGAATAAGACTGTGATGTCTATAACCACAAAATTTACACATTTTTGTACTATTACATGTACTCCATTTGTGTCGCGAACTAAGACAGTTTGTACAGAGACCATTCTGTTTTACGAACTTGAAGCGTTCATCGGGTGAAAGAGACAAGAACTCCTTACAGTCGTAGATTTGTTCATGCGATTTTTTACAAAGCGAACATGTAAACGTAGGTTTTTTATGTTGCATGTCAGAATTCAGAAAAGCGTGTGTTATTTTAGGTAATTGGGGTTTTCTTTTATCATTGTCCATTTTATTTTGACTCTGAAAAGCCGGACTATGAATTTGGGCAGAGTTTACACGTTGAAGTATTTTAACCTGACCTTTTACGAATTTCACGAAATCGTCGTACACTGGAATCTCAACGTGTCGAGAGGACATTTCAAACGCGGTGGAAGTGTCCTTGTCTAAACGTTTCAGAGCCAAATGCACAAAAATGTAATCGGACAAGTTAGGAATTTGCAAATCTTTAAGAGCTGCAACAGACGCTGCGTACTTATCAATAAAGTTTTCTAACTGATTCGCAGTTGCAGGGCTCGGAATCGGTTTAGTTTCGAGAATTTGGTCTAGGAAGACCGATGCGAGGTATCTTTTGTCCTCATATTTCTGAACAAGTGCGTCCCAAATCGAGTCGTAGTTCTCACTAGACGGCGATATACCTGCGTACACGAGTTGAGCTTTGCCTTTCAGTTTCCCGAGTAAATAATAAAGCCTTTCTGAATCGGAAAGTTGCGGATTATTGTGAACGGCTGTTCGAAAGGTCTCGTAGAACACACTCCATTTATTGGGTTGACCATGGAAATCTGGTATTTCAATCGGAGGCAACTTAGGAAGATGAGATTTAGTAAGACATTCTTGCTTAACTGAATGTTCGAGAGGCTTAGGAGACAGCAATTCGTTCTTAACGCGGCGGACTTTACAGTAGAGATCTTCCATGGTCTCCCATGCCTTGAAAGATGGTTCAAAACTCGAATCTAACTGCATTTCAATAGAATTTATTTTCTCTATGTTTTCCATAAACTGGGCGCGGATTTCATCAATTGACTCGGCAGACGAGATGAACATATCCTTGGACATAGGATCCTTAATATTAAGTGATCTTTCATAAATCGTTTGCATGCGGTTTATATACAAATCCCGAAATCCCGTAAAGATTGCGAGATCCCGTTTTAATTTCTTTACTCCGGCGGCCATGGTTACGTAATGGTCAAATCAAAATTTGAAAAAAAAAAGGAAAATTCGCGATTCGCAAATAAGTCCTCACAGGAGGCACCAAAACTATGGTTGGGCCGGGCAGCGGCTTCACCCGCTGGCCGTTGAGTGCCAAACCAGGCGGGAGATTTAAAAATAAATAAATTTGTAAGAGAAAATGAAACTTACGGATATGGAGCCGAAGTATGAGGTGTATGTTTATGACTGATGATAATATGGAATGTGGAGTGATGATTGCGTGGACAGTTTCTCTGTATGAGTAATTCTGTGTGTGGCGAAATGGATGATGCGGTTCACTTTTCACTTTAAAAGGTTTTTATAATTAATTTATTATTCGCGATGCGATGCGGTAACGATATGATAGAGAAGACATTGAAAAAACACTGAATTGAAAGCAAAGATAATAATTTAGAATAGACGCGTAAGAAAAGAGGCGCATTGGCGCAACCAATTGGAATGAACTAGAGTTTCTTTCTTTAACTACAGTTTTGTAATAATATGTTAACGAGTTTTGACCGCTTCCTTGCTCTAGCTAGTGGTTAGTCCGCTCGATTCACATAAGTAAGTCGCGGGCGGGGTCTTTTGTAGGATTTGGTTTGGTTGGTTAGCTACCACAGTCATATTCTTCTAATTTATGGATGGCCCCTTACCATTAGATGAGATGATGCCAACCAGGGGCTTATCAATCAAAGAAGTAAACATATGCCCATTTGCCCAATATCCCATTGACCTTTGGGTTTGGTGAATTCGTGCTCATCAGCCATTGAGAATGCAAAAAAATTGCATTCGCTTTGCTCGCGCTTTTTTATAGTACAACCTCACCCCGTACACTCCATACAAATATCGTATTATTGTTTACTACATAGAAAGACACTTCTTCGTGTTTGTACATGTGTTTATGCGTGTGTGAGTATCTAGGACTGCTTAAGCAAAGGCTCTTTGGTCATACGGCCTTGTCGTAGGTTATACTTCTTGTTATGTTACCGCTTTTAGAAATTGATATTTCCGAAAATAGTGGAACTTTTAACGACAGAAATGAACATAAACGACAGATTTTTACAACACACATTTTTAATGAAGTGAATACTTACTGTATACACGAGACAAGGCTGATACCTTTAGAAGCCGGTTTGCCAATCTTTTGACAACCGGAAGACAACCGGAAAACAACCGGTCACACATCGGTCACACAGGGGGGTGAGGTAGCCTTCAAAGAGCGGCAGAGAGTGTCCATACTGTATAATGTCCTTATACGGTGAGTATTACATAATTTGTAAAGTTGCATAAAACATGTAAGTTTTGCGAAAAAAAAGTTTAAAAAAAACACAATTACAAATCTTATTTCCAGAATCAAGGTACGATTTACCTAACAAGAGTCTGTGATTCACGCCCATGATTTCGACAAACTCATTTCCATGGTCGCGAGCCACTTGCAGCTCGCCCACTGCGGTCCCTCAACGATAATATCATATTATTATCTGTAAAGTTGTTGGTATGTTTTAGGAGATAGGAAGACAGGTCCAAGTTTGAACGTACAAGTTTCACTGGGCCTGCATGGGTCCCAATGAGTCCAATCCTTTAGCGGTACCGATTATGTCTTCTGAAGGTTGGTTTGCAATCAAGGTTTTTCAAACACTGATATGCCTTTCCTGGGAATATTCCCGACCCGAAGGACAGAGACAGACAGCGTTGTATAACTCTGTAAAACAGCAGTGGTGCGCGTACGCGCAGGACTCATCCCTCCTGTATCCACCCGCAAGCGTACAGTCTGTCTACGATCTTTTGGCAGATGGATGACATTGACAGGGCGGCGCTTTAGTCGCAAATCTGTCATTTCTTATAGAGCGTTTCATGGAATAGTTCCTATGCCATTATATTGGCAGCAATATTTTCCACACACACTATATAGAACTCAGACACACACTACATAGAACGCAGACACACACTAACAAAATCTGTACAAGCGTTTTTTGCGTGTGATGTCGTTGATAGACAGGGGAGCCAACATAACGGCATAGGAACTATTCGTTGAAACGCATAATACATACAAATAGTGTAATTTTTCAAGATGGCGGCGTTAGTTCCGGCCTTTCACCACCTGTCAAAAGATTGTAGACCAGGCGTGGTCAAAACAAAAAACTGGGGGGGGGGGTCATAAATAGTAGGGTCGAGAAAATTAGGGTAAATTTCACAAAATATGAAAATAAAAATATATATTTTTTTGTGAAAATGCACAGAACGCGCAATGCCCTCTATGTGCATTTTGGAACAAAGCTTTCGTTTTTTTTTTTTTTTTTTTTGTTTGGTTCTTTCCTGCTTTTGCAAGGAAAAGGCAAAGGCTTCTCTGGCCATACAGCCTATTCTTACGTAGTTTGCTCTTCTCTAAATATTTTTCTTCTAAAAATAAAGTATTCTGGGTCAAAAAAGTGTATAAAAATTGTCTGTCGTCTTTTTCTATTCTTCAACAAAATGATAGCATTTTTGATGAAGATTACATGGACTTCTTGAGAGAACTCGAAACACAGTCTACACACTTTTATTTCATTATCCTACATATTAGACACTTAAATGGCACTTTATTGAATAATACACTATCAATATTATGCATTAAAAACCACGATATCTATTTTTTTGGATAATAAAAGAAAACTGACAAACTATTGCTACGAGTTCCCGCCAAAAAGTCCCAAAGCTTTCGTTTGACTTTGATCAATGTTACCAGAAACACAAAAATCTTATATCCTAAATCTGTAGTGTTTACTGTTTTTCAAAGTGTTGATATCTTCCGAATTTGCATTTACAACATCCTTTAAATCCTTGAAGGAATCAGAGCAAATCATACACATCATACATGACAGAAAACTTTCAATCTATCGATCCAGTCAATTTGGTAATGACGGCTTTACCATCTGGCTAAACTTTTTTTATACGGGGTGTAAGGGACAGGTTTCCGAAAACTTTAAGGGCTTGCTCAGTAGACGAAACTGAACAACTTTCCACAAGAATATTTTTCAGGAAACGAAAAAAAAATCGGCTTCTCCATCCAAAAATATAAATTTGATTGGACAGTTTGTATGGAGAAGCCGATTTTTTTTTTCGTTTCCTGAAAAAAATTCTTGTGGAAAGTTGTTCAGTTTCGTCTACTGAGCAAGCCCTTAAAGTTTTCGGAAACCTGTCCCTTACACCCTGTATAGTATTTTTTCCAATTATCTACTAACTACAGACTACGTTAATTACATCCTATACTATTAAACGAGTTAGATGTCAAAATTAAAAAAAAATCAAAATTTTCCCGACGATTTCGAAAACGGCTTGAAGCCTTTTGACGAAATTCTAGGATTAGGGGTTAAAAATCACCAGAAATCGATCTATGAGGAAATTATCTTCGAAAACTTCATTTTACAGAGATTTGATCGAAATATACATAAAACATAAACGCATATGATGCTTATTTTTAACAACTCATTTAACTGCGTAGTAGCCTAGTGGCTAAGGCACGACCCGCTTACTTTTTGGTCCGGATTTGGACTTCATTGTTTTTTTTGTCTCTTTATTTTGTAATTATGTGTGAACCTATGCAAATATGTAAATAAAAAAATATATATTTTGTGCCGCCCTGCCCCATGTAATTGGCAATAGGGAATTTTCCACGGCTTTAAACTCAATTAGATGGCGCTGATCAATAATTGAAATAAGAAAATCTAAAAAGTCGCCAAAACTGATTGATATTACTTACTAATATTATCATACTGGTGATAACTTTCTAATATTACGTATCATGAATATTTTTATCCAACAAATACTTTTCATAATTTTTGATGCACAACGCTTGTCAGCATTGTTTTTGTATTTCCTAAAATAATTCTAACATGATACCAAGTTCGTTAACAACCCATAACGTCCCCACTGCAGGGGCACGGGTCTCTTCTCGTAACTCGGGAAGGTTAGGCCATACTCCACACACGGGGGCCAAGTCCGGATTGGTGGAGGTTGTGGGGCTAGTGGCCAACCCCAGTGTCAGAAGTTTTCAAGCCGCCTGTAAGGCCTCCGAGATAGCTTAACGACTGCCATCTAATGATAGCAGCTGGCACCAGAGCGTTTTCAGAAAAAAGTGTACCATGTCTAAATTCATGGCCATATTTGAAATATCATATTTTTGATAATTTTTTGGTTTAGTTATTATATAGATAAGTCAGAGTATATGAAATGATATTTGATTACCTGCAGATAATCTATTTCGCACGAGAAATCATCAAATAAAACTGACAATATAGAAAAAAAATCAGTTTTGACACTATCTTAAAAGTACTCTACTTACTAACTATGAAGAAAAACGCAAATGTTTATAATTATATACCAAAGATTATCATATATACTTTTAGAGAAATAGGCCAAAACAGTCTCTAAAGACGCAAAATACGAATTGATGAGAAATTGAAGTGGTTTTTTGGGGAATTTTAAAAATAAAAATCAGGAATGCGATGTACACTGTATTGAGTACCAAGGCTAAGTGACGTTTCTATAAAAACGCCTATAGTAAACAGAATACTAAGCTAGAAGACAAAGTACATAGAAATTGCCCATCATGTTATCACAGGCGCTGCAACATGCCCCCGGGCGTTGAAAGCTCGTCTTTCAACAGAATATCAGGATCCAAAAGAGGGCAAATCTTGCTGAAGGCTCTTCGAACCACGCCAGTTGAAGTCTTGACATCCGCAACTCTGTTCACGCCGTCAGAACCAGGATAGACGGCCACCACACGACCCAGCTTCCATTTTAAGGGCGGAAGGTTATCGTCCTTCAATAGAACAAGAGCATTCACTTTCAATGGACTGTCTCCTGATCGCCATTTGACACGTTGTTGGAGTTCAGCGACATATTCTTTACTCCATCTCGCCCAGAAGTGCTGGCGTAACTGTTCTATTCTTTGAAACCGTGTGAGATAGTTGGTTGAATGGTCATGATAATTAGGAGCCGGTAGCGATGTCATAGGTCTTCCGATGAGAAAATGAGCGGGTGTCAGAGGCATGTCATCATTGGGATCAGCTGACAGAGGAGTGAGCGGCCGGGAATTCAAAATCCCTTCTATCTGCACCAGTACAGTGTTAAGCTCCTCATACGTAAGATTACAATTTCCCAACACTCTGACTAAATGAAATTTAGTTGATTTGACACCCGCCTCCCAGAGGCCACCAAAGTGCGGTGTGTACGCGGGTATGAAATGAAAATTAAGACCTTCATTGGCTGCACATTCAGCTAGTGAGTCGCAATTGGCTTTTAAGAACTTCGACAAATCATTATATGCCCCGACAAACGACGTACCATTGTCAGAATATAAGTTTGCAGGCTTTCCTCTACGTGACATAAATCTGCGCAACGCGCATAAGTAGCAGTTACTTGTCAAATCACCCACCAACTCTAAATGTATCGCTTTGGTTGTAAAGCATATGAATATGGCTATATACACTTTAACCAGTCTACAACCTCGACCTTGACGGCTGGCGGAAGAAATCGGCCCGGCATAATCAACCCCTACATTTTGAAACGGGTATCCTCCAGGTGAGAGGCGCTGCTGTGGTAAACTACCCATTATAGGATTAACTACTTTTCCCTTAACGCGAGTGCATCGAACACATTGACGATAAATTGCTTTTGCCAAATTACGACCACCTATAGGCCAAAACCTTTCCCTAATAGAGGCCAACAATAATTGAGGACCAGCATGCATTAATTTTTGATGTTCATGTTTCAATAATAATTTTGTGACATAATGAGTGGACTGTATTATTAACGGGTGCTTCTTATCATATGGAAAATTGGAGTTATCCAAGCGACCCCCTACACGCATTAATTTGTTCCCATCTAAGAAAACATTAAACTTTTGTAGTGAACTCTTTTTATTTAATTTTTGATTTAGTAACAGCAAGTCATACTCTGGAAATGACTCCTTCTGCGATATACGAATCACCACATTTAACGCGTTGTTCAATTCGTCATCAGTTAAATAAGAAGTAGCCATAGATTGTCCTTTGCACATGTTAATGAAACGCAAAACGTAAGCGACGGTGCGTTTTAGTCTCATAAAATTTGAGAATCGATCAAAGTCAATCACTGGCTTATCATCGCAGTTTTTAACGGTGTCGTGAGATTGCTGAGACACAGCGGTAAGAACAACCTCCGGTTTTACCTCTGGTAGAACCCTATCAGATACAGGATCACGCGGCCAGGAGGAAGCGTCTTCCTTTAGGAAGTTCGGACCAGACCACCAAAGATCTAGGGATTGCATGGACGCAGCACATACTCCACGAGAAATATGATCAGCGGGATTCTGATCTGTGGGAACATGCTTCCAAGTGCAATTAGCTGTCTTCTCAAGAATCTCAGCGACCCGATTACGCACAAAAGGTTGTAATTTACTGGGAAGCATCTTTAACCATCCCAATACAATGGTGGAGTCAGTCCAAAAGACGACACCACTGACACGAGCTCGGAGAGAGTTCATAACCTTTTCATAAATCCTAGTCCCTGCCAAGGCACCGCAGAGCTCGAGCCTAGGAATTGTCGTAGGCTTTATGGGAGCTACTCTGCTCTTACCTAATAATAAACGCACCAAGACCTCACCTTTATGATTGACGCTTCTTACATAGATACAAGCGCCATACGCGATTTGAGACGCGTCGGAGAAAATGTGTAATTCTAATGAGTTATATGAATCACACATGACGATTCTTGGTATGCTTAGCTCATTTAGAGCAGGCAGATTTTTAACTAACTCAACCCAAGCTTTAGCAACTTCAGCAGGCAACTGATCGTCCCAAGATACTTTTAACACCCAGAGCTTTTGAAGTATAACTTTCATTAATATCACACAAGGTGAAAGAAGACCTAATGGGTCAAATATCTGGGATATGATAGACAACAAATCACGTTTCGTGTTTTTGTTTTTAATGTCTGTGTTAATTGTATAATATAGCGTATCTGAGTCTGGTAACCATCCTAATCCTAGCGTCTTGCAAGGTTCAGAACTACCTATATTTAAGTCAACAGTCGACTGTGAGGACCCTGAAACTAACAGAGGTTCATTCGACTTCCATTTTCTTAACGGCATACCTGCAGAAGACAGAGCATTTGTGACCTTTTCCTTAATGTCACCTACCTCGCTTAATGTGTCTCCACCTGTCAGAAGATCGTCGACGTAAAAATCATGTAAAATAATTTCCTTTATTTTGTCGTCATCACAATCTATCCCAATTTGTTTAAGACATCTCGTCGCAAGAAAAGGTGCGCTGGCTGTGCCATATGTCACAGTATTAAGGTCATAAATCTTAATCGACTCAGACGAGTCATACCTCCACAGTATCCTTTGTAGACACCTATCGTTTTGGTGGACCACCACTTGTCTATACATCTTCTCTACATCTCCAGCTATAATATATTTGTGTTGTCTGAAACGAATCAGTATAGACAAGAGGTCATCTTGCACAGTTGGCCCTACCATTTGCAAGTCATTCAGTGATGTACCAGAAGAACTGGAGCTACTGGCGTTAAAGACTGCTCTCAACTTAGTGGTAGTGCTACTTTCACGCAACACACCGTGATGTGGTATGTGATAGGTAATATCATTTGACTGCAGACTGACAGACTGCTGACATTCGGTCATATGACCAAGAGATTCATACTCTGACATAAATTGGTGGTAACGCTCTTTAAATAAGGGTTGAGATTGAAATCTACGCTCTAGAGATAAAAGACAATGCTTTGCTCGCTGCAATGAGTCTCCTAACACTGAGGGATCTTGTTTGAGCGGTAATTTAACGCAAAAGCGACCATCTTCTAAACGCGTAGTATTATTTATGAAGTGCTCTTCACATAACTTTTCCTCAGCAGAATAATGGGAAAGTTCATAGTTGACTTCATCTAATTGCCAAAAACGGGCAAGCTGATTTTGTAAATTATTATTCAAAACATCTGTTTCGCTATTAATCGGATCAAGTTTCACAAAGTTACATTTAATGGAACGTGATGGGATCGACTCATGGCCGCTGCTTATAGGGCCAGACACTAACCATCCTAGCCTAGTCTCATAAAGAATCGGTTTACCATCCCCTAACTTAATCCTCTGAGAGCCTAACAAATCCCAAAAAATATCAGCGCCGATTATTAAATCTATTTCGGCTGGGCGATGAAAGTTAGGATCAGCTAACGTGATGTCCGATGGAATATCGAAATTACTCAGATTTAACTGATGACACGGTACGTTTTCCGTGATAGAGGGCAGAATAAAACAATGAAGATCAGCAGAAAAGTTCTCATTTACTGATTTCATAGGCACACGACATACTTTATTTATTTGGGAAGAAATATTATTTATTCCCAATACAGACTTATTTATTTTTATACATGGCAAGTTTAATTTGTGATACATATTTTCTGTCATTAGGCAGGATGTACTACCACAATCCAGTATAGCGCGGGCAACGTATTCCTCATTATTCACACTGTATAACTTCACTAGCGCAGTGGACAGGAGTACTTCACTTTGTGAATCACGCGCAGGAGACGCGGCGATATTCGCTGACAGTGCAACCTGCGGCTGCTGCGCCTGCGCCGCCTCGGCGCTGGCGCTAGTGCGCGCAGTGGCGAGGGCGGCAGTGGACGTGCCGTGCGGCTCGTAGCCTGGGCCGGAGCCCCCTTCACTCACGCTAACCTCAGACCTGCTAGAATGACCCCTGTAGTCCATCACATGAATCAACGTGTTATGTTTGCGTTTGCATATTTTACAACCCGGCTTTTTACACTGATTAGCAAAGTGCCCAGAAGTAAAACAGTTATAACATATTTTAAAGCTAGGTAATAACTCTAACCGTTTATTATTAGTTAACGCCAGAAAGGACGGGCAGTTAACTAACTTGTGATCTCCGTTACAGTTTTGACAGGGCTTTGACATGACAGATTTGTTGACATTTTCATGAGTACTACTTGCACTTTGTACTGAAACCATTGTTTTAATTTTAGAGTGTGATTTGTTATTTACATTTTGTGATTGTTGACTTGTAAATGTGACATTTCGTGACAGTTCTATTGTTTCAATGAAATCGGCTCGACCACGCAGAAAATTAATGAATTTATCAAACGTTATGCCTACACCTTTGTCGAGTCGACTTTTTAACTCTTCCCACTCACGATAGGTTTTTGAATCGAGCTTGTGCGTGATAATATGAATAAGAAGTGTATCCCAATGCTTTACAGGTTCTCCTAAGGATTCTAATGCTCGCAGATTCTTATTTATCTGGTCTATAACACGCTTAAAATGAAATGAAGATTCCTTTATTATGGGGTCAATGTTAAACAAAGCTGATACATGATTTTGTATCAGTAAGCGTTTATTATCAAATCGCTCGCATAGGAGGTTCCACGCCACAGAGTAGTTACTGGCAGAAAAGTCTATTGATTGAATAACCACAGCAGCCGTACCTTCTAAACACGCTCTCAAATAGTGAAATTTATTTATTTCATCTATATCATCGTTCGAATGGATGAGACTGGTGAAAGTGTCATGAAATTCAAGCCAATTCTCGTAAGAACCACTAAACTTAGGTAATTGTATGGTAGGTAATTTGACGAGTTTACTATTACTTACTCGTGAACAAGAAGCCTTGTCATCATATGCCTTGCCATAACAAGCTAACATACCTTGTGCCCGAGACATCGACGAATAGTACGTCGTTTCAAAATTAGTCCGTTCTGTAACCTGGGAGTCACTATTCTCTGCTAAGCATTCCAGACTCAGCTGTACCTCGTCGTATTGGTCGTACACGATTTCCATTTTTGAAATGCGCAATTGCAACTCACCTGCCTGTGTGGCAGTCAAGGAAGTACCACATAATGTGTCCAAATAATTGGTAAAGGCTGTTAAACGTCCTTTATAACTTTTCCTTTTATTAAGTAATTCTCTTTCATCGACCATTCTGGGAGTTGAGTGTCACTGACCTGAAATTTATACAGTAGTAGTTTTTAGTTACAATAAATTGATATTTTACACTTTTTACTTTAATTTAACAATATTTACTTGCTTGCTAAGCTGTAAAATATATGTCTGTGACTTTCTATGATAAATGATATGAGAAATAATTGAATTTTAACTGCAACCTAACTGCCTCACTTAAATAACTAATTAATGCTCAAAAACTAGAATATCTAGGTATTAACGTGAACAAATTAACAAGTTATTAATAAGTAAACGTTTTACTTACAGAATAAATAACTAATAACTTGAAATTTAACTTAATTAATTCACAATGACTTTGAGCTGACTTAACCTCATACAATTAAAGTTAATTACACTTAAATTGATGAAATAACGGTACTAACCTTTACAGTTCGCTGTTTTTATCTAAAATACTACCTGATTAAGAGTGATGGGTGAAAAATGAGGAAATTAGACAATGCTTAACACTGATTTTGGCCACGCAAATTGCAAATCCATGTGCTTGAATGGCGGCTCATACATATTCAGCAATTCCACTCAGATTTCACTCCTCAGTTTATTCCTTCACTTGATGAATAGCAGTAGGTGTTATACTGACATCCGGCTCGAAGGACCATGATGAGAAATTGAAGTGGTTTTTTGGGGAATTTTAAAAATAAAAATCAGGAATGCGATGTACACTGTATTGAGTACCAAGGCTAAGTGACGTTTCTATAAAAACGCCTATAGTAAACAGAATACTAAGCTAGAAGACAAAGTACATAGAAATTGCCCATCATGTTATCACAGGCGCTGCAACACGAATTATGCTAGTTTTTATTTCGGTTTTGTCACAAGTGATGCCAAAGTAACAGTTTCTTTTACGGTATATTAATAAATACATAGTAGTCGCCAAAAGTATTCATCTAATCTAGAACATCAAAAGCATTTTGAACATCGTGTGAACTTATTTGTACCCCCTTTATATTAAAAATTTATAAAAACTAAGAATTACCTCGTCGCAAAACGGGGGACAGTCGCAAAACCGACATACAAATTTATCATAGGCTGGGCTTACACCGAAACCAAAATTTTACGTGGTTAAAATAATACAAAAAATTAAATTGATATTCATTATTTTTTAAACAAGCGATACAGGTTGCTTTTAAAATATCTTCTAGGGCTCAAGTTGGAATTTATAACATGAATCTGAACAACAAGACATATAGGGTCCTTATGAAATACCTAAAAAAAAATTGACTACGGCGTCTACTCATGAATCTAAGCGTGTTGCGTCTTTTCACACTAGTAAGTGACAGTAACTTCCGCAAATTGTGAAATCTAAAAACGTAAAAGCCCTACATGTAGACCTAGCTTTATGATGTCGGTTTTGCGACTTTACTGGTCAGCCTGTAGGTTACGTGTCAAAATGTCGCAAAACGGACGTGACGTTCTCGTTCCATTTTGTTTTCAAAATTATATTCTGACGAAATTATTTACCAAATAATTTTATCAGATGTAAATAATGTATTATTAGGATATTGTTCGTCTTCTGTAAATATATTAAATAATGTAAATAGACCTGAATCAGTAGAATAATGTCTCAAAACCGACAGAAGAAATCTTGACGGTCGCTGGACTAACACAAAACACGTCTGTGTCTGTTACAGTCGAAATGGATTTGATAATCAGGTTTTATAAATAGCGATCGGCGAGTGTAAAAAGTGATGTTGACATTTCAAAAGTTAATATGTTACTCGCCGTAAATTTTCAAATTGCACTTTTAGCCGTGACAAAACTGACATGTCCGGTCAGCACCAGTTTTTACGATTTTTTTAAAATTAATTTTGTATTTAAATGAGCGTAAGACTTAAATAATAAACTACTGGCAAGGATAGGCGATTCAGAGTACTTTCAAATGATACCAAAAACAGATACTACTTTAGTACAAAAAATATTCAGAATCGCTTCTATTATCAAGGAATTTGAATGGGGGACATGCCAAAAACTGACATCTTGGTTTTAAAAATGCTCATTATTTAAATATTACTCAAGTTCTTAGCAATATTTCTGTTTGAATTAACTAGTTTAGAATGTGTTAATTGTTTTAAAAATTATTAATGTAATTAGTAAGTTGTATATTTTAGTTTATTGGACTTTAAACTCAGGGGACAGCCCAAAAGTGAGGGGTACACTTTTTTTTGAAAACGCTCACCAACGGCTTAACGTGCCTTGCGAAACACGGTAGCGGTCGATATAAATGCCACTTACAGTCAAACCCATCCAGATTATGACCATGTCTGTAGTCAGTTAACCTGCGTAATCGACGCGAACACGCAAGCCGCACTGAGCCAGGACCGCTTCTACTAATTGCATTTTATTTCAATCATAATTTATTTTTGGTTTGGAAGAAGAAATTACATTTATAACAGAGAAACCAGAACGCACCCAGCACATCCATACTTGATTAAGTTGAAAATGGTTTCTGTTAATTCAATTAAATAATAAGAATCTATGTGATTGCGGATTTTTATGGTGTGACATGCGTCATCTGAAAATTCCCTATTATAGTATTTTTTTTTTTTTTTTTTATTTATTTCATTATACGTATTTTTTATTTAAAAGGGTAATTTGCATGTATTTTTTTCAATAGAATCAAATTATAAAATAATAGATATTTTCAGAACAAATATTGTTTGTCCTTTCGTCCCATATGAGGCCACTACACTATCGACTAAAACACACCCTGCATAATGTTTCATAGAAAATAAATCTCATAGGCAGGTACTTACTACTACTAAACAAGTTATCTTACGTAGTTTATAAACGCTCCGATTGAACGAGGGACGACGCTTAGTAATAATTAAATTACTTAATTTATAACAAAAAAAAATACAGTTTCGACAGCTGCAAGTCATCCTAGTGACTTTTTATCAAATGTCAATAACTTGAATATTTGAAAATGACATTATAAATCGTAGACGTTGCCATACTTATTACAAATATATTTTTTTGTAAATAATTGTACCTGTAATGAAATCCCTACCTATTAATTTTCGTATACAGTAAAATATTCGTATTTTGGTGAGCAAAAAAAATTTATTTGGTTAGCAAAAATAACAAGTTGATCGGCAACTTATGGCCAGCAAATATCTCAGATTCGATCAGCAGTTAATGTCATACTGGACTCTGGACTATAAAAAAAATTTGGACTCTTCATACTAATTTGGCCGGACAGTTCATCGATTTGTATGGAGTCAAAATATTTTTTTGAGATTTGACTATGGGTGTCTTAAGGAAAGTTGTTTGTTATCATGAGCACATTCATTGACTTTAAATTATCCTATATAATTGTCATCCTATATAATTGACATATCCTATACTATTAAACGAGTTAGGTGTCCCGACGATTTCGAAAACGGCTTGAAACCTTTTGACGAAAATCTAGGATTAGGGGTTCAAAATCACCAGAAATCGATCTATGGGGGAATTATCTTCGAAAAATTTCATTTAAGGGAGATATGAGCGAAATTACATAAAAGCAGAACGCATATGATGCTTATTTTTAACAATATATTCAAGCGCGATCTGGCGTAACGGTTCGGTGCTACCTTTCTTTTATGTAGGTCTGGGTTCGAATCCCACGAGACTTCATTGATTTTTTGTCTTTTTTTTTGGGTAATTTTTATTTTTTTATTATTATGTAAATAAAAAGACTTAAGAGCGATAAAAAAAATACCATGCACGCGAGATACGAAGTGTGTCGAAAATAATGTAAGTTTTATTCAGCAATTTTACTTATCGCGTACATAGGATTTATTTATTCTACCATTCTACATTTTAAGGTTTTAATAATATTTACAGGTTGTATCGCGTAGTTGCCATAGCTGGTACAACGTACTTACATTTTGTCAAACGAGACCAACGAGACAATCGTAATTTTGAATGAAAATCCACGGCTAAACAAAACTATCAAAGAAGTTGACATTGTATTAACTGTTATTTACTAAAGGTGGCGCTGTATGTATTTATGATATTTCACTGTTTTTTGAATGAAATTACAGAAAATATATAAGTTTTAACTTCTAGATTGGACAGATAAAATCAAAAAGTTTATTGTGTGAATTTGTATAGTTTTGATTTGAACCAAGTAAAGTTTGAAATGCAGTGACTGAGCTTCTAGGTACCTTATTCAAAGACTCTGACTAGGATCTATTGAAGTTTGCAGTAATTTATATACATGAACGCAAATTACAATAAAATTATACGTGTCAAATAAAAGATTTCAACGCGAGCTGCATTAACAAGTTTTCATATAAAAGACATCAACGAGTGTTACAATGTTTATGTTTCGAATTTACTGTGAATTACATTTGTTTTTTTATATCTTTGTCGAAAACGATTCTAACAATAATAATTCTATCGATCTATGGTTAGTTGTTTTAGATCTACAATAAATCTGTGAGAGTCTAAATCTAAACTTATTCTAGAAATAAGATGAATTTATTTTGATAGTACCTACCTACCTACGTAATTTTTGTACATACCTACATACTAATGTAATGCTAATGTATTTCACTAATGGCGCCATCTTTTGTCAGGTAGGTGAATTACCAGTGAAATACATTACTTGGATGGAGCCCTTTGTTGCTAACGTTGACTTTTAAAGCACGTTCCGCGCTACTCGACAACAGATGGCGTGCAGTTCTTGAAAGAATGAGCTCAGGAATGACAACATACACTGATATTTTCGAGTATTTTTCTGCCATTTTTCATGTCTCCAGTTTTTTAAGTGAATTAGTTGTCCATTAAGTGAATTAGTTTATAAACGCTCCGATTGAACGTGCGAAGCTCGGTCAACCAGCTAGTAATAATAATACTAGAATACGATTTAAAAATAGTTTAAAATATTGAGATTTAATTTCTGCCAAAAAATTAATAAATAAGGTGATATAGGAAGCGGTCGTAGCTTAGTGCGGCTGGCATGGTTGCGTCGATCACGTAGGTTAACTTACTACGTCCACCCACTTTAACGAAAACTGACGATTTTTCAATACATACACAGCTCAATTATATAAATAGATAACCATTTTTTAAATATGCGTAGGTACCCATCAGATAAACATTTAAACAAATTTTGGTTAGCAGAAACATTTTATTCAGCAAAAGAACTTTACTTGTCCATTACAAAATGGCCGCAACTATTTATTTAGCACCCAACGCTGAGATAATTACTATCTTTGTTTAAGTGAGTAAATAAGACATAGACACACATTTATTTTTGACACAAATAATATAAAAAATATAATTGACATATAATAATAATACTAGAATACGATGTAAAAATAGTTTAAAATATTGAGATTTAATTTCTGCCAAAAAAATAATAAATAAGGTGATATAGGAGCGGTCGTAGCTTAGTGCGGCTGGCATGGTTGCGTCGATCACGTAGGTTAACTTACTACATCCACCCACTTTAACGAAAACTGTCGATTTTTCAATACATACGCAGCTCAATTATACAGGGTGTAACAGAAAGGTGTGACAATACTTCAAGGTTGGCTTTTACCCATCAAACTGAACATCTTTTGTTCTACAACTTTGTTCAAATCGCAAAATTTTGTTTGGACTTTTCATACAAATCGATCAGCTGGCGAAACAAGTTTGTATGAAAAGTCCGAAAATTTCTATGCGATTTCAAAAAAGTTGTAGAACAAAAGTTGTTCAGTTTAATGGGTAAAAGCCAACCTTGAAGTATTATCACACCTTTCTGTTACATTCTGTATATTCGGAAGAGTATTAGAAAAGAGTACGGATTCATACGCATCGCGCATGCGTGTGTTACGTACGTCACGTACGCATTTCAAAAAAAAATATAAATGTTATTTTGAATAGAAAATGTAAGATATTATAGCAACATTTTCAGTAAACGTCATCCCCTCCTCCCTGACCTCGTTCGCGCCCATTTTGATTTTCCACCTATCGGGGCATTCACGACACTTGTGTGAGCCACAACTTGTGTAAATACAGGGATGAAGTACGTCTAATTTAGATTGTGTGCGTAAATTGTTACGACGAACGACGTTCGAGCGTCGAGTGCGGTGTTGTGTACCTAGATAATTTTGTGCCGAGTTTATTTGTGAAGAAAAATAGAGAAAAAAGTACACTCTTATCAGTCCGCATTCTTGTCTCAGTGAAAATATTCGATAGCAGAGCTTACGGCTGCTTGTTCCAAGTTATTGTATTGCGTGTGGATGTTTCTATAAAAAAAGTGGTGCGTTTGTTTATTTATAGACAGTCGCAATTTGCAGTCATGTAATTATTCCGGTATTCCGGTGGCGCTAAAATGTCTCAGCAGCGCGATACTGCGATTCACCTTGTTGCTGGAGGGTAAGTGACCTTACCGGTTCAACCGATATTTATCATTATATCTTTAGCAACTCAGAAATAAGGATTAGAGACATGTGGCCGGCGGCCAGACGTTGTTTACGCCAGCTTTTTGCGTGGCACGATCAATCGTACAATGCAATGAACTAAGTATATGTATAAGAACGCGTTAACACGCAATGACCAAAAGTTACTCTGCAAAAAATTGCATAACCTGTTCTGTATTAAAGTAAACAATGTGATAATGTTTTAACTTATTTACATGTGGCACGATGTAGCCTTCAACAGATGTTATGAAATAGGTTCTATTTTTAGATTTACTATCTGCTTATGTTTATAGTATTCATATTTAAAAGGCATATACAGGCTATAGTAAAGTAACTATACTATTATGAATTACTTTAACTATATTTATAGTATAGTTAAAGTAATTCAGATTTCATTTAAAAATATATTAAAAATTACTGGATGGTTTTTTCACTCAAAATCTGCAAATTGCTATTATGAATTTAACAACTTTACTAAAAGATAGATCCATAACCGATATTGACCCCCTTTAAAATATTTGTCAGTTTGCAATGATTAAAAAATAAAAAAAAGTTCAGATTCTATAGTTACCTAAGATAAAGTAATGAATTACTTTCATATTTCCATAATCAGCCTTATGGAACTTCAGTTCCATAAGGCTGATTTAAACATTTGCCACTTTTCAGGGAATAAAAGACACCTGTTTACTACATAATGTATCAGTTTTGCTTACTTATCCTACATACATATGAGGTGCTGAGAGCAAGAGTGGTGTAAGCCATATTTGTGAACTTCCTTTGATCCACTTTTTAGCACTTTAGATGATATCTACCTAAATCATAACGAAACTGCCCATTATAATGCATCTTGACAACAAATCGTTTTTCTTAAAAATTAATGATTAATGAAATAAATGATTTCAAAGTAAAAATTTTCCATTTAAGTGAAAATGGGGTTACACCACTCTTGCTCTCAGCGCGTCATATAACACAAATGTGGAGAACCAAATATACAAGAAGAAGAAATAACAACTCGTGCCTCCTGCCTGCCTCTATTAAATAACTTATCTAAACACTTGTAGCATAAATTATACAATAAAGTTATTTTCCAACAGAGTGGCGGGCACCGCGGGTGCTGTAGTGACATGCCCACTTGAAGTGGTAAAAACAAGACTGCAGTCATCCAAAGGGGTAGGAGCCCCACCCACACAGCCTCCAGACAATGTATCCAACACTAGGCGGGTCTGCTCCAAGATACCCAAGCATCAGGTACATACCCATTTATTCATATAAATTATAATAATAATTCTGCTGGAAAATAACTTGCCTCACAAAATACCCAGGCTCAGCATAAATGTGTACATGTCAAGAAAAAAAACATAAAATTATGCAATACAGTTTAATGATTATTAAGAAATCATAAAAAGATGCTGTACCTATTTGAAAATTTCTTTATGCAATACAAATAATACCTATAGTAGCTATACAGATTTGATTTAAACATTTAAATCATAGTATTTTATTGGAAAAGATAAAAGTACAGCCAAAGATTTGTCTTCCAAATTATTTAACACTTTAGGGCTAGTAGTAAGTAGAAAATTTAAGATTAAGTTGTATGACATGAGTGCCAAGCATGAGTCAAGCTGATAGACATGGATAGAGAAATCTCCACTATTTCTGCATCCCCTGAAGATATTGCACAAGGTGTTCACCTCATGAACGAAGATCTCGCCGAAATATGGTCATGGTCTCTTAAACATGGCCTTCTTGTGAACCCAATTAAGTCACAGACAATTATTGTAGGAAGCTCTCGCCAACTAGCTAAAATTGACTCATCATCACTACCCCCAGTTCTCCTTAACGACGTCCCCATTCCATACTGTAAAAAAGTTAAAAACTTGGGTGTAATATTTGATCAAAATTTATCTTGGTCCAGTCAAATTGGCGAAGTGAGTCGAAAAATTTTTGCTTCTTTGGCATCGCTTCGACGCCTCAAGAACTTTCTTCCCGTTGCAACGAGAGCCCTTCTGGCTCAGTCTCTCCTTCTCCCAATTCTAGACTATGCCGATACCTGTTACCTTGATGCTACCGAGGAGCTGCTGAACAAATTGGAGCGCTTACAGAACGTTTGTATTAGGTTCGTGTTCGGTTTGAGGAAGTATGATCATGTCTCAGAGTTTCGAGCTAAACTGAAATGGCTACCCATCCGTTTGAGACGAAATATGCACACACTCTGTTTGCTGTACAATGTGCTCCATAGTCCAGCTGCTCCTCCGTATCTTAAGGACAGCTTTCGGTGCAGGGAGTCAGTGCATGGTCGCCAACCTCGGTCATGTAATGCGCTCCTTTTGGCCTTTCCTTCTTGCCGCACTGACTTCTTTAGTAAATCTTTTGCGGCTCACTCGGTACGCCTATGGAACTTATTACCTGCTTCTGTTCGTACTTCTGAAACTTTATTTACTTTTAAGAAAAGACTTAGGGAACATTATTTTAATCTATGTAATTACTGAAACTTTACCTCATCTATTTAAGTACTTATCACCATTTTTCTTTGGCTTCATACTTATATATTGATATTTTATTTATATTATTTATGTATTTATTTATTCGTTATATATGTACTAATATATATTTTATATAATATAATATTATTTATGTATTTATTGATACCTATATGTATTATGTCTAAATAAAAACCATAATTGCAGCCACCCGTTACTTGCTTTTAAAACTATACAATCCTATAAGTTTCCAAGGTTGCCTGGAAGAAATCGCTCAAAGCGATAAGGCCGCCTTTGCACTGTCTGTAAATATTTTTGATGTCTCTGTACTATTGGTGTGCAATAAAGAATATTTATCTTATCTTATCTTATCTTATTTCTTGTGCAATATAGTCTTTACTTAACTAACATATTTATATTCTTTTTTTTTGCTTTATAGAAATGAACCATACAAAAATATATTTAACTAGAAATAAGACATTATTTATGATAAAAAAGAAAAAGTTTGTTCACAGGGCACATTAATAAAATCAGTATCTCCCTCCATATGTGGTATCAATGTTGTTATATTTTATTTACTTAAATATTTTGTGCTGAGCATATATTATCTTATTCATTTCAATGATAATGGTTATAAATATTATCTTGCTATAACGCCCAAATATACGATAAAAATTATAATTCACATTCAGTTGACATCAGATGCAAATATACATATGTTTTCTCATGTATAACTATTAATGCACACAGCAACATAGGGTTTTACCCTAGTAAAGCAGATAGTTTTGTGCAAAAAAATCCCACATATTTTGAGATACTAGTCGATTTGCATTTTGTATTGATAGAATATCATAATTTTGAAGTTTATAGTAATTTTGAAGATCAAAACATAGCAAATACATTATACTGTTACTAAACTTATTTGCTATTTCATGAGAGAGTAAATATTTCCGGCAACCTGTAACCATCTTGTTCTGTAAAACATCTAGGTGTTCAGTATAATGCCAGATTATATACTGGTTGAATTTTGATGAATGTGAACCAAACCAAATAGGTAATTGGGTAGAAATTTAAAACATATTGAATAGGTAATTGTTTAAATTTACCTAATTATGTTTAGAATAGTAACGAAACAGACTGAAACAACGTACAACTATCTTAGCAATTGTTATCTAAGCTCAGTTACTTCTCCCTTTTATCTGGTCAATTTGGGTCTTTCCCTCTTTAGTTGAGCTCTTTATTCCTACATGTTTTTCTAGAACATTCTGTATTATCTGGTCCAACTTAGAACATGTTTTTATTGTAAGTAAATCTAAGTAAAATTAGTCGAAAAGGTCTGTTTAGATCTCTAAGGTGTAACAGACCTGTATTGAATTTACACAAAACTTTGATTTCATTAACGTCAGAATTGTTGTATAAACTTAGGTTTTCATGTCGCATGCCATGTTTGTGTTGGGTAGAGTTAACTATCAACTATCCATTATAATTATGTATACTATACATATTTTCGTATTTATATTAGGTCTGTTTTACTGTCTCTAATCAAATTTTTATTAGGGCTATTCCTCAACATTTCCTCATTCCGTTTCTCATTTACAACCTTTTAAATTTTTTCATTAAAAGATTAGTAATTCACATTTAGATTTAGATATTAGTTTATTGAAAGTCCTCTTCTAAAATACTTGAATAAGGTTTACAGAGGTTTCCGTTTATGTAAATGTGTAAATAAATTTCGCAAAAAAAAACACTTCATACTAACTTAACTACTTAAAGGGTTAACTAATTTCTGAATATTGTATGGGAAGTCCAAATTTCCTTTTTTGAGATTTGAGTATTGTTTTCTTGGAAAAAAGGTGTCGAGTTTCATAATTAGAAACCACGGTTAAATTTTGGTCAGGTATTTCATATTTCACGAAGACAGTATACATACTTTAACAAAATAGGGGTACATCTGAGGTATGACAGGTTAACTGACCAGGTTTGTTATTCCCAGTTAGAACCTGTAAATATAATTATATGATTTCAAAAATTATCATTAAACGAACTTTGCTAGAATTTTTTTTTGAAATTGCGGCATTCGGAATTATGTTCCTGTTGATAATATGATATCTAATAAAAAAAAAACAAAGTAACAGATAGAGGTCCCGAGTTAGATTCCCGTGCGGAATTCAAATTTTGTAGGACTCGGTTTGGTTAATGGTAGGTTCTAAGCCTGCCTGATTAGATACCACAGTCTAACTTAAATGTTGCTGCCAAACATCAATGCTAAAACCATTCATATGTTTCGGCTTAGAGATCAGTTTACAGACCAGTTTCAGAACATTTTAATGAAAATAAATAACAGTTTGGTTTCACAAAAGGTTGATCTACAACCGATGCAGGAGTATCTCTTATTCGTAACATCTATAATGCTTTTGAGGAATCACAGAACGCAGTAGGAGTGTTCTGTGATTTATCTAAAGCATTTGATTGCGTTGAACAACATAATTACTTATAGCGTTAAAACATTACAGTGCCGAGGACGGGGCCCTCAGTCTTCTACATTCGTACCTAAGCAACAGAACTCAAAAAGTCCACGTAAATGGCATAAGGTCATCCGGCTCTACAGTTAAAATGGGTGTGCCCCAAGGATCTATAATATATTAGGCCTTTTTCTTGTTCTTACATATATAAATGACTTGCCATATATGGTACCAAATTTGTCAAACATTGTGTTGTTTGCCAATAATATTTCTCTTATTTTTAAGATTGACAGGAAAGAAAGCAAAATTGACGAAGTAAACAACACTTTTTTAGAGATTCTATAGTAGTTCACTGTAAAAAATCTACTCTTAAATGCAAAAAAAAATGCATAAAATTCTCATTCCCAAATGTAAAGAAAATTTTGCGTGTTAAAAATTGTTTATACTCTAAAGGTTATTACACAATACTAGATTATGTAAATGACAATGATAATATATGGACATGCATAGATCCTCCAGCCCAAAATTTTAGTGTTCACATGAATTGTAATAGAATTTAAGATTTTATTTAAAAAATGTGTTGGAGCGAGTTTCTTTTTACCTCGACGTTTCTTCTCGCTTCGCAAATACTTTCCGAAACGTTTAAACGTTTGCTTGTACACACACAAGCGGTAGGGATTTTTTAACTAGGTAGAAAAAAAAGACGATTAAAAAGCATGTGTAAACCATCTACTTTGAGATAAGGCAGCCAATTCGTTGGGGAATGAAAGTCCACTTTCAATCATTTTCGACATCACTATCAGTCACCATGTGATTGATGTCAAGGGATTACCAATTGAGAATTTAAAAAAATGATTTGAAAGATGTGCCTTCAATTTCTGTTGAAGATAACATAACTGTCCTATAATTTACTATATATATTTTATTACATAACTTAGTTATCATTTATCATTGGTTTAGTTGTAAATCACATATATTTTTGGCGGGCGTCCAATTTACCAAGTGCTGTTAAACATGCCACTCGCAACGTATCGATTTCTGTAAACTGTCTTCAGAATACAAGATCATGACTCGATTCACATATTATTTCGTCTGAGATTTCAGGTTTGATTTTTTGGGAAAAGCTTGGTTTTCACCTGTTGGCAATTAATTGGCTGAATAGTGTGTAGTTATTTGTCGTGTTGCGTCAAGTAAACCAGTTCTTCACTCGTAATGGAATCATGTCAAGAACATTTATAAATAAGTCGGTGTAAAGTAATTTTGCTTCAAAAAATTTTTCGCACTACATATTCAAGACGTCTAGTTGGCCATGACTTTCTGGACCTTCATGGCTAGGTTGGTAGTATGACAGGAAGTCACTGCTACCTGAAAACTATGGATCCGCCAGTTTCCCATTTCTAGCGCCGAAGCTTGTCATAAAAGCGCACTGTACATACTGATGTGTTGTTCCCGTGAATATTCTCAAAAGACAGGGATGGCGCTATAATAAAAAAGGTATAGCACCATTTCTCTCTTAGGAATATCACTGGGAATGGCATATCAGTACCTGTTCATCAAAACTGGTTCGCAGTTTTGCTATAAACCGAGATAAGCTAGTTGGTAGATGATGAAGGGCTGCCACAACAACTCAGTAATACAGCTGACAGAAATCAAACTGTTTTTAGGGCTAGCTTGATAGATATCTTAACGACGAACACATTTAGCTTATCAGAGCGAGTAGTGGTTGAAGCTACCAAACGCATCCATTCTTCGAGATAAGCTTGACCTTGTACAATGTCATACATAACTCGTATCAGTCATTTCTCAGCGCTCAAGGTCGCGCTAAAAGTAGCGGTTGAGTTGCATTGAGTTAGGTACAAGCAAAGCATTATAGTACATCAAGTGACTACATATAGTGGGGAATTTAGTGCAACGCCTAGTATGGGAACCGTTTTATTTTGGATCCGGCGCTCAAACTTGGCATAGTTGTTCCCTAGGCCATTCTGAGTAGATTAAGCCCGGGAGCCACCGAGAGCCATCCGCCGTTTGGTAGGGGGAGGGGGGGAAAGTTTGTTTCTGCCGCGCTCCATTTGAGGGCTTATATCTCCAAAACTATTGGTACTAGGGCAAGTGAGGTATCATTTTCGTATGATTCAAGGATAAAGAATTCATTTCTGTAACAAAAAAAAATAACTTTCCATATATAAAAAAAGAAATATTTGATAAAACGTATAAAACAGGACTACCTTTTTTCCGCATATGTGTCGATTAATTTTTATTCGTCTTTGATATTAGCATGGAAAAAATATATTCTGAAAGCCATACTTCTTAGGATTATAAAAATATAAATTGTATTAGAATAGCATAATAAATACTTAGTGAAAAAAAATATAATTTGATGCTCGGCAGAGTAGCATAAAATGCGCGGTTTTAGTATCTGTTGTTCGTAAGTAAATAAAATGAATCATCTAACGCCCAAATGACTGTTAAGTAACATAGTATAAACAGGTACATTATACTATTATTTTAATATTTCTCGCACGCACAAAATATTTGTCACGTAAAACAAAAAATATTTTTTCCTTATAAAAACGTATTTGAGAAAATCCGCAAAACGTGACTAACTATTTCTCATACGAATTATGGTGGTTTACTATCTAACTTCCATTGTATTATGGTGGTTTACTATGTAACTTGCGTGGTCACGTTGATCACCCAGGTTAACTGACTTCAGAAATGGTCATACATAACCATAATGAGTTTGACTCTTATTGGCGCATTAATCTCGTAACCGTTTCCGTGCTTCGCAAGCCACGTCAAATTATTTTCATGACAACTGATGAAGCTTCGACCAGCGCCTATACAACTCCACCCCGAAAGCATTCAGATCGAGTTGCACAATCGCTTCGAATGCCTAGGAGAATGTGAAAATGTGGACGAATACAACGACAGGTTTGTGGAAATTGTCCAAACGGCTGGGAATAAGGCCTTCAAAACAAGACGTTAAAAAACATATCAGATCTCGGACCTCACCAGCAAGCTCATGGAGGAAAACGGAGCCTAATTCTGAAATCCTCTGAAGATGCTTGTCAATATCGGTGACTAAACAGACAGATCTCCAAGTCCTTGACGCCAATTTAATACCAATCGTATTAAAGAGGCTATCGAGCGCAATAAAAGGTCAAAAGTATTGGCAAGGGATCTGTCTACTGGTCAAAGTCAACTGACAAAGCTGAAGACCGAGGATGGCAGAGTCGTGTCGTCCAAGCCCGAGCTATTGGAAGAGGTTGAGAGGTCTACGGACAATTATACACGACTACATGCTTACCTGTCAGTAATCTGGCTGAAGATCCGAGAGCCGGATTGACCTGACACTATTCCGAAGATATCCCAGACGTCAGCCTATGCAAGATTAGAATGGCTCTCAAGCAGCTTAAGAACAACAAGGCACCCGGTGATGACGGAATTGCGGCTGAGCTTCTGAAAACAGGTACACAGGTCACAGAAGTGTGGTGGTGCTCTTCCTCAAGAAGGGTGATAAGACTCTTCTGAAGAATTACAGACCCACCTCACTCCTGAGCCATGTCTACAAGCCATGTCGAGAATCATTACGAATCGTCTCGCACGCAGGTTTGACGACTTCCAACCTCCCGAACAGGCTGGTTTCCGAAAAGGCTTCTGTACCATAGACCACATACATACGCTGCGGCAGATTATACAGAAGACCGAAGAGTATAATGGCGTTTGTGGACTATGAGAAAGGTTTTGTTTCGATCGAGACCTGGGCTGTGTTACAGTCTCTCCAACAGTGCCAAATTATATACTTACTTCGATACACATCGAAGTGTTGAAGTGTTTGTATGAAAACGCCACCATGTCGTTCCACCTCCAGGATCAGAATTTGAAACCTATCCGGCTGTAGCGTGGGGTGTGATAGGGAGACGTTATATCTCCGAAACTGTTCACCGCTGCACTGGAAGACGTTTTCAACCTTCGGGACTGGAGAGGACTCAGCATCAACATCAATGGCAAATACATCACTCACCTTCGATTTGATGACGAAATCGTGATCATGTCTGAGACCTTGGTGGACCTAGGCGCAATGCTCGATGGACTCAGTAGTCTCCCAACAAGTGGGTCTTAAAATGAACATGGATAAGACGAAAATCATATCAAACGTCCGTGTTACACCCACTCCTCTGAAGGTTGGGGACTCTACTCTCGAAGTTGTTGAAGAATATGTATACCTGGGACAAGCAGTCCGGTTAGGCAGGTCCAACTTCGAGAAAGAGATCAATCGTCGAATCTAACTTGGCTGGGCAGCGTTCGGAAAGCTCCGCAATATCTTCACGTCCAAAATACCGCAGTGTCTCAAGACTAAAGTCTTTGACCAGTGTGTGTTGCCAGTGATGAGACGACATATGGATCCGATACATGATCGCTTACTATAGACCTCATAAGAAGGCTCAATGTTACCCAAAGGGCGATGGAGCGTGCTATGCTTGGTATTTCCCTACGTAATCGAATCAGAAATGAGGAGATACGTAGGAGAACTAAAGTTACCGACACAGCTCTCAGAATCGCTAGACTTAAGTGGCGGTGGGCAGGGCAAATAGCTCGTAGAACAGATGGCCGTTGGGGCAGTAAAGTTTTCGAGTGGCGACCGCGCACCGAAAGACGCAGTGTGGGCAGACCTCCGACTCCGTGGACCGACGACCTGGTGCGGTTGCGGGAAGCTGCTGCATGCGAACCGCACAGGACCGGTCGGTGTGGAAATCCTTGGGGGAGGCCTTTTTCCAGCAGTGGATATCTTTCGGCTGATAGATAGTAAACCACCATAATTCGTATGAAAAATACAATAGTCACATTTTTCGAATTTTCTCATATATGATTTTTAAGGAAAATATTTTTTGTTCTACGTGATAAATATTTTGTGCGTGCGAGAAATATTTAAATAATAATAGTATGTACCTATTTTTATTATGTTACTTAACAGTCATTTTTGGGCGCTAGATGATTCATTTTATTTACTTACAAACGAACAACAGATACTAAAACCGCGCGTTTTATGCTACTCTGCCGAGCATCAAATTATTTTTTTTCACTAAGTATTCATTATACTATTCTAATGAAATTTATATTTTTATAATTCTAGGAAATGTGGCTTTTAGAATATATTTTTTTCATGCTAATATCCTAGATCATTAAAAATTAATCGACACGTATGTGGAAAAAAACCACCCACACTTCATTATCTACTTGTCGCATCGCTTCTTTTGGGGCTTATATCTCCATAATTTTATGTTCTAGGGCAAGTCCGATATCATTTTCGGATATTTCTAGGATGATGAATTCATTTCTGCTACAAAAAAAAATCCTTTTCATAAAAAAAAAAGAAATATAACTCCTGTAATTTAGATCCGCGCGGACCGCGCGTTTTATGCCACGCTGCCACGCATTGAATTTTATTTTTTTCGCGAAGTATTTATCATGCTATTCTAATAAAAATTATATTTTTATAATCCTTGGTAATGTGGCTTTCAGAATATATTTTTTTCATGCTAATATCTTAGACCATTAAAAATTAATCGACACATATGCGGAAAAAAGGTAGTCATGTTTTATACGTTTTATCAAATATTTCTTTTTTTATATATGGAAAGTTTTTTTTTTGTTACAGAAATGAATTTCTTATTCTTGAATCATACGAAAATGATATCTCACTTGCTCTAGTACCAATAGTTTTGGAGATATAAGCCCTCAAATGGAGCGCGGCAGAAACAAACTTTCCCCCCTCCACCTACCAAACGGGGGATGGCTCCCGGTGGCTCCCGGGCTTAACCCACTCAGAATGACCTAGGAAATAACTGTGCCAAGTTTGAGCGCCGGATCCAAAATAAAACGGTTCATCGCACTAAATCCCCGACTAATAGTAGTAAGTTTTATTAAGGCGGCGAGTGTCCATAATGCTGTATTTTCTCACAGAACATGTTTCAGTCTTGGGCAATTGCATTTTTGAACTTCTTTCCAAAGATGACTGCCATCATCGGTGGCACTGAGCAAAAGCTACCACTGAAAAGGTTTTTACCAACACTAATACGACTTTGACGTTAAGTTCTATTAGCAAAATGTGCTACTCTTTATTTGACACAAAGTGTCATTTTAAAGATGTTAATTATCCTATGATAGTAAGGGCCAATGCCCTAGCTAAGAAGCTCATTAGATAAGTATAATATACAGTGAGCTTTCTAAAAGTAGATTGACCAACCAAGTTATACAGAATACTTAACAAAGCTATAGTAATCAAAGCTCGTGCTGCTGTTATGTTTTATTACAATACACAAGACGTTGAGGTAGTGAATCAGAAATCACCGATAGCTGAAGTACCTACATTCCAAAGTCTAGTGCACCTATGTTATGGTTGTAATGTATAAATTGCATAATGCAAAACAAAACATCAACCGAGTTAATAGCCGTGTTAAATTCAGCGAGATAATGCAGAAGTAATGAAAAATTATGGGGTCTGAATTAGAGTACTCACTATTTCTATTTTCTATTCATGAAGTTTGACATGTCGTACATACGTACATACGCTAACATTTATGTACTCGCTTCAGTACACTAAACCGACAATTGATGGGGCTATAAATAGCATCGAATTGACTTGTTTTGCTTGCGAAATTTTTTAAGTCTTGGAATTCCAAGGCTCATTTATCATCTAGTTTTACAGGTTCCACCGAAGCTATTCAAGGCTTCGGTACACCAAAGGCAGGTCAGATGCGGAGCAGGTCAGTAGCAGCGCGGTAGACGGCACACTGAATGCAGACGGGAGTTCAGTGTGACGTTGACGGGTGGAGGTTAGTTGGCTGCAAGATGTCGAACGGATTCTTGCTGCTTTTGACTCTAAGTAGAAAAAGAAAATTTTACTTGAATATATTTCTATAATATTTGTCTCGAAAATCGTATATATTTTTATTCCCACGCATTAATTCGATATTTTTATCGTTTAAATCTATCAAGCGGTTGTAAAAAAATACAACTGTTGTGTAACCGCGTCGCCGCGCTGCGGTGCATTGCGAACGCCCCGCCCCCAGTGTGGCATGCTAACATGGTTGCCATAGTTATACAGCAGCGCGGGCCCGCGATCAAATTGCGCTGCGCCGCGCCTGTGCTGCTTCTGACCCGCGCTCGCGCTGCCCGGTTTGTCGTCCGGCAGTCGCAGAGCAGCGCGGCGCAGCGCAGTTTGAGCGCGGGCCCGCGTTCAAATTGGGTGTGACGTACTTCATATCTTGTATTACAACCAGGGTTCGGAAACCGGTTTTTTGAAAATACCGGTTTCGGTCATTGACCCCTATATCGAAATAATTTCGGTTAAGGTTTCGTTCAGGTTTCGGTTACCGGTATATTTAACCGGTTTAACCAAAACCGATATTTTTTCGTTCGAACGGAATTAACCGGTTAATTTGAAGAATATGCTACTTTGTAGGCATGTTTGCCGCGTGCAATCAATTGAAAGCGTGCGAGAAAGTGAGCAGAAGACTCGGGCAGTGGCACCCGCGCGACGCGCCTGTACTTGACTAAGTTTGGTTTTAACCGGTTAATTTAGTTCTTATTTCGGTTAGAAAACCGCTTCCTGATTAACCGATATTTTATTCAAATTTACCGGTTAAGCTGGAAACCGGTTTTAACCTGAACGGAATCGTTAACCGAAATTCGAACGAAATTAACCGGTATTTGTTAACCGGTTCCGAACCTTGATTACAACATGCGCGGGCCCGCATTTAAACCGCGCTGCTACTGACCTGCTTTTGGTGTGCCGAAGCCTTCAATGTGCGCTGGCTTTCTTTATAAATTTCTACAATATGCTAGATGTTTTTGTTAATATAGGTATTTACTTCTATGATAGTAACCCGCAAATTTCAAGTTGGACATTGTTTAAAGTTGTCTAATATCAGTGGAACCATAATTTAAAAATTAAAATCTCTATTCAGTGAAGCTTTCTACAACAAAATCTTTTACAAAATATGTAACTGCACCCTCGAGAATCTAAGGCTGCCTCTCCACCAAAGATTTGCTATGTAGCTAAACTGTGTGCGAGGAAAAAATTAACAAACAGATCACTCCATTTTAAGATTAGGTAAAAAATGGAGTGATCTGATTGATCATTAGAAAACAAAAATTAATAATGCACAATTTTCATTTTCACCTGTAGTTTCCTAAGTTTATCTGTTTACTATATCTCATAATGCGCTTATCATATCAATACATATATCACTTATCATCAGCACCCCAGACCGCTTTATCAATTTCAAGACGAGTACTGCAAGTCTGAGGCATTGTAATTAACGCTTATGGCTTCATACAAAGACCTAATAATAAATCTTCGTGAGGATGGGCCTATCGGCAGCGAAAGTGGAGTTATTATACTTTGGTGAAGGTCAGGTGCATAATTATTTAATTGAGTTCACATCTCATCGAGATTTGTTAAGATACGGTGGCTGCGGTGCGAATTTTTCAGTTACGGAAACAATATAGAACTTATTTACAACACAAAATGATGTTGGAGCGCGAAAGTTATCTTAGATGTTCTTGTAAGAACAGCTCGCTTCTTCAAGTATTTTGCGCTACGTTGCTTCACGTCGCGTCTCTGTGTGAAACCGACCCTTAGCAATTCACGTCAACTTTGTAGACCATGTAACTATGTTCAGGCATGCTAACCTACCAGATTATCAAGTTTAGTTTATGGAAACTTGTTATGCTAGATATTTTGAAGGGCAGGTCTAGAGGTTATACGTCAATGGCTTCATCAATTTTTCTCATGTACTTTTCCGTTGCTGTGTTGTGTGTAGGCGCCTCTCTTTCATCCAATTCATCATGTTCCCGCATATTTTCTTAGATACTTATCATTGAGTCAGGGCTTTGAACTTTGATGTTAGTTTATTTTTGGCATGTTTTGGCGGCCTTATTGTTCATATAGGTATGCTTTTAAGCATCTTCACTAATCTTTAGGTTATACACAGACAACCACACTATTCAGTAAGACTATGTACATATTAAAAATATATTGATATTATGTGTATTGAAATTTTCCTATTTAAAATCTATAGAGGTATGAAAACATTAAGCCCAATTTATTTTACAACTTTCAAATTCTTACTCTTTCCATCACTTGTGTGAAGCCGTTTGATGTTTGTATGTATATATTTTTATTGTTGTCGCTTTCTTCCCTTTGTTTGCTGAACTTAACAAAACCAGTGTGTTCTAGTCTAGATATAATACTTAGAAATATTACCACAGTAAATTGATGTTGTAGTGTTTTTCTTATTTTCTTATTTTTGTTGTCCTTGTGTGTTTGTGACACTTTAAAGCCCACGCAAGTAACTAAAATACAGCCATTGCGTTCATACTATTGAATAAAAAATTATACAGTGAAACGACATTGCGGAAGTAAATTGTTGGGAACGAATAGACGCACGCGCAACTGTTAGAACGATGTTGTTTATAAAACTGTTTTATTAAAAGTCAATGTTTTTTAAAATTAAATTTGACAGTTACGTTTTAATTTAAGTAATAACATTGCAAGCCCTTTAAATTCTCAGCCTTTTAAACATACCATCAATCTGCCGTAAATTCTAATAGAATTTGGTTACCAGATTGTCACTGAAGTGCAGTAAGAAAGATTTCTAATGATTTTTAGGATAGGATAGGGATTGAGTAATTTACTATGATATGTTAAGTGATCCGATTCGACTGGGAGATAAACATGTCATATTAACCGACGATATCAAACGAAACGCTGTACTCGTGTTGTGTTTGTCTTCAATGAATGATCAGCGTCATGGTAATTGTCAATAAACTAAGCTAAATAGTACTTATGCGTAGATATAGGTCAGGTTGTGATTAACACGAGCTGTAATCAATCACAATGTATTCTATTCTTTCTAATTATAAAACGACTTAGTCGAAACTCTTTTCATAACATACGTAGAAATCTGTACTTTTTTGTTACGTATAATGTCTGCATTGTAGGAGACCGTTCATAGTGTTAGGTTAGTTTCGTTAACAACCCATAGCGTCCCTGGGGCATGGGTCACTTCTCATAACTTGGGAAATTTAGGGCATACTCCACACGGGAGCCTAGTCCGGATTGGTGGAACTAGTGGCCAGTCCCAGTATCAGAAGTTTTCAAGCCGCCTAATAAGGCCTTTGGCGTGGCTAATAGACTGCTATCTAGTGATAGCAGCCGGCACCAACACAGCTTAACTATAGGCTTGGTAACCACGGACATAATCGAGATAAATATCACTAACAGTCAAACCCATCCAGGTTGTGACATAGCCAGTTTGCGTGATCGATGCGACCACGCAAATCGTACTGACCCACGACACCGGTTCAAGGTTACTTTAACCAGAGGCAACGAATGCTAAATATGTTGTGAGGGGTTTGCGCGAGAAATCAGTCGTGTAAATCGCAGTACTGCAGTTTTGATATTCTGCCATACCGCGCCCCGTACTTTATCGTTACAACTGGGAAGAAATTTTTTTATACAAAGTAATGAGAAGAGTCTTGGCGTCCATCCGTTCCCACTTCCCACTAGCCGGTGTCCGATCCAGTTGTACCAATATTATTATTCATCTGCAAACACCGAAACAATCTTTAACAATGACCCATTTGACGCAAACGTGTTACCATGCCAGATTTATTTGAGCTTACAAATTTTATCAGTTTTGTAGCTTATGTACTTAGTAGCTAAGTCTGTGTAAATAATTTTATAATAGTAGCGAGGCTTAGTAAAAATGTTTCTAATTTATTTATTGCTGCATGACTAATGAATAGTTGCGAAGGAGACGACTGCAAGTATAAAACACGCGATCTTCAGTTGTTTTGATACTTCTGTTTAATGTAAAAAACGACTACCTTTATATGCTACTTTTATACGTATAGCTTCCTTGTATGTTTACCTATTCTGATTTGTGTTTTCATGTTTTATGTTGTGCAGTAAATTATCCTATCCTGCTATTCTATTCAACGACGCAAATCACTGCGCCATTTAAAATGATTAAATGACAGTGCAGTCGTCTCACTCAACAACAGTAACAAGTACCTAAGCTAAATGTGCAAGCTTGACACAAGCGATGGTGTAACGATGGCCGTTAAATGCAGGAGGCCAAATGGGGCTACAGACGAACGATGGGCGCGATGTTCGCATACAGCAAGCAAGCAGATCGTATGCTGATGTCGTACAATTGTCAGGTGCAGCAGTGCGCCCGCGCCGGCCACGCCCGCTTGCCCTCCCGGATGAGCCTTATACAGTGCATCAGGTAAGTGACATTGACAAACAAACAATATTACGGTACGAATACATAGGTAAGTCATCAAGCCGCTGATTATGAAAAGGACAATGAAAAAGATACCACTGCTCAAAGTGTAATTTCTATAGTTCATCATGTCATCTGTAAAGTTATCTTTGAGCCTTCTCAATCTGTCCGTTTCCAAGGGGATCATAATGCATTTGTTGGAAATAAAAAGAGGATTTTCTTCAAGTTTAACGGTGTTCAAACTGTCATCCACGTCTATAAAGATCTTTACGGTAAAGATGTAGATTGCAGAAAATAGTTTTACGAACGATCGATCAATTAGTATACTTTCGGCGATACTTCTTCAAGGAATTGATCAAAAACAGTTGTTTTATTATCTTTTATCATTTTCAATATGCAATATTTCACTTGGGTATCGGTTATTCTGCACTCTACTTGTAAATTAAGCTCAGAACTGACCTATGCATCTTAAATTGAGAGAGAAAAGTTCCTAGAAGACTATGTAATGCATTGTGATTTTGGCCACCGGCCATCGAATGCTTCAGAGACATTAATGTTGAGATAAAAACGTGAATGTAATTTTGTTTACCTTTTATCAGATCTTCTGAATCTGGTCACGTGTTATTTCTCGTGTGCGCAAGTTTGTTTTCTTTTTCTTTTCATTTCTTATATCTGAGCCTGAAGACAAATGAAAACGTATAATTATCGCAGTTGATTAATGTTAGGTCAGTGGAAAAATCTCATACTTATCAATTTATTCTGATACTCATCGACCACTGACCAATAAGAGGTCGCACGTGGATTAGTCAAAATTGGTTCGACGAAGTACTGAAGCAAGTTCCATACAATACGCGCTAGTTCGACAACACTCGTGTAATAATGTAACTTGTCAAAGAACAAAAGGAGGTGTGGCTGATTCAATGGAAAAAGACGCCAAAATACGTATCAAATCTTGTATTTACTTGTAATTCGGCAACCGCGGGCAAATAAGAGTTTCCAACTGCTTACAGCTGACTTAGTTATCACCGGTCCGCTAATAGATAAGAAATAAACGCCATGACACGACGAGAGCGCGTGAACCGGACTTGCAATCATCCTGGTTGCAGATTATATCCTTTTACCCATATTATTATAATATTTTACTTAGTTGCCTGAAATAAACGTTATAATAAATAATAATAAAATATTATATGATCGTTACTCGAGTTATGCGTATCACAGTTAAAAATAACACAAGTTCAAAGCACGACATATCAAACAAACCTCGGTAGTAGCCTAGCAGCAACTATTGATAAACAGGGCGACTGCTACATATCTGCAAACCTCTTAACTTCTATTCATGAAACTGTACAAATTTTGTTTTACATCTTTGCTGAAAACAAAAAAATCAGGACTTTTTTATGCAAACTTGGTTCACAAGATGATTGATTTTCAATTTCAGCAAAGTTGTAGAACAAAAGTAGCTCAGTTTCACCAGTAGAATCGCCACAAAAGAGGTTTGCGGGTATGTACCAGTCACTTTGTTTATGTCATAATATTTTATCTTTTTAACCATTGACGTCAAACCCGTTATCGACTAAGGTTAACAGATGAACTTTCGCTTTCAGGCATATAGTGCAGAATGAGGGGCCAAAGGCGTTATTCAAGGGGCTGGGTCCCAACATTGTCGGTGTAGCGCCATCCAGGGCAATTTACTTCTGCACGTATTCACAGGCCAAGGCCATACTGAACCAACACATACCGCCGGACACGCCTATTGTGCATCTCTCCGCGGCCAGTGCAGCCGGTAATTGAATCTGTTTCTCTATACACATTATCAATTATATTTAATTACAGACCTGGTCTTCCAGAGTTTTCTTTCGAGTGTTCCCAATACTACGGTGTTCCTTTTGTATGCGATAATCACAGCCATGTAGATTAAAAGTAATTTTGAACTGCGAAATATGAGTTTTACGTGGGAATTGGGATTCACTTTCAGTACCGAAGTACTTTATTCGATTCGAGTATTCATAACATATTTTTCATATCTTACAGGTTTCGTGTCATGCACAATGACAAATCCAATTTGGTTCGTTAAGACCAGACTACAACTTGATGGTCAGAATGTCACAGCAGTGCAATGTATAAAACGAATATACGCCAAGTCGGTATGTACGGAGTTAAGGGTGTACGTTACCCCAGCCAGAAAATGTCGAATTTCGTCATTCGAGTGTAATAGACAATTAGTTGTCCAGCTCCTGTAATTGTTGCGCATATTTTTGAATTTGTTCTGCTGATAGTTTTTTAGTTATTTGACAAAAACATATCTGGCTGCGGTAACGTTATCCCAGCCAGACTATTTTTGATTTTTTGGGTATATTAAAATAAAAATTTGCTAAATAATTAGTAGTCTAGCTAGACGAAGTAAATGTTGCGACTTAATTTGTGCTGATACGTTTTACGGTTGCGAAATTATTCGAATTCCGGCTGGGGTAACGTTGCAGGTTTGCTGGATCTCTGAAATGGTTAAGCACACATTTATAAT
Source organism: Coleophora deauratella (assembly GCA_958295455.1). NCBI lineage: Eukaryota > Metazoa > Arthropoda > Insecta > Lepidoptera > Coleophoridae > Coleophora > Coleophora deauratella. Next base: position 11,324,981 of record OY282406.1, on the reverse strand, counting down.
TTTTCGTATACCACTTCTTATGAATTACTTCTAATTTGTTCATCAATAAAAAAACAACAATAATGTACCGTTTAAAAGTTATATAAATAAATAGAATTTTTCTTTAAAAGGTCCTAGCACGACGAATAAGAGCTTTCAAGACTCACTCAAAACGTTATTTTGTAGCTTAAAGCTGCCTTCAAATGTTTGTGATTTTTTATAAGTATACTGTAAGTAATTAATAAGTTATGAAGAAATTTAATTCAGTTGGAGCCACGATACGCAGTGGAGTTGTTTGATCGCCTATTGACAGAGTTTCTTGTGGTTTTTTAAACTGAATGTTATGTCAACAATTAGTTGTCTAGTTCAATTTCGTAACTTTAAAATTTCAGCGTTCTACATTGAATTATTAACGAGATAATCGAAAAAGAGACATTGTGAAGTGCATGACCGCGGTAACCCGACCAAGTTAAGATGGTCACAGAAAAGCGGCCGCGCAGTACATTACTCTAGCATTTTGTAATTTATAGGGTAGTGTTACGAGTTTTATACAGATGCGTACACAAGTGTAAATAAAAATTATTTTTATTAATGCAAGTCGGTAGTAGGTAAAGATGACATGGAAGGGTAAAGATGCCGTGTTTGACGGTATCAATATATGTATTGTCAACCCATGACCCGCCCAGGCTTCGCACGGGTAAATGCTAATATTATGCATGTATTATACAGGATGTAACAAAAAGGTGTGATAATACTTCAAGGTGGGCTTTTACCCATCAAACTGAACAACTTTTGTTCTACAACTTTGTTCAAATCGCAAAATTTTTTTTTGGACTTTTCATACAAACTTGGTTCGCCAGCTGATCGATTTATATGAAAAGTCCAAAAGAATTTTTGCGATTTGAACAAAGTTGTAGAAAAAAAGTTGTTCAGTTTGATGGGTAAAAACCCACCTTGAAGTATTACCACACCTTTCTGTTACCCCCTGTATACATATAAATCTTCCTCTTGAATCACTCTATCTAAGATTAAAAAAAACAGCATCAAAATCCGTTGCGTAGTTTTAAAGATCTAAGCATACATATGGACAGACAGACAGCGGGGAGCGACTTTGTTTTATACTATGTAGTGATATACTGTCATCACTTGAAAACATTGTCAGTATTATTGGAAGTGTCTGGTCCGCTTAACAATTAGATACAAAAAGAAAAAGAATTAAAATCATAGAATGTTTATTATAGCTCGGGGTAGGAGTTTATTTTTCACTCAAACGATAATGTACGCGTCTGTATCTTATTTGTGAGATTATTATACTAAACATTTTAAAAGGTAAGCATAATGTACTGCGCGGCCGCTTTTCTGTGACCATCTTAACTTGGTCGGGTTACCACGGTCATGCACTTCACAATGTCTCTTTTTCGATTATCTCGTTAATTATTCAATGTAGAACGCTGAAACTTTAAAGTTACAAAATTGATCTAGACTACTAATTGTTGACATAACATTCAGTTCAAAAAACCACAAGAAACTCTGTCAATCGGCGATCAAATAACTCCACTGCGTATCGTGGCCCCAGCTGAATTAATTTTCATCATAACTTATTAATTACTTACAGTATACTTATAAAAATTCACAAAAATTTGAAGGCAGCTTTAAGCTACAAAATAACGTTTTGAGTGAGTCTTGAGAGCTCTTAATCGTCGTGCTAGGACCTTTTAAAGGAAAATTCTATTTATTTATGCAACTCTTAAACGGTACATTATTGTTGTTTTTTATTGATGAACAAATTAGAACTAAGTCATTAGAAGTGGTATACGAAAAATTATAAATGTGCGCTTAACCATTTCAGAGATCCAGCAAACCTGCAAACGTTACCCCAGCCGGAATTTGAATAACTTCGCAACCGTAAAACGTATCAGTACAAATTAAGTCGCAACATTTACTTCGTCTAGACTACTAATTATTTAGCTAATTTTTATTTTAATATACCCAAAAAATCAAAAATAGTCTGACTGGGGTAACGTTACCGCAGCCATGTTTTAGGCAAATAACTAAAAAACTATCAGCAGAACAAATTCAAAAATATGCGCAACAATTACAGAAGCTGGACAACTAATTATCTATAACACTCGAATGACGATATTCGACATTTTCTGGCTGGGGTAACGCACACGAGTTAAGGAATTTTATGTTTGACTTTAGGATCCCAACTTTACGATTGGCAACCAAAATGGGTCTATAGAAATAAGTATTTTTTAAATTAAACTTTTATATTTTCAGGGAATAAAAGGCTTTTACAAAGGCATAACTGCTTCGTACATGGGCATAAGTGAAACCGTAGTCCACTTTGTTCTTTACGAAGGTGTAAAGGCTAGGTTAATAGCTGCAAGGAGTGTGGATGGAGTTCCGAATGACCAGCGTTCTCCGAGGGACTTCTTGGAGTTTATGGGGGCCGGAGCTTTCTCGAAGACTGTCGCTTCTTGCATTGCTTATCCTCATGGTACGTCAGGTAGCCGTAGAATAAACAAGTTAAATTGGAAATGAGTGAGCCATAGGGCCTGCGCAGACAAGGGACTATCCGCGGGGTACTTTTTTGACCATTAATTTAGATCCCTTATAAACTGTGGTGTATTCCTTTGTGTGCATTATTCGATATAGTTTATAAGGGATTTAAATATTATAGATGGACAAAAAAGTGCCTCGCGGATAGTCCCTCGTCTGCGCAGGCCTTTATACAATACATATAGGAAGGAAAGCTTTTTGAATGGCGGTCGCGGCCTGGAATGTTCATGCCCCCCATTAGAAAAACAAAAGACTCAGTGAGGCTTGCAGGAAGCCGCTACATGCAAATGGCTCAAAAACATGTTGAGTGGAAAGCTATGAGTCTATGTTTAACAATAGATGTCTTCCTTCAGAAGTGATGATGAAGTCAGATACATAGTAGTTCAGGTGTTAAAAAATCATGTAAAAACTTAACGGCTCAAGATTAGCATAAAAAAACCGGCCAAGTGCGATTCGGACTCGCGCACCGAGGGTTCCGTATAAATTCATATTCGCACGTGACTTGAATTCTATATCAAATACTCAGGCCTGCAATGCCTTGAAGCTGTGAAAAAATCAAACTTCTATGCCAACGCAATCAAGGCATACGGCCGTTTATGCCGTATATTTGGACACTCGCATGGGAATCAAAACCTATAAGGTACTTCCCGTATACCTAGAATCATGAAATTTGCCAACAAGCAATGTCTTATAGCACAAGTAAAGTGAAAAGTCTGAAAACCAAAAATATTGTGATGTAACTAAAATTTACACTTATTTACGCATAAACGGCCGTATCCCTTGATTGCGTTGGCATAGAAGTTTGATTTTTTCACAGCTTCAAGGGATTGCAGGCCTGAGTATTTGATATAAATTTCAACTTGATACGTCTACGCGTTCCTGAGAAAAAGGGTCTTGACAGACAGACAGACAGACAGACAGACAGACAGACGGACGGACAACGAAGTGATCCTATAAGGGTTCCTTTTTACCTTTTGAGGTACGGAACCCTAATAATATAAAAATGTATTTAAAGAAATATATTTCCTCGGAATCGTCGTAGGTACACTTACATACAAGTTTCGCCGTTTCGTGAATTCCAAGTTGTATGCCTATTACTGTAGACCGACAGGGTCAAGAACGGACGGGTGTTCAGCTGTTCGTGCGGTATACACGAAAATGAAAAATTATTAAACTAGGTAGCGCAGTGTGCACTTTTCAAAGGTCATTTTGATTAATTGTTATGACGATTTACATGGAAAAATAATTTTCAGCGATGGTTTTTATGTTATTTCTCAGTATGCTATGTATACTCGATCTTGAGTAACCCTATAAAATATGTAGTATTTTTATAACACCAGTATAACCTCGCTTCGACCTCACAAGGTACTGTAAGGGAACCATAACAGCAGTTTCATTAACATTACCCGAATGCTGAAAGTTTTCATTAATCTCAACCAAACTTAAATAAAATACGACCAACCCACGCAAAAACAGCGTGGGGTGTTATCTTCTTGATAAGAGCTATTCGTGTTCATATCTTGTGTAGTTTGATAATGGTATTTGCACTAAATTTTTTTTGTGACGTTGCAGAAGTAGCAAGAACACGCCTCAGAGAGGAGGGAGACAAGTACCGCAAGTTTTGGCAGACTTTGCACACGGTGTGGATGGAGGAGGGATATCGTGGCGTTTACAGGTGACAATAATTGGGTGTTTTCACTAGATACGGTGCTATTTTATTTGTTTCGATTCCGTTAACTGAGGTTGAAAGGTGGCGGCAAAGAAGTTTTATATCTATCGTCGCTCCGCAGGGGGGCGGCGTGCAAGTCTGTGTCAATTTCGCCGATGAAATAATGTTTTTTATGATTTTCCATACTAAGGTGGTTAACAAATGTGATCAATTTGTATGAGAAGCACAAAAGTTTGTTTGGGATCATTGGGGAAAGTTGATCAATATAATGAATACTAGCTTTTGCCCGCGGCTCCGCCCACGTGGATGTCGCTTTATAGTTATGACTTTCTCTAAGGGAGCGCAGCACGCGAGCTGCAAGTGGCTTGCGAGCGTGGAACTGAGGTTTTCGGGATAAAACTGTCCTAAGCTGTTCCCATAACCTCCTTGCGAAGTTTCAATGAAATTAGTAAAGTTGTAGCAATAAATAGTTTGCATTATTTTGGCATTCCCGGTGTGATTCTCGAGGGAAATCGATATTCTTAATAAAATGTAGCCCGAAGTGACACACTTCCTAGTTCCATCCCGTCAACTGTCTCTGTGCATAAAATCAGGTCGATCCGTTTGCTCCGATGCAACTTGAAAGACGTACAAACACGTTTTCGTTTCTCCCGTCTTTAAGTAGGTATCCTACGGGAACCATGCATTTTTCCGGACTAAAAAGTAGCCTATATGTTAATCCAGCCTATCTACCTTTTATCCAAAACCGTTCAGTAGTTTCAACGTGAAAGCGGAACATCCATACTTTCGCATTTATAATATTAGTGAGACTTAAATTTCAGTACAGTATGCATTTAGAACCCAAGAGATTGTTAGTCACACTCCTTATAACATACTTAACTTCAGTATAGTATGCGTTTATAGATTAGATTGTTAGTAACCCTCTTTATAACGTAGTGAAACTTCAGTACAGTATTCGTTTAGGACTCAGGAGATTTTTAGAAACCCTCATTATAACGAAGTGAAACTTCAGTACAGTATTCGTTTAGGACTCAGGAGATTTTTAGAAACCCTCATTATAACGAAGTGAAACTTCAGTACAGTATTCGTTTAGGACTTAGGAGATTTTTAGAAACCCTCATTACAACGAAGTGAAAGTTCAGTACAGTATTCGTTTAGGACTCAGGAGATTTTTAGTAACACTCCTTATGACATACTTATCTTCAGTATAGTATGCGTTTAGGGCTCAGGAGATTGTTAGTAACCTTCTTTATAACGTAGTGAAACTTCAGTACAGTATTCGTTTAGGACTTAGGAGATTTTTAGAAACCCTCATTATAACGTAGTGAAACTTCAGTACAGTATGTATTCGTTTAAGACTCAGGAGATTTTTAGAAACCCTCATTATAACGTAGTGAAACTTCAGTACAGTACGCGTTTAGGACTCCGGAGATTTTTAGTAAAACTTATTATAACATACTTACACTACAGTATAGTATGCGTTTAGGGCTCAGAAGATTGTTATTAACACTCATTATTACATACTTAAACTACAGTATAGTATGCGTTTAGGGCTCAGGAGTTTGTTATTAACACTCCTTATAACATACTTAAACTACAGTATGGTATGCGTTTAGGGCTCGGGAGATTTTTAGTAAAACTCATTATATCATACTTAAACTACAGTATAGTATGCGTTTAGGGCTCAGATTTTTAGTTAACCTCATTATAACATACTTAAACTACAGTAAACAAAACAAACAGAGACGACTACGTTGGCTAGGTCACGTGCACAGGATGGAACCCTCTCGATTACCACGACGGGTCTTGCTAGGCGCAGTAGCGAATGCTAAAAGAGACGTCGGGCGACCATTGCTTCGCTTCAAAGACTGTGCCAAGCGGGACATGTTAGCCTTTAAAATAGACCCTCGTTACTGGGAGGGGCTCGCAGAAAACCGGCTCGAATGGCGCAAATGCATTGCGGAGGGGCGAAAGTTATGTGACGAAGCCTGGCTCAGAAAACTCGCAATCAAGAGGGAAAAGCGTCACATGGGCGGCATCAGTACATCTGCCGCAAACTTTTCCTGTCAGGCCTGCGGGCGAGTCTGCCGCGCTCGCATCGGTCTCATAAGTCACCAAAAACGTTGTGCCAAGACATTGCAGTAAATCGTCTGTAATAGACGCAAAGGCCATTGATTGATTGATTGATTGAAAGTACAGTATAGTATGAGTTAAGGGCTCAGGAGATTTTTAGTAAAACTCATTGTAACATACTTAAACTACAGTAAAGTATGCGTTTAGGGCTCAGGAGATTTTTAGTAAACCTCATTATAATATACTTAAATTACAGTATGGTATGCGTTTAGGGCTCAGGAGATTTTTAGTATACCTCATTATAACATACTTACAGTATAGTATGCGTGTAGGGCTTAGGAGATTTTTAGTAAAACTCATTATATCATACTTAAACTACAGTTTAGTATGCGTTTAGGGCTCAGGAGATTGTTATTAACACTCCTTATAACATACTTAAACTACAGTATAGGAGTGCTCAGGAGATTTTTAGTAAACCTCATTTTTTTTTTTTTTTTTTTTTTTATTTTTATGGGATAGATGGCAAGCGAGCAGACGGATCACCTGATGGTCATTATAATATACTTAAACTCATAGCTGGGCACCGTTAATCAAATAGTTAACGTCGTTAATCGTTAATCCGCTACAATAAAGTTAGCTTCGTTAAACGTTGAAGTGTTACATTTCGGAAGAACTAACGCAAGTTAACGTTAATCCTTAATCCGTTAATATGTGTAAAATTTTATTTTTATATCGTTGCGTTAGTGAACTTATAAAACCTGTTGGTTTATGGGTTCTGGAAGTTAACAGGTTAGGAACAAAACAAAATACTTGTATAATTCAAATGTGTAATTTAATCGTCGGACGCAAGGTGCATATTCCCCTTTATGAACATTAACATGTTGAAGTTCTCGTCTGAAAGTGAGGCTCGTTTTGGTGTTAAAATGTCTTTACCCGTGGAAAATAGACGTTCAACTGTAGCGCTTGAGGGTATAGCAGTATTGTACAGGGGGTAAGGGACATGTTAGACGAAACTGAACAATTTTCCACGAGAATTTTTTTAAGGAAACGAAAAAAAAAATTGGCTTCTCCATACAAACTATCCAATCATGTTTATAATTTTGTATGGAGAAGCCGATTTTTTTTTCGTTTCCTGAAAAATTTTTTTGTGGAAAGTTCTTCAGTTTCCTCTACTGAGCAAGCTCTTAAAGTATTCGGAAACCTGTCCCTTACACCCTGTATTTAATGAATAGATTTATGAATATCTGTTCCACGAGGAATGCAGCATCCTTGAACGAGTCTTTTGATCTCATGTCCAGCCACATTTTAACGAGACTTTGCGCTTTACTCTTTAAAGAGTTGGAGCTCTATGGTTTTTCTATAGACTGAGTGACGGAATTGAAAAGTCTTCCTCGTCGTCACCGTTGTTACTCGCACTGCTCCCTCCGCCACTTAGACTATCTCTGTCCTTCAAATTTTCCGCTGCTTCTTGTCGTAAGGCATCTTTTACCTTTTTTTCCATGCACTTTTTTACTGCATCCACTCTACTGCTGTCATACATTTTCAGCCATATCAACCGGAACTTTGGGTGAAATGCCGCGGCATGTTGGCACTGTTCATCATTCAGGAGTGGTCCAAACCTTTTCTCTATGCCATTTAATAAGGCATTGGCTAAAGCTGTGCAATTTACTAGGCCCTTAGATTTAATATTTTTTTATTTATTAACTAGTATAGTAGGCATTGGATTAAGGATTAACGGACTTCTGCATATTAACGGAAGTTAACGTGTCCGTTAACATTTTTAAAAGTTAATCCGTTAATCAAAATGTTAACTTCGTTAATTAACGATTAACGGATTAACGAGTTAATGACCAGCTATGCTTAAACTACAGTATAGTATGCGTTTAGGGCTCAGGAGATTCCTAGTAAACCTATTAATAACATACTTAAACTACAGTATAGTATGCGTTTAGGGCTCAGGAGATTTTTAGTAAACCTCATTATAACATACTTAAACTACAGTATAGTATGCGTTTACGCATACTTAAACTACAGACTAAAACTATAGTAACTACTAAAACTATAGTATGCGTTTAGGGCTCAGGAGATTTTTAGTAAACCTCATTATAACATACTAAAACTACAGACTAGTATGCGTTTTGGGCTCAGGAGATTTTTTGTAAAACTCATTGTAACATACTTAAACTACAATATAGTATGCGTTTAGGGCTCAGGAGATTTTTAGTAAACCTCATTATAACATACTTAAACTACAGTATAGTATGCGTTTAGGGCTCAGGAGATTTTTAGTAAACCTCATTATAACATACTTAAACTACAGTGTAGTATGCGTTTAGGGCTCAGGAGATTGGGAGTAACACTCCTTATAACATACTTAAACTAAAGTATAGTATGCGTTTAGGGCTCAGGAGATTTTTAGTAAACCTCATTATAACATACTTAAACTACAGTATAGTATGCGTTTTGGGCTCAGGAGATTGTTATTAACTCTCCTTATAACATACTTAAACTACAGTATAGTATGGGTTTAGGGCTCAGGAGATTTTTAGTAAATCTCATTACAACCTTCTTAAACTACAGTATAGTTTGCGTTTAGGGCTCAGGAGATTTTTAGTAAACCTCATTATAACATACTTAAACTACAGTATAGTATGCGTTTAGGGCTCAGGAGATTTTTAGTAAACCTCATTATAACATACTTAAACTACAGTGTAGTATGCGTTTAGGGCTCAGGAGATTGGGAGTAACACGCCTTATAACATACTTAAACTAAAGTATAGTATGCGTTTAGGGGTCAGGAGATTTTTAGTAAACCTCATTATAACATACTTAAACTACAGTGTAGTATGCGTTTAGGGCTCAGGAGATTTTTAGTAAAACTCATTATAACATACTTAAACTACAATATAGTATACGTTTAGGGCTCAGGAGATTCCTAGTTAACCTCATTATAACATACTTAAACTAAACCAAATTTTTTATTTAAATCGTTTAAGTATGTTATAATGAGGTTTACTAAAAATCTCCTGAGCCCTAAACGCATACTATTCTGTAGTTTAAGTATGTTACAATGAGTTTTACTAAAAATCTCCTGAGCCCTAAACGCATACTATACTGTAGTTTAAGTATGTTATAATGAGGTTTACTTAAAATCTCCTGAGCCCTTAACGCATACTATACTGTAGTTTAAGTATGTTATAATGAGGTTAACTAGAAATCTCCTGAGCCCTAAGCGCATACTATACTGTAGTTTAACTATGTTATAAGGAGAGTTAATAACAATCTCCTGAGCCCTAAACGAATACTATACTGCAGTTTAAGTATGTTATAATGAGTTTTACTAAAAATCTCCTGATCCATAAATGCGTACTATACTGTAGTTTAAGTATGTCATAAGGAGTGTTATTAACAATCTCCCGAGTCCTAAACGCGTACTATACTGAATTTAAAGTATGTCATAAGAGTGTAAATAACATTCTCCTGAGCCCTAAACGCATACTATAATGAAGTTTAAGTATGTTATAATGAGGTTTACTAAAAATCTCCTGAGCCCTAAACGCATACTATACTGTAGTTTTAGTATGTTATAATGAGTTTTACTAAAAATCACTTGAGCCCTAAACGACTATTCTGTAGTTTAAGTATGTTATAATGAGTTTTACTTAAAATTACCTGAGCCCTAAACGCATACTTTACTGTAGTTTAAGTATGTTATTATGAGGTTTACTAAAAATCTACTGAGCCCTAAACGCATACTATTCTGTAGTTTAAGTATGTTACAATGAGTTTTACTAAAAATCTCCTGAGCCCTAAACTCATACTATTCTGTAGTTAAAGTATGTAATAAGGAGTATTACTAACAATCTCCCGAGTCCTTAACGCATACTATACTGTAGTTTAAGTATGTTATAAGGAGTATTACTGACAATCTCCCGAGTCCTAAACGAAAACTGTACTGAAGATTCACTACGTTATAATGAGGGTTACTAACAATCTCCTGAGCCCTTAACGCATACTACACTGTAGTTTAAGTATTTTACAAAAATTCTCCTGAGCCCTAAACGCATACTATACTGTAGTTAAAGTATGTTATAATGAGGTTTAGTAAAAATCTCCCGAGCATTAAACGAATACTAAACTTATAATGAGGGTGACTAACAATCTCCCGAGTCCTTGACGCATACTATACTGTGGTTTAATTAAGTTATAAGGAGTATTACTAACAATCTCCCGAGTCCTAAACGAAAATTGTACTGAAGATTCACTACGTTATAATGAGGGTTACTAACAATCTCCTGAGCCCTAAACGCATACTATACTGTAGTTTAAGAATGTTATAAGGTGTGTTACTAACCATCTCCTGAGCCCTTAACGCATACTACACTGTAGTTTAAGTATTTTACAAAAAATCTCCTGAGCCCTAAACGCATACTATACTGTAGTTAAAGTATGTTATAATGAGGTTTACTAAAAATCTCCCGAGCATTAAACGAATACTAAACTTATAATGAGGGTGACTAACAATCTCCTGAGTCCTAAACACATACAATACTGTAGTTTAAGTATGTTATAAAGAGGTTTATTAAAAATCTCCTGAGCCCTAAACGCATACTATTCTGTAGTTTAAGTATGTTAAAATGAGTTTTACTAAAAATCTCCTGAGCCCTAAACGCATACTATACTGTAGTTTAAGTATATTATAATGAGGTTTACTAAAAATCTCCTGAGCCCAAAACGCATACTATTCTGTAGTTTAAGTATGTTAAAATGAGTTTTACTAAAAATCTCCTGAGCCCTAAACGCATACTATATTGTAGTTTAAGTATGTTATAATGAGGTTTACTAAAAATCTCCTGAGCATTAAACGCATATTATTCTGTAGTTTAAGTATGTTACAATGAGTTTTACTAAAACCACCTGAGCCCTAAACGACTATTCTGTAGTTTATGTTATAATGAGTTTTACTTAAAATTACCTGAGCCCTAAACGCATACTATACTGTAGTTTAAGTATGTTATAATAAGGTTTACTAAAAATCTCCTGAGCCCTAAACGCATACTACACTGTAGTTTAAGTATGTTATAATGAGGTTTACTAAAAATCTCCTGAGCCCTAAACCCATACTATACTGTAGTTTAAGTGTGATATAATGAGGTTTACTAAAAATCTCCTAAGCCCTAAACGCATACAATACTATAGTTTAAGTATGTTATAATTAGGTTTACTAAAAATCTCCTAAGCCCTAAACGCATACTATTCTGTAGTTTAAGTATGTTACAATGAGTTTTACTTAAAATATCCTGAGGGGTAAACGCATACTATTCTGTAGTTTAAGAAGAATACAGGGTGACTGGTTGAACGACGGACGTATTTAAGGAGATGATAGGATAATTTACATACTTTTCAACCATATAAAACAAAAAAATCATACACCCAAAAAACACAAGTTACATATTTTTTTATAAAACGCAACTATTCTTGTGTTTTCTAACTCTATGCTAGGTACTTACACCACTTTGCCACAGCGTGCACCGTGCTGCTTGTGATCGCTAAGGCCAATCTTTTGGACAGGCTGATAACACACTGATAATGAAAGGATGGAGTTCGTCTTCATGTAGGATACGTTACCCCAAACACTGGGATACCTTCCTGCATTCCGCGTACTTTCACATAGGTAATAATCGAAGTAAATTGCTTTGTGCGGATTCACTGGATAACGAAGGATTCCTTCCTCGTCCTTGATCAGGGTTAGGAACTGGAGGAAGGCCAAACGCTCTAAGTCTCCTAAGAAGTCCTATGACGGCAACTTATGTAATTCGTGATACATTGCAATATGACGTTAATTCACGTCTAACAACACTAGCTTACATCACATAGCACCACACCATATCTCAGTATCCTCATTAGAGTACTGATAATCCATTATCACTCACTATCAAGGCACCGAAATCTACGCGACAGCTACGTACGTAAAACCAGAATTTTCGCGACGAACTGGACGCGCGTGGACGCACGCCACCCCTACGATGGCCTGCGGGCGACTGACTATGGCCGGCGTGGCGCGGCGCAGGGCAGAGACGCGGGAGCAGTCACTCACGCGCATGCGCAGAATTGCGCAGTGGCGAGTCCGCGCCGCTACTCGGGGTCGTTGCCCGAGGCCGCGTACACGTGACTTAGTATTTAGTAAAATGTAGAAGGGAACTTTAAAATTATTTTTTAAATGATGAAAATTAAGGTCATGTTTTTTTACATATTTGGAATGTGTATCAGCTTCTTATTCGCCTCCTTAAATGCGTCCGTTGATTTACCAGTCACCTTGTATAATGAGTTTTACTAAAAATCTCTTGAGTCCTAAACGCATACTGAACTGAATTTTCACTACGTCATAATGAGGGTTACTAACAATCTCCCGAGTCCTAAACGCGTACCTCATTATATCATACTTAAACTACAGTATAGTATGCGTTTAGGGCTCAGGAGATTTTTAGTAAACCTCATTATAACATACTTAAACTACAGTATAGTATGCGTTAAGGGCTCAGGTAATTTTTAGTAAAACTCATTATAACATACTTAAACTACAGAATAGTATTCGTTTAGGGCTCAGGTAATATTTAGTAAAACTCATTATAGCATATTTAAACTACAGAATAGTATGCGTTTAGGGATCAAGTGATATTTAGTAAAACTCATTATAACATACTTAAACTACAGTATAGTATGCGTTTAGGACTCAGGGGATTGTTAGTAACCCTCATTATAACGTAGTGAAACTTCAGTACAGTATTCGTTTAGGACTCTGGAGATTGTTAGTAATACTCCTTATAACATACCTAAACTACAGTATAGTATGCGTTTAGGACTCAAGAGATTTTTAGTAAAACTCATTATATCATTCTTAAACTACAGAATAGTATGCGTTTAGGGCTCAGGATATTTTAAGTAAAACTCATTGTAACATACTTAAACTACAGAATAGTATGCGTTTAGGGCTCAGGAGATTTTTAGTAAACCTCATTATAACATACTTAAACTACATTATAGTATGCGTTTTGGGCTTTGGAGATTTTTAGTAAAACTCATTGTAACATACTTAAACTACAGAATAGTATGCGTTTAATGCTCAGGAGATTTTTAGTAAACCTCATTATAACATACTTAAACTACAGTATAGTATGCGTTTAGGGCTCAGGAGATTTTTAGTAAAACTCATTGTAACATACTTAAACTTACAGTATAGTATTATTATTATTTGGGGGTAAAGGGGCATAGGAGGGCCCTATTGGATCACTACGACCTGGGTAGATCTATTGTGATCACTGCCCCTGTTATATTATATCCTCAAGGCCAATAGTTCTAATGAACTATAGGATGCACTTGGGATCGAGTTCCCTAATGACCTCTGGAGTTACCATCGGTCCACCTAGAGATCGGCTTCTGGCTTGGACCAGTGCCTCGCACTCGCAGAGTATATGAAGAGGAGTTTCCTCTTCCTCGAGGCAGAATCGGCACTCGTCCGTATCTGCAAGCTTCATTTGATAGAGATGTTTGTTAAGCCTGCAGTGGCCAGTAAGAGTTCTGACTAGAATCCTAAGTCCAGGCCTAAGAAGTCGTAGTGCTCTAGACGTGTATTCCCGCGAAAAACCAGATATGAGCGCTTTCGAATGCTTTTGGCCTGGGGCACTAGCTCAGAGTGTTCTTCTCTGTTCCTTAGCCCATTCCTGCAGCATTCTTCTTCCGGTGCAACGAGGCACTCCCACTATTGGTTCGGGGCCAATAGTTGGTGCCTCCGCTCCGTTCCTAGCTAGCTCATCTGCTATTTCGATCCCCTTAATGCCACTGTGTCCAGGCACTCAACATAAGGTGACTTTGTTGTGTCTTCCTAGCTGATTAAGTGCGTTGGCGCACTCAAGGGTAAGTTTTGAATCAATCTCATGTGATTTTAGTACCATAAGGGCTGCCTGACTATCCGAGCATATGATTATGTTTCTATTTTGATAGGGCCTCAGAAGGTTTTCTTGCACGCATCTTATTATTGCGTACATCTCTGCCTGAAATACCGTCGCATGCGAGCCTAGACTGTATGACTGCTTCGTCTCCGAGTCTCCTCCGCATACTCCAGCACCGGCAAAACCCTATTTTTTGGAACCCTCTGTGAACCAGATGAGGTCAACAGATTTGAGAGTTTCGGGAACCGCACAGTTTCACTCGTCCCTACGCGGTACATTAATCGTGTACAGTTTGTTGAAACTGTACTCCTTTAAGAGGATATCGAATGGCATGGCCAGTGCTGGGTTTACGATGAGTGCATCAAAGAGATCCCTCATTACCACTGATTGCCAGACTGTCCTGCCACCGTCCATAGCACGCAGCATTGCCATCCTGGCCTCCTTCTGTACATGGATGTGCAGCGGTTCGAGGTTTAAAATAGCCTCTAGTGCTGCATTGGGAGTTGATAAGATAGAGTTTGTATCCATTCGACAAGGAATTCTTTGTAGGCTGTTAAGTGCAGCGATGCATGTCGATTGTTGGGTCTTACTGTGCCACGCTGCACATCCGTAGGCAACCATCGGCTGCACTATGGATGTGTAGGCCCACAGCACCGATTTGGACAGTATAGTATGCGTATGTATGTATGCGTTTTGGGCTCAGAAGATTTTTAGTAAAACTCATTATAACATACTTAAACTACAGAATAATATGCGTTTAATGCTCAGGAGATTTTTCGTAAAACTCATTATAACATACTTAAACTACAGTATAGTATGCGTTTAGGGCTCAGGAGATTTTAGTAAAACTCCTTATAACATACTTAAACTACAGTATAGTATGCGTTTACGGCTCAGGAGTTTTTTAGTAAACCTCATTATAACATACTTAAACTACAGTATAGTATGCGTTTAGGGCTCAGGAGATTTTTAGTAAAACTCATTATATCATACTTAAACTACAGTATAGTAAGCGTTTAGGGCTCAGGAGATTTTTAGTAATCCTCATTAAAACATATTTAAACTATAGTATAGTATGCGTTTAGGGCTCAGGAGATTTTAGTAAAACTATTTATAACATAAGATAAATATACTTTATTGCACACCAAAAGACATAAAGTAACATACATAACATACTTAAACTACAGTATAGTATGCGTTTACGGCTCAGGAGTTTTTTAGTAAACCTCATTATAACATACTTAAACTACAGTATAGTATGCGTTTAGGGCTCAGGAGATTTTTAGTAAAACTCATTATATCATACTAAAACTACAGTATAGTATGCGTTTACGGCTCAGGAGATTTTTAGTAAACCTCATTATAACATATTTAAACTACAGTATAGTATGCGTTTTGGGCTCAGGAGATTTTTAGTAAAACTCTCTATAACATACTTATACTACAGTATAGTATGTGTTTACGGCTCAGGAGATTTCTAGTTAACCTCATTATAACATACTTAGACTACAGTATAGTATGCGTTTAGGGCTCAGGAGATTTTTAGTAAAACTCATTATAACATACTTAAGCTACAGCACAGTATGCGTTTAGGGCTCAGGAGATTTTTAGTAAACCTCATTATATCATACTTAAACTACAGTATAGTATGCGTTTAGGGCTCAGGAGATTTTTAGTAAAACTTATTATATCATACTTAAACTACAGTATAGTATGCGTTTAGGGCTCAGGAGATTTTTCGTAAACCTCATTATAACATACTTAAACTACAGTGTAGTATGCGTTTAGGGCTCAGGAGATTTTTAGTAAACCTTATTATAACATACTTAAACTACAGTATAGTATGCGTTTAGGGCTCATGTAATTTTTAGTAAAACTCATTATAACATACTTAAACTACCGAATAGTATGCGTTTATTGCTCAGGTGATTTTAGTAAAACTCATTACAACATACTTAAACTACAGTATAGTATGCGTTTAGGGCTCAGGAGATTTTTATTAATACTCATTATAACATTCTTAAACTACATTGTAGTATGCGTTTAGGGCTCAGGAGAATGTTATTTACAATCTTATAACATACTTTAACTTCAGTATAGTACGCGTTTAGGACTCGGGAAATTGTTAGTAAAACTCATTGTAACCTACTTAAACCACAGAATAGTATGCGTTTAGGGCACAGGAGATTTTTAGTAAACCTCATTATAACATACTTAAACTACAGTATAGTATCCGTTTTGGGCCCAGGAGATTTCTAGTTAACCTCATTATAACATACTTAAACTACAGTATACTTAAACTACAGTATAGTATGCGTTTAGGGCTCAGGAGATTTTTAGTAAACCTCATTATAACATACTTAAACTACAGTATAGTATGCGTTTAGGGCTCAGGAGATTTTAGTAAAACTCCTTATAATGTATGCGTATGCGTATGCGTTTATTTAGTCTGTGGCCGATCGCAATGCGCGCGCATAGGAAAACTGATTAATTTTTCCCGCCATAGCGAAACATTTTTCACAACTCGTTTTCACTGTTGAAATGAGTTTTTATTGTTATTTTATTCACAAGTGTGTTGAAAAACGTCGTATGATACTCGTGTGTATTGATGATTACCGTCCTTGGCTCTCTTAAGACCCTCGCCTACGGCTCGGGTCTCAATGGCGCCTCGACGGTAATCACCAATGTTACACACTAGTACCATAATGTACTATAAATTACAGTACAGTGTGCGTTTAGGGCTCAGGAGATTGTTAGTAAACCTCATTATAACGTACTTAAACTACAATATAGTGTGCGTTTAAGATGCAGGAGATTGTTAGTAACACTCCTTATAACATACCTAGCTTCCGCCCGCGACTTCGTCCGCGTGGACTTTAGAATTGTGTCCAGAAAGAAATAAAATTTTAAGATAGCGTTATCTAGTGACGAAGTGGAGATATAGAGTTATTAAGCATTCCTACGGGAACCCTTAAGTTTTCCGGGATAAATAGTATCCTATGTGTTAGCCGAGTGCTTTATCTGTGGGGCCGTTCAAGTATTACGTAAGCACTATAGGGGGGCAGGGGGGTCTTTGCTTTGCTTATTTTTGATGACATGGGGGGTGGGGGATCTAGAAGGTGATTACGTCAGCAGTAATTATTTACTTTTTTACACATATGGCAACCCACACATTGTCTATGCTTGAAAACGAAATGCATTAATGATGGAGGGGTGGGTTAATAATGGGGAAGAAAACGCAAAGCTATTTGCAGATGGCGCTACGGACGCTTGACTCATAACAACTTTCAGTTAGTTACTACGCGTTTTTTATTATCGAGGTGTTATAAAATAGTGTTTTTTCGGTAATATTGTTAAATGGAAAATGTATGCGACTTGGAATTTTTAAATAAATCTTATGTTTAGTTCACGTAAACAATACTTTCTATACGTTTTGACAGTTAGTGATGATTGTTATTAGTCAAGCGATATCAGTGCCTCTATCGGCGAGTTTGGTCAGTTTTCTTCTCCATTTCAAAAAATTTGCTTACGTAATACTTGAACGGCCCCTATCTACCTACCAGATTTCATCCAAATCCGTTCAGTAGTTTCGGTGTGAAAGCGGAACAAACAAACATCCATACTTTCGCATTTATAATATTTGTGAGATAAGAAACGAATATAATTTCTCCCTGTATAGATATGGTATCTTTGTTTCTTTTTTAAGTCTGTAGTCGCCTCTGTGGCGTAGTAGATAGTCCAGTATCGTAGTAGGTATCAGGACGTCGCGGGTTCGATTCCGGGCGGGGGTCTAACTTTGTAGGACTGAGTTTGTTTGGTACTAGGATAGTTACTACCATCTGACTTATCAGTCTTAATTCCAGCAAGGAATATTGGTAAGATCGCTTTTTTTGAAATCATCTGATGAAATAATCAAAAAATGAATCACATCATCAGGTGTAATAAATAATCCCAAGAGCTTACCAATATTAATAATTACCTGATCAATAAAAAGTAAAGTCTAGTAACGTTGATAGTGAAAATTCTAAAAATAAATACATGTATTTTATTTATCTTGCTTTTTTTTTAACTAATTGGGTACAGTGAAAAACCGTGTTACATTTGTAGATAAACAAAAAAATACAAATCATATCATTTGTGATACCAGATAAGCTGACATAACTTTATTTCAATTCGACAGAGGCCTGGGAACCCAGCTAGTTCGTCAAATACCAAACACAGCCATAATGATGTCGACATACGAAGCGGTTGTCTACCTCCTGACAACACATTTCAACAGTTCCTTCTATGAGAACACTTAGTGAGATCGACTTAGACCTGGAAGTATTAGCTTGAGGATGATAGCTTTCTAGTGGAGGGCATTTCTAGTGCAGACTAGTCCGTCGTAGAGAGTAGCAGCCCTGAGTCTTAATCAAGGACAATAGGGCTGGCGACACAGTGTCCTGGATGAATGTCGTTATTTTATTGATCCTTTAAGTTAATCGTACATACCCTAAGAACTGATGTGCGTGACTGTTGAAAAAATATTTGATTTATTAGTTTTACCAATAATCTTGATAATTTTGTCATGTCATTGAAAAAATGATGGATTGAAGTACATAAAGAAATAGAACAATTTCAAATATATTATCCCCAACTTTAAAAGGCCAAACACCCACATTACAAATAATGACTTCTTTTAAAAGCTGTGTAAAGGTGAGATGTCTTTGTAAACTGGGTAATTAACTAAAAAGACTAGAAGAAAAAAGTTCCTATCCCTGTACAGCCTTAAAAATGCTAATAGTCAACAATAGTAATTATCTTGGAAAATACATAAATATCATATAGTCCCTCGCACGACTAACTCTACTATCTTATTTTTCTCAAATTCTTAAAAACAACTGTATCTCAGTTAGATAAAGTCCCAATTCAAATCACCAAAAATTTCAGATAGGAGAGTTAGTCGTTCGAGAGATTAGATCATTATCTATATATTATGTTTAAAAATTGGGACTAAATATTTGAAATGTGGTCATTTTAAGTATAATTACGTACTGCTACACAGTGGAGCACACATAACCAGCGTATAACATTATGGTGAATACTAATCTGTATGGACGTAACCTTGTCCAGTTTAGCCCTTTGACCGCCAGTTTCGTGCCTTGTATGCACGCAAGACAATTTTTGGCATGTTTTCACATTTGATGCTATTTTTATAAATTACACTCAAAATATCCAAGCCAAAATGTATAGGTACAGTAAACAGAGCAAGAATCAAACTACATTTAGATAAAACTTAGGTAATTTTATTGTCATTGAAAATAATTAATTTCTTTTTTAAATATTAGGAATGCTGGTCTCTGTATAACTGCTGAGTGAGAGTATGATGCAGAGAAGCGATTTGTGCAAAATATGATTATTTTGGAAAGATTTATTTTCTTCCTTGATAATCCGCCGGTGTAGAAATATTTCCTTTAGTCATAGATTTCTAGTCTTTTAAACCATCATTGTGTGTACAGTAAAGCAAATATTATTTTTTTGTATACGCACATCAACTTGCACAATTAAATTTTGTGCCAAAATCATATTTTCGAAAATTATCAATGATGGAGATTGTCAAACAGTACCAGTTCGACATAAAAATTTGAAGTTGTTTGAAGTTATGCATGTTAAAATATTTATATATTATAACAACCAGTAATTTTTACTATGTGCACAATATTGGCAAAATAAATTTATATTGTATATATGAGCACTCCAGTGTTTAACGCAGATAGTTAAATACAGTAAGTTGTAAGCTGTGATATAGGGCTTTTAAATAATTTATGGCTAAGACATGCAATACTTATCCCTAAACAAAGATTGTTCATTTTACTATAGAGTTGGGGAATAATTTGTCCCTAGTTAAAAACAGGCTAAAATGAATTTCTTCAATATTTTGCTTGTAAATTTCCTATTTTGTTATAAATTTTATTCACAAAGAATCTGTCAATAAATAAATGTTTGTATTTCTTGTTTAGAAATCATGATTTTTATTGTAAAAAAAAAGGAAATTTGTTATACATTAAAACTTTATTTTACAAAAATGAGTTAATAGCAAGCATAATAAGGGTAGATTTTTTGATTGTTAATTTTTAGATGATGGCATTGTAATTTGGACATAAGTCGGACTGAGTATATATATTTGTAATGTTAATTGTTTAATAAATTACATCAATTACATATTGTCTTATTGTTCACCTTCCCAAAACAGTTAAGAAAGAATAGGTTTCAATATAGTCCTTATTGAAACATTTGAAATGAGCACCCAAACATGAGTTGAAATTGCATTTTGTCTGTCACTTGGATATCTCAGAATAGTTTCAAATGGGAACAGGTTTCCTTCCAATATCACTATTGGCTCACGTCTGAACCAGATTACTGACACAAGCATCAGCACAGCAATGCTCAATTGCAGTGCAAAGTGCACCGTGCCTTTTATAGCTAAGCTCTTGCTTATGCGGGACTGTGAGTTGTTCTTCAGACTTGTTTCCAGTTGATTGATTTTTCTCTGCAGTTTGGAGTAGGCAGCAAACTCATCCTTCATGGATATTCCACTCTGTTCCGCTTTGAGTTTCTTTATTTCTTCATAAACTTTGCGA
The DNA here is from genome assembly GCA_958295455.1 of Coleophora deauratella. NCBI lineage: Eukaryota > Metazoa > Arthropoda > Insecta > Lepidoptera > Coleophoridae > Coleophora > Coleophora deauratella. The sequence continues at coordinate 11,304,129 of OY282406.1, read as the reverse complement.
TCCTCGTTTGAAGGTCTAGCGAAGCATGTAACAATCTGAAATCAGTATTCAATGTTTTATCAATCGTTGATCAATAGGAGTACCTCTATAGAAGTTTAATCATAGAAACTTACCGGCTTCACTATATAAGGCACTAATGCACTGAGTGTGCATAAAACAAGGAAATAAACCAGAAGAAATCCATTTATAACCTCCAACATTTTAGTTAAATAAAACACCAGTACCACTACCAAAATTTTAGAATTTCAAGTGTAGTAAATGTATATTACTCAATGGTTTAGCACAGAATATCGGCTAACTGTTCTAAAAAACATTATTTTTCGAAATCAAAACCATTTTGCAAACAATTACAGGTCTGTTTATTTTGGTTGCGTTCCAATACCAAAGATTTCACTCGGGTGATGCGAATTTTACCCTAAATCGTTCCAAAACCGAGCCGAGTGAAACCGAGGGTAACCGAATGATCGCCTGACAGTTCTCCGTCGGGATTTTGGAACGCCTTCGTGAATGCGATTTTATTACCGTTAGAAGTCGTTCCAAAACCAAGGTAGGGTGAGGTAGAATTTAACTCGGAGTAATGAAAGAGATGTAGCTATTTTGAGAAAGAGAAAAAAATATGATTTTGGAACGCTTGCGAGTGATTCCAGAGTGACAGGGTAACAAACGTCATCGAAAATAATTCAGAAAGGTTTCTAGCTTTTTTGGGTAGTATTCTGTCTTATTTATGGCTTTAACACATTCGCAGATACAAGCAATCGTATTTCAAAACAATTCCGAAGATAAAATGTTTGTATGTCTTAGTCTGTTTGACATTTACTACGAACTTCCCGCCGAATAAACTGTCAGGCGAATTTTAACGGTAATCAAACAGCGTTAAAAATCGCACTTGTCAGAGTGAAAATCGCATTCATGAAGGCGTTCCAAAATCCCGACGGAGAACTGTCAGGCGATCATTCGGTTACCCTCGGTTTCACTCGGCTCGGTTTTGGAACGATTTAGGGTAAAATTCGCATCACCCCGAGTGAATCTTTGGTATTGGAACGCAACAAGTTCGTAGTCAATGTCAAACAGACTAAGACATACAAACATTTTATCTTCGGAATTGTTTTGAAATACGATTGCTTGTATCTGCGAAGGTGTTAAAGCCATTAGCAAAGCAATTAATAAGACAGAATACTACCCAAAAAAGCTAGAAACCTTTCTGAATTATTATTTTCGATGACGTTTGTTACCCTGTCACTCTGGAATCACTCGCAAGCGTTCCAAAATCATATTTTTTTCTCTTTCTCAAACTAGCTATGTCTCTTTCATTTCTCCGAGTTAAATTCTACCTCATATAAAATTCTGTTTTGACGTATTTGTTGACTTTCGGTTAACAGTGTCCATTATTCCAGCGGAATGTTGTAGCTAATAAGAATGTGAGTATAATAGGGAATTAGAGCATCATTAGGACTAATTGTGCGCCAGCAGCGGAATTTGTGCGTCTTATAATTTCGGAGATATTCATTAAAAACCGATTCCGCCAGGGTCACGTTCCCCCAGCGGCATGATTTGGAAAAAGTCGGTCTAGCTCATAACAAAGTACATGACTGAGTAGCTTTCGTCGTGTTATAAATGTGCGCAAATAGCGGAATTTGTGCATCTTACGGTTTTCGAATTATTCAAGATTCCGCTGCAGTAACGTTTTTGGGTTTTCTGTATCTCGAAAACGGCTGATAGAAGAAATTTCGAAAAAAAAACCACTAGTACACCTTAATTTGTGCGTAATTTGAGCAATGTTAGTTTTTTGAAAATTATGATATTTTTTTAGTAATTAATTTGTTTAGAAAAATCAGGAAATTCTAATTTACAAGGGAACGAGTGAAGTTGCAATCGAATAAAGAGCATTCAAATATTCCTCTACTAGACCCTAATAATATCTGCAATTGTGGATTGTATTATCCAGTCAATTAGTGAGATATACCATTTAATTACGAAATTAATTTAGCGAAAGGAGATTGCCAGATTTCGTACCATGTTGCGTCTTAACCAGACATTTGTCAAAAATCGTAATTAAATTTATTAAGCACACTTAATTTTTTCTAGACCTATTCGAACTGCAGGAAAGAAATGTATGAAAAAAGATTTTAATTTGATATATCCCATACATTTTGTACACTCTGACAGCAAACGTTCACTCTGACAACAGGATAGCATAATATAAATTGCCTAAGTGTGAAAGAGAGGGTACAAAGCGGTTGCTGTCAAGTGCACCCTCGGAACGCGGCCCTGGATTCATAAAATGTGTTCCGAAACTACACTATGGTTGTATCGAGATTTTTATGCTTCATCCACATATTTCTTCTTCTTAATCTAAGAGATGTCTTCGCATTACACCACCATTTTCCTATACCCCCTCTTCTTCAATTCCTGGTAAGATTCACTATCAGACGATGTTTTATAGATTTGATTCTTGATCACATTGGTGCGTCCCAGGGTTGCCAGACGTACAAGAATTTTTGTTTGGACGTAACGTAGGGCCATAGTCACGTTGCGAAGCGGCATTTTTTAAAATCCACATATGCCACACAGTACGTTGCAAATCGGCATCGCACACACGCCCCGTTACGTCATGTTACGCCGCTGCACTTTACGATATTTAAAAAAGTATACCTAGTATAGTATAGTTTCATTGTTTTGTCAAGTTTCAAGCAGTGTTAATCACAAATTACAGTCTGACTACGATCTTTTGGCAGGTGGATGACATTGACAGGACAGCTTTTGTCGCAAATCTGACATTTTTTTCATACAAATAGTGTATGCCGCCACATCCCCCCTCCTCCCCACCCTCACGGAAAGGAATACAGTGTAGCTGTATGATAGAATAAAATACAAGACACTATAAACTAGAGAACACGAAATAATAATTTTAAAAAATATATTAAAACTAGGTCACAAATCTAAAATATCCTTAAATCTAACCCTGACCTGATCATGTGACGGTGGGAGGATTTGGTGCAGAGTGAGCTGTTGGTGGGGCAGACTTAGGACCTGGACATGTGGTTGCATTGCGAGGCCGGGGGTGTCGCGGGCGCCTGTGCGCTCGGTGAGACCGCGCCTCGCTTGGGTCTGCAGCGATGTGTGCAGGCTTCCATTCGATCCAATCGTCGCTCACCTGTACCTTATTATGTGAAACATCTAAGGTAAGTGTCTTCAGAGAATGACTGAGGACTTTATAGGGGCCGGTGTACAGTGTTCGTCGCGAAGGAAAATGTGAGATGCGTCTGCCAGGTCCTTAAAAGCGAACGACTTCGGGACGCATGTCGGTCATGGCCAGGTGTGCCACGAAGTCCTCACTTACATTTTGTGTGAAAGCACTAAGTACCAGGAGCTCCCCTGTAAGCATACAGGAGGTCTGCAGCAGAGCATTTGAGGTCCTCCTTGAGAGCCAATCTAATACCAAGAACTCTTGAACTTCTTGTAGGGCTCTGTGGCAGGTTTCTCGGTGGCACATGAGTGCAGCCTTCAGATGGCGGTCGAAGCGCTCTACCATGCCATTCGCTTGCGGGTGGTAGCTGGTAGTTCGTACGCATTTGGTAGCGCCTAGGTCGAAGAATCAGTTGAATAGCGCTGACTCAAACTGGCGGCCTTGATCGACGGTGACCGTGATGGGCACGACGAATCGCGCGATCCAGCCGCGTACGAAGGTATCGCCAACATCCTCGGCGGTGATGGATGACGTGAGCCACGCTTCGGGCCATCTCGAGAACCGGTCTATTGCCGGGGGACAATAGGTGTAGCCCTCAGAGTGCGGCAGGGGGCTGACGATTTCGTGGTGGACATGGCTGAATCTCCCAGATAGGAGGGAAAATTCACCGAGCGATACGGTCACGTGGCGCATCACCTTGCGTCGCTGGCAGTGGAGGCAGTGCCAGCCCAGGTTTGACAGTCGCGCGCCATGCCGGAGCGCACATAACGGTCAGCAACGAAGTGCGCGGAGGCGCGGCCGCCAGGCTCGCTCAGCGCGTGCAGGCGCGCGTGCGCGGCGCGCAGCAGTGCCGCCGGCAGGTTCGGCCGCGGCCGCCCCGTTGACACGTTGCATGCGATGGTAATATTGGTGCCTGGAATTAGCGTCGGTTCCAATTTGAGAGAAGAACCGAAATCGACTCGACGTGGGAAATCGCGTCCGCGACGATGTTGTCTTCGCCTTTGACGTACTCGATCTCCGTAGTAAACTGCGAGATGATCGTCAGTTGGTTCAGCTGTGCGGGAGGCAACTTTTAGCGACGTTGTGAGAACGCGTACAGTAGTGGTTTGTGGTCGGTATATATGATGAAGTGTTGCGCCTCCAATACATGCCGAAAATGTACACGGCCAACAACTCCCTGTAGTAGGCGGGCCAGGTGGTTTGGCTGGGCTTAAGTCTTCTACTGAAATATGCCAGTGGTTGCTAGCCCTGCTCTGTCCACTGCTGGATACAGGCGTCTACGTGTGTGCTTGAGGGGTACGTGTGGAGGCCCAAGCATGCGTTAGGAATTGCATGCACGAGTGCGAGGCGTGAGTGATGCTTTTGCATGAGCGTTCTTCTATATTAAAGTACTTCGTTTTATTTGTCGACTGCACTTCATCATTACAATATACATAGGTACAGTGCCGCGTTCGGTTTGTGATGCTCCTTTATATTACTCGTTAGCAACACTGAACCATACCATAATTAACTAAAACTAGCTATCAAATGATTGGTTAAAACTAAGAATTTCGTGTACGCCTGAGCGTAGATATAGTACTTAAAAATAACCTCAAAACATAAAATGAAAGTGAAAAAGCTCTGGAGTTACAGTAGCTATGAGAGTAATTTTTCGTATAATAATTAAATATGTTATCCCCTATCTAATTCAGAAGGTTTTTTCAAGACGCAATATGGTACGAGCGTTTCATACTTCCGTGGCATTCTCCTTTAAAGATTGAATTCAGTGCTTCTATAAGACTATAAAACATGAAATTTTACATAAAATTAGAGCGTCCTGCTAGCAAGCTTTCCTGTAAGTTTCAGCTTTGAATAACGTTGATTTAAAAAGATTTACCCAAAAGAAGAAAGAACGAACATTTTCCCTATAACCCGACCAAATTAGAATGTATACGAGAAAGCGGCCGCGCCATACAAAAGGATAACCTTCCTAAATTGGTAGCATACAACCAGAACTAATTGGACAATTAAGCAGAAAAATTTTTGATATGATGTTAATATATGTTTTATTATTTGGCGTCATATTTAAATTAACTAAAATCGGGTAACATCGACAATTTGAACAACAAACTTTTTGATGTATCGGCATAAAACTCACACTGACTGGATAATACAATCCACAATTGCAGATATTATTAGGGTCTACTAGAGGAATATTTGAATGCTCTTTATTCGATTGCAACTTCACTCGTTTCCTAGTAAATTAGAATTTCCTGATTTTTCTAAACAAATTAATTGCTAAAAAAATATCATAATTTTCAAAAAACTAACATTGCTCAAATTACGCACAAATAAAGGTGTACTAGTGGTTTTTTTTCGAAATTTCTTCTATCAGCCGTTTTCGAGATACAGAAAACCCAAAAACGTTACTGCAGCGGAATCTTGAATAATTCGAAAACCGTAAGATGCACAAATTCCGCTATTTGCGCACATTTATAACACGACGAAAGCTACTCAGTCATGTACTTTGTTATGAGCTAGACCGTCTTTTTCCAAATCATGCCGCTGGGGGAACGTGACCCTGGCGGAATCGGTTTTTAATGAATATCTCCGAAATTATAAGACGCACAAATTCCGCTGCTGGCGCACAATTAGTCCTAATGATGCTCTAATTCCCTATTATACTCACATTCTTATTAGCTACAACATTCCGCTGGAATAATGGACACCGGTTAACAGTATAGAAGTCGTTCCAAAACCAAGGTAGGGTGAGGTAGAATTTAACTCGGAGAAATGAAAGAGACGTAGCTATTTTGAGAAAGAGTAGTCCCCATCTGTCTGGCGTAAGTGTGAAAGAGAGAGTCCGAACGGTTGCTGTCAGGTGCAGGTTCTGAACGCGGTCCTTCAATGAGCTGTCAAAGATCGCTTACAAGTCTTACAACACAACATTTTTACTTCAGGCATTATATAAAAGCGAGATGGTGAAATACACTACACGACGTGTTATTTCTTTCTGTTCTCTCTCTCTATACAATTAACAATATTCAGCTGAGCTCTCTAGAGGAGAGGTTATATTTATTTTACAAAGAAAGGCACGAAACAATATCCAAAACCATGGCTAACATTGTGTATTTGCAAGCATATTCGAGGCTGGAAGCTCACGATGCATCTAACAGAGTAACAATACCATTAGAATCATTTATATCTTATTGCATTTACAAATACTGCTCACCTATAAACGTAGACCTAAAATTCGTCTATTCTAAAGAAACCTGTGTGACAAATAAATTGATGGTGTACGTTGAAGAGTGCCTGGAATTCCTGGAAGCCAGTGAAGTACCTTGGCAAGTCTCATCTTGTGTGTATCCTGTAGTTTTGCACGACGATACCGTTATGACAGGATTATGTGCTGTAGCCAGACATATTTCCAAGTTCAGCTCAACTTCGTGTTCTCTAGAACATGAAGAAGGCTTGCTCGGCTTCCGCAAAAGTTGCTTACAAGCACCTAATGAAGTGTCCATTTGGCCTAAGTTCTGTGAAATTGATATTATAAAGACTGTCAAAGAAATACTCATTTCAGATGAATGTTATAAGATCCCAATAAATTTAGTCCGTTTCGAGAATCATTTAGGTAAACCTGTTAAAGTTCATAATGTGTATAAATTAGCAAGAGATTTACAAAAAGATAAAAAACAAATGTTAAAAAGTGAAATTTCAAATGAACAAGCTGTATCCCCCGAGACGAATAAACAAGATTGTCAAGAATTAGAAAAAGAAAGAGCACCTAAGAATAGAAAGTGGAAATCAAAAGCGAAAAAAGATTTACAGATAGATTCTTCTATTAAAATTGAAGATCTGGATATCAGTCACCAGTTTGCTGAAGGACCATTTTTCACATTAGCTGATTTGATTCTATTACCGTCTTACTACATTCTTTTCAAAACTTTGGGCCAATCTGTTTTTGAAAAGTATCTGCCTCTTACACACAAATGGTTTAACAATGTTTTAAAAATACAAGAAGTAGTAGAAAAAATGAGAAAAATTTTGCATGGACTACACAGTAGAGAGTTACGTATCCAGAACGTTGAAGTGCCAGTAACTGAAAATGTTAGTTTATACAAATGTGATCCAAAAAGGCATAATCCAAAAAAGAGATTGTTTACAAAGGAGGATGATATAGGAAATGCTTTAGCTGCCCTTCAAAATAATATGGAATTAGAAGTATGCAATAATGATTTCAATCTGAATATAATTTGGAATGATATACCTGACGGTGCTAATCCTTTGGCAGGACACCTACCAGATGAAAGAATGATGAGGAAATCTCAGCAACTAGAAAACTTGACACTGGCTGTGCTGAGCGTAGCTAAAGAAGGTGACTTGATAGTTGATTTCTGCAGTGGCAGTGGACATTTAGGAATACTTATTGCTCACCTGTTACCAAAATGTACAGTGATTCTACTGGAAAATAAAGAACAATCTCTCTTAAGAGCAAGGACTCGAGTGCATGATATGAATTTGAAGAATGTCTACTTTTTCCAATGTAATTTAGACTTTTTTGTTGGGAAATTTGATATTGGCATAGCACTACATGCATGTGGTGTGGCTAGTGATCTAGTTTTGGACAAATGTTTGAAGGCCCAAGCCAAGTTTGTGCTCTGTCCCTGCTGTTACGGTTCCTTGCATGCTACAGACAGGCTCGTCTATCCAAGAAGCAGAAAGTTCAGTAATATAACAATTGAACAGTATTTGTGTATAGGTCATGCAGCTGACCAGACCCATAAGGACTCTCCACTGACTGTGAGAGGAGCTAAGTGCATGGCAATCATTGACTCGGACAGGGCCCGCTTAGCTGAAGAGTTCGGTTACAAAGTCACACTGTCCAGATTGAAGCCATTGTCTTGTACACCAAAAAATAACTTGCTCATTGGTGTACCCTCATGACTTTGATAAATAAAGTAAATAATTAACAAATGACTTTATTGTTTTAATAAGAAATTTTATTTTCAAAAATAGGTTCTATACATTTTGCAACAACTACTGTTACAGTAGTCTTATAGTATCCAAAGTTATAAATTTTGATAAAAGATAACAACAAAAAGATATTTTAAAATAAAATATTCCACTAACAATATTCAATTCACTTTTATCAATTAAAGTGCTAGGCAATATAGCATAACAACAAACGACTAAAATAACATTTTTTCTACTCTAATTACATCGGGCGTAGACTATAGCTGTGCGACAGGGTAGGTATAACTGGAAACAAAGGAAAAATATTAGTAAGAGCAGCAGGGTTAACAAAAAAAATTGAAAGACCCGTTAACTGGTGGATCTACATGTCATGCTGTTCTATAATAAAAATTATGGAATTCCTATACAAAGTTGGCAAGTATCATGGGACTTTGGGACTACTTAGAAGGTTTATATGTAGTGTAGATATGATTTTGTTCATTGGACTGACCGACATCTAAACGAATATGAGGAGAATTTTGGCCCTCGAATTTGGGTTCTTTGGGAAACGTCGATCAATTTCATGCGTAGCAACGTGTATACCTGCACGGAGTCGCGGCGGTTGCCCCAGGCCACGCCTTGCGTGTGGTGCACCTCGCCGTCCGGTTCCACGCGGCCGAACAGCCCGTACCGCTTGCTGTCTGAACACAGCACCGCCTGCGCAACAGATTATACTATACAGTTTTACTCTAAGGTTCATAGCTAGCATGAGCGAATTTTCAGAAAAGATACGGAAAACCCATAAAAAACTTGGGGCTCGCTTCGCTCACGTCCTTATTTAATCATGGTCCTTGATTAATCACTTACCGTAATCATGAAATAGATATGTGCCAATTAAGGTTCTTCCATCCATCAATAATAGACAAAATTTCAAATTGGCTCTCAGTTTTTATGAGTGTTTTACGTTGAAAATGCAATCAAAAAACATAGGTACTCTTTTTTTAATAGTATACCTAACAGATTGAGAGACCTCACGGTGGATTCCTGACAAAAGCATGTCAAGTTTTTCCCGAGTGTTTTGGGGACGGCCAGTTGTGTATGACCTGCAGCGCGAGCGCACGTGACCATTGTAGATCATTTTTATTTGCATTACATAGAGTCCTAAAAGACCTGATTTTGAATGAACTGGTGAAGGTTGTGGGAAGCGCAGGACCGGTCGGTGTGGAAATCCTTGGGGAAGGCCTTTGTCCAGCAGTGGACGTCTTTCGGCTGATGATGAACTTTATATCTAACAATAGGTAGTGGCGATAGATACCAGCTCCTTTCTCATATACTGTTACGGAGGAAACTGTACCTTGTAATACTCTTACGGAGGAAAAGCGTACCTTATAAGTGCCGGGCACGTCGACGCCCACGCGGTAGTCGGTGAAGCTCTGCGAGGGGTGGAAGTTGAACACGAAGAGTAACCCAGCGCGCTCGAACGCGATCACCTTGTCGCCGTCGTGCTTGCACGACACGTACGCCTGTGGGCCCGGAACTACTTACTTAATTTTTTTGCCATACAATGGTATCTCGATACTCTCAAAAATGAATTCCTCATTCCTATACAGGGTGAAACATTCAAGGTGTGCAATATTTGTTGAGAAGATGTATGAGCATTTATTTATTACGAATAATTTATCAAATTCATGATTAAATTGAATTAATTAACCTATTTTTCTGTACCAGTTTAACTATTCTGTGGCATTAGAATACTGGACGTGTCTGCTCTGTGACGCCACGGCCACTGCGCAGTCGCGTGACCTTGTCGGAGCGGCGCCGTTGGGGGATTATTATCGAAATTCGATAGAAAAAAGTTACCTATTCTGAAAATCATTCGAAAATTTTATTAAGATGCCTACTTTTTTAGTGATTCGTAATCAGTTTGAGAAGCTTAATCACCTCCGTAAATATTGCACACCTTGAATGTTACACCCTAAATGAAAATTATACCCTAATAGCAAAACTGGATAAGTTCAAATTTTTATTCTGGAGCGCGGTAGCTGCAAACTTTGAATACCCCGCTCCCCCTTGGCAACTAGGCTTAATCTGCTTAGTTCAATCCAGGTAAAACGTCTACCAAATTTCATGCTTTAATCACAATTTGCAGGGTCAATGTCGTTAGGCTCCCTACTATCAAGCATTTCGACGCGGTAGTCCAAGTACCATTTCAAAGTAGACTGGTTCAGTGGGTCAGTGGTTAATACTTCTGACTGTTTATCCGAGGGTCATGGAATCAATTTCCATCCAGAGCAATTCTGTCTATGATTAGCAGATTTGTTGGTTTGTATTTTTTGTTTGGTTGTTTGTAAATTCTTTTAAAGGTACTTATCGCTTTTTTTTTCAAATTAATAATTTGAGTGCGTTTAACTACATCTCATCTGATGGAAAGCGACGATATAGTCAAGGATAGTACACGCAAACTCAAATAATGCCTATAAGACCTTGGTATAGGCATAACATTGTCTTAGAAAATTGAAGGAACTTGAGTACACTCGCTGACTAGGTACCACTGACTCCTGCTAAAGTTAGCCGCTGATATCAAGAAAGATGTTAGATATTTTACCGGGTCAGAGCTCAGCCATCCGTACTTCTCCTCCAAGGCGTTCATGTCCGCGTCGAACTGATTGAGAAACTTGTATTTGAGCAGCTCATCGTCCACGAGGTGCCACTGCCGCCGCGCGTAGTGGTACGACGAGTTGTTACCGGCGCGCGGGAAGTCCAGCCACTCGGGGTGGCCGAATTCGTTACCTGTGGGCGAATCGATCACTTAGCAAATATGAAGAGCCTATAGTGATGAAGCTAGTTGCGAAGTGGGTAGCGCTATAAGCTACTGGGTCTAGTGGGGTCAAGCCCAGTTTAGGGCAAATATTAAGTCTAAAGAGTTTATCTGCTTCGCATCTGGTTGTATTGTATTAAAGACGAATTTTTATTTGCCTTTAATATACCCAGATTTATGCTAGTCAGTAACTAGAGTGATGATTTGTTTACGTATATTCTGTTTCGTATAAGATATACTTAGCCGGCTTCTTCCTTATCAGAGCAGTATGCCAAGTAATAAGATGAACAGAGCAAAAAATGGATATTTTTTTATGTACGCGTACCTATATTACAGGTTCCTTGCAGAACGCTTGTTAAGTTTGAAGCGTAGCATTAACAATTCGCCGATTGTCACCGATTAAAAAGTCAACAATGTAATAACTGTGATTAATTGGCTTCTCAATATTTATTTACATTAAGTTTACTTATTGACAAGGTAAGAAAGACCACTCATTGAAATTTAAAAACCTTTACGTGTCGATTAATATAGCTGCTGGGTTGTTGTTGTTATGTCAAGTAATTTATATATTTTAGTTATAATATAAAGTACAGCTTGATTTAAGGTAATTTATTAATTTAACACTAAAGCGTCGGCGGCTCCACGTGGCTCCACGATAGTGACTCCGACCTCCTAACCAGATGTATGTATATAACAGTATTACCTATAAAGTTGAGATACGCCTCTCCGCCGAGCGCGTGCGTGATGAGCCGGATCATGCAGTGCAGCGCCAGGCCGCGCTCGATGACCGGGCTAGGCTCGCTCAGCGTGCTCATGTGCGTGTACATAGCCGCGTCCATCAGCCAGAACGCGATCGTCTTGTCGCCCACCAGCGCCTGGGCCACACACAGGAATAGTTACGAACGTGTGGACGTGGACATCGAAGGACCGTATTCTTCTGGGGCCATACGGAGGAATCTGTTACAAATGTGTGGACATCGCAGGCCCGTATTTTTTGGGTCACACAGAGGAATCTGTTACGAATGTGTGGACCTTGAAAACCCTTTTTCTGCTGGGGCCATCCAGAGGAATCGTCACGTAAGTGTGGAGATCGAATGCCCGTAATCGTCTAGGGCTACACAGAAGTATCTATTATAAATGCGCTGAGACCGAATAGTCATCTCGCCTGTAAACTATAAAGGCTGATTCCAAATAAGACTCTTTTTCAGGCTGATGGTAATTAACAATACTATCGAGGATGTATGACACCAGCTGAAAAAGTAACTATTCACTGTCCTAATTTATACGAATCGAGGATCATTCCACTACTTGGCCGTCTGACGATAACTATCACCTTGTCATCAAAAAAAGAAAAAGAAAGAAAGAAAAACATACTGTGAAACATGGAATTAAACAAAGCTTTATCATCATTATCACCTGGTCATGACTCTCGGCGTACGCCACAGTGCCTTCTTTCCACCTTCTGTTGGTAAGTGTGTGCACGATGTGGCCCATCTTCCAGTCCTCGTCCTTCTCCTCCTTGAGCAGTTTGATCCACATGTCCGGGATAGCCATGCCGAGCCGGTAATCGAACCCTGTACCGCCTTCGTTCACTGGTCTGCAGGACGCTGGCATGCCGGAGACATCCTGGGGAGTTAATTTTGCGAATAAAGCGAGGCACATACAAGGATACCTATTTTAAATGCGAAAATTAAATATTCCATTATCGAGAATCCAAAAACCTTTCACTGTTTATTAGTGTTCGTAAGTAGGTACGTTTATTGCAATGATTGGAATACGTTCATTGATTCGTACAAATGATGGTGTTGTCATTGAGGTTGGCTACTAGTCTCATAACATTCACCAATTCAGACTTAGCCCTCGTGAGAGGAGGACGACATCATCTCCCATCTCGAGGTATGGGAAGAGGACCGTGCCCCCGAAGTGTGCACTTGTGGCGTTTTGTGAATCAACAGTGTTGTCTGATAAATTGTACCTCAGCAATTTTACACGGTAATTTATATTTCAGCAATGTTGTATGGTAATTTACCTCAGCGATGGTGATGGCCCTACTGTCCAGCCGGTGCACCAGCTCGTTGGCCAGCATCAGGTAGACCAGAGCCTCCGTGTCCACGTTCAGGCCGTAGTACTCGTCGTAGTGGCCGGAGAAACCCTCGCCGATGCCGCGGCTGTGGTACAGCATTGATGTCACTCCGTCGAACCTGGGGGAAGGTTTGAATTTAGGATTCGTCCCAAAGCACATCTTTTTTTTACCCTCAATTGGTGAGCCCTTGGCATCATCTCATCTGATGGTAAGTGATGATGATGCCGAAGATGAAGCGGGCTTACCAAGATTCCCCAACGCAATGGGGAATTGGCTATCTTATCTTCATGCCGGAACACATCAATGCTGTAAACATTGATCTTTGGCGGCAAGGCTTAGATAAGATGGTGGTAGCTAGCCAGACGGGCTCAGAAAATGCCCTACCACTACCACATCATCATCATTAACAACCAAAGACATTCGCTGCTGAACCACCCTCTCCAAGGATTTCCAAGCTGATCGGTCTTGCGGTTAGCGTAAAAGCATACGGCAAGTAAGATTGGACTTTATTGCTGTGTAGGGAGTACTTATTAATTTAACATGTCTGCAGAGTGATAAACTTCTATACCTACGTAGTATTATTCTTTGTTCTATGCTCCAACTTTCTTAGATTTTTCAACTCGTGTCAAATAGGTACTTAATATTTGAATAATTTAATATACTTAACATTAATATTATACTAAAAACTTCGAACTATACTATGACAAGTTAAGACAGACATCTCACGTTATAATCGTTTGATAATGGATTATACAAAGCAAGATACATACTTACTGCTGAAACAAATTGGAAAGAACCATAATACAATTGAATATACACACTTAAGTAATTTTGGAAGAAACAAAATTAAATACAAGTTAGATGAACTGGCCTTCTTACCTGAAGCCGTCGAACTGATATTCCTCTTGGTACCATCTCAGATTTGATAACAGGAACCGCAGAACTTCTGTCCTAAACACACAAAAAAGTTAACATTAAGTAACAAATCAAAGGGAACCCTGGTTAAAGATTTATTTATGTCTCACTGGACTGGGCGAAATGCGGATTCTGACGTTGAGCTGGCTAGAGAAAGTTAAGGTTAATGCCATGGCTTTTGACATTGCTTGAGCCAAAGAAGTTTCATATTGTGGGGGGGGGGGAGGGAGCGGGTTGCAAGTCTGTGGCTTGACTAATAATATAGAGTTATTATTTATTAATTTAATTAATATTAATAATTTAATTAATACATGCAGTATCGTCATATGATGAATTCGTATAATTATATTTGGAATTCTCAATTAAATAATCAGACAAATCGACAAGCATCAAATCGATGGTCTTACGAAACCAAATCAGCTACTTACTCAGAATAGTTAAACAGTCTACTGTCCCACAAAGAGTGGGTACCCCGTGGCCCGTCGTGGAAGTAGCACGCGGTGGTTCCGTCGAACTCGTTGAGTCCGTCGAGCGTGTTCTTGGAGGCGTGCGAGTGCACCACGTCTAGAAGGACGTAAAGACCCATCTCGTGAGCCGCGTCGATCAGCTGCTTGAGTTCGCAGGGCGTGCCGTAGCGGCTGGGGGACAAATAAATAAGTAAATAAATATCGGGGACAAAATCACAGACGGCCATCGCACCAAACTAAGATTCCCTGTATTATGGGAACCAGAGACTGATATACATACAAAGATACGTTTAAATAAATAGGTACATATCTAGATATAATACATCCAGACACAGAGCAAACAAATCTGCTCATCACAGAAATATTTGCCCTGGGCGGGATCGAACCTACGCCTCTCGGATCAGTAGTTAGGAGCGCTTACCACTAAGTCAGTCTTATGATACAGTCAAACAAATATTGAAATATAATTTCAGGGACTGCTGGACAAGCGTAGCCTAGAATAGACAGAGTAACTATTTGCACAAGGTTGCTATCGAATACTAGCGATAACTAAATGATAAAGGTCCCATCCAAAACTAGGTATAGGCCACGAGGATGTGGGAGGCATTAGTCCAATTTCTGTTACAACAAATGGCCTCTGTTATAGACGATTCGCTGCAGTGCATCGTATTAGCGCAAATTCTTATAAGATAAAGGGTGATCTACGAACCTGCTGGCCGCAAAGAAGCTGGTGATCTGGTATCCAAAGGAAGCGTAATACGCGTGTTCCATGATGGCCATGAGCTGTATCGCGTTGTATCCTGAAAGGTAAACCAATGTCTGTATTCCCTGATATTTATCATTATTTAAGTTACCTTAAATTTATGGTTATCAACGCACGCAATGATAATGTTTTTATTAACCTAAATTTTTTAAAGTTGTAAGGTGGGATATACTTACTGATAGAAGCACTATTTAAGTCGAGTTAAAAGTTCTTTAAATTAGTTATGAGCCAGTTCGTAAATTATATTTAGGTAATTACTTTCACACAACATTAAAAATGTGGATGATTTGTTATCTATTTAAAACATTAATAAAAATGGAGGTTGAAATTTTGAAACCTAATTTACATTTTCTCAGATCGTATTAATTGTTGATATAAAATTCTCCTTTCAATCATAAATTAACAGACCAGTTACCGATGATCACATTTGTGGACACGAAAGTAAGTCGATAGCTTATAATATTATTTATAGCATATAACATCCAAACGTCCAAAGAATATTATGTAAGGGACCAACTAAAGAAACCAACCTTGTTTCTTAATCCTAGGCAGAACATTTTCCCTGAACTCGTTGTAAGTGCCAACCCTGCCCTCTGGGGTGGCGATACCGACGTGGCACTCATAGATACGCAGCGATTTCGGCCTGTCCACCTTGGCGTGTTTGAATTTGTAGGGCTGGAAAAAATTGTGCCAGTTTATGAGTATATTCACGTTGAGAAAACATTTTGATTTGAATTTCCAAAACTATGCAGGGTGGTTGTATTATGGCGACGATGTGAACATATCCAGGGACTAATGTAACAACTTTTGTTGTAACTTTTAATTAAGACAAATATTTTTAACTCTCCAATGGAGAGACTTCTATCCACTTTTGTAAGTAAGTATAGAGTCTCCATAGAAAAGTGATCAACGTGATGGATTTCCTACATAATTCATCGTATCTAAACAAAAACTGAAAGCCTAAATAGCTAGCTACCTATCATTATTTTATGACCACCGCAACGCCTAACATTTGTTAGGTTTTATAATGATAATGATATATTGTTTTCTTATCAGCAACCTACACAGGTCTCTTAATAAGCAACCATTATAAAAAATATTTTTTCTAATCTAAATCCAACGAAATATATCGACGGTTTCCGCTACAAAATTATGTAAAAAATACTTTAAAAAATACTAAAAAGACTTTTAAAGGTCTAAACAATAAAAGACCCATTAGAACCAAATTTTTAAAACTTAAAAAAAAACTTTTTTGTTTTTTTGGTTGTTGCCAAAACTTATTCATTTTGGAGCTACGACCTTTGTAACGGAAACCATCGATATTCTAAATCTGAAATCCGTCATCAGTCATCACTCACTTGGTCCGGCTTATAGACGAATTGCTGGTAAGTGAACCCCTCGAAAGGCTTCACGTAGCTGGCCCACGGAGACACCCGGTACAGGTGCTCGTTGACGATGATCTGGACCCTGGAGTCGTGCTTGAAGGCGCAGGAGCCGTCGGAGTTGGGCGGCACGTGGAGCTCCCACTTGCCAAACTCCATCTTCTTGAACGGATGGCTTTTGGGGTTCCAGCCGTCTGTACGGGAATGTATTAATTAGTTGAAAAACAACGAATATCATATCTATTTTTTCTAATTCTAATGGCGGTTCAGTTAATCAACTACTAGAAAAAGTCTAATTATTTTTTTTGCGAATTTAGTATAGGTTTCTTGGGGAAAGTTGTTCACTTTCATGAGTAGAAGCCGTGGTTAAATTTTTTCACGTACTTATTTTACAACGACCCTAAATAGGCTAAATATGTATATTTTTAAATATCATTAAAATGACTAGAACTGGCCATTTAATTTTCAAGTGAATTAAAGTTATGAAAACTGGCAACTTACTAAAGTCTCCTTGCAGGTGCAAACTGTGCGCTCCAGGCGCCCACTCGCGCCAGGTCACCGACCCGTTCGGGTGGAACTGCGGCCCGAAGTACTTGTAGCCCTTCGTGAAGCCGTCCAGCCCGTCCTCCCAGTTCTCCATCTTTTCCCACAGGTCTTTAAAGCATCCATATCTGGATAAGGAATGAGTTAATTAATAAAAAATATAGGTAAGGTAGTTGAGTCCACTCCGAATCGTCTGACTCTGGAGTTACTTACCTAAGTACTTTTTTTATCAAATATTTAAAAGAATTTTTTCTTTTGTAATTTAATCTTTATACTCTCGAAAGATGCTGGATGCGAAGCACACTTAAGACCGGTCGTCGTGGAAATCCTTGGGAGAGGTTTTTGTCCAGGAGTGGACGTCTTTCGGCCTTCGGCTGATAATGACTTTTGGGGATCTAACGTAAGTACACATCGTACCGTTAGTGAAATTTAGATACAGGATGTTTTTACTTTTGACTGAAGTGTTAAAGTGTTTCTTATATCAGTGACCTTTAGGTTTGACATTGGACAGTGCGCCCACAAAACAGCACATCAAGCGACATAACATTTGTAGGTTGTTCTAATTGATCAATTAACTATCGTTAACGTAATTTATTGTACGAATTGTCGTTAATTATGAATATAGTGATTATTTTTTACCATATGAAACATTGTATAAGTTACGTACGTTATTTAATTCATTTAACTCTACTTTTTAAACAAGTCCGGCCAATCGTCTAGCGCTTCAAAAACGGCAAGCGCTGAATCGCTTTATTGCCAGCTCATAGTAAACAAGTTAACCTCAACGCCGTATTTCGACTTTTTTATGTTGTTTCCACCATTGCTTAACTAAAAAATATTAAAATTAATGCGTAATAACATAATTTGACTAACCTGCGACGGATTTCGCGTTCGTACGGCTTGAGGTAACCATCTCGTTCCAATAATTTGTCCAAGTCCGGCACGGGCACGTCCATAGGATCCATGGCTGAGTAGTTACCGCCCATATTGTATGTATTTATTTGCGTAGACAGAAACCGGCTCCACTCCAATGCGCAGGCGCACCACTACCGCGCGAAATGATATCTCCCGTTTGAATGATAATGCCGGCCGATTCGATTAGGAGAAACAGTCTAGCATGAATTTTAAGATAGGTATTCTTGGGTCACATAAAGGCCACGTTATAGCCATGCGTCGAGTTTGACAGCAACAAAATGTAATAATAATAATATACACAAAATTACCCTCTTATCTTATCTGTCATACGAGAATTATAATAAAGTAGTATGTTTAAGTACATGAGGGTAATTTGTGATTGTAGGTAAGTAGGTATGTGGTCTCTCTTAAAATCCATGAGTTGTATCTGATTGTATGTACTTTTTAACCGTCTTCAAAAAAAGGAGGAGGTTCTCAATTCGTCGAAATCTTTTTTTTTATGTATGTTCACCGATTACTCGAAGACGCCTGAACCGATTTGGAAACTTCTTTTTTTGTTTAAAAGATACTTCACAGGTGGTCCCATATAAATTTTATCGAAATCGATACAGCGGTTTTTGAGAAAATCAACAAAAACATAGCAAAATTGGAGTTGTTGCGATTGAAGTCGGTTGTTTTTAACGTATTCAGCGTGGTCAATTATTTGGTTTGAAAAATTATCTTCTAATTAGTCAACAGAATTTTTATTTTCGTTGACTGATAGTTTTTGAAACGTAATGAAAATATTTTATTCAAAGTAGGAAGCAGTGTACACACTTTTCAAAGGAATTGTTTCTACCTAATTGTAATTGTCAGGATGGGCTGGTTTCCGTAACAAGACGAATAATAAACCTCTGAGCTCTGTAGACCTCTTTGCAGAGACCGAAGGTTTTGTCTGTGCAATATAGTGGGGAATTTAGTGCAACGCCTAGTATGGGAACCGTTTTATTTTGGATCCGGCGCTCAAACTTGGCATAGTTGTTTCCTAGGCCGTTCTGAGTAGATTAAGCCCGGGAGCCACCGAGAGCCATCCCCCGTTTGGTAGGGGGAGGGGGGGAAAGTTTGTTTCCGCCGCGCTCCATTTGAGGGCTTATATCTCCAAAACTATTGGTACTAGGGCAAGTGAGATATCATTTTCGTATGATTTAAGGATAAGGAATTCATTTCTGTAACAAAAAAAATAACTTTCCATATATAAAAAAAGAAATATTTGATAAAACGTATAAAACATGACTACCTTTTTTCCGCATATGTGTCGATTAATTTTTATTCGTCTTTGATATTAGCATGGAAAAAATACATCCTGAAAGCCACACTTCTTAGGATTATAAAAATATAAATTTCATTAGAATAGCATAATAAATACTTAGTGAAAAAAATTATAATTTAATGCTCGGCAGAGTAGCATAAAACGCGCGGTTTTAGTATCTGGTGTACGTAAGTAAATAAAATGAATCATCTAACGCCCAAATGACTGTTAATTAACATAGTATAAACAGATACATTATATTATTATTTTAATATTTCTCGCACGCACAAAATATTTGTCACGTAAAACAAAAAATTTTTTTTTCCTTATAAAAACGTATTTGAGAAAATCCGCAAAACGTGACTAACTATTTCTCATACGAATTATGGTGGTTTACTATCTAACTTCCATTGTATTATGGTGGTTTACTATGTAACTTGCGTGGTCACGTTGATCACTCAGGTTAACTGACTTCAGAAATGGTCATACATAACCATAATTAGTTTGACTCTTATTGGCGCATTAGTCTCGTAACCGTTTCCGTGCTTCGCAAGCCACGTCAAATTATTTTCATGACAACTGATGAAGCTTCGACCAGCGCCTATACAACTCCAAAACCCCGAAAGCATTCAGATCGAGTTGCACAATCGCTTCGAATGCCTAGGAGAATGTGAAAATGTGGACGAATACAACGACAGGTTTGTGGAAATTGTCCAAACGGCTGGGAATAAGGCCTTCAAAACAAGACGTTAAAAAAACATATCGGATCTCGGACCTCACCAACAAGCTCATGGAGGAAAACGGAGCCTGATTCTGAAATCCTCTGAAGATGCTTGTCAATATCGGTGACTAAACAGACAGATCTCCAAGTCCTTGACGCTAATTTAATACCAATCGTATTAAAGAGGCTATCGAGCGCAATAAAAGGTCAAAAGTATTAGCAAGGGATCTGTCTACTGGTCAAAGTCAACTGAAAAAGCTGAAGACCGAGGATGGCAGAGTCATGTCGTCCAAGCCCAAGCTGTTGGAAGAGGTTGAGAGGTCTACGGACAATTATACACGACTACATGCTTACCTGTCAGTAATCTGGCTGAAGATCCGAGAGCCGGATTGACCTAACACTATTCCGAAGATATCCCAGACGTCAGCCTATGCGAGATTAGAATGGCTCTCAAGCAACTTAAGAACAACAAGGCACCCGGTGATGACGGCATTGCGGCTGAGCTTCTGAAAACAGGTACACAGGGCACAGAAGTGTGGTGGTGCTCTTCTTCAAGAAGGGTGATAAAACTCTTCTGAAGAATTACAGACCCACCTCACTCCTAAGCCATGTCTACAAGCCATGTCGAGAATCATTACGAATCGTCTTGCACGCAGGTTTAACGACTTCCAACCTCCCGAACAGGCTGGTTTCCGAAAAGGCTTCTGTACCATAGACCACATACATACGCTGCGGCAGATTATACAAAAGACCGAAAAGTATAATGGCGTTTGTGGACTATGAGAAAGCTTTTGTTTCGATCGAGACCTGGGCTGTGTTACAGCTTACTTCGACAAATTACATACTTACTTCGATACACATCGAAGTGTTGAAGTGTTTGTATTAAAACGCCACCATGTCGGTCCACCTCCAGGAACAGAATTTGAAACCTATCCGGCTGTAGCATGGGGTGAGACAGGGAGACGTTATATCTCCGAAACTGTTCACCGCTGCACTGGAAGACGTTTTCAAGCTTCGGGACTGGAGAGGACTCAGCATCAACATCAATGGCGAATACATCACTCACCTTCGATTTGCTGACGAAATCATGATCATGTCTGAGACCTTGGTGGACCTAGGCGCAATGCTCGATGGACTCAGTAGAGTCTCCCAACAAGTGGGTCTTAAAATGAACATGGATAAGACGAAAATCATGTCAAACGTCCGTGTTACACCCACTCCTCTGAAGGTTGGAGACTCTACTCTCGAAGTTGTTGAAGAGTATGTATACCTGGGACAAGCAGTCCGGTTAGTTAGGTCCAACTTCGAGAAAGAGATCAATCGTCGAATCCAACTTAGCTGGGCAGCGAGCGTTCGGAAAGCTCCGCAATATCTTCACGTCCAAAATACCGTAGTGTCTCAAGACTAAAGTCTTTGACCAGTATGTGTCGCCAGTGATCTATAGTAAGTGACCATGTATCGGATACATATGTCGTATATGGATCCGATACATGGTCACTTACTATAGACCTCATAAGAAGGCTCAAGGTTACCCAAAGGGCGATGGAGCGTGCTATGCTTGGTATTTCCCTACGTGATCGAATCAGAAATGAGGAGATACGTAGGAGAACTAAAGTTACCGACATAGCTCTCAGAATCGCTAGACTTAAGTGGCAGTGGGCAGGGCAAATAGCTCGTAGAACAGATGGCCGTTGCGGCAGAAAAAGTTTCCGAGTGGCGACCGCGCACCGAAAGACGCAGTGTGGGCAGACCTCCGACTCCGTGGACCGACGACCTGGTGCGGTTGCGGGAAGCTGCTGGATGCGAACCGCACAGGACCGGTCGGTGTGGAAATCCTTGGGGGAGGCCTTTTTCCAGCAGTGGACGTCTTTCGGCTGATAGATAGTAAACCACCATAATTCGTATGAAAAATACAATAGTCACATTTTTCGAATTTTCTCATATTTGATTTTTTAAGGAAAATATTTTTTGTTCTACGTGATAAATATTTTGTGCGTGCGAGAAATATTTAAATAATAATAGTATGTACCTATTTTTATTATGTTACTTAACAGTCATTTTTGAGCGCTAGATGATTCATTTTATTTACTTACTTACAAACGAACAACAGATACTAAAACCGCGCGTTTAATGCTACTCTGCCGAGCATCAAATATTTTTTTTCACTAAGTATTCATTATGCTATTCTAATGAAATTTATATTTTTGTAATTCTAGGAAATGTGGCTTTCAGAATATATTTTTTTCATGCTAATATCCTAGACCATTAAAAATTAATCGACACGTATGTGGAAAAAAACCACCCACACTTCATTATCTACTTGTTGGATCGCGATTCTTTTGGGGCTTATATCTCCAAAATTTTATGTTCTAGGGCAAGTCCGATATCATTTTCGGATATTTCAAGGATGACAAATTCATTTCTGCTACAAAAAAAAATACTTTTCATAGAACAAAAAAAGAAATATAACTCCTGTAATTTAGAACCGCGCGGACCGCGCGTTTTATACCACGCTGCCACGCATTGAATTTTATTTTTTTCGCGAAGTATTTATCATGCTATTCTAATAAAATTTATATTTTTATAATTCTTGGTAATGTGGCTTTCAGAATATATTTTTTTCATGCTAATATCTTAGACCATTAAAAATTAATCGACACATATGCGGAAAAAAGGTAGTCATGTTTTATACGTTTTATCAAATATTTCTTTTTTTATATATGGAAAGTTATTTTTTTTGTTACAGAAATGAATTTCTTATTCTTGAATCATACGAAAATGATATCTCACTTGCCCTAGTACCAATAGTTTTGGAGATATAAGCCCTCAAATGGAGCGCGGCAGAAACAAACTTTCCCCCCCTCCCCCTACCAAACGGTGGATGGCTCCCGGTGGCTCCCGGGCTTAATCCACTCAGAATGACCTAGGAAATAACTATGCCAAGTTTGAGCGCCGGATCCAAAATAAAACGGTTCATCGCACTAAATCCCCGACTAATACAGGATCAGGTTATAAAGACGAACATCTACAGGAGGTTCATAATGAAAGACAGTACCTTGGACGTATGTCGATTGTGCCGTGAGCCAGGTGAAACCCTGCGCCATTTAACCTCCGGTTGTTCGATTCTTTGTAACACTGAGTATCTGCACAGACATAACCAAGCAGCCAGGATCCTGCATCAAGAGATCTCTCTAAAGTATGGCTTCATAGCTCGGCGGTTGCCATATTACAAGTACACACCGGAGTCGGTTCTCGTAAATGACCGCGCCAAGCTCTACTGGGATCGAGACATCATCACGGACAGGTCTATTTATCATAATAGACCCGATATCGTGTTGATGGATCGGGTGCAGTCAAGGGTGTTTTTGGTAGATTCACTATTCCACACGATGAAAACCTCGTGCAAGCTGATGCCGACAAGAGGATGTGGTATCTTAACCTGGCGCACGAGGTTACGGATGTGTGGCAAGTGGAATCCACTGAAATCATTCCTGTAGTCCTGTCCGTTAATGGTTTGATCCCCGCTGACCTGGATCGTAACCTTAGGCGGCTGGGACTTCGAGGCAGAACGATAACAGCGGCTATGCAAATGGCAGTCCCCCTCGACAATGACCGGATTGTCCGACCCTTTCGCTCCTCGTCGAACTGACCTCCAGCCAACTGTGCTTCTGCTGGAGTAGCTCCTGCCACTGTGGTCAGAGTAGCCTCAAGTCAAAGTCAAAATATATTTATTCTTTGCCAGTCTACCTAATATGAGGTTTCTACCACTTGAAACTCATATACCCGCCATTTGGAGGAACTGTTTGCAAAGTGAGAAGAATCTACGGGCCCAAAGAAAACTCCCGTCTAAACATTTTTTCAAAAAAAGGTCATTATATGATATTTTAGGTCAATAATCTTTATTCATATAATTATCACAGGATACCTGTCAGAATTAAAAAACACAATTTTGTTTATTAAAAGGTCTGCAACGATACTCTACCTGTCGGTGTATGTACACTGCTAAAAATATTTCTTTCTATTTGTATATATACATAGGAGGACATGGCTTAATTTATATTTTAATTACTCATAAATCTGATTGTTTTATTGAGTGATCTATAATTAAACTTTCTAAACAATGCAATGGTGTCGATCGGTTTTGACAATTAAACAGATTTGACAGTAGTACTAAACTTCAGTATTTTGTCTTTTTCTCTCTATATCGAAAAGACAAGGATAGGCTGCCTAAATTAAGTTTAATCCTGTTAAAAAATTTTAATCATAAATACCGAATCGACACCATTGTTTCTTTTTTCCTTTTAGGGAAACCCAAAAAATTATAAAAAGAAAACTAGATTAAAAAAAATTTTTACAACATCTATTTACCTAATTTTTTACACAAATAAATAACATTCAAAATATATCCGAGCCTGTTCTCTTTGCTCGAGACACGGCTTCCTCTGGCTGCAGTTTTTCTTCCTCCGAAGGTTCTAGTGGATTTCCGTCCGCATCAAGCTTGCCCTGTTTGAAATCTGTGACTATCTTCTTGCTGTATACAGCGTCAAAGAGTTGTTGCGACGTGAATTCACTCTGGATGACATTGGCGGCTCGGTAAGTGACGTAAGGCTTGAGATGGCAGTCGGTCAGGTCTGGCACAATCAGCTCAGGGATCATTTCGGGCACGGTGACGAAGCGGCCGTCGAGATGGTACCCGGTATCACGCACTCCTCGTTTGTCCACCTCTAATTCAGGGTTAGGGCCAGCTTGCTGTTGTTTGTGTAAACGCGTCCCCCGTTTATTCGCGATGACGAATTTCCTAAAATTTCTTTTACCTTGGCATGGAGCAGTTATAGAAATGCTCCTTTTAGGCAAGAAATTCAATAATGTTGTTATTTTAGACATTTTTTATGTTTGTTTTCTTTCAATTTCAAGTTGTGAGGTTATTTTGAACTGTCACTGTCAGTAATTTTTTTGTTTTGATCGTCCTTTTAGGCAGGCTTAGGCTAGAAGACATACTGCTTTGTTTCAGTAAAGTCTGTTAACACTTGATGAGATGACGCCAAGGGCATGGACTTTGCATCAGCGCGCTGTAAACGGCACAGCAGAAGTGTGCTCAAATACGATGTGCGCACACTTTTTACCTTAGTCGTGTTTGGAAAGCAGTAAGGATGC